>CM059016.1:41023786-41623786 GCA_030272315.1 Paspalum vaginatum
TGCCTTTCCATTGCTTGACACCATGAGCATCCATATACCCAGCCTTCTCCACGAAGTCTAGGACCTAGGGTAACCGTGAGCTGCTAAGTTACCCATTCAAACCCTACCCTTAAAATGGTTGTTTCGGTGCGTAGCCGTATTCCAACAGGGTCGGTTGCCAGGGTTCTGCCCCATTTTATTTCAAAAACACACCCACACAACCACTTTCCCCATACCCAAGTTCCACGTTCATAATCAAAATCAACATCAAGATTATGATAGATATGATTAAATGAGCGATCCCACCTATGCACGCTACATCTAAATAGGTTTGGGGTGACTAACCTGCTAGGTTTTTCCTTAGAAAGCAAAATCATGCAAGTTTTTATGGATTGAACTAGCCAAGGTGATATTTGCAAAACTAGGAATTTTATGCATCAAGTGAGGATTCCAGTGCACTTGCCATTGTCTAAGTCCTCATTGCAGGGGAGGTCGGTGCTAGGTTTGTTGGCCTCCTGGTCTGCAATGATCGTATCCGGCTCCTGGGACTCCTCTGGAATGGCATCTAGCGTGCACAAACAAGAACATACAATAAATACAAACATTTCACACTCAAAATACTTTGAAATCGGTAGGGATAGATAGAGGTTGGTTGTAGAAGAATCTAGGAAGCAAAATCTCCCCAAATAGAATTGGAATGGACAAGATGTGAGAGGTTTTTGCAAAAGAGGTTGGTTTAAACTTTTTTGGAAAAATGAAAATAATGTTTTGGGCCAAAAACCAAGTGCAGCCTGCAACCGCCAGGCATAGCCGAGCTCGCCAGATGCCTAGCCTCCTCGGCCTAGTGCGCGTGAGCCGATGGGCTGGCCCAGCAGGCGTGGTACCACGAGACAATGTGGCGCGATGGTGTTTGTGCCAGGCCCACGTGTCTACGAGTGGGAAAGGCAATGACATCAGGGGGAGGTGGACGGCAGTTTGGCTCAGCTCGACCGCATGGGAAAACCGACCATGGTGGGGGGAAAAGGTGGTGGCTCGCCAGTGGTTCCCCACCGGTAGGGCAGTTCTAGTGGCAAGGCTAGCACCGAGAGGGCGAGGTCGGTGAGGCGAACCCAGTTGCGCGGCCCCCAGGGTAGTGAAGAGGGAAACCTGCCCTGGCGACGCACGTTGGTGAGGTGCACGGTGAGGGTGGATGGCGTGGCACCACATCGAGATTGCCCCAGGGTGTATTCAGGCTGGAAATGCGTGGACCGAGTGCAGGGTAGCGTGGTGTAGATCAAGCTCACCTCAATTTGATGGCTGAGGGCACAGGGGGGAAATTTGGGCTCGACGATGGTGGGAAGGTGTTCGTGCTATGGCGTGTTGCCGCGCTAGAGTTTCCTCTAGGGTGAGTCCAAGCTGGTGCTGTGTGTTGGTGTGGTGAAGTGCATGTAGGAAAGAGACGTGTGACTAGAGGGGAGGGTGAATAGGAGCACTAGAAACTCAAAATCACTTCCCCCAAAAACTTAGTGCTCACGAGCAGAACTAGACACCGTCCACTGAATGGATACGTGTCTAGCAGTGCTAGGTGCTGTCCACTGAACGGATACGCACCAAGCGGAAAAACAGCAAGCAACTCAATGATCACGAGATCGCAAGTCACCGAAAGCGAGAAAATCCGCTAAGTCGCCACTCGACACTCACTGCACCAAGATGCGACTCACTGATGAATAGCGAGCAAAGAGTATGGTCAGACAGTGGGAAATGCGAAGCCGAAGCAAAACACAGCGGAAGAAAACCAATAGGCTGAAAACCTCCTGTAGACAGCCTGAGCCGGACTGTCCGGTGGCAGCTGCCGGACTGTCCGGTAGCACGTCCGGTAGAAGGGCCGGATAGAGCCACAGGTCGGACTGTCCGGTAGGCCTTACCGGATTGTCCGGTAAAACCGGATTGTCCGGGAGGCCATGCCGGATAGTCCGGTTGGGTCGCAGGAAAGAGTTTTACAATCCAAAACTTGACCAAATCTTGTCCGATCAACACGAAATTTTGCACAGGCTATCTGGACCCTATTCTAAAGCTGTTCCCACAAGATCAACTGCAAAAGATCAAGGAAACGGCGGGAATTTCAGATTTCGTGAGAGGGGAAATATTTGGGCAAGAGGGGGAAAACTCAAGCAGCACTTGCTCATGGAAATCCTAAGTGATTCTGATGTTCTAGGACACCATCTTGATATCCTGGAAAGTTCAAAACACAAGCAGAAGAAAGGATTCAACCTTGGCCAAAGCAATCACCCAAAAAGCCAAGAATAGAAACCAAAAACCAAAGGAAGAAAGGGAGAAGGAGCACACAAGCTTGCAGCCCGAAATCACATGGATTACAACACCCAAAAGGGTCTCAAGAATCAGATTACATCTAGGGATTTCGTCCCAAGCAACCACCCTCACCTTCCCTCTTGATTAGGGGGCAAAATCCTACTCTAACCACCATAGAAATGGAGCTCTAGTCTTGAGGACGAAAATCTCCACACTTAGACTAAAACCTAGCAGCCAAGGGTAACTACTAATGACCTGCCTTGGACCTATTTATACCCTAGTGCTGATTAGACTGTTTTGCACTTAGGTCCCTACAACTAGACAAACCCTAAGGACTCAAACGAGAGATTGCAGGATATTTCGGGATAGACGACCACGATGAAGTCTTGATCTTCGTAAGTTCCACGCAATCCTCGGATGTTCTCCACGTGGCCAGTAGTCCAATCCACGATCCGCCCCCGGTTTTGAAGTCAGAAACCGGGAAACTTTAGGAAGTCTCCGGCTGGGCCGGATTTGGCCCATCTTCTCTATCTTGGCGAGTCGTGGCCCAACTCACCAAGGCTTGGGTAGCTTGGGTGGTGGTTTTGAGCCAAAGCCGCCAAAGCCTCTCTCGCACGCCTTCGCGCCATGCACTTAGGTTGGAGCACCGTGGTGGCACCTGGCATACCCTGTCCATCGGGGCAACCTCACAGTCCTTCGGAGGACTTACTCCTGCCATCGCCGTGCCGCTCCTCCGTGTACCGAGCCCCCGTGGTCGACCAACGCCGAGCATGCCTCCAGTCATTCGAAGGACTTTCCTCTACCTCTAGTCCATCGGAGGGCATCCTATCCATCGGAGGTCTTGTGCCTAAATCCATCTGGGTCTTGCTACTGCTGACAATCACTCATCACTCCAGAGGCAATGGAGCCGGTCCATTGGCTCTCAATCTCCCCCTTGATGAGTGCATTGTCAACACCTTCAACCTGTAATCTGAAATAGAACAAAGACAAGAGGAAAACCGTAAAACCTTAAAGAAAGAAGAAAAGAAGAAAGTTGCTCAAAATGCCCAAAAGCCAAACATAAGCAAAGAAGGGCAAACTGAGGCAACAAAAAGAAAACCAAAGATCGACCCCCTAAGATAAGGGAAACCGCTCAACGCAGTCGATCAAACTAAAGCATGACCCCTCAAGAAAGAGGCAGACTGGCTCAACATAGTCATGCTTAGGCAAAGCATCGGCTCCTCAAGAAAGAGTCAAAAGGCTCAACGCACTGATGCAAGAGCATGCTAAAAGCTCAAACTCCCCCCTGAATTGCATCCTCACAAATGCAGAATGCAAAACTCCCCCTCAACTAGATCTCACCAAGTTCTCCCCCTTGGTCCATGAACTCTACTAGATCAACAATCTCTCCCCAAAGTCAACATTTCTCCCCCTTGTTGACAATGGACACATCAAGGGTTTATAGAACTTAGCTCCCCTTGAATTAGACAACTCTCCCTCAAAATATGCTATGAAATGCAAAGAGTGTACCATGAAGAGCTTAGCAGGGATGAAATGCTAGTAAACACAAGTTCTAGCATACAGAGAAAGTGAGGGCAAGGAAACATGCAAGAAGCTCAATTGAATCTATCGTATACAGATCAGGAGCAAGCATATTGTTTAGGGTTGTTGAAAAGAAAACATCACCAACATGAATAGCATCCAGCAAGGTAGACATGAATAGCAAGATGCTAGCAAGGCATACAATGTGTGCTACTCTCAACCAAAGCATATGCAACAGGCCATAAGCAACTAGAGACTTGCATGATTGCAAATTTCAGCATTTGTAATTATATGCAAGTTTAAGCATGTGTCATGGGTTATTCACTCGTGAGTGCCACTTCTTACCAACTAATGCCAAGCCTAGGTTCAAAGAACCATCAGAAGCTTAAGACAAGGTTTTGGTCATACACAGCCTAGTTCAAGTTCATGCCAAAGTGCAAAGGCAAGCTGTCTCAAACTAGAACAGTGTGACAAGCGAACCCACCTGGATCTTTCCAATTCAGCACATAACACACCAATTTAATTCAGATTTCAGATTTAAGCAAGGTGTCATAAATGCTTAGGCAACTCATAGCAAAGGCATACAACTAGCATATCCAGGCATGAAAACATAGCATAGCATTCAACTATCCTACACATGCTAGATAGGCAAGTCAAGTGGTGATCATGGTTTTGTGATTTTCAAGAAGGTAAAAGAGACTTAGCTCACAAATGATATTCAACAGATTCAAGGAGCTCAGCCAACCATGATCAAGCAAGCAATTGTACAATCTAGCACAAGCAAATTCTATCAAGTCATACCAGAAGAGCTCTAGTGCTAGTGAAGTGAAAATGCATATGATACAATGCAAAGCATGATATGATACAAAATGCAGAAAGAAGCAAAGAAGAAGCAAGAAGAAGCAAACAAAAACCTAAACTACTACAAAGTTACCCCTGAACTAAAAGGGATAACAAACACCAAGCTCCCCACACAAGTGAGCAAAAGGGCTAAGCTCTAAGGGCTTGGTGAAAATATCGGCCAGTTGGTTTTCGGTTTGTACATGGAACAAGTCTATATCTCCCTTCTCATAGTGATCTCTCAGAAAGTGAAACCTCACGTCTATGTGTTTGGTTCTAGAGTGCAAGACGGGGTTCCTATCAACAGAGATAGCAGAAGTAGAATCAACTAAGAGAGGGATTTTCCCAAAACTTAGGCCAAAATCACTAAGGGTGGCTTTCATCCAAAGCAGCTAGGAGCAGCAACAAGCAGCAGCAATATATTCGGCTTCTGTGGTGGAAGTGACTACGCTAGACTGCTTGCGTGAGGACCAAGAGAAAAGAGAAGAACCAAGGAACTAGCAAGTGCCGGAAGTAGACTTGCGCTCCAGCTGAGAACCCGCAAAGTTAGCATCCGAATACCCTCGCAAAGAGAGTGAAGAAGCTGAAGAATACCAAAGACCAAGCTCAGGAGTGTACTGCAGGTACCTGAGAATGCGCTTCATCGCTTGACAGTGAGATGTCCTCGATGAGGCCTAGAAGCGTGCGCAAAGACAAACCGCGAACTGAATGTCCGGTCTGGTCGGTGTCAGAAGCCGATCATCCCTCGATACTGTCTTTGGTCCACCACCTCCCCATCCTCATCAGCATCAAGTGCCGTCTGTGTTGACATGGGAGTAGACATAGGTCTAGAGTCTCCCATATCAAACTTCTTCAATATGTCCCTCGTGTACTTGGCTTGATGGATGAAGGTTCCTTCAGGGCCTTGCTTGATATGTAGCCTGAGGAAGAACTAAAGCTCACCCATGAGACTCATCTCGAATTCACTGCTCATCTGTTCAGCAAACTTAGACACAAGAACGTGAGATGAACCACCAAAGATAATGTCATCAACATATATCTGCACTAGAAGGGTGTCACCGCCAAGACTCAACAGAAACAAGGTCTTGTCTACTGAACCCATCACAAACCTAGACTTGAGCAGGAATGACTTCAACCTAGCATACCAAGCTCTAGGAGCTTTCTTCAGACCATAAAGGGCTTTCCTCAACTTATACACCTAGTCTGGAAATCTAGCACTCTCAAAGCCAGGAGGCTGTCTCACATACACTTCCTCCTCTATGTACCCATTCAGAAAAGCTAACTTCACATCCATCTGCTGGAGTTTGAAGCCTTTAGAGGCAGCAAAGGCAAGTAGGATCCTAATGCTTTCTAATCGAGCTACAGGAGCGAAGGTCTCATCATAGTCTACACCCTCCTTCTGACAGAAACCTTGGGCTACCAATCTAGCTTTGTTTCTCACTACCATCCCATCCTCACCATGTTTGTTCTTAAAGACCCACTTGGTACCTATAGGGTGGCAGTTTGGTGAAGGCTCAACTAAATCCCAGACATGGTTTCTCTCAAAGTTCTTCAACTCCTCATGCATGGCATTCACCCAACTAGGATCAGATAATGCTTGTGACACATCTCGGGGCTCAAAAGAAGCAACAAATGCAGAGTGGCAGAAGAAGGCTAGAGAGTTAACCGAAGAGCGTGTAACATGCTGGTGAAGTCCACCAATCATCCTGTCTCCTGGGTGATCCCGTTGGACCTGCCGAGATGGAACAATCTTAGAGGTCACCTCCCCTGCGTCCTCAGCGGGGCCTGCCTCTGCTCGAGCGTGTAGTCGGGGGATTGAGGAGGAAGCGATAGGCAGGGGTCCTCCATCATCATCAGAGTTCATAGCAGAGGGGGCAGGAGCTGCAATCGGTGCAGAGGCTCCTACATCACCAACGTCTATCGCACCTTCCTTATCCTCAAAGATGGGAGTGCCTTCTTCATCATCACCTGAAAGCTCAAAAGCAGGAGTTGTGCAAGGCATAGATTCATCAAAGGAAACTTCACAGGTCTCTACTACCTGTCATGACTCTATGATCCACACTCGAAATGCCCGAGAGCTCGAGGCGTACCCTAGAAAAATCCCGTCTAGGCAGCGAGACTCAAACTTGTCCAAATGCCCCGCCTTCTTAAGCACAAAACACCTGCAGTCGAAGGCTCGCAAATGCTTGACGCTAGGCTGCCATCCAAACTGAAGCTCGTACGAGGTCTTCCCTAAGAAAGCCCGTAGAAAAATCCGGTTGGCGATGTAACAGGCAGTATTCACTGCCTCAGTCCAAAAGGGTCGCGGAGTCCTATGCTCATCGAGCATCATCCATGCCATCTCAACTAGTGTGCGGTTCTTGCGTTCCACAACACCATTCTGCGGTGGGGTATATGGAGAGGAGAATTGGTGTTCGAGACCTAGGTCACGGCAAAAGGTTTCGAATTGAGAGTTGCGAAATTCTCCGCCATTGTCACTGCGGATAGCCCTCATGGCCTTATGCTCTCATTTCTCAACCCCAGGACCAGATCCCAAACAAAACCAAAAGCCTCATTCTTAAACTCCATGAAAAACACACACGAGAAGCGAGAAAAGTCGTCTACTACGACAAGCACATACCACTTCCCATTGACTGACTGTACCCGAGCTGGACCTACAATGTCCATATGTAACAGCTCTCCTAGGTAAGAAGTCATAACCTGATTAACAGGAGCATGGGAAGCGTCAACCATCTTGCCATGACGACAAGGGTGGCACACTAGGTCCTTCTCTGCCTTAAGCTTGGGCAATCCTCAAATCAGACCCATAGAGCTCAACCTGACTAGCAGATCAAAACTCAAATGGCCTAGTCTCCTATGCCACTTCCAAATATCAACAGAAGGACCAGCGACCAAACACCGAGGAGGGCCAGAGACAGATGCAAGGTCAATCTTAAAAACCTACCCATAGGGCAAAATCCGACAAACAAGGTTTTCCTTAGCATCAATAACACAAGAAGCACCCTCCTTAAAGCGAACCTCAAACCCTTCCTTGAGAAGTTGCGAAACAGAAACCAAATTGAACCCCAGATTCCGAACCAAAGCAACTTCTCTTAGGGACAACTTGCCAGAAAGGGCAACAGATCCTACACCCAACACTTTACCTTGACCATTATCCCCGAATATGATGTATTCTTTGGTGCTCGCGGGATTAAGGCTGGAGAACCATCTGCGGTGCCCTGTCATGTGCCTAGAGCAACCGGAGTCCATGATCTAAATGTCCTCTAGGCCTCGATCTTGCAAAATCAATCAAAGCGAGAGTGAGCAAACGGTCCGGCACTGGGGTTAGAAAAACTGCTGAACCAGTGCCGAGCCATCTGCTCAAAAGCGGGGTAAGCAAAGCCAAAGTACTCATCACTGCGACTAGGGTAACCACGTCCTCCAAAGCGTGGACTCTCAAACCCTCTACCTCCAAAGCCTCGGTCATGAGGTCCATAGCCACGCTGAAAGTGACGAGGAGCTCAACCGGCAAAGTGTCTCTCACCACTAGGAGCACAGGCCTGAAAACCGCCTCCTCGCTCACCACCAGCAAAGCGCTCTCTCGTCTCACCGCGTGGGGGTGGATCCTGCCTACCACCTTGGTAGAACTAATCCTTGTTCCCCCAAGCTCTCTCCTGCCTCTCAGCCTGCTTCCTCCTGAAGCAAAACTCCTCCAAGTGACCATTCCGCTGGCAAAACTCACAGTGGTAGACAGGTCGCTTGGGTAAAGGCTGGGGTTGTGTGGTCTTGGGTGGTGTAGGCTGCTGGGTTCTCTCCTTGCTGCTAGGAGGTTTAAGGATCTCAGTCACTATCCTGTCCAGCTTAGCTTGTGAGGGCTTGGGTGTCCAAAACTGCTTCTTTGGGGCAGCCCTAGGTGGCTCATGAAAAACCCCATCAGCAGTAGGCTAGGGAGAGGCAGTCTTAAGCTTGGTTGACGCTCTCTTCTCACCCGAAGTGCTGCACTCTCCAAACCCAACGCCACTCTTATCACCCTCACGCCGCTTGGTCCTCTCCATGATATTCTTCAGTTGGGGTTACTTGGCACACACCCAACTACGCACCTCTCTCAAGCGTGCGTTCTCACTCTCTAAGTCAAGCTTGTCCCCCCTCAAACCCTCGATCACCATAGACTGAGCTACACAAAACTCACACTCTAAAGAGGGAATGGGGGTAGCTGACTTCTCAAGCTTCCTAATGGTGGCATCCCTATCCACCAAGGTCATCCTAAGAGTAAGGCAGTTCTCACAAGAGTCAGATGGTGCTGAAAGCACCTCAAAGTCAGCTCTCAACTGCTCTAACTTAGCTCTCAAGGTAGAACAGACCATACATGCACCCAACAGCGTAGGTCGAGCCCTAAGCTCTTCTAGCTACCTGAGCTGCCCCTCACACTTCACCTTCAGCTCAGCTAAGTTAACAAGCAGGTGGGGGCAAGACTCACACTCAGGCACCTCACTCAAGGTAGGCTCATCCAGCTTAGACTGAAGCTTGCCTAACTCACCCTTTAGCCTATCCATCTCCTCTACCTGACGAGCGTATCTACTCTTCTGCCCACATAGATCAACCATGAGAGACTCGCAGGTAGGGCACTCAACCTCACTAGACTAGGCTCTCACACTCCTCAACTTGTCAATCTCACCCAAAGCCTCAGCAAACTTGGCTTTCAGCTTCTGCTGCTTCTTAGTAGCCTTCTCCAGCATCTTACCTTAGGCTCTAAGCGTGCGGCTATTCTCCTCCAACAACTCTAGGACTTGAGCTTCATCGAGAGTTACCTCATCGTCGGAGGAGCCGCTGTCGTGGTGGTCGCTGTGGCCCTTGTCCTGGAGTGCCATGGAGCAAACCGACTTGTGGTTCATCTTGTGCTTGCGCTTGGACTTGGTGGAGATGAAGCAAAGGCCAGCTGGACTGCCTTGGTCTCTCCTCTTGTCCCACTTGGTGGAGATCTCCTCATCGCTTGAGCTTGATGAGAATGAAGAGGAAGAAGACGATCCGCTACTCCCGCCCTTCAGGTTGGCGAGGAAGGCCTTCTCTTGCCTGCGGCTCTTCTTCCGGTAGCTCTTGAAAGCCTTCCAGAAGTCCTTCACCTTCCTGCTAGAGCGATGCTTGCCGGAGGTGTGCCTGTTGGAGCGGTACATGTGGGAGTCGAGGGAGTGGTACTTGCTGGAGTCGCCTGAGCCTCCCTTGCCCTTCTTGTAGTAGTCGTTCTGCTTGTTCGGGCACTCGGCGATGAAGTGACCAACCTCCCCGCACTCAAAGCACTTGGGCCTTTCGCCCCTCTTCTTGCTCATGCGGTTGTCATAGGCGCGCTGAAAGTGACTAGACACTGCACAGAGCTCGTCGTCCCCCAGAAGCGCCAACTGCTCCTCTGTCACACACATCAAAGCAGCAAACGAGAAGTTGTGAAGCATGGGGTTAGTAACGGCCTCCCTGGAGCTAGGAACCAAGGCTAGGCTCTTAGAGCAAGTACCATCGAGAGAATCTCTCATCTGGTAATCCACCTCTGTGGTCTTGAGCTTGCTATAGAGCTCCTCGACACCGAAAGTGTCATACCCTGCCGACTCACGTATGGAATTCTTCTTGATCTCCCACACTTTCCTATCCAAGGCATACAGCAGCTTGACGGCCTACTGATGGTCAGTGCATGGGAGTCGAGCGGGGGCAGAGTTGACACAGAGCTTGTTAATGATCGACTGAAAACGACCAAACAAGGCATCCACAGACACTCCAGGCTTCTGAACAAAGTTTTCATACTCACGCCTGTAGGTCTCAACAAGACGGCCCTTAACTGTCACCGTACCCTCTTGGTGTGCACTGAGTAGGGATCAAATCTCATGGGCGGTATCAAGATGGCTAACTCTCTCATAGTCTGCCAGACCAAGTCCAGAGAAGAGAAAGTTCACCGCCTTGTAGTTCGCCTCGTGTTGAGCAATGAGCGCCGGTGTGGTATGCTTGGTGAGGGGAAGCACTGAGAAAGTCGTACTCTGGGTAGCATCCTATATGTCCTCTCTCTGGCTAAGCAACAAAGCCTTCATCCTACCCTTCCAGTAGGCGTAGCCATCTGAGCCGAGAACCGAAACCTTCCCATAGTGTGTCATAGTCGCTACTGGTTTCTCACCGGTAAAGGTATGAAGAAACCTAACTGGCTTTGATACCAATTGTAGGACCGAGATGTGCGACTAGAGGGGGGTGAATAGGAGCACTTAAAAACTCAAAATCACTTCCCCCAAAAACTGAGTGCTCACGAGCAGAACTAGACACCGTCCACTGAATGCATACGTGTCTAGCAGCACTAGGTGCCGTCCACTGAACGGATACGCACCAAGCAGAAAAACAGCAAGCAACTCAATGATCATGAGATTGCAAGTCACCGAAAGCGACAGAATCCACTAAGTCGCCACTTGACACTCACCGCACCAAAATGCGACTCACTGATGAACTGCGAGCAAAGAGTATGGTCAGACAATGGGAAATGCGAAGCCGAAGCAAAACATAGCAGAATAAAACCAATAGGGTGAAAACCTCCTGCAGACAGCTTGAGCCGGACTGTCCGGTAGCACCGAAGAGTCCGGTGTCGGCTACCGAACTGTCCGGTAGAAGGGCCAGATAGAGCCACCGGCCGGACTATCCGGTAGGCCTTACCGGATTGTTTGGTAAAACCAGATTGTCCGGGAGGCCATGCCGGATAGTCCAGTAGGGTCGCAAGAAAGAGTTTTACAATCCAAAACTTGACCAAATCTTGTCCGATCAACACAAAATTTTGCACAGGCTATATGGACCCTATTCCAAAGCTGTTCCTAGAAGATCAACTCCATAAGATCAAGGAAACGGTAGGAATTTCAGATTTCGTGAGATGGAAAATATTTGGGCAAGAGGGGGAAAACTCAAGCAGCACTTGCTCGTGGAAATCCTAAGTGATTTTGATGTTCTAGGACACCATCTCCACATCCTGGCAAGTTCAAAACACAAGCAAAAGAAAGGATTCAACCTTGGGCAAAGCAATCGCCCAAAAAGCCAAGAATCGAGACCAAAAACCAAGGGAATAAAGGGAGAAGGAGCACACAAGCTTGCAGCCCGAAATCACATGGATTAGAATGCCCAAAAGGCTCTCAAGAATTAGATTACATCTAGGGATTTCGTCCCAAGCAACCACCCTCACCTTCCCTCTTGATTAGGGGGCAAAATCCTACTCTAACCACCCTAGAAATGGAGCTCTAGTCTTGACGACGAAAATCTCCACACTTAGACTAAAACCTAGTAGCCAAGAGTAACTACTAATGACTTGCCTTGGACCTATTTATACCCTAGTGCTGATTAGACTGTTTTGCACTTAGGTCCCTACAACTAGACAAACCCTAAGGACTCAAACGAGAGATTACAGGATATTTTGGGACGGACGACCACGATGAAGTCTTGATCTTCGTAAGTTCCACGCAATCCTCGGATGTTCTCCACGTGGCCAGTAGTCCAATCCACGATCCGCCCCTGGTTTTGAAGTCAGAAACCGAGAAACTTCAGGAAGTCTCCGGCTGGGCCGGATTTGGCCCATTTTCTCTATCTTGGCGAGTCGTGGCCCAACTCACCAAGGCTTCGGTAGCTTGGGTAGCGGTTTTGAGCCAAAGCTGCCAAAGCCTCCCTCACACACCTTCGTGCCACGCACTCGTGTTGGAGCACCGCGGTGGCACCTGGCATCCCCCGTCCATCGGGGCAGCCTCACAATCCTTCGGAGGACTTACTCCTGCCATCGCCGTGCCGCTCCTCCGTGTACCGAGCTCCCATGGCCGACCAACGCCGAGCATGACTCCAGTCCTTTGGAGGACTTTCCTCTACCTCCAGTCCATCGGAGGGCCTCCTGTCCATCGGAGGTCATGTGCCCAAGTCCATATGGGTCTTGCTACTGTTGACAATCACTCATCACTCTAGAGGCAATGAAGCCGATCCATTGGCTCTTAGTGCTCGGGTTTACAGAGTAGGGAGGTATTTATAGGCATCGTGGTGGAATGACGTTGGCGGCGCGGTGCATCCCGCCGCCGGTGTAGTGCGTCGTCCTTTAGCACGATGCACCCGTGCGGCGGGGCCGGTGATACGGAGGGGCATCGCATCGGGAGGGGCTATGTTTTGGGTATGTGCGACGACAAGGCCTTGGGTGCTGGGGCCTAGTGGGGATGCCGGTGTCGCGGCGTGCACCGGCGGGTGCACAGCCATTGCGGGGTGGTACTAGGTGCCGGGCAGGGGTGCCACAGGGCGGAAATGGCCGTGATTTCATAAAGACAACGGTTGGGAAGGCTGGTGGGGGACAGCGGCAGTGGCATTACCTAGCCCCTTCCCCTAGCATGTCGCACTACTCATTGAGCAGAGGTGGAGGGTGGGGCTGATAGGTGGGTCTTGCCTGTCAGCGGAAGGGGGGCGCTGATGGGCCAGCTAGGTAAGGTGTAGGGGAGGGCTGGGCCGGTGGCTTGGTAGCGGCCCAGGGAGGGCGTGTGGCCCACAAGAGAGAAGGGCGCTGGATGGGCTGAGATAGGGAGGGGGATTGGCCCAATTGCACCCTTCACAATTTTGAATTTCCTGGTCTTAGGATTTTGGTGGAGGAATTTTCGAAAGGCTATTTGAAAAGATTTGGAGAGGCTCCTGGAAAAGAAATTCTGGGTGAAGTTTTGGAGAGTTTGGTGAAGGGGCTTTTGGAGGACTTTGGATGAATGAGACGTGGAGGATTGGTCAAGGCAAAAAATTAGATTTTAAAATTTGATTTGGAGAACTGGGCGATTTATTTGGATGGCTTGTTTATGCGATTTTTTGTTTGTCGATTTTTGGGGTGTTACCAACCTACCCCACTTAGAAGTAAACTCATCCTCGAGATTCGGCTGGGCTTCGAACATATGGGGGTGCTCCTTCGTCAAGGCATCTTCTCTCTCCTAGGTTGACTCTTCCTCGCCATGACGGCTCCATAAAACCCGACAGATCTTAATGGCCGAATTGCAGGTTCTCCTGACACCGGTATCCAAAATTTTTATCGGTACTTCCTGGTATCTCATATCAGGCTGTAGGTCCAAGTCATCTAGTTCCACTTGCCTTTCTGGCTCCTTCATGCACTTCTGAAGTTGAGATACATGAAAGACATTATGGATGTCTCACATTGACTCCGGTAGTTGTAGCCTGTAGGCTACCTTTCCGATTCGTTCCTCAATCTTGTAGGGTCCGATATAGCGGGGGGGGGGGGCTAGTTTTCCTTTTACTTGAAACCTCTGGGTGACTCTAATCGGGGACACCTTTAGATATACTAAGTCTCCAACCTCAAAACTGAGCTCACGCCTTTTTTTTGTCCACGTAGCTCTTTTGTCTATTCTGGATTATTTTAAGCTTTTCTCTAATCACTTCTATCTTTTCCTCGGCTTCTTTGAGAAGGGCCAGTCCAGTGGGGACCTGTTCCTTATCTTCTGCCCAAATCAATGGGGTTCTACACTTCCTCCCATATAGTTCTTCAAAGGGTGCCATTCCTAGACTAGCCTGGTAACCATTGTTATATGAGATTTCTACATAAGGTAAGCTGGATTCTCAATCCTTGCCATAGGTGAGCACATGTGCTCTCAGCATGTCTTCTATGACTTGGTTTACCCTTTTGGTCTGGCCTTTAGTTCGGGGGTGGTAGGCTGAGCTAAAATCCAGGTTGGTGCCTAGGGCTTCCTGCAGGCTTTTCCAAAACAGCGACGTGAATTGGGTACTCTATCTTATACAATCCGGCTAGGTACGCCCTCGCCACCAGACTTTAATTCCAAGGCCGTTTATTTACCACAATCGTATTAAAAAACAAAGAAAAATTTTGGCCGAGGAATTGATAAGAGAATTAGATTTAAATTAACTTATAGTTTTGGACATTAAATATGTTACAAAATTTTATTTCAGTGCAAAATATTTAAAAATTAACTTCAAATAAAGTGCCTCAAACAAATAAACTTATTTGTTGAAAATTTTTAAAATCTTGAAAAAAATTGTAGTGATTATTTTACACGCGAACAAATTATGGTGGTACCTTACTTTATTTATGATTGAATATTTAAAAATCATAAAAATGTGATATTGAATTTTAAAAAATCATAAAAACCATCATGATGTGTGGACCAACTAACCATGCTGCTTGTGGTCATCATCCTTAAGAATACTTATGACAAAAAATAATGTCATAATCCCATTAAAATGGTTTATGACAAATTAAAATTGTCACTAAGAAATCTATAATTCGCCACAAAATTGATATTGAACTAGGAAGCGACGAATTTAATGTTGCAACTATTTGTGTATTAAGTAATGTCGCAAAATATGGATCTTATGCAACTAGTTATCTATAAAGTAATGTCACAGAGGAATATATAGTTCTTTTTGCCTAGAGAAGACTTTAACACCTGAGACCACACTAATACACTTTTGAATAATGTGGTTTAATTTTCATCAATAGGTGACTTCAAAATTGATGTTAGTAACTTGTGTAATAATTCATTTTGTTTGGTAAATATATATTCATCATATAATCTTTGGTATATACTCCTTCTGTCCCAAAAAAATAAGTCATTCCAATTTCGTAACAAGTTAAACTTTCTAATGTTTTGTCAAGTGTTTCAATATTACAAGGAAACTTTTGAAGTTTGCATGACTTGGGAACACAAAAAGTTCGTGCTTGACCATATTTTTTATGAAAATAATGTTAAATTAATTATATCTATAATAATATGAATTGGAGTGAGTGTGAGTTTTTTTAACATTTATATATAGACCTTATATTTTGTTTGTAACAAATTTCAATGTTACCATGGTGACGCACTATCCGAACTACCAGAACAACCATTCTGAACTTAAAGTATTATTTAATCCAGAAGTAAATTGAGGTGACACAATTGCATGACAGGCCCATAATCTATTATTGTATCACATCTACTCCTATATTTTTAAAGTGATCATCTACGACCTTCAACTTCTAAAGTGAATCATGGTAAATCAAAGGTTTAAAGATGGACCATAACATACAATTGAAATGAACAATTTGAAAAGTTTAAGGAGCTAGATGATCACTACCGTGGAACAGGCCTATACTACTGGTTGGTAACCCTCCTACAATGCTAGATTTTATACCTGTGCTGCTGAATCGGCACTAAATCCTAGAGAATTACTAGCGGGAGATGCGGTACGAAGGCACTAACCGGTACTAAGGGTTATCCAGTCAGGCCGGTCAGGACGTTCTGGTGGGTCCCCTTTAGCAAATTAGCACATATTGGTGTTTCCAACCGGCACTAAAGTCATATCACTCACATGCGCATGGGCACATTTTTAGCACCAGGTGGTATCCCAAGCAATACTAAATAGATAGCAGCAATGTGTGTGCACACCTTTTATATTACCGGTATTATCCTCAACAGATACTAAAATGATGGCACCACATGTTGCTTACGCTATTTTAGTACCGGTGTTATCCTTACCTCTACCTAGTACTAAAGCAATGACAATCATGTATATATAATTATTCATATATATATATATATGCTATTATAATCTATTGTATATATTATATAATCGCATTAGGTATCTTATACTCAACATTAGTATTGATATGTTATTACATATTAATAGCACTGTATATACATAATATAAAATATGTTGTCCATTGTTTCCACCACTCCTACAATGCATAATATCTGATCCTTTAGGCGGTGAAACCCTCCCTTTTTCTCACGGTCTTCATTAATAAATCTTTATCAGCTGATCTTGGATTGTCGTGTTTCTGTCGGGCGGGAGAACCTTCTCTCATACTTAGTATCTGCAGTTTTTAAAAAATGAATATAATAATTAAACAAAGCTTGTCAATATTATTAATGAGAAAGTATTTACTGAATGTGTCGTTAATATACACGGGAGTCTCTTGTAATTGACTCACAGACATAGTAATAATAATGATTGTTGCTCCCTGGTTGTTTAATTATGACAGTAGGAGAAGAGACAAGTTATTAGAGATATGTTCACGCATAAACATTGGAACGAAGTGCAAATCGAATATACCGGAAAGTTTGGTTATAGCGACAACCTTCATGCTAGTGTGGTGAATGAGGGGTGTGTCGGATGGAAGAACTCATCGCATAGCCCTGCGCATGAAAAAATTAATGGCTGGTTGGATGGAAGAAATTAAATGGTATCTTAGGTAAAGTGAATGACGGAAATTACTTGTACTCTGATTGTGGCTTCCTCAAGGAGTCCAAATGTTTGATGGGAATTTGTACAAAATTTCCCACATATGTATATAAGCTCCCGCGCGTGCTATCAATGGGTAGAGAACGAAATAAAAAGAATAAACTATATAAAGCTGCATATACATCTATGTGTTTGTGACAAGCTAAAGCAAGCACGGTGCACGTATGTTCATGCACGTACCAGTATATATATATACAATACAACACGGCTCAAGATCATGCATGCAGGCATGCCCGGCAGCGTAAACAGACGGGCGACCAGCACTGATTGGTCCGGCTAGGCACAAGAAGGTTCCACACCGGCGAGGAGGGCAAGACGTGCTTATCTGCTCAGCGGATACGATCGTCCCTATGTATATATGTTTATTATTCTTATCTTCTATGCTTGATGGCATTGCTTTTTAAAGAGTGCATTTGCTATTTGCACTACTAATAGACTAAAGTGGCCAGTAATTGTATTATTTCTGGTAAGATAGGAACTTTAATTACTTGTCCAATTTAATTAGCTTTGATGGTCAGTTCTATTTCACGATGTACTGCTTTACACTCGCATGAGTTCCTTCGCTGAAAATGTATGCCACCTATATGAAAATCTGATCTTGCATTTCTGATTGTGTCTCACATCCTGACATGTGCATTTTTAGATACATCAGCTATATTTAATATTTCTTTTCAGAATGCAACCTAAAGATTGGTTCAGACTGCTTCCTTCCTGGTATTCTTTGAAAAGTGCAATTCCCATGCTAACAAACACTCAAACCTTCTAGATAATTTACTTTTGTATAACAAGCAAGTTCATCTTGTTACTTTACTTGTTTAAATTGTTCAATCTGATATGGGTAAAAGAATTCATGTTATGAAACCTGTACAAAAGCTTATGCTTGCAACCCACTCATGAATTACCAAGCCGACACGTTGCTCTCAATTTTCCACCTAAGCAAATGGAATTTAACTAAGCTGATGGAAGTGGCTTGTTTAAAGCTGAAATGCAAGTGTGGCCATGCATAGGCAAGCTGCTCAATAGGCACGAATACCTTCAATGGAAGCCAACAATGCCGTCCACTCTTGTCTCCAGTGTCGACCATAATTGCACTTATTATTGCCACCCTTAAAGCGTGCACTATAATTGTATGGCATAAGTTTATTAGTTTTATGTGCTGAGTGTCATTTAACTAAAATGTTGTTTAGTTGCTAGAACAGTTTATGTAACATGAGTAGCTAAAACTTGGAGTTAACTTGGGCTTTCTAAATGTAGGCCAGGCCAATTACTTGAAGTATGCATGGCCAATCCTTTAGCTGATATAACCATGTTTGTTGTGATACTTTATGTTATCTCGGTTCCTCTTAAGTTCCTTTCCTTATACTTACTGTATTAATGCTATAGAGGGTGCTGATTTCTCGAACAAGTTGTTCAGAATGCAAGCGGCTTGAAAAAAAATACATGGATGTACTCTGTAACTTATAATCTGTCTAGACATTACTATGCAAGATATAATCTGTCCATGTTACTTTCATTGTTAGATTGTACTTTACTTCTAAATAGAGATATTGAAGTTGCTTATTATTCACAAAAAATAAAACGTATATCTCTAACCTTTGAACTTATCAGATCGTGCTAAACTTTTGGTGCAGGACAAACAATAGCGGATTCAATTAATCGGTCAAGTTCAAGGATTTCCTTTAGTTGTACGATGATGCTAGCAAGCAAGAGAATACTTTGTACAATTGTAACATCTTGTTTAGAGATAAGCATTGTTATTTAGTAGTGTTTGTTCTTCAGTTCACGTGGATAGAAACATTATGCTAGCGAGAACTGAGCAGGAACTTTCATTTTGTTGACCGTATATGTACCTGGGAAATTTTTTATGGAACAATGATTCATATAATGTTGAGTTTAATATCCATCTTTTTTGTTTTTGCAAGTCATCATTAGAGACCGGTTTTACAAAGAGCAACGTCTCTGATATCACCCATTAGTGACGCGGACTAAAGACAAACGTCTCTGAGCACACATTTGTGACGTTTGTTCTATGAACACGTCTCTAATGTGAGACTTGTTCAGCTGGAAACCTGTCACCGATTTGGCACATTAGAGACATGGGCCAATATATCCACGTCACTAATGTATGTCATTAGTTGGGGTTTTTACGCATCACTAATGTGGTTTACATCAGTGACTAAAATTTAGTGACGCGGATTTGTGCCGTCACTAATGTGATTGAGCACGTAGGTTTTGGAGAGATTTCAGAACATGGGACTCAAATTCGCTCAATGACACGTAGACAGGGTGTCAAATTCTAAAAGGCTTGCGAATTGTGTCCAAAGTTGTAAAATATTTCGCCTGTACCGATGCTGGCCCACTGGTCAGCCAGCCGGCAAACACACGCTTTGCTGGCCCAGTCCCCATGCAGCTGTGAGCTCATCATCTCGTCGGACGGACGACCCCGGCGTACTTATCCGTCCCTCAGATCGCGGAGGAGCAACCGGCATCGGGCTTATCCTCAACGAACCTGGCAAATATCTCGCATGAGCTGGCCGCCACCTGAAGGCATCCGCGGCCGCGTGCATCCCTAGCTGCTTCCTATATAAGGGCCTCCAAGACGATGTGGGAAGGGGGCTGATTCGAAGAGCTGGGACCCTGCGCGTCAAGCGCGGCCGCCGGCAGCACGTACGTGCACCGGGAGGCTCCATCAGGCAGACGGAATGTGTCGCCCATCCGCTCCGCTCAGGTATGCCGTCGGCGACGACTATGGGAGGACCCTGGCGGATCATCGGCGGCGCCACCTCTCCAACACATCTGCAGCTCATCGCCATCACCATCAGGCACCCTCCATCCTTCCCGAAGGACGCGCGCCGCTGCCGTTGTGACGCCTGAGTCGGGAAGGACACCGTCATGCCGCTGCCGACGTGACGCCTGAGTCCCTAGCAGCAAGAGCCAGAGGCTGGGGCTAGCGTTGGCGCACGGGAGCGGATCGGAGGAGCAGATATCACGCAGGCGGCGCCGACCCTCACGAGATCGTACATCGGGCAGAGAGCGTCCGCCGAAGCTCTCGCCATCTTCCATCACTCTGATCCATCGACGACTCCGGCAGACTTGTGCACACGCCGTTCAACCAGCCGCCGCGCATGATGCTTCTCCCGGACGAGGGCTGCCGCCGTCAAGGATGATCATCACCCGGCGAAGGAGCTGCTGCCAGCCGCCTGTGTCGTCTAACACCTGCACGGCCAAGGCCAATCCCGCACGTCGCCAGCCATGCAGTCTCCCGCCGTGACGTTTAGCGGAGCCCCAATGGGTGAGCAGGATCGCTAATCGCATTTCCGTTGTTCCCTCGTTAGCCTCTCAGATGAATGCAAGGATGGGAGAGGCTCCACCGGCTGCCGCGACGGAGCAGCTGCGCCGATGTCGGGCTGCTGGATCCGGCTGAGGTAGCGCCGTGTCGAACGCGCCGCCGAGATGCCGTATACACACGACGCACGTAGGCGTCGCTTGGAGGGTGATGGAGGCGCACCTATGCAAGTGCTGCATGGTGTTGGAGCCGATTAACGATCACGGCTCTGAACTAGCACGCGCGAACACGATGAACGCCGGCGAGCTTGACGCACGAACGCACACGCGAGAACGAGAGTGGAGAGAGTGTTTTCAGCCACGGAATCGCAGCTTTGGCCACCGGCCTTTGATCCACTTATTAAGGCGATCGTTACAGACTTAGTGGCCCGAGGACCGCGCCACACCACGCGCGGTGCGCGACGCGCCGTTCTTTGCGGCGTCGCCTGCAACGTGCTGCCGCGCCCGTTGTGACGCCCCTCCATGCAATCTATCTGGTACATGCAGTGAACACGCACGACTCTGCCCACTCACACGCCTAAACAAAGAGCTAAACATGCTACTACATGCAACTAAGATTAGGCTAACAATTCACCCCCTTAATCTGGTTGCATCCTCACCATGTTGAGCTTCTGGCGCACCTCCACAAACTGCACCGTCCCGAGTGCCTTGGTCAGAATATCTGCCAGCTGCTCTTTAGTGCCAAGTTGATCAATGTAGTGGAAGCGAGTATCGATATGTTTGCTACGCTCATGATGCCCTGGGTTCTTGGTTAAGTCAATTGCAGACTTGTTGTCCACCAACAACCTGAACTTCTTCACTTCAGTTTCAGTCAGCTCTGCAATGAGTCTGCTCAACCACACGCCTTGACAGGCAGCAGCAGCTGCTGCTATATACTCTGATTCACATGACGACAGTGCTACTACTTTCTGTTTTTGTGACACCCAAGTGACCAGATTTGGACCAAGGAAGAAGACAACTCCAGTGGTGCTTTTCCTGTCATTGGGATCACCTGCATGATCACTGTCACTATAGCCCGTCAGTCCTTCTGATCCTTTAATATACTTGCACCCATAATCAATTGTTCCTGCCAAGTATCTAAGGATCCTTTTTACAGCAGCCCAATGTTCATCCGATGGTGCTTCCATAAAACGACTCACCAGACCAACAGAATATGCTATGTCAGGCTGAGTATTTACCAAATATCTCAAGCTTCCAATGACACTCCAGTACTTGGTTGAATCTTTGGCAGCACCTGGTCCATTTTTGGTCAGTTTGGTTCTGACTTCCATAGGAGTATCTACCTTGTTGCCGCCAGCCATACCTGTACTTTCAAGAATTTTTGTTGTGTAGGCACTTTGGCACAAAGTGATCTCCCCTGGTTTCTGCTTAACCTCAATTCCCAAATAGTAACTGAGTAAGCCAAGGCCTGTCATCTTGAAGCTAGCCATCATCTGCTGCTTAAACTTGTCGATTTCAGCCTTGTTTGGACCACTGATGATCAGATCATCCACATATACTCCAACAATGAGTAGAGAGCCAGCACCCCCTTTCTTGTACACTGCATGCTCAAGTGTGCTTCTTCTGAAACCAAGTGTGATCAACTCCTGATCAAGTCGAGCATTCCATGCTCTAGGAGCCTGCCTTAAGCCATACAATGCCTTCCTCAGTTTCAGCACCTTTCCCTCATGCTTTTTGTCAACAAAACCTGGTGGTTGATGAACAAATACCTGTTCAGTCAGATCACCATTCAAGAAAGCTGATTTTACATCCATGTGATGCACTTCCCAACTTCCTTGTGCAGCTAGAGCAAGCATCACTCTCACTGACTCCATCCTAGCAACAGGTGCAAACACTTCTTCATAGTCTATGCCTTGCCTTTGAGCATAGCCCTTTGCTACTAGACGTGCCTTGTACTTAAGAATGTTGCCTGCAGGATCCCTCTTTACTTTGAATACCCACTTCAGACCAATTGCCCTGCCATCCTTTGGTAAGTCTGACATAACCCAAGTGCCATTGTCATGAATTGCTTCTAGCTCAGCCTCCATTGCAGCTCTCCAGTGACTCTCACTCAAAGCTTGCTCATCACAGCTGGGTTCATCTGCTGCTAGAAAACACAAGCCACTGTACTCATGATCAGTGACCTCCTCAGTGCCATCATAGATATCTGACAGAGCTCTAAAAGGCAATGGCACCCCCTCAGAGTCAGCCTCCTGCACACCAGGTGGTGATGTCGACTGCTGAATTGGTGTTCCAACTGGTGTGTCAGCAGGTGCAGGTGTCCCAAACTCCAACCCCAAAGGCGAAGCTCCTCCGGGTGTTGCAGGTTCAGGACCATGGTTCTGAATGTCATCAACTTGGCCTCCTGATGGGTGGTCTTCAGTGACCTGCAGCTCTATGGTGAACGATTCATCATTGATCTTACTACCATCATTGTTTCTCCAATCCCAGGCCCGATGCTCCTCGAACACAACATCTCTGCTTACATGCAACTTCTTTAGAACTGGATCATACACTCTGTATCCCTTTGTTCCTTGCTCATACCGGAGAAACACCATCTGCTTGGATCTGTCAGACAGTTTACTGACACCAGGGCCAATGTTCTTCACATGAGCAACACAACCGAAGGTGCGAAGATGGAGTACTCTGGGCTTCTTCCTGTACCAAGCTTCGTAGGGTGTTAGACCATCAAGGCTCTTCGTCAGTGCCCGGTTCAGTACATACACCTCAGTCACCACTGCTTCACCCCAGAATTGTGCAGGCACACCCTTGCTCTTTAACATGCATCTTGCCATCTCCACCACTGTCTGGTTTCGACGTTCCACCACCCCATTTTGCTGTGGGGTATAGGGTGTGGTGGTAAAGTGCTTCATCCCAGCTTCGACACAAAAAACTGTGAATGAATCTGAATTGAACTCACCCCCTCTGTCAGTTCTTACTGCCTTCAGTCTTTTGCCTTGCTCCGTTTCAGCACACGCCTTCACCTTCTTCAGATAATGCAGTGCTTGATCCTTGGATGCTAGCAATTCCACCCACATATACCGGCTATAATCATCGACTACTAGCAGGAAGTAGTGCTTACCCCCAGGTGTTGGTGGTGAAATTTGGCCGCACAGGTCTGTGTGGAACAGCTCAAGACCATGCATGGCCCGGTACGACGTCGACCGCGGGAACGGGATGCAATGCTGCTTGCCAATGACGCACCCATCGCACACCTGCTCGATGCGGTTGATCACTGGTATGCCCTCCACCATCTCCTTCGTCCCGAGTTCACGTAGTGCTCTGAAATTCAGATGCCCATACCGTGTGTGCCAAAGCCATGCCTGATCATTGTTCTTGGAGAGAAGACACACAGGCGCCGCCAGTGCCAGCTTGATTGTGTACAGCCGGTTCCTGGTGCGCGGTGCTCTCATCAGGAATTTGCGTCCCCGATCCACTCGATCGTACACGCATAGCTCGCCGTTCTCCAGGACAGCCTTGCAGCCTCTTTCTTCGAGTTGGCCAAGACTAACAATGTTGCTTTTCAACTTAGGAATGAAATAGACCTCGGTGAGTACCTTGTGCTCGTGATGACGCCCTTCAGTGACCACTGATCTGAGGCCACATATCTCCACCACGGAACCATCACCGAACCGCACAGTGCCGCGCACCATCTCGTCGATGTGAGCTAGGGCTGCACGATGCCCCGTCATATGGTTGCTAGTGCCCGTGTCAAGGAACCAGGTGGCTTCGTCTTCGCAGTCCACCGGGATCACCCCGGCTTCGTTGAGGTGGACGACGTGCGGCGCCTGCACAGCTCCCTCACTTGCAGCCGCCATGAGGAGCGCCGGCTGCTCGACATCAGCCTTGACGAGGTTCGCCTGTTCGCGCCGCTCCTTCTTGGGCTCCTTGCACTCCTTGGTTGCACTTCCCCTTGCGACGGGGCGTGCCCTCCTTTGTTAGCTTGACGCCGCCATCTCGGTTGTCAGGCTTTGAACATCCCTTCGCATTGGCACCAGACTGCACGCCGCCCTTGTCACTGCTCCCCGAGGATTCCAGTGCCGGTGTTTGACCGGCCAATCCTCCTCGGCAAGCATCAGACGCCCAGCTTTGTCCATGATGGGCTCCTCGTCGTCGAGACGATCCTCCGTCGCGCGCAGCCGCCCAACAAGTTCCTCAAATGACAACGTGCTCAAATCGAGCAGCATCTCGATTGAGATGGCTACTTGCTTGTAGGCGGCCGGCACAACCCGGAGCATCTTCTTGACCACGTGTTCATCGTCTAGAGACTCGCCAAGCGCTCGTATGTTCGTGGCGAGGCCGGAAATTCGCATTGCGAAATCGTCAATGGCCTCACCCTCCTTGAACCGCATGTTCTCGAACTGCTGCAGAGGCTTCTACGCGTTCGCCTTCTTGACGCGTTCCCCGCCTTGGCGCATCGTCTCGATCGCCTTCCACGCCTCCTTCGCAGTCGGCTTCTTGGCGAGCGACGCATGCATCTCGGACGGAACGGCGCGCAAGAGAGCGGCCAGTGCCATCGGGTCGTCACGCCGATCGACCTCGCCGGACTCGATTGCCTCCTAGAGTCCCTGTGGTTCAAAATTAACTTGCATTACCAGGGCCCATTCGCTGTAATTGGTCTGCGTCAGCTCGGGATACACGATCGTCGCGATCGTCGCGCCCGACTCCTTCACCACCCGCTCGACGTAGACATGACCAGATCCCCCTGCGCCTTCATCGCCTTTCTTGGGGGTCTTGTCGTCGTCCCTCTTCTTGCCGTCGACGCGAGCTGGAGGAGGAGATGGGCTGCGACTGGTGGACATTGTCGACGGTGCTTATCTCCTAACCGCAGCTCTGGTACCACGTGTTTGAGCCGATTAACAATCACGGCTCTGAACTAGCACACGCGAACACGATGAATACCGGCGAGCTTGACGGACGAACGCACACACGCGAGAACGAGAGTGGAGAGAGTGTTTTCAGCCACGGAATAGCAGCTTTGGCCACCGGCCTTTGATCCACTTATTAAGGCGATCGTTACAGACTTAGTGGCCCGAGGACCGCGCCACACCACGCGCGGTGCGCGACGCGCCGTTCTTTGCGGCGTCGCCTGCAACGTGCTGCCGCGCCCGTTGTGACGCCCCTCCATGCAATCTATCTGGTACATGCAGTGAACACGCACGACTCTGCCCACTCACACGCCTAAACAAAGAGCTAAACATGCTACTACATGCAACTAAGATTAGGCTAACAATTCACCCCCTTAATCTGGTTGCATCCTCACCATGTTGAGCTTCTGGCGCACCTCCACAAACTGCACCGTCCCGAGTGCCTTGGTCAGAATATCTGCCAGCTGCTCTTTAGTGCCAAGTTGATCAATGTAGTGGAAGCGAGTATCGATATGTTTGCTACGCTCATGATGCCCTGGGTTCTTGGTTAAGTCAATTGCAGACTTGTTGTCCACCAACAACCTGAACTTCTTCACTTCAGTTTCAGTCAGCTCTGCAATGAGTCTGCTCAACCACACGCCTTGACAGGCAGCAGCAGCTGCTGCTATATACTCTGATTCACATGACGACAGTGCTACTACTTTCTGTTTTTGTGACACCCAAGTGACCAGATTTGGACCAAGGAAGAAGACAACTCCAGTGGTGCTTTTCCTGTCATTGGGATCACCTGCATGATCACTGTCACTATAGCCCGTCAGTCCTTCTGATCCTTTAATATACTTGCACCCATAATCAATTGTTCCTGCCAAGTATCTAAGGATCCTTTTTACAGCAGCCCAATGTTCATCCGATGGTGCTTCCATAAAACGACTCACCAGACCAACAGAATATGCTATGTCAGGCTGAGTATTTACCAAATATCTCAAGCTTCCAATGACACTCCAGTACTTGGTTGAATCTTTGGCAGCACCTGGTCCATTTTTGGTCAGTTTGGTTCTGACTTCCATAGGAGTATCTACCTTGTTGCCGCCAGCCATACCTGTACTTTCAAGAATTTTTGTTGTGTAGGCACTTTGGCACAAAGTGATCTCCCCTGGTTTCTGCTTAACCTCAATTCCCAAATAGTAACTGAGTAAGCCAAGGCCTGTCATCTTGAAGCTAGCCATCATCTGCTGCTTAAACTTGTCGATTTCAGCCTTGTTTGGACCACTGATGATCAGATCATCCACATATACTCCAACAATGAGTAGAGAGCCAGCACCCCCTTTCTTGTACACTGCATGCTCAAGTGTGCTTCTTCTGAAACCAAGTGTGATCAACTCCTGATCAAGTCGAGCATTCCATGCTCTAGGAGCCTGCCTTAAGCCATACAATGCCTTCCTCAGTTTCAGCACCTTTCCCTCATGCTTTTTGTCAACAAAACCTGGTGGTTGATGAACAAATACCTGTTCAGTCAGATCACCATTCAAGAAAGCTGATTTTACATCCATGTGATGCACTTCCCAACTTCCTTGTGCAGCTAGAGCAAGCATCACTCTCACTGACTCCATCCTAGCAACAGGTGCAAACACTTCTTCATAGTCTATGCCTTGCCTTTGAGCATAGCCCTTTGCTACTAGACGTGCCTTGTACTTAAGAATGTTGCCTGCAGGATCCCTCTTTACTTTGAATACCCACTTCAGACCAATTGCCCTGCCATCCTTTGGTAAGTCTGACATAACCCAAGTGCCATTGTCATGAATTGCTTCTAGCTCAGCCTCCATTGCAGCTCTCCAGTGACTCTCACTCAAAGCTTGCTCATCACAGCTGGGTTCATCTGCTGCTAGAAAACACAAGCCACTGTACTCATGATCAGTGACCTCCTCAGTGCCATCATAGATATCTGACAGAGCTCTAAAAGGCAATGGCACCCCCTCAGAGTCAGCCTCCTGCACACCAGGTGGTGATGTCGACTGCTGAATTGGTGTTCCAACTGGTGTGTCAGCAGGTGCAGGTGTCCCAAACTCCAACCCCAAAGGCGAAGCTCCTCCGGGTGTTGCAGGTTCAGGACCATGGTTCTGAATGTCATCAACTTGGCCTCCTGATGGGTGGTCTTCAGTGACCTGCAGCTCTATGGTGAACGATTCATCATTGATCTTACTACCATCATTGTTTCTCCAATCCCAGGCCCGATGCTCCTCGAACACAACATCTCTGCTTACATGCAACTTCTTTAGAACTGGATCATACACTCTGTATCCCTTTGTTCCTTGCTCATACCGGAGAAACACCATCTGCTTGGATCTGTCAGACAGTTTACTGACACCAGGGCCAATGTTCTTCACATGAGCAACACAACCGAAGGTGCGAAGATGGAGTACTCTGGGCTTCTTCCTGTACCAAGCTTCGTAGGGTGTTAGACCATCAAGGCTCTTCGTCAGTGCCCGGTTCAGTACATACACCTCAGTCACCACTGCTTCACCCCAGAATTGTGCAGGCACACCCTTGCTCTTTAACATGCATCTTGCCATCTCCACCACTGTCTGGTTTCGACGTTCCACCACCCCATTTTGCTGTGGGGTATAGGGTGTGGTGGTAAAGTGCTTCATCCCAGCTTCGACACAAAAAACTGTGAATGAATCTGAATTGAACTCACCCCCTCTGTCAGTTCTTACTGCCTTCAGTCTTTTGCCTTGCTCCGTTTCAGCACACGCCTTCACCTTCTTCAGATAATGCAGTGCTTGATCCTTGGATGCTAGCAATTCCACCCACATATACCGGCTATAATCATCGACTACTAGCAGGAAGTAGTGCTTACCCCCAGGTGTTGGTGGTGAAATTTGGCCGCACAGGTCTGTGTGGAACAGCTCAAGACCATGCATGGCCCGGTACGACGTCGACCGCGGGAACGGGATGCAATGCTGCTTGCCAATGACGCACCCATCGCACACCTGCTCGATGCGGTTGATCACTGGTATGCCCTCCACCATCTCCTTCGTCCCGAGTTCACGTAGTGCTCTGAAATTCAGATGCCCATACCGTGTGTGCCAAAGCCATGCCTGATCATTGTTCTTGGAGAGAAGACACACAGGCGCCGCCAGTGCCAGCTTGATTGTGTACAGCCGGTTCCTGGTGCGCGGTGCTCTCATCAGGAATTTGCGTCCCCGATCCACTCGATCGTACACGCATAGCTCGCCGTTCTCCAGGACAGCCTTGCAGCCTCTTTCTTCGAGTTGGCCAAGACTAACAATGTTGCTTTTCAACTTAGGAATGAAATAGACCTCGGTGAGTACCTTGTGCTCGTGATGACGCCCTTCAGTGACCACTGATCTGAGGCCACATATCTCCACCACGGAACCATCACCGAACCGCACAGTGCCGCGCACCATCTCGTCGATGTGAGCTAGGGCTGCACGATGCCCCGTCATATGGTTGCTAGTGCCCGTGTCAAGGAACCAGGTGGCTTCGTCTTCGCAGTCCACCGGGATCACCCCGGCTTCGTTGAGGTGGACGACGTGCGGCGCCTGCACAGCTCCCTCACTTGCAGCCGCCATGAGGAGCGCCGGCTGCTCGACATCAGCCTTGACGAGGTTCGCCTGTTCGCGCCGCTCCTTCTTGGGCTCCTTGCACTCCTTGGTTGCACTTCCCCTTGCGACGAGGCGTGCCCTCCTTTGTTAGCTTGACGCCGCCATCTCGGTTGTCAGGCTTTGAACATCCCTTCGCATTGGCACCAGACTGCACGCCGCCCTTGTCACTGCTCCCCGAGGATTCCAGTGCCGGTGTTTGACCGGCCAATCCTCCTCGGCAAGCATCAGACGCCCAGCTTTGTCCATGATGGGCTCCTCGTCGTCGAGACGATCCTCCGTCGCGCGCAGCCGCCCAACAAGTTCCTCAAATGACAACGTGCTCAAATCGAGCAGCATCTCGATTGAGATGGCTACTTGCTTGTAGGCGGCCGGCACAACCCGGAGCATCTTCTTGACCACGTGTTCATCGTCTAGAGACTCGCCAAGCGCTCGTATGTTCGTGGCGAGGCCGGAAATTCGCATTGCGAAATCGTCAATGGCCTCACCCTCCTTGAACCGCATGTTCTCGAACTGCTGCAGAGGCTTCTACGCGTTCGCCTTCTTGACGCGTTCCCCGCCTTGGCGCATCGTCTCGATCGCCTTCCACGCCTCCTTCGCAGTCGGCTTCTTGGCGAGCGACGCATGCATCTCGGACGGAACGGCGCGCAAGAGAGCGGCCAGTGCCATCGGGTCGTCACGCCGATCGACCTCGCCGGACTCGATTGCCTCCTAGAGTCCCTGTGGTTCAAAATTAACTTGCATTACCAGGGCCCATTCGCTGTAATTGGTCTGCGTCAGCTCGGGATACACGATCGTCGCGATCGTCGCGCCCGACTCCTTCACCACCCGCTCGACGTAGACATGACCAGATCCCCCTGCGCCTTCATCGCCTTTCTTGGGGGTCTTGTCGTCGTCCCTCTTCTTGCCGTCGACGCGAGCTGGAGGAGGAGATGGGCTGCGACTGGTGGACATTGTCGACGGTGCTTATCTCCTAACCGCAGCTCTGGTACCACGTGTTTGAGCCGATTAACAATCACGGCTCTGAACTAGCACACGCGAACACGATGAATACCGGCGAGCTTGACGGACGAACGCACACACGCGAGAACGAGAGTGGAGAGAGTGTTTTCAGCCACGGAATAGCAGCTTTGGCCACCGGCCTTTGATCCACTTATTAAGGCGATCGTTACAGACTTAGTGGCCCGAGGACCGCGCCACACCGCGCGCGGTGCGCGACGCGCTGTTCTTTGCGTCGTCGCCTGCAACGTGCTGCCGCGACCGTTGTGACGCCCCTCCATGCAATCTATCTGGTACATGCAGTGAACACGCACGACTCTGTCCACTCACACGCCTAAACAAAGAGCTAAACATGCTACTACATGCAGCTAACATAAATATGCAACTAAGATTAGGCTAACACATGGGGCCTGTCGAGGGTGCAATGGTGCATCCCTTCACGTACCGGGAGCCTATTGCAAGGGAGTATGTTGGCCTTGTGCTACTGCTGTACAAAGCCACGCATGAGTATTTCTACAGAATGAGCAAGTATATGTTCCATTACACTACCGTTGATCTCACCAATGATGATGATGCTGCCGTGACATCCGAACCGGTCCAGCTACACCAGCCTGCACGTTGACCTATTACTACCACTACACCTGCGCATTGTTCGACACCGACGAGGCGGACAGCATGGAGCTACACCGGCTCATGGACACCGACGAACCCATGGATGACGCCGACACGCCCACACCTACACCAACACCATCACATGCAAGGAGAAGTGAAGCGAATACTGAAGACAATGGTCGTAGCAGCTTAATCGGAAGTGCCTCACTAAGCGTGACTTGCGAGGGTAATTAACCGGGAGCTTTCCAAGACCCTGGGAACCAGCGAACCACATTGCCTTGGTCACAACTGCTCAACGGCAGGCTACGGAGTGCACTCATGTATCGGGAACATGCTTTTTTATTTTATAATATGAATAAAATATTGCTCCCCATTTTACTTTGTTCATTTTGTCTACTTTAGCCGCATTTTATCTTATCTCAGCAGCAGAGAGATCCTCCGTTATTTTTATCTCCAAATAAGTAGACATATTATTGCACCGGCTAGTCATGTGCAGATAATGCTTTTCACTGTGCACGTTATAATTCTGAAAATTACATGCATGCTTTAAGGTTTAATTCTACTAGCAACGTGCAACACGTAAATCCTTCCTCATCGGTGGAACAAGATCGAATATCGATGTATAATTATTAAGGCCAAACAAATATAATGAGTTCGGCCTTTTAACATGAAACATCACATGATAGAGCCACATATAACATGTAAAAGCGTCGGTCCACATGGTACATCCATTGCCGGTCCACCTGCATCATATTACAATGCCAATATAAAATTATTTAGACCAATTAAAATTGTTTAGAGCAACTAAAATAAGTCTTAAATATTCTCCAAATTACTTAGATCTCGTGATATTTACTATTTGCCATCCAAAATATTTAAATATTAGCGGGTCTCGTGGATGGGAAAATTAAAGACACAGTTGCCCCCTTCTCCTCTTTATCATTCATCCTAGGCCCGATTCCATCCATCCATTCCATTCCTCCCCTTTCATGTCTGCCATGTCCGTTCGGTTAGAGCATTTGGGTATAAAATCCAGTCCGTCGCTGGTAGGGTCACACCTTGTAGGTGAGAAAACGGTGCTTCCCTTGATCTAGTGTGCAAAGTTCAACAAGGAGAGGGTTACTGAGTTTCGGGTCAAGACACAAAACAAGAACTATGGCCGATTCATCATCAAGTGTCCGCGGAACATTTAGGGGTAAGTTGATGTGATGTCTTTGGGATCCGGATCTCTTTCGTAGAAGAGTTTTGTGGGATTTCAAATTTATGGTTTTATGTGCATTTATTTGTTTTGGAATTGTTATATGCTTAGATGCCAGTATGGTGTCCCTATTACCAGTGGCAAAGAGCATACTTTACTGGGCTGGTGAACGACAAGCTGATTGTGATATATCTTCAGTTCTAAAGGTTGAGGAAGATCCAGAGCTTGTCTCTGGGAATGATGAATGTGGTGCCATTGTGGGGAGGAATATTTTGGAACAAAAGTTCGATAAGTTGATTAGGATTGTGAAATTGTTGGTAGTGACGATTGTAGGAATGCTTGTTATGGGAGTGATGTATGTGTTCAAGTAATGCCTATTATTTGTGATCAATGACAAGTTATGTATTATACTAACTGAATCAAATTTCTTTGACTAATGCAAGTTAAAAATTAGTAAGTACAAAGTCCACAATGGTCAGGTAGAGGATGAAACTGCTAACCTCTTAGCATCTTTGGATGAGTCTCCAATTTGAGACCAGAAAATTTTTTGCAGCACATTCCCTGTAAATGGATGCCATGTAATGTGATACCACTGCTTGGGGAAGAAGAAGGGGGTTAAATACCCTGAAACCTATTAGTACCGGATATAACCAACACTGCAACCAATACTAATATAGTGTCATTAGTACCCGTTCTATGACAACACTGCTACCAATATGTCAAAACCTCAATTTTCAATGGTTGTAGCACCGGTACTCTTACACAACAGGTACTAATATGTGAAAACCCCAATCGTCCTCTATTGCTGCACTCTGTGCACTGGGTGCAACTCTACCCGGTACTAATTCTGACAAATTCATATTTTATAATTGTTAGAAGTATTCATCATAGGGGCATTCACAAGTTCATCCACATTCACACATTCAAAATAGAAGCAAATTCATATATAATTAGATAGTTATATATTAGAGTAAAATGTACCATTCGTCCACCAACTTTTCCAGTTGCCGGTTAGGTCCATCAACTTTCGAAGTGGATTTTAGGGTCCATTAACTTTTTTAAGTGATGCACTAGAGGTCCATACCCATTCGCTTTATGTTTTCTTTTTCATTTAGCCCCTCAAATTTTCTTTCTTCTCCCATCTTGCTCCCCTGTCCACTTCCCTCACCTCCCACATAGAGCAGTGGGATCATGTTGAAGGTACATGCTAGCGCAATCCGGTGGGGACAGCTTCTTGCCCCACATTGCTGCCAGCAGTGAGTGTAGGGCGACACAGAGGTCGTAGTGCCATAACACATGTACCAAACTAGTAGCCTACTTGTATAATAGATTGTTGCTGGCACAGCCTATATAATTACTAATTGGCCCATCATTTTCTTCCACAAACATTCTTGGAACCTGTGATCCAGCTGACTGCAAGTTAACAGCTTATCTTTCTTTTCTTCCACCTCATCACCAATCTCATGTGGCATCTCTTACGACCCATCTAAATTACATTACAATACTACTCTAACAAGTAACCATAAAATACTATAAGGTTTAGTTTACGGTTCAGTTTGGCTGTATGTATTTAAGCTGGTGTAACTGAATTAGGTCTAATACCATATCAGGTCACTAAAATAGTTTGCAATACAAAATTTATTATTTGATTCGCTACAAAAAACACGAAGATTTTCGTCAGCCAGATTAACTTTCATCAGCCCCAGGCACAACCGTCAAAACTTAAGTATTTTTCGTCAGCTAGAATCAGCCCACGAAACATAACTTATCTTTCGTCGGCCGTGGACCAGGGCCAACGAAAGACTGCGTTACTTTCGTCGGTCTTGACAAAGCCGATGAAAACTAGAGCAGAGTGGCCCAGCACTAGGGTTGGTGTCGGTGGTTTTTGTCGGTTTCGAGCCTTGGCCGACGAAAGTTTGTTAGGCCGACGAAAATTAGAAATTGATTTCGTCGGTCACGGCCTTTACCGACGATCGCAATATGACCAACGACAAATACGCCAAAGTACTTAACCTATGCCGTCGCGCATTTGTTCATTCCCACACGCTCCCGCTGCTCTGCCGCTCCCTGCCGCCGCCTTATTGCCACCGCCCGGCCCCGCCGCGGTAAGTATCATTTATGTATTGTGGAAAGCTTTAGTTTCTTGAAGTATTATGCTTCTTCAACCTGTGATTCTTGAAGTATCATAGGATGAATGGATTATGTTGTTAAAACTCGGCCCCGTTTTAGTTTGTTGAAGTATTATGTTGTTAAAACTTCCAATATGGTTCATTTATTTCGGTCATTTTTGAACTAACCCAATTACTTGCGGCATAACAACCTGTGAATGTTTTCATTCCTAAGATGTCCAGAGATATGAATCATAAAAAGATTGATGTGTGTGTGGACAACTGCATGCTTTTCTAGGTATGTCGAGGTTGTAAATGAAGATGGTGAAAAGGTGATGACGGACATTGCAAGTAAGCTACTTCGTTACATGCCTATTATGCCCCAAGTGAAACGGTTGTTTAAGCAACTTTGTTACATGCCTATTACACCTCAAGTGAAATGGTTATTTCTCTCTAAGAAAACAACCGAACAAATGGTCTGCCACCAGCAACAGCAAGCTATGCAAGTAAGTGACGATGATTAGCTCAAAAATGCATTAAGTTCATATTTTACCTACATTTGCTCACTTTAGCAGGACTTAGTGTATTATTTCACCTCTGTTGTAGGGATCGGGGGTACATGCCTCCAATACTCTAGGAATTCCACTTGCGGTACTACCGGCACCTGGGTCTCAGGTTAGTTTGGCACTAACGTTTTCTAGGATGGTTAAGTCATATAGATACTACCGACTCATGAATATACAACATGTGATGTGAGAGGGTTTTCTATGATTGTTATTGTTTCAGGAGACCGAAAGGGCTTCCAACATTGGTAACAATCTTTTTGCTTCTGGAGGTAGGAGCCACAACCCCGATGAGCCGCATGTGATGTGAGAGGATTTCATACTCATGTTAGGCTTGGATCCTTTTCATTGTGCAATTGACCATGTGTTGGACTTTTGTGTTTTAGGTGTTGCACTTCATTACAAATTTGTGATGTGTAATGGAGCTTGAACACTTGTGTTGTATGGACAATTGTGATTTGGACTTGTTTTGTGCAATGAACAATTGCGATTTAATTTGGCTTGATTATGAATTCATGGTGTGCAATGTCTGATGAGAATGCATTTCTGGTATTTATTGGTGATGTTTGCAATATGTATATATACATGTATGTGTTTCAACTGTCAAGCTATAAAAAAAGCAGCTATGTTTTGGGCGCTTGAAGAAATAATTTCCGTCGGCCGCATGGGAACCGACGAAAATTAACCCAAGTTACTTTCGTCGGTTGTAGTGTATACCGACGAAAACGAGTTTATCTTTCGTCGGCCATCTCCTTGCCAAAGAAAGGTAGCACAGTGGTAGGGTTTCTCGAGCTACCTTTCATCGGCTAGTGTTGCGGCTGACGAAAGAATGCTGGCCGATGAATACTAATGGCCTCATGATAGCAATTTTGCCCAAGTGCTTGGCCTCTTCTCCTCACTCTCGTTCTGCTTTCACCCGCCGGCCTCCTTGCCGCCGCTGCCTCCCTCCTATCCGCCCACTGCCTCCCTCCCTGCCCCAGCCACCTTCCTCCCTTCCTGCACCCGCCGCCTCCCTCCCTCCCTCAGCCTCCCTTCCTGCCGCCGTCACCTCCCTTCCTCCCTCTACCTCCCTCCCTTCCTCCACTGCCTCCCTCCCTTCCTTATTCTACCTCCCTCCCTACCGCCACCACCTCCCATCCTTCTGCCCACCACATCCCTCCTCCCACCTCCTCTTTCTCTCCCACTGCCTCCAGGCCCCGACTCCCTGCCTCCTTCATCGCGCAGGGGTCCGGTCCCACCAATGCGCCGCCCGGCCCTGCGTTTCTTCCTCCCGTAGCCATCGCATCTCCAGGAGCTGCCTCCCGGCCGCAGCCACTCGCTCCCTCTCCTTCCTAGAAGCGTCGACACCACCGGGCATGCCCCACCTAGCCCCTGCCGCCTAGGGCCCACGCTGCCTAGGGCCTCTACTTCGCGCCTCTGCCGTTTCCACCGGTCCTGCTACTACTGGTACCACCACTGCCTGATCTGCCCTGACACGGTGCCCAACTCTCTGTGTTGCTTCCACTACGAGGAGCTAAGTAAGGTACCAGTCGCACAACCGTTCACTACTTTGTTTATATAGCCTAGTCTTGTTTTCATCGGCCTGCATGTACTATACCATCGACAATTAGGTTTAGTGTGTTAAACCCTAGCTTAACAACTTGTGAAGGTTTTCCACCCTAAATTACGCCATTAGTGTCACAAAACCTATGCGTCACCCATTTTGGACCAGTACGCCTCACATGCATAAGTTGAAACCGATCGCATGTGAGATGTGCTGGTCCAGAATTGTCCCTTTTTGGATAGCCTCGGAGTGGCCGATAGAGCGCGCTATCTATGATGAGTTGGTAGGGGTGAATGAGATTTCACCGGCATAACCCTATTGTTCTCTGGCTGCACCATATCTAGGTGTGCAGCTAGAGAACAATGGGGTTATGCTGTCAAAATTTCGTTTGGACCCTGCCGGCTCATCATAGATCTGCACTCTATCGGCCACTCTTGGATGGGTTTAGGACATTCTTTTCCTAAAGATGTAGGGCCGTGACATGCATATCTGAATGAGTAGGTCTTATATATAATTACCGATTGAATTAGTGTATAGCATCATCACCTATGGGTGAAGACAGATGATGGATGTACGAATGTTGGTGTAGAGGAGGCGATCACTCTACGAATTGGTGGCCAATGATATAGATTTTGTGACTGTGCATTTGCTTTGTCTGGAGCTAATGCCAAGGTGAAGTGCCCATGTAGTGACTGCTGCAACCGTTACACTCAGACCAAAAGAGAGATGTCTCTGCACCTATGTTCCACTTGATTCATGCCAAGCTATGAATTGTGGGTACACCATAGAGAGTCGGTTTCTCAAGCCACAGCCACAGTACAAGAGGAGGAGGATGATAGACCTGGTGAAGACAAAACGGATGAGATGCTTGATGCCATAAGGCCTGAGTATGACCTCAATTCTGAGGATCCACCGAGACCCGAGGTTGAAGCTTTCTTCAAGCTCATGAAAAGCATCAGAAGAGCCAATGCACGAACACACGAAAATGAGCCTCTCAGCTTTTGTGACTGACTCATGGCCATTAAGTCTAAGTATGCCTTCTCAAATAACTGTTTCAACAAGATACTGAACTTGATCGCAAACCTTCTCCTTGTGGATCATAAGATGCCCAAAGATATGTACCAAGCCAAGAAGTTGCTTAATGGTCTTGGAATGAATCATGAGAAGATTGATGTGTGTGAGGACAACTGCATGCTTTTCTAGAAGGAACACAAAAAAGAAACCAAGTGCCTAAAGTGTGGTAAGTCCAGGTATGTCAAGGTTGTGAATGAAGAGGGTGAAAAGGTGATGACGGACGTTGCAATAAAGCAACTTCGTTATATGTCTATTACACCTTGAGTGAAAGGGTTGTTTCTCTCTAAGAAAATAGCCGAACACATGGTTTGGCACAAGGAAGGGAAACGTGAACAGCAAGGAGTGATGATGCACCCGTCCGATGGTGAGGCATGGAAGGCTCTAGACAGCTTTGATCCAGAGTTTGCTAGTGAGGCTAAAAATGTTAGAATTGGGTTGGCGACCGATGGCTTCACACCATTTGACACAAGGTCGCATCATACTCTTGTTGGCCAGTCTTTGCTATTCCATATAACCTTCCACCTGCTCTTTGCATGAAATATGAGTTTATGTTCCTATGCCTCATCATACCTGGTCTGAAGCTTCTTAGCACCCATTTGAATGTGATGCTGAAACCTCTTATTAAAGAGTTGAAGGATTTGTGGAGAGGCGTAGAAGCATATGACAATAATAGGAAACAGAAGTTCAAAGTTCGAGTTGCATATCTGTGGTAGGTGCATGACTTCATGGCATATGGTATATTTACTGGATGGAGCTACCATGGGAGATCGACTTGCCCAATATGTGGGGCAAAGATGGATTGTTTTTGTCTTAACTTTGGTGGAAAGATTTGTTACTTCCATTGCCATAGGTGTTGGCTCGACGAGAATCCTATCTTTCGGTTTGAAAAGGACGCTTTTAGGAAGGACACAATTATCACAAAAGGACCACCAAAGCGTCTTAGCGGGCCAAAAATTGCCGCTAAGCTGAGTGCACTGGTTGAAGCCACTAATGGTGATGGGTTTGTAGGGTTTGAAGAGGAGCACAATTGGACTCATATTTGTTCTTTGTGGGAGCTACCTTATGCGAAGGCACTGGTTCTTACGCACAACATTGACGTAATGCACCAAGAACAAAACGTTGCTGAAAGCATATTTAGCACGTGTATGGATATGAGCGACAGAACAAAAGACAACGTGAAAGCCCGAAAAGACTTAGCTGAAATATGTAATAGGCCAACCCTCGAACTCACAAGGAATGGTGGTAAGCCACAAGCTCCATTTTGTATTTTGCCTAATGAGAAAAAAGAAGTACTTAGGTGGATGAAAAAACTTAAATTCCCCGATGGCTATGCTACTAGCTTCAGACGTGCTGTGAATGTGAAGACAGGGAAGGTTAATGTGCTAAAGAGCCATGATTTCCACATAATAATGGAAAGGCTCTTGCCTGTCATGTTTCGTGGTTATCTTAAAGATGACGTGTGGAGGGTACTAGCTGAGCTGAGTCATTTCTATCGCCAACTTTGTGCTAAAGAGATCACGAGATAGATGATTGAGAAGATAGAGAAGGAGGCACATGTGCTTTTATGCAAGATGGAGAAAATATTCCCTCCAGCATTCTTCAATCCAATGCAGCATCTTTTGATTCATCTCACATATGAAGTTAAGGTAGGCGGACCTGTGCAATATAGGTGGATGTATCACATTGAAAGGGCTCTAAAGAATCTTGGAGCAATGGTTGGCAACAAGGCGATAGTTGAAGGGTGCATCGCTGAAGTGTTTTCGCTGAAGGAGATAGCATATTTCACAAGTGTGTACTTTGCAGAGGAACATAATGTGCAACTTCCTACATTGCGGTACAATGTTCATGAAGAACCACCAATTAGTGATCTCACCATTTTTCAAAAATAGAGGAGCACAACTGTGGGTAACTCAATCGCCTACTATTACAAGATTTGTGAAAAAGGGTTGCTTTGATCTACATGTACAGCAGCATGGAGGAGATGACTAAACATTTCATGTAAGTAGTGCTAATTATATGCTTATATGTTTAATTAAGTTGCTCTGTATCTCATTTCAAACAGTCACGTGTAGTGAGTTCGATAACCAAAACTGGAAAAACAAGAATCCACCAACAGCCAAACAACTAGATAAGATGCGACGAGATGGATTTGAAGGAGGGAAAAATTTTCATCGGCTGGTGGAGAGATCAAATAAATTCTTGTCGTATTATTCTTTTGATTTTATGTTCTAATAATATATAACCTTATTATGAAGTGTTCATGACAGTGCGATCGCAAAGATAACATACATGAGGACCTTAAATAGATCCATTACTATCAAAAGCTATGGCCGGTAAGACATCAACGGGTTTCGTTTCCGATCTACCAAGTTTGAAGCTGTTCGACCACTTGCTGCCACAATAAATACATGAGTTGTGGTAAGGGCAGCCGATGCAGAAAGCCATGAAAGTGATTATTTATGAGATCATCAAGGATATCCTAGAGTTTCCAAGAGACTCAAAATAGTCTTCTTCGATTGTGAGTGGTTCGATAATAAACAGGCGATACTCGTCAAAACCAGTTTGGGATGGTCAAAGTCAAACACGACAGATGACTAAGTGGTTATGACAATTTTGTACTTGCAAACCAAGTTGAGTAGGTGTACTATATGCCATATCCATGCCCAATGTTGGAGGCTTGGTGGGTCATCTATTGATTCCCAATGGTGGTGATTACCGTGATGGTGTAGCGCAACCAAGTGAGGTTGATGAGGTCTACAAAGATGAAGAGTTGCCAAGCACTTTTCATGTAGAGACTAGTGTTGGTCTTGACCCCTTAGTCGGTGACCCTGATCACATTACAGTACCAACACTCACAAAAAGGAAACGGCAATGAAAGAAAAAAAGTTACATGGCGGCCTTTAAGAGGGAGGTCACTTCTTAATAAAGACATTGATGAATTTTGACATGTAAATGTTCATTCCTTTATTTCACCATTGTCTTGTTCATTCCTTTATTTAACTATCCTCTTATTCATAACATTTTACACTAATCACTTGTTCATTTATGCAGCATGTTGCGTAGGGTGAAACAGACAGTGAAGGGATTTTTGAAGGCCGTGAGCAAGGTGCTACCTAGTGCGCACCGCATGGACTCCTTGTTTAGGGTTACTTCTGTAGGTAGCAGCAGATGAGAGGAGTTGCTGAAGCACATGTGGCCTGAATTGAGAGTCCATCCTATCACACTTCAAAGAAAAGAGGTAACAAAGTGAATATGCAATTGTTTGATTCAGTTATGTGTTTGTAACAACACTCTTATGTACTTATTCCTTAATTTTTGCCAGGATAAGGACACAAGTGATGATGATGAGGTGGTGCAAAACAAGAGGTAGGATGAGGATGAGGATAGGGACAGGAATGGGGATGGGGATGGGGTCGAGGATGGGGATAGCAATGGGGAGGCAGATGGGGATGGCGATGGGGAGGCGGATGGGGATGGGGATGGGGATAGGGATGAGGAGGTGGAAGGGAGACCCAATGGGTAGGGAGAGTGATGGGCACTCTGTTCTACCACTTTGAAAGTTTAGGAAGAGCCATATGGTGGCTCCTTCTTTGGTGCCGACACGCCCAGAACAAAGGACTATGATCAGACCTATTTGCAATTGGTACGAGTATCAATATTTGTCACTTGTTATTGTTGTCTTGAAAAGTACAGTAAGCTGACTTCATTTGTATTGCAGTTATTGGGAAGATTTGTGTGTCACAGGTGCAGGTAGCCACACCTAGGTGAAAAAGGTCTTGGGGAGCTTAGCTCGCCTACACTACCCTGGACTTGTCACTAAGCCGGGTGTTGGGGAGATTGTAGCCACCAGCTGGAAGCACTATAAGCTGAAAATGGATATCGAACATGGAGGCAAGCAAGGATGAGTATGGGCTGAGTTTTGGGTATGTTTTGATACATTTTTAACTAATATGTAATTTATATATATGTAAGTTCTTAACATGTTCAGAAAATTTTTCAACTGGCTGAAGGATGCGATCTCTTAGCCTAATAGATTTTACTCCGCAAGTGTATAGAGACTGTTGTAGCTTTCACATGGGAGTATTCCAAGGTATCTTATTTATCCATAGGGAAGCATCGAGAAATAATACAACTTCATCGATCACCTAGATACTACCAACTCATTCATTGCAAAAGGTAACAAGAAAAGGTAAACACCGAGCACCATGGGATACAAACGAAACACTGTTGGCACGAACTCATGTTTAAGCTAGGAGGAAAATGAGTCGAGGGCTAAGGTTCGGTCTTCCATCTCTATTAGTATACAGGAGCTATCCATACTAAGGTCGAAAGGATCGAGACAGAGCTATGGTCTTGCATCACAAAAAATTCCAGACTACACCGAGGTGGCATGAGGGTAGTGTTAACGTCTCTTAACGTAACAGCTTTTACTCCGCAAGCACACAGAGATTCACTGTAGCCTTTTCACTCAGAGTATTCCGAGTATCGTGAATTTCCACAGGGAAGCGGTAGGCTCAAGAGTGTAATTGAATATACTCAAATCGAATAAACTGTAAACTTAGATAAATTATACCAACTAGTAGTATGCAGGGGTAAATGTGATAAAGATAGGTGTATGGTGGGAGAGGTAAGTCTATCAAAGATATCCATAGAAAAGGTATAGTTGCCTGGGAGGACAACGAGTGAGAAAAAGTCACCAAACTCTAATTCTAATCGGCTGCAAAGGCTATCCGTGAATAACTAAGAAATTCAATTAACTAGCCAGGGTCTTGCGTCAAGCAAAATTCTAGAGTCTCGAGGGTACCAGGGGTAGATAGTTGGTCCCGAAGGAGAGTCTAGCTAACACCTATGGGCCTCCCGAACGACGGGCTTGGACTACACAGGCACACCACACGCTGTCACCGAGTGGGGCTACCAAGCAAAGCTGCTTGGAGAGGATGGCATGCTATAAACGTGTTCAAGCGGAGCTTGAACAATGATAGATCGTCCTTGATCAGAGGAGAGGATCTAGCCAGAGCCTAGTGTCTAAGTCTAGGGTTCTGTTATAGCACCGGCAAGAATAAAAAGAATTGAATGACAAAGTTAAACACAACCTATGCCCACCAAGTGTGCAAAGAAAGGTACACCACACTCTCAGGAGATAGCCTTAGAGTAAAATATAATTGAAATTATATTGAAGGTAATCTGAATCCAAAAGACACAAGAGTTTTACCACAGACTCGAAGACAACTCTGGAGACTCCGAGGTAAAGCTCGACTCAACTCTAACTCCCAGGACTATCCTAACTACTAAGGACAGAATGCGGCGCTCTAAGATAGAACTCTCTACTCAACTCTACTCCACACCTTTACAAATGAGCTCTCGGGATCTATTTATAGCCTAGAAAGTGGGGGGGGGGTATTTGTAGGTGTGCTAGGTCGGTTAAGGGGGTAGGTCGGTGGCCGGGCGGCCAAGGTGGGTGGCCGAGCGGCCACCCTACATGACCGGGTGGCCACTTGATGCACCGACTTCGTAGATCCAATGCTTGATATTACTCCCCCAGGTCGGTTGGCAGTTGAGGCGGTTAGTTGCACGTGAAAAATGCGCCGAGGAGTGGTCGGGCGGCCATGGCACGTGGTCGGGCGGCCACGTGCCTGCCCACAATTTGTTGCATGTTACTTCTCTAGGATCCTTGACATCACCAATCCTCATCCCAACGGCTTGTGACCCTTGGATACATTGGATGCTCTCATGTATGGTTGGATCTTCACCATTCTATGTTTGTTTGGCATCGGATCGATGACATGGCACATGCAGTGGTCAAGGGATAATTCCACGTGGTCGTGGACCTGAATCCACCCTGGAGGGTGGTCGGGCGGCCACCACACATGGTCGGACGGCCATGGTATATGGTCAGGCGGCCATGGCCAGTCGACCATTGTTGCCCATCTTTGGAATTTGGTGTGTTTCCAACCTTTTTGAGTGATTTTTGGTACCTGCATCCAAATATTCATGTACATCTTGTGGAACTCATTAGTAGCAAGGGTTAGTCCATATATTTCACAAGTTTAGCTTCATTTGGTGGACAATTGATGGTTGAAATCGTGAGGTTACGACCGTCAGCAGGTAGATAGTTGGCCAACCGAATGACATTTGGCTAATGCCTATGGGCTTACAAGACGACGGGATCAGAATACAAAGGCACCTTAATGCTATCACCGATAAGGGCTACCAATCAGAGCTACATGGGTAAGATGGCACGCTATACTAGTGCTCAAGCTACCATGAGAGAGCTTGAACACTAAAGCTCGCCCTTAGCTTGAGGGTGGGAGCTAACCTACTCCTAGATCTATGTCTAGGAGAGGATTATAGCACTAGCAAGTATAACAAAGCTCAATAAATTCCAACTTAGCACAACTCAGGCCTCGAACTTGGCATGGCAAAGGTGCTAGCTAATAAAATCAGCCACATACATACCAAACACGAGTAACTAACTAGAGACAGAGGTAAGTGCATAAAGTAGAAATATAAAGTACTCGCACTTGTCATATATCGGAAAGTAATGCATAACATAAGAGTTACAAGAGACATTACCGAATATTCTGACTGACTCCGAAACGGCAGAGCTTGCTCTAACTCCTTGCTAAACAATGAATTCAGAGCGGAGGCACCACCCGAGGGGTGCCTCATAGAGAGGGAGAGAGTGTGTTACATGCTGAGCTGCAAGTGTAAGTGAGGGGGTGCCTCTCTATTTATAAGTGAAGGAGAGGGGCATATGCCATAGCATCCTATGCAAGATTCCTCCCCAAACTCCTCTCTTGGCACCACCTAGCCTGGAACCGATCTCTAAGGGTTGGTGGAAGCATTCTCCACATGATGGCATCAAAAACTGGTGAAGAACCGAATCCTAAGTCGGTGAACTGGCAGTTGGAAGCTTGAACCGGCTGTTAACAGTTGATCTAGACCTAATCTAGTGCTTTGGGGCGGCTGAACCGATCGAAACCGGAGTGAACCAGAGCTAGACCGTCCTGAATCACACAGCAGACCCCTCAGCCTGCGCCATTTGTCCAAACCGGGAGGGGAGGTGAACAGCACCTCAGCCGCTGCCAGCGCGCCATGTGACGGCTCTTGAGCGAGTCGGTCGGCCGCGCCGCAATCCCGCGCGAGGGCGCACACCTCCCCCGGGATGCCACGTGGCTGCTGGTGGTTGGCCGTGCCAACCTGGGTGCGGATCATGATCCGCAGGATCCCAGCTCTACCATTGGGAGCTCGCCATGTGTCAACACCAGGTTGCTTTCCGCCTTGGTCACATACGGAATGGGTGGTGCTGACGTTAGCATGACGTCAGCACTGCCCTCTATGTTTGTATTTTCAACATCTTTTCCATCCGAGCTCCAAACGATGCAAATAATATATCGGTTGGAATCGCCTTGACGAGCTCTACGCAATGTTGTAGTCCATGGGGACATTTGAGATAGTTTTTAGTAATGATATTTGTGGTTCTTATCTCAAGCCCTTTTATGAACTAATTCTCTCTTGCTCCAAATGATTTTCTTTCGCGTGGAATTTGAGCATCTCCCCGTAATACATCGAAAACCACCAAAACTCGTGGAATTCATTAGTTCAAAGTAAATAATGCATAGACTTTGGCTTATACCCCATTTATTTAGCAAGGAATTGGCTGTTGAAATAGGGAAATAACGACTGCCGACACACCCCCAAGCTTGAACATTTGCTTGGCCTCGAGCAAAGCTAAGACTTAGGCTTGGTGGATCAAGAGTTGCTTCAGTGTCAATGTCGTCCAAGTATTAAGTGCATAACCCAACATTCCACCTTTATGATTGAACAAATGGGCATAAGTGTACCCCAACCTCTATTGGTGGTCGATAAAACCCATTTTGACCACCAACATTTCATGATTGAGGGCATAATTTATCAAGTTTTCATGTATCACTAACTAGTTCCACAAGTTGGCCATAAAAGTTGTATGCAGGAGCTTGTCACGACCAAAATGATGAAGGAATGAGCAGAATATAGGCAAAGTAGCAAAGGTTGAAGCAGCCATGCAAATGTGCATGGCCAGCTGGCCACCACCATGGCCGTCCGGCCATCCCCCATGGCCGCTCGGCCATCACTACTCGAGGAATGGCCCCTGCAGCCCTCTGGCCCAGAAGGGGTGGACGCCCGGCCATCCCCCATGGCCACTCGGCCATACAACAAGGCCACCCAGCTATCCACCTTGGCCACCCGGCACCAGTAGGCCTAGGGACTCTCTCAGCCCAAATGTGATGGCCGCCCGGCTAGCCCTATGGCTGCCCAGCCATGCCACAGAGCCAAAATGACACGTCCTCCAACCTGCATGCAAACAAATACAAATCAAGTCAAATCCAACTGTGCAACCAAGAATCCGTAGAACCCAAGGGTTGGAAGGCCATCACTCAAGGATCACAATCTGGGAGATCGACATGCAGCCAATTCGAGAAGAACACGTGGCTGCCCGACCATGACCATGTCCACCCGACCATGTGTTTTAACCATTTTGCACGTGCAATGACTAAAGTAACTGCCACCGTTCTTGTGGAAGCAATATCATCCAATGGACCAACAAAGGCAGTAAAATGGATGGCCGCTTCGTCATGGGTATGGCCGCCCGGCCAGGCATTTGACCAATTTTTTACTTGCAACAACCAAAGTCACTGCCAACCGCCTTGAGGAGTAAAGATCAACTATCGAATGAACAAAGGAGATGGATTAGATGGCTGCCCAGCCATGTGCATGGCCGCCCGGCCACCTACATGGCTGTCCAGCCATCCACGTGGCCGCCCGGCCACTAACCTACTCCAACTACTGACCTAGTAGCTCTATAAGTAACCCGCTCGTCTCCTAGACTATAAATACCCCCCGGGAGGTTACTTGTAGAGTGTGGTGGATCAATATAAGAATAGCGTGGTTGTGTAGTTGTGTGTAGAATACAGTAGTGAGGCCACCCTTAGCATTGTAAAGAGAGCCACCTACGCCTCAAGAGATAGTATTGAGGTGTAGACTGAAGGAGTTGAAAGTCTTTTTTGTATTCTATTTATGAGCTCTTAATCTCAGAGGAATTATTGCTCCATTTCCAGGATTGAGTAAAGTTCCTTGCTATCTACTTTATTTATTTCATACTTACTTTATTTACATACTCAGTCTCTGCTTAGTAGTTTATGGGTGCCCGGTGTGCCCTGTTTAGTTTAACTATACAGTTGTGTGAGGACCGAAAGGGTGACCTAGAGGGGGTGAATAGGTCGACACCAACAACCTATGACCCCCCAAAACCCTCTCTTCTCAACCGTGCAAGATCACGTAGCAACCAAAGTGCTACTGACCCTAGGACACGAAGAGGAAGCGATACAGTATAAGTGAACTTGTCTCAACGACCAAAAGGGTGATCGCAAGACAAGCAGAGCAACGAACCTCGCGAGAGCTCCCACCAACCACTCAACTCACCAAAGTGAGTCCCATTGAAGATCAGTAGGTGAAGAGTATGGGCATGCAGTGGAAAAACTCAAGTCAAAGCCGGAGCAAAACACCGAGAGCCAAAAACTCCAACCAAAGGCAAACCTAGCTAGACCACCGGATGTTCCGGTAGCAGACACCGGATATTTCGGTAGGTCTGACCGGATATTCTGGTAGGCCACGCCGGATGTTCCGGTAGTGCTGCTGCCAGGCCCAGCACTAGATTGTCCGGTACATGCTACCGAACTGTCCGGTAGCTCACCAGATAGTCTGGTAAAATAGCCCAGAAATGAGTTTCCAAAGCAAAACTTGACCAAACCTTATCCACACTTCACGAGATTTGGCACAGGCTATCTAGGGTCCATTTCATAGCTATTCGCAAAATATCTACTGGAAAAAATCACGGTATTAGCGGGAATTTCATATCTCGTGTAGAAGGCAATCTTTGGGCAAGAAAGGGAAAAACTCAAATCCGACTTGCTAGTGGGAATCCTAGGGATTGAGATGCTCTAAGACATAATCTCCATGTCCTTGCAAGTCCAAAACAGCAAAAGAGTAGAGGAAATCTCATAGGAAAACCAAAGCACCAAAAGCCCTTCAGTTTTCACTCAAAAACCAAAGGGAAGGGAAGAAAAGGAGCACTCAAACTTCAGCCACAAAATCCATCTATTTCTTCAGCGAATAGGTCACAAGATCTGAGTACAAGTGGTGGAATTCATTCCGCATGCTGCCTCCCACTTCCTACCCTCTAACTATCGGGCTAGATCACTTTAAAACCCTCTAATCTTGAAGCTCTTGCTTGGAAACGGAAATGGCTGCCTAAACCTACACCTAAGCAACCCTAAAACCAGACAAGAGAAGTGGCTAATGGCAGCCACCTATATTACAGACTAAGCCCCAAGGCAGTTTTGCACTTGACCCCCTATATTATAGACTCTTACACTAAGAAGGCCCATAGGGGATCGAAAAGACCGCAATAACTCGGATGAATGGCGACAATGGAGTCCTTGCAACTTCGGTTTCTCCGCCTTGTCCCGATGTCCTCCATGTGTCTAGTAGCTCATCCCTTGGGTGTAACTCCAGTTTCGGGATACCGACAACCAAGCCCCTAGTTTTGATGCTCGAACCAGGAAACGATTTGGGCCTCCAGTCTTGAGTGATTTTATGGCTCACGACACCGACCCACACCCAAGGTAGCTCTTATGGGCCGAGCCTAACATGGGCCGCAACCCAAGCCACCTGCCAGTCCGCTCGGTAGGGATTTTGTCACGCCTCGGTCACACTCGGGCACCACCACCAGGTCACACTTAGGTGGACTTCTACTCACTCTTCCTTTAGCAAGACTTCGGTGTTGACAAGTGCTCATCACAGCCAGGACGAAAGACCAGACTCGGTACACTTGAGTCCCTCAATCTCCCCCTTAATGAGTGCCTTGTCAACACCCTCACCAACCACCTGAAATCATAGACAAAGAAAAGAAAAGCGTAACCTAGAACAACAGAAGAAAGAAAAACAAAGAAAATCACTCAAGTGCCCAAAAGCCAAAGAAAGGCAGTAACAAGAGCACTAGAAGTGAAGAAGAGCAAAGCCAAATGATCGCCCCCCCTAAGACAATGGTGAGGGTTCGTCCTTGCCATGCCACTTTTGACCAACCAATGCCAAGCCTAGGCCTAGAAAGACCATCAAAAGCTTAAGACATGGTTTTAGTCATCCACAGCGAGGTCCAATTTCTCACCAAGGTGCAAAAGTGAGCAATCTCAAACCAAGTCAGTGAGACAAGGCAAATCCACCTGGATCTTTTCATTTTAGCTCAAACAAGTACCAAAGTATGGAGATTAATACACAATTTAGATTAGGCAAGGTATCATGAAAGCTTAGGAATCAAATAACAAATGTAAGCAACTAGAACAACCAAGCATTTGCCAAGTCAAGTGGTGATCAAGTGTATGATTTTCAGGAAGACAAAAGTGACTAGGCTCTCAAATAGTATACAATAGATCCAAATGAGCTCTAGCCAACCATGATCAAGCACACTACTGCACATCATAGCACGAGCAAAAACTAGCAAGTCATTCCAATCAAGCTCAAGTGCTGGTGTATACAACAAATGTACATGATACAATGCTTGAATATGATACAAAATGCATAAAGAAGCAAGAGAAAACCAAAGCAAAAGAAACTCGAAACAAAACCTAATATCTAACAAAGCTCCCCCTGACTAAAAGGGAAAGCAAACCCCTAACTCCCCTTGCAAATGGGTGAAGTCATATAGGTCTAGGGGTTTAGTTAGGATGTGAGCCACTTGGTTCTCACTCGTGACATGCACTACATCAATGAGGCATTTCTCATAGCTATCTCTCAGAAAGTGATATCTCATATCTATGTGTTTGGTTCTAGAATGGAGCACTAGATTCTTAGCAACACAAATGGCACTATAACTGTCACATAAGAGTGGTATCCTCCCATAGGTTAGGCCATAGTCTTTCAAATTAGCAAGCATCCATATGATTTGGGAGCAACAACTAGCAGCAGCTACATATTCAGCCTCACAAGTGGATTGAGCTACACTAGATTGTTTACAAGAGGACTAGGAGACTAAAGAAGTACCCAAGAACTGGCAGGTACCGGAAGTTGACTTGCAATCCAACCGGCACCCCGTAAAGTCGGCATCAGAATAACCGAGGAGGGAAAGCGAGGAATCGGTGGAGTACCACAAGCCATACTTTGGGGTGAACTTGACATACCTCAAGATCTGCTTCACAGTGGTGCGGTGTGACTCCCTTGGAGACGCCTGAAAATGAGCACATAGACCTACAGCGAACTATATATCTGGCCTCGTGGCAGTCAGGTACATCTATGACCCGATCATTCCTCAGTACACCTTCTGATCAACCTCCTCACCATCTTCATCCTTGTCCAGCATGGTGGATGTACTCATCGGTGTCATCTGAGGCGAAGCATCTGCCATCTCAAACTTCCGGAGTAGATCCCTCATGTACTTGCTCTGGTGGACAAAGGTACCTTGTGGAGTCTGCCTAATCTGGAGCCCTAGGAAGAACTGAAGTTCCCCCACCATGCTCATGTTGAACTCTCATCTGCTCTGAAAACTTGATCACAAGTGCATGAGAAGAGCCACCAAAGATGATATCATTCACATATATCTGAACGATCAAAAGGTCATTGCCATGCTTTTGCAAAAATAGAGTCTTGTCCACACTCCCCATCTCAAAACCCTGTGCAACTAGGAATTACCTAAGTCTCTCATACCAAGCCCGGGGAGCTTGTTCAGACCATACAAAGGCTTCTGCAACTTGAACAGTCGGTTAGAATATTTGGGATGCTCAAAGCCTAGGGGCTGCCTCACATAGACCTCTTCCTGTATATACCCATTGAGGAATGCACTCTTCACATCCATTTGGTACAGCTTGAAACCTTTCAAAGCTGCCAAAGCTAAAAGAATGTGAATGGCTTCTAATCTGGCTATAGGGGCAAATTCTCTTTATAATCTATCCCCTCTTTCTGACAATAACCCTAACCAACTAGTTGTTGACGTCTCTTAGCGTAACAGATTTTACTCCGCAAGAGATTGGAGATTCGCTGTAGATTTTTCACCAAGAGTATTCCAGGTATCGTAAAAATCCACAGGGAAGCAAGGGCGAATAGGTGGAATGAATTGTCGAACTTCAAGTGGTACTATAACTTAGATAAACACCAGCTATTCTTGCACCGAGGGTAAGATAAACAAGGCAGTGTATGGTGGGAAGAGTAAACAAGGACCAAAGCAGTAAACAACTAGGTAGTTGCCTGGGAGGACAAAGAGTGAGATTAAGATATCCAAACTATATTCCTTAACTACTGCATAGGAGTATTCGCGGTTGAACTGAGTTAAACAAACACGAACTAGGATCTTGCATCGAGCGAAATTCCAGACTACACCGAGGAGGCCAAGGGGTAGATAGGAGGCCAACCGAACGCCACCTGGCTAAAACCTACGGGCTTATCGAACGATGGGATTGGAATACTGAGACCTCTAAAGCTGTCACCTAGAGAGGCTACCAACCAGAGCTGAGTGGGTAAGATGGCACGCTAAACTAGTGTTCAAGTGAGAACTTAAACACTAAAGTCCATCCTTGATCAGAGGGTGAGGACTGACTTAACCTTAGATCAGAGCCCAAGACAAGTCTATAGCACCAGCAAGTTTAGCAAGATTTAGATAACTCAAGAACAACACAAACCTAAGCCTTGGTCTAGTATGCAATAAGATACACCACACTAGGCAAGTGGAAGAAATAAAGTAAAGTATAACTGCAAAGATAGATCAACTATGTATATTATATTGGAGTAACAAGAGTACAAAGATACAAAGATACAAGAGCTTTACCAGACTCGAAGCTAACTCCAGAATCACTGAGGTAAAGACTCAGACTCAACTCTAACTCCCAGGACTATTCTAGTGCTACTAACTAGACAATGGTGTGTTCCCCTCAACTTCCACACTCTACAAGTGAGGCCTAGGGGGGTATTTATAGCTTCCAAGGTCGGTGAGGCGGTTACCAGGCCGGGCGGCCAGGTGTGGGTCCGGGCGGCCAGGCATAGAGCCGGGCGACCTGGGCAACCGTGAGATCCACCACCTCTTTTGATCCTAGGGTCCATATCCACTCCCCAAGTCGGTTGCATGGCGGTTAAGTCGGTTAGCCTTGCGCTTTCTCCTGAACCATTGGATCTCACTTGTGTTTCTTCCTTGGCCGCAGGATTGGAGTCCCTCGGATCGCTGACTTCACCAATCCAAGTACTGGATAAATGAAGTGGCAAGCCTTCCGGTCCTTTGCATGTTGCCTTCGCGGCTTACACCTTGCAATTGCGTTGACATGGCGTTTATGTGCATGCAGGTCGAAGTTGGTGCCAATTGGGCCCAGACACAGGCCGGGCGGCTTGGAGGTGGGGCCGGCCGGCCACGGGACTTAGTCATGTGGCAAGTTACCTCCTGGTTTTGCTCTTTTTTTACCAGGTTTGAGTGTATTTTGTCACCTGGAACCAAATATTCAACACAACTTGTGGAACTATGTTAATAGCAAGGGTTAGTCTATACTTTGATGTATTTTCCTTCATATTCATGGATGGTTGATGGTCGTAGATACTACAATAACGACTGTCACCACTAGTCTAGCCTTGTTTCTCACCACAACTCCATCCTCTCCTTGCTTGTTCTTAAATACCCACTTGGTACCTATAGGATTGCTTTGTGGTGGAGTCTTGACTAAAACCCAAAATTGGTTTCTCTCAAAAAATTTTAGCTCCTCATGCATGGCATTGACCCAATTCGGATCAGACATAGCATGTCCAACATCTTGGGGCTCTAAAGAAGCAACAAATCAAAGTGCAAAGACAGCAAGAGAAGTGGATCTGGATCTTGTAACTCTATCATGCAGTCCACTGATGATGTTCCTCGAAGGGTGATCCCGCTGGACTATCCGAGACGGCTGTGGCTCGGAGGTCACCTCCCCTGCGTCCTTCGCAGGCCTTGCTGCATGTACTGGTGGATCTTGTGGAGGTGGCTCCTGTGGAGGATAGATATCCCCTAGTCTCTCATGCGACATATTTGGGGTATGGGCCGACAAAGGGCCCAATCCAGAAGAAGACCGACTAACTTGGCACACAAGACAAGGACTCTATCTCTTGTAATCTAACACATCTAGGAGACATAGAAGGAAACCGACTTATAACCCAAGCCACGCCGGACTATATAAGGCAGACTAGGGGTCCCTCCTAGGCAGCTCAATTCGCCCTTCAGATCTCATCACCGCACATCAAAACCCTAGCTAGCCACGCCTTTATTGTAACCTCGAGAACTCATAGCAATACAATCATTGACAAACAGGACATAGGGTATTACGCATCTCGCGGCCCGAACCTGTATAAATCGTATTTTTCCCTATGTTCTTTGTCGCGTTTCACGTGAACTATGGAGTTACAGTTGATCTAGACGGCATTAAAAGCATCCCGTGGTGCATTGTCGGTATAAAATAACGACAGTTGGCATGCTAGGTAGAGACGTCTACATCGACATCGGGCTAGCTGCATGGCTTATCTTCACCAACACATGCTGGCGCCCGAGAAGATCTTTCGTTTGAGATTTAACTCTTTGGTCGCCGACGAGTAAAGCAATCTGTATCAACATCGTCAAATTCGAGATGGGTCAGCATCTATGCCTGATCAACGGCGGCAATAGGAGGAAGAGCCGATCCGATCTGTTATCTCGCTGTTGGGTCGACGTGATCAAGTCACCGCCGCCATGTTGATGTCGCCTGCCGATCCCCTGACTGTTGAGGATGAGGATGGAGGCCGTCCGGCGTCCGCTTTGCAGAACCATGCTGGCGTGGAGTCCAAGACAGATTAATTATTCCTGCATACCGAAGGAAATCAACCACCAACTGCCCCGATGACTCCAGGTTGTTGCTCTGGCAACAACAGCAGATCAAGTCGGACTGTGCCTCAGGGTCCAATCAGAAGAGGAAAGGAAAATCCTATTGTTATTTTCCCTACTACTGCTGTCTCACGTAAAGGCCAATATTGGAGGAAGTTTTTTATACACGCATTCAAAGGTCCATCATAGATCATCAAACATCTTGTGCTGAGATCGACAAACAAGTTCGATTGCGCTACTGTTCTTTCGCGTGAAGATTGTTCCCAAAGGGCCACCAGCTACTACCCGAACTCAGGACCGTATCGGTCTGCGTACCTCAGCTAAGTAGTTTCAATATTTGAGTTATGCATTTAATTATGCTGCTTATTTTCATCCATCCGACTGGTTTATCCAGACCACTCGAATATTATTTATATCTGAGTATTCTATTCACAAACAATACTGCTCGGCTTGTTCCCTGATTATTATTTTAGGAAAATGTTTTTTGAGCCTACATGCTGAAACAGCACACCTACGCCATTGTCGACTATCTCCGACTCTAAAATTCCATCGAGAACTGGCGAAGGATTTCAATCCATCAAGTGGCGGCAGCGTGTCATCTAATCCATATGGTTTGCTTAAATTCCTTTTATTCATTAAATTCTTACTCGTCGGGGCAATGGATCTACTGAACTATTTCCGAATAATCCGGCTATTGCATCAATTGAATTATTTCTGGATCACCCAGGACATTGAATCACTTGGATTATCTTTGGATCACCCGGGCTATGGATATATTCATATCATTCTTGGATCACCCGGACAATGGATCATTCATATTATTTCAGGATTATTTCTGGATTATTCATACTAGTTCTAATCGCACATCTTGGCTCCTTTCTGATTGCTTGGATCAACTCTGGATTACTCGTATTATTTCAGATCATTCATATTTTCAACATCATTATTTCTAATCAGTCATGTTACTTTATTTCACTCAGATTATTTCTGGATCATTCGGGATTTCGTATAACTCAGATTATTTCTGGTCATTCAAACCGTGCATTATGCACCCCGTGTTTTCTAGCAAAATCTATGCATGCAACGACAGGGTAACTCTAGACCCTCCATACGGGGCAATCGGTCTGGCCTACCGGTGTTACATCCTCTATCCCTCTACACGGGGTAATCAGCCTAGGTCGTAGACAGACGGCTGGTGTTACGTGCCTTCGCGTACTCATAATAGGGTGCAATCTGGCCCTCCTTACAGAGCAATCAGCCTAGGTCATATACCGACAGCTGGTATTACATGCCTACGCAGTTTTCGTCTCAGGGTGCAATCCAGCCCTCCTTATGGGGCAATCAGACTAGGTCATAGACCGATAGGTGGTGTTACATGCCTACGTAGTTTTCGTTTCAGGGTGCGATCTGGCCCTTCACACGGGGCAATCAACTTAGGTCGTAGACCTACAGTTTGTGTTGCATGCCTACGCATACACATTTAAGGGATACCTCTTGCCCTTCGTACAGGGCAGTCAGTCTGGCCCATCGACACTCTTAGCCTTCGCTGTACTCGGAATTCAAATGGGAAATTCACTTTACGCTACTTCATCAGCTCGGGGACTGTGCCGCCACGCGCCTCGCTGACGCACTACTTCGTCGACTCAGGAGCTGTGCCACCGCGCGCCACATCGACTCACTACTTCGTCAGCTCGGGACTGCGCCGCCACGCGCCTCGCCGACTCACTACTTCGTCAACTCGGGGGCTGCGCCACATCGACTCACTACATCGTTAGCTCGGGGCTGTGCTGCCGCGCGCCTCGCCGACTCACTACTTCGTCGGCTCGGGGAGCTGGGCTATTGTCCACCTCGTCGACTCACTGCTTCGTCTGCTCAGGGCTGTGCCACTGCGCACCTCGCCGACTCACTACTTCGTCAACTCGGGGTCTGGGCTGTTGCCCACCTTGTCGACTCACCGCTTCATCGACTTGGGGGCTGGGCTAATGCCCGCCTTGCCGACTCACCGCTTCGTCGACTCGGGGGCTAGGCTGATGCCCGCCTTGCTGACTCACCGCTTCGTTGACTCGAGGGCTGGGCAGTTGCCTGCCTTGCCGACTTTCAGCTTCGTCGACTCGGGGGCTGGGCAGTTGCCCGCCCTACCGACTCACTGTTGACGGCACTTAAGCACGGCAAACCTTATACTACAAGCGACAGTATCGTGTGTAGTATCGTTTGTAGCTTTTTCCCAGGATGAGTATCATGGGTTTTGTCAATCCAAGAAACGAACTAGTTGAGAACTAATTAACAAGAGTTTATGCTAAACTAGGGGTATAAAACAAGGTTCTAATCTACCTCTAAACTAGCCCTAAACTATATCTAATCTACGTCTAAACTATACTAATACTATAAGATAAGCAATTAGAACAGAAATAGAACACTAATCAAAGTGTATTAACTAGATTCTAATCAAGCCCTAATTGGATCCAAGACATGCAAGATTAGGCGCCACAACAAGATTAGAGTAGCGAGTTAACTAGTAGCTCAAGGCAGACAAGCATGATCAAGCATATTCTTCATAGCATGATTAAATCAAGATCAATCAACCTAACCCTCTAGATCAAGTTTAACCTTTCCCTAGGCTCTACTGTTGCTAGTAACCAGGTAATCGACGAGAAACTCTCAACAGGCATACATAATTAGAGAATGCACTTCTAATTACTTCACATAGTCTAATAACACAATTAGCACAACTAGAACATCTAATCACCATGATTACAAGAACTAGATATACAACTATATCATTAATAAGCTAGATCAATGATCAAGAACGCTAGAAGAATATAACCCTTAATGACATGCTCTAATTAACATGCATCTAGACCTAAAGTTAATTAGAGCTAGAACAAGCATAATTAGAACAAGAAGATGATAATTAGACAAGATCAATGCTTCATTAATAAATTGTATCATTGTTGACGCAAGATATGAACTAAATTTATACTCTATTTTTACATAATTTTATGTTTTTTCAGAGGTTAATCTTATGATTTAGTTTTGTTTTGCTAACAAATAACCCCGTTTTTGAGAATGCTCTTTGTTTTTGCACATTATTAAATATTGCAGAAAAATGGCAAATAATTGGTGAATAATTGCAATAATTGGGAAGGCTTCTCGTTGATGGATTGATGCTACTAGTCCATGGAGGAGAGATAATTAATAAAAAGAAGGACAATTGAAGCCCAAAAGATGGCCCAAGCCCATTATGGAGAAGGTTCCGGTGGCTAAGGATTGCTTGAGTATGAAGAATATGAAGATAAGGAAGATTTATCAAGAGTCCAATCCCAACTCCAATTAAATCTCGAGATATTCTCGGATTCCAGGACAGCAGCACCTTGCTGGCCAAATTCGGAGACCTTAGCGACGTCAAATGAAGAAAGTTTGAATACCAAAGTTGTAGATCTCTTCGAGATTTATGATTTAAAATCCGAGTTTACCTTATTTGGACTTCGGATGAGGGAGTTATGGTTGAAATACTAAAGGCTACAGAATATGAAGAGCTGATTTCGGGAAGGACTAGGACAATGACTTCATCTCCAAGCAAGGAAGTATATGGACGACCGGGACTCTTCTAGAAACTTGTATATACATAGAAATAGGTGTTTTAGGTGTCTTAGGACTCTTAGAACCGACCTATTAGATTCCATGTATAGGAGACTCTCCAGAGTATAAATATATGGCCCCATAGAGGGAGAGGTATCCAATTCCATCGAATTAATTGTAAACCAGAGCTCCAAAGTTGGGGTTTAGGGTCCATCTTCGCTAGACTCGTCAAGAAGGAGATCTCGGTGAAAGGAGGCAGCGAGAGGAGGCAGGAAATGAGGGGGTCGGCCGACCACCCCTGTTCCCGGGGAGTCTCGAGTTTGTCTTCGAGTATGTTGTTCGTCTCGCCGAATTCGACAACTATGTGCCTCAAGTTCATGATGTATCTCGAGTAACTCTCTGTTCTTCTTATTTTACTGTGATAAACTTTGAGTTCGATCAATGAAATAGTCTCTTTCCTACTTGTTCTTTGTTTATACATGATCTGTGATCCATATCTTTGCAATGCTTCATCTCTACATGTGACCTGGCCGGGGTTGTTTAAACCACACGTCTTTTAGTAGATCTTTTTACTTTAATTAGTTGATTGAATCTGCTCATGCTTAGAGATGGTTTGCTAGTTCGTCGATTACTTGGTTACTAGTGACAGTAGAGCCCGGGGAAAGGTTCGAGCAAGTCTATGATATTCATGATCATGTTTATTCTATATTTCACGTTAGATCCATGGTTAGGGTGGTTCATAGTTTATAAGAAGTTTGTCTCATATCTCTTGCTAATCCTTAGCCGTATTAGTTTCTTGATCGATCTTGCTTAGTTGATCTTGTTAATCTCTTGTTCTTGATCTAGTTTATGCTATAGTTAGTTTTATATCTAGTTTGTGATTAGAACATCGTTTATCATCCTTTAGTTTAGTTTAGATATATATTAGTCAGTAATTAGACTCTCTTTTATCCTTTAGTTTATAGATCTATTAGAACTAGTTAGTAATTGATTAATTCTTGATTAATAGTAGTTTAAACCTAGTTTTCCACGAATTGACAAAACCTTAGATACTCATCCTAAGGGAAAGGCTACACCGATATTGTCGCTTGCAGTATAAGGTTTGGCGTGCTTAAGTGCCGTCAACAAGCTTTTCTAGCGCCGTTGACGGGGAAAACTATCGTTTAAGTTATTATTAATCTTGTTTTAGCCTTTTACTACTAGTTCTTATAGTTAGTTCGTGTTTCCTAATTGTGTGTTTATCTAGTTCTAATTTTGTGCTAGTTTAGTTTTAATCGTGTGATAGTCTTGTTTTAATTGGTTGCTAATAGTTTTCTAATTGTGTTCTAATTAGTTAGCGTGTTCTAATTTTCTAGTTTGTGTTTAGTGTTCTCTAATCTTAGTTTCTAATTGTCTAGTGTTTTCTAATTTTAGTTCTAATTACTTTAAAGTTATCTAATTACATTCTTGTTTTTTCTAATCTAGTTTTTCTCTTCTTTGTTCATTATTGTGTTCATTCTTAATTCAAACTAACCCAGCAACTTTGCTGTCATAGATTTTTCGTGTTTGTGTCAGGTATGACTTCAGTACGCGAAGATCTGCTACTTGCGGAGTACTTAATTCCAAAAGCTGCAGATTTGAAGTTTCAAAGATCAAACAAGAAGTCAGAATCAGGATCCTACGAGCTGAAGGCAGGAATCATCCGGATTGTTGCTAAAAATCAGTTTAGTGGAAAAGATGATGAAAATCCATACAAATATCTGGAGAAGCTCAAGCAAGTGTGCCGCACTTTCTATCAAGACGGAGTCCTAGTGGAGTGGGTGTTGTGGAACCTCTTTCCATTTACCCTTGAGGATAAAACCAACAAGTGGTACCAAGTTGCCTCAGTAGAAGCCAAAGGAGATTGGGAGACTCTTGAGCAGAAGTTTCTCACAAGGTTCTTATCTCCACTTAGAGTGCATAAGTTGAGAATGGAAATTTGGAACTTTCGACAGAGAGAGGATGAAGACATTGATGAAGCTTGGGATAGACTTGAGGAAATGAGGACACAAGGACCGCCACTCGAGATCACACCAGACATGTTCATATCAATCTTCTACTATAATCTAAAGTCCAAGGACTTTGAGCGGGTTAACACTTGCGTAGGAGGATCACTCATGAGCAGGAAGTGGAGTGAAGCCATCAAGATTCTGTCTGCTTAAACTCCAAGACTGAAAGAGATAGGAAAGAGAGTGCAGTGAAGAAGCCAGAGAAGAAGCTGATGGCGCCTACACCTGCCATATTTGAAGACCAGCCACTTGTCAAAAAGACTCCAGGGCCTTATGCATTTGAGGAGGAGTACGAGAGTTTTGCACCTCAAGAGGAGAACAAGAGTACAGATTATAGTAGTGTTGCCAGTGCGAAGCCTTTGACAGAATTTATGAGCTAGATGCCAGTGGAGTTTGGGGAAACACTCAAGTGTGCAGGACCACTCCCACCAGAAAACTTAGTGGAGGAAGAGGCGTTATTTCCACCAGAAATCCCACTAAGGAAAATCAGTGAAGACAAAAGTACAGGGGAGATGCTGCAAAATTTTGAAGTCAATGAGCAAAGCTATCCTCACTCAGTGGCAGCTGACACAACTGAAGATGAATTCTATGGCATGTCATTTAAGAGAAAAACAAGGGGATTTGATGTAGATTGGAGTTATGATGAGTGGGAGACATGCTATCAATCAAATTGGAGTCACTCAACTTGTAGTAGCTCACTCAAGGAAGACTCCAGATACTCAGTCACTTCCCCAGTTGTCAACACTGTATGTGCTGCTCAAGATTTCACTCCAGAGAATCAATATGTGACAAAGCTTGAAGATGAAGAGACTGATTCAACATCAACCATGCTCAAGACAGAAGATTTAGAAGGACAACTCAGTGGTGTAATTGAAGATCATCAAAGCAATAAGGAATCATTTCAAGATGTCAAGGTTCAAATTCACATTGAGACGCCGGGGGGCGAGCTCTTTGAAAATCCGAACCCAAGGTACACAAATCTTTCTCAAAATTCTATTTGTTTTGTTGAATCTTTCAATTTGAGTAAGTCAAATCTTGATGCTATGCCTTAATCATGTTTATAGACTAGATTTTCTTGAAAATGAAAATGAGGCTAGTAATTTTAACTTTGATAATTTTATGCCTAATAAACTTAAGTTAGAGAAAAAGGTTAATGCTAAATATATGATCCTTGCTCTAGTTAACCACAACTTGCTTTGCTTTTGTAATTTGATCGTAATTGTGGTTATGGATGCTTATGTTTATCACAAGTTTTGTAAATCCCGTTTATATTCTTGTGATAGTATTTAGTCTAGCTCTACACTTTAAATTAAGCGCTTTTCGAGAGGCAACCCGTTCATAGTTAGTTTTAATTTTAGTTTTGTGTGATAGTTAGAAAGCTTAAACACATTCCTTTGATGATTAATTTGTGGCTATTTACCTAGAAAAATTTGGATTAGATTGCATTCATATCATATCTCATGTTTCATTTAGATTGCATTTTGCATTTATCACCCTGTTGCATTTAGATTAAAAATTGCATGTTTGCATTATGATTGGCTTGGTTGATTAATTAACTTCATGATATATGCTTTTATGTTTATGTTAAATGCCTGATCAGCATTTTTCTGTAACAATTTTGTGTAAGCATGATGCTTAGATTAGATTGTTGATCATTATGATGAAGTTCAATTTAACCTTGCTAATTATCCATGATTTCGTTGATTAGTTTATAAGCTTTGCAATGCGCTTTGTTTTTCTTGTGCTGTTATGAGTTGATGATCTTGATAAAACATGGTGTTTTAATATTGGTTAGTTAAATCTTGATGGCTATAGAGAGACTTAGCAATCATGTTGTAAACGTGGTGCTGAGAACTTGATTTAATCATTGTCGTTGTTTATATGCTTATCTCATGCGTGCATATACTTTTGCACATTCATACATTCATATAGGTTTTACTAATCCTTGCTTGACTAGAGTAAATAAACCACAAGTTATGAATCATTGGATGTGTTAGATGAAGGTAGATTCTATCTACTTCCCGATTATCACCCCGGAAGTAGATTTGTGTGCTCAATTTGTTTTGCAGGTATAGAGAGAATTTATAAAAGAATGGAGGAATCTTTTGTGATAAAGATGAAGGAGAACATTGAGAGGAAGTGTTTCAAGAATCAACACATATGCCACCATGGTGCCCAATGATTGAAGGATTGAGAATTGTCAACATCTCTGAAGCTCAAATCTAAAACCTGAAGATGTCGTCAAGTTTCTGGTCAACTCCATCAGATAAAAGCAGAATATTTTCTTATATTTGGAAGCCCCATCAAGTTATATTTCCAACGGATCAACCAGAGCTTCATTTGGATTTCTCTACAAGGATTTATGGCCAAACATTGGACGTGACTCGAGCTGGAAACAGTTCTGACAGCACAAAGTCTCTGGAGTAAAGTTGGCATAATTCCTTCATTCAGAATCGGATTTTGGTGCATGAGTACTTGTTGGAATGGTCATTTCAAGAGCTATCCAATAGATCTATTATTGAAGGCATGTTCTGTTCGAGATCAAGGAGATATTCCACAAAGAAGAGGAGGTCAGCAACAATGGTGATGATTAGAGGAGGGAGATGATGGCAAGGACAAGGAAGAAAGGATAGGCAATGCTTACGTAGAAGACTCATGAGCCAATTCGGAGGATCATAGTTATTTCAAACTATTCCATAAGTTAGACATTCAAGAAGGTGGCATTTAAGAAGGTGGTGCAATATTTGAAGATGCCTTAAGAGAAGCAACCTGAACAACATGAAGAGGTGTCAAGTCAGCTACATCAACACTTTCTATATTTGGTGAAGCCACAAGTGGGATTTGGCTACACTTCATCACACGGACGGTAACATTTTTTTAATCCTCCTCTTTACATTCATTATATACCTGCCATTATGCTTTCATTTATCTATTTGATGGTTATGTCTTATGCTTTGAGTGAGTAACAATGAATATTGCATTGTTTAAGTGTGGGGAGGTGTATCATTAAATGTGTTTTTTTTCTTTGTTTATAAAATAAATTTTGTTTTCATGTGAGTCTTAGTTTATGTTAGAAATAAAATTTCTCACTTGATTTAAGTTTGTTTTTTATGATTACTTTAAAGATTAATCTTGTTCAGATTAATAATATGTTTATTGTGGTGCTTAAATGATTGACTAGTAGTGCGTAACCTATGATTTGATTAGAGAGATAATGTTTTATAGCTTTGCTAAGCTTCTTTAGGAAAATATTTGGAGGATGATTTATTTACTTACAAAAAACTCTTATGATCAAGTGTTCCATCCCTTTGTCAAGAGAGAGGATAAATCCTATTAGCGCCTAGTTGAAAACACAGTTTATAAGCTGGTTATCTCAAATGAGTTTGGTTAAGGTTGATTCCTTTAGAAAATTTGATCTCTCAAAAAAGTTGGTCATCTATTTTTATCTCTTGATTGCTAGCCTCCACATATATATTCAGTACTAGTTGTTCTACACTGGAACACTAGCATTTGCTGGATTCCATATCCTTTAAACCCTTTGATCTTTTCGACACTCATTGCCTATATAGTGACGTTTTTGCCCTTTTGCTAATCATCAGGGAAAGTTCTATAGTTATCTTGATCTAGCAAATCAATAGAGTAAAAAGGAATAGAGGTTGAAAAAAAGAGAGAAGAGAGAGACAGAGGGTGAAAAAAAAAGAAAAAAAAGGGAGAGGTAGCGCCCAAGTAAAAAAAATAAAAAAAGAGAGGAAGGACCAAGTAGTCAAATAAAAAAAGTAGAATTAGGTAAAGGAGAAAGGGGGAGAAAGAAAAAAAAGTAGAATTAGGAAAATTTTGGAAAAGGGAAAGAGAGGCTTAGTGTTTATCAGTGTAATGAGCAAAAGCTTTCACTTTTCCAACCATATGCAATTTTCGGGAATTATCGCACTTCATTTATTCAATATTGCACATGTCCACTATCTATATCTTCTTTTTCCTTCTCTCTATTTATACATATTTATTTTCTTATTTCCGATGACCAAATTAATTCAAGGTGTTTAGATGATCTTTAGAGAGATATCTTAGCTGAACAATAAATTGAGTTAACTTTGCTAGTCTTTACCAAGCTCCTCTTAAACTCCTGTGAGATATGAGAGAGTGTGATTTTATAAATAGGATAGCCACAAAATATGAGTGCCTACTTGTGAGCTTGACAAAGAAGGACCGATGTAATTTCTTAATCTATAGAGATTGTTTTTTTTTATATATACAAAAACCCCTCCATTTTAATTCTAAAGGAAGTTTTGGTTTAGCTATGATTAGTTTGATTTCAAAAATTTCTGTGGGGATCTCTATGCATGAAAGTTGATTAAAATGCCCATGTTGAGATTGAGTTGAATTCTGAACTTGTTTAATTTGAGAAGTGACTGTTTAGAGCTAGCTTAAATTTAGTTGAGTTTATATTTAGTTAAGTTATTTGTTTAAGTTTAGTTGAGTTTTTGATCGATCTCTTTGCTTGAGGACTAGCAAGATCTAAGTGTGGGGATGTTGTTGACGCAAGATATGAACTAAATTTATGCTCTATTTTTACATAATTTTATGCTTTTTCAGAGGTTAATCTTATGATTTAGTTTTATTTTGCTAACAAATAACCCCGTTTTCGAGAATGCTCTTTGTTTTTGCACATTATTAAATATTGCAGAAAAATGGCAAATAATTGTGAATAATTGCAATAATTGGAAAGGCTTCTCGTTGATGGATTAATGCTACTAGTCCAAGCAGGAGAGATAATTAATAAAAAGAAGGACAATTGAAGCCCAAAAGATGGCCCAAGCCCATTATGGAGAAGGTTCCGGTGGCTAAGGATTGCTTGAGTATGAAAAATATGAAGATAAGGTAGATTTATCAAGAGTCCAATCCCAACTCCAATTAAATCTCGAGATATTCTCGGATTCTAGGACAGGAGCATCTTGCTGGCCAAATTCGGAGACCTTAACGATGTCAAATGAAGAAAGTTTGAATACCAATGTTTTAGATCTATTCGAGCTCTACGATTTATGGAAAGGCTTCGGACTTCGGATGAGGGAGTTATGGTCGAAATACTAAAGGCTGCAGAATATGGAAAGCTGATTTCGGGAAGGACTAGGACAATGACTTCATCTCTAAGCAAGGAAGTATATGGACGACCGGGACTCTTCTAGAAACTTGTATATACATAGAAATAGATGTTTTAGGTGTCTTAGGACTCTTAGAACTGACCTATTAGATTCCATGTATAGGAGCTCTCTGGAGTATAAATATATATGGCCCCCCTAGAGGGAGAGGTATCCAATTCCATCGAATTAATTGTAAACCAGAGCTCCAAAGTTAGGGTTTAGGGTCCATCTTCGCAAGACTCATCAAGAAGGAGATCTCGGTGAAAGGAGGCAGTGAGAGGAGGTAGGAAAGGAGGGAGTCGGCCGACCACCCCTGTTCCCGGGGAGTCTCGAGTTCGTCTTCGAGTATGTTGTTCGTCCCGCCGAATTCGACAACTATGTGCTTCAAGTTCATGATGTATTTCGAGTAACTCTCTGTTCTTCTTATTTTACTATGATAAACCTTGAGTTCGATCAATGAAATAGTCTCTTTGCTGCTAGTTCTTTGTTTATACATGATCTATGATCCATATCATTGCAATGCTTCATCTCTAGATGTGACCTGGCCGGGGTTGTTTAAACCACATGTCTTTTAGTAGATCTTTTTACTTTACTTAGTTGATTGAATCTGCTCATGCTTAGAGATGGTTTAGGTTTGCTAGTTCGTCGATTACTTGGTTACTAGTGACAGTAGAGCCCGGGGAAAGGTTCGAGCAAGTCTATGATATTCATGATCATGTTTATTCTATATTTCACGTTAGATCCATGGTTAGGGTGGTTCATAGTTTATAAGAAGTTTGTCTCATATCTCTTGCTAATCCTTAGCCGTATTAGTTTCTTGATCGATCTTGCTTAGTTGATCTTGTTAATCTCTTGTTCTTGATCTAGTTTATGCTATAGTTAGGTTTATATCTAGTTTGTGATTAGAACATCGTTTATCATCCTTTAGTTTAGTTTAGATATATATTAGTCAGTAATTAGACTCTCTTTTATCCTTTAGTTTATAGATCTATTAGGACTAGTTAGTAATTGATTAATCCTTGATGAATTGTAGTTTAAACCTAGTTTTCCACGGATTGACAAAACCTTATGTACTCATCCTAAGGGAAAGGCTACACCGATATTGTCGCTTGCAGTATAAGGTTTGGCGTGCTTAAGTGCCGTCAACAATCATACTTACAACCATGGCCATAGCTCTTGACGATACCATTAGACCTTTGGAGCTAGGTAATTAGAGCACCATGCAAGGGCTCCAATCACCTCTACGGATTAGAGAGGCTCTAATCCATAGCCTAGAACTCAACCCTCTACTCTCCTTTAGTTGATGTCCCTCTTCTCAACATCTTGTCGCCTTGATAATGAATTGGATGCTCGATCTCGGGGCCCATGCTAACTATTTATACCATGGAGAAGACGTGGTAGGAAGGAAATCGGAAACGAACGTAAAAAGACACTGGGTCAGCCGACTTAGGGGGGTAGGGTCGGCCGACCCCTTGCCTTTTTGGCTCCTCTCATGCTCATCTTTTCCGACGTTGGTTGTTACTTGATTTGATGAATAAATAGCCACTGCATGTGGGCCCTATGTCTATGGAATCTTCGGTATAAGTCGGTTTATGCCAAATCTTCCATGTTTGAGCATATCTTCATGATTTCCTGAGATCCTTTGGCAAAACTCTTCCACATCTTTCCTTATAATGTTGAATCAAAGCATATCCTCAAAGATCTTCTCTAGAAGCTTCAATAAGGGGGTGGCTCGGCCGACCTTGGGGGGAGGGGTAAGGTCGGCCGACCAGGACTCCTCCTCTGCCTGATTCTTTCCATCTTTCGCGGGGACGTTGCTTGTTGCCTAAGAAATGATATTGTGAGGGTTCTCGGACTCTTGGGGTTCTAGAATCTTTGGCATCATTCGAGATATGTCGAAATCTTCTGGTTTTGGAAAGATATGAAGTGTCTTGACACCTTCCATGTAGATTTCTTCTAGTAGCTTCCCTTCCTAGCGTAGCATATGATGTCTTCAAGAAGTTTCCGATTAGAAAGCTTTGATTAACTTAGAGGATGGGCATAAGTTTACCAAGCCTTCCTTGATCATCATCTTCATAGAATGCCATCTTAGAGGCCTTTTCTCACTCGAGGTAGATTCTGGTGAATTTCACGAAAAATTGGTCAAAAACCTGCAAAAATGAAGTATAGCAAAATTTCAAGACAATGTTGCAAAATCCATAATAATCTGTGATAAATGTTAGTAAAAGATATAGTTGACGCTCAAAATCAGTGAAAAACCATATAAAATGATACAAAATATTCGTCTAAATGTCGTGTCAACACTCACCGCTTCGTCGACTCGGGGGCTGGGCAGTTGCCCGCCTTGCCGACTCACCGCTTCGTCGACTCGGGGGCTAGGTTGTTGCCCGCTTTACCGACTCACCGCTTCGTTGACTCAAGGGCTAGGCTGATGCCCGCCTTATCGACTCACCGCTTCGTCGAGTCGGGGGCTAGGTTGTTGCCAGCCTTGTCGACTCACCGCTTCGTCGACTCGGGAGCTGGGCTGTTGCCCGCCTCGCCGACTCATCGTCTCGCCGACTTGAGAGGCTAGGCCACTGCACTCGTTGACTCGGGAGGCTACGTCACCTTCTCTGCTTCACTAAGGTCACTCAGAGGAATAAGTTGCTTGATCCTCAACCTGATTATGCTAATCAGCTTGAGGTGAGGGGGCTGCATGGAGGATACCATCAGAAAATTTTCGAAGACTGCAAGGCAAGATATTCGAAGACTACAAGACAAGGCATTCAGAAAGCAGATTTTGGATCTTCAAGCTGATTGTTTCTCAAGTCAACTTAAAGCTCGGGAGCTTGTAGGGGGATAGATATCCCCTGGTCCCTCATGCGACATATTTGGTGTATGGGCCGATGGAGGGCCCACTCCGGAAGACGACCGACTAACTTGGCACTCAAGACAAGTATCTCTTGTAATCTAACCCATCTAGGAGACATAGAAGGAAACTGACTTGTAACCCAAGCCACACCGGCCTATATAAGGTGGGCTAGGGGTCCCTCCCAGGCAACTCAACTCACCCTCTAGATCTCATGACCGCACATCAAAACCCTAGCTAGCCACGCCCTCATTATAACCTCGAGAACTCATAGCAATACAATCAGCCACAAACAGGACGTAGGGTATTACTCATCTCACGGCCCGAACCTGTATAAATCGTGTTTTCCCCTGTGTTCTTTGTCGTGTTTCACGCGAACCATGAAGCTACAGTTGATCTAGACGCCATTAAAAGCATCCCGTGGTAAATCCCGTGGTGCATTGCCGGTACAAAACACCAACAGCTCCCAAGTAGTCGAAGGAGAAGGTACTGGAGCTCCCTACTCATCCTCTGAAGGAGAAGCAACAGGTTCTGGAGCTGCAGCAGGCACAGTATCACTAGAAACACCTTCATCATCTTCCTCATCCTCGAAGATGGTAATACCTAACTTAGTATCACCTGCAAGCTCAAAGCTAGGGTTGTGCAAGGCATGGTTTGATCAAAGGTAACTTCACAAGTCTCGACAATCGTGTTAGAGTCCAAGTGCCAAACGCGATATGCACGTGAATGCATGGCATAGCCATGGAAAACACCAACAGAAGTGTGAGGTTCGAATTTGTCCAAGTTCTCCTGCTTGAGCACAAAACACCTACAGCCGAACACCCTTAGGTGACTCACTTTTTGCTGCCGCCCAAACTGCAACTCATACGAGGTCTTGTGAAGAAGAGCTCAGAGAAAAATGTGCTTGGAAACATAGTACGCGGTATTAATCGCCTCGGCCTAGAATTTCCTAGGAGTCCTATGCTCATCGAGCATCGTCTTAGCCATCTCAACAAGGATCCGATCCTTGCATTCTACCACACCATTCTGCTGAGGGACATATGGGGACGAAAACTGGTGTTCAAGACCTTTGCTATGACAGAAGGCTTTGAAACGATCATTCTTGAATTCTGAGCCATTGTCACTTCGTATAGCTCTCATGGCATGATTAGATTCATTTCTCAACCTCAAAACCAAGTCATGAACAAACTCAAAAGTCTCATCCTTCGATTCCATGAAATGCACCCAAGACCAGCAATAAAATCGTCAACGATCATGAACGTACCACTTCCCACCAATAGACCTCACCCGAGCAGGACCAGCTATGTCCATATGAAGCAACTCTCCAAGGTGAGCCGTCATCACCTGATTCATAGGTGTGTGAGAAGCGGCAACCATCTTCCCGTGGCGACAAGGATGGCACACAAGGTCATGCTCACTTTTCAACTTGGGCAATCCTTGAATTAGGTCAAGTGATCTAAGCTTTGCAAGCAAATCAAAGCACAAATGGCCTAGTCTCCTATGCCACTTCCATAAATCAGAGAAGGGACTAGCTACCAAACAACGAGAAGGACCGGGGAGCTTGAGAAATCAACATGAAAGACCTTTCTAAAAGGCAAAATAGGGCAAACAAGATTTTCTCGAGAATCCAATACTCATGAACAACCTTTCTTGAAATTAACCTCAAAGTCATCATCGAGAAGTTGTGAAACAGAGAGAAGGTTGTAACCAAGGTTAGCAACCAAAGCAACATCCCTCAGAACAAAATTCTCAGAAATAGAAACAATGCCAACATCCTTCACCTTACTTGTACCTTTACCCCCAAAAATGATGTGCTCGTTGGAGCTCACTGGGTTGAGACTGGAGAACCATATGTGATTGTCAATCATGTGGCATGAAAAATCGGGAATCCATGAGCCATCTTCTCTAGGCCTCCATCCTGCATCAATAGCGGTTCATGTGGTGAGCATATGGTCCAACACTAGGGTTTAGTCTGTAAAGATGCAAACCAATGTCTAGCCATTTTCTCAAAAGAAGGGTTAACAAAGTCACAATCAAACATCCCAAAACCCCTGTCTCACGCAAACTGAGACTGCTAGTCACCATGTTTAGTAAAGCATGGTCCATCGTAGCTCTCAAAGCCTCGACAAGAAGGACCAAAGTGGTACTGCTCACGACCCGGTGCCCTGCCAACAAAGCGTCCACCACCTACACGACGTGGCCAGCGGTCTTGCCTACCCCCGCACCGAGGTGCCACATCAGGCCTACCACCCTGGTAGTACCTATCCATGTTTCTCAACTCAACCTCTCTATGCTTAGTTCTCATCATACGGTAGCAAAACTCCACCAAGTGACCCTCCCTATGGCAGTAGTCACACAGGGTAGAGCACCCTTGGGTTGACTTTGGTTCTTGGGTTGTTCCTTAGGCTATGGAGTAGGCTTGGGAGGAGCATTCCTCTTAGCCCTTGCTTAGATCTCTCAGGAGGTGAGTCAACTGAGTTCCTCATAGGTAGAGTGTCAAGAGGGTTCCTAACAAAATTTGGCTTGGGAGACCACACTTGTTTCTTTGGTGGCACCCTTGGCTTCTCTAACCATACACCTTCCTTAGGGTTCCATGCTCAAAGTAGGGCTTGTTGTGGGTAACAGGGAACTTCTCACAAATGGGAATCCCACTCAAGTCACCTAACTTCCCATACAACTGATCAAAATTAGCTTGGGTGTAGTTGTAGCCAACCCCCAACTTGTCACTCAACTTGAAAGAGGAAACAATCATGCCAAGCTATGGCTCCTTAGCCAAAATCCAACTGAGAATGGTCCTAAGATAGGTATTCTCATCTTCTAGCTGGACCTTCTCAATGGCCAAATCATCAAGCCTGCCTCTAAGGCCATCATACTTGGGACAATCAGCACTAATAGGGCTAGCAGTCTTTTCAGACTTCTTCAAAGCAGCGCTAGTCTCTTCCAACTCCATCCTAAGGGTTGGGAAAACAGCACAAGTAGCAAGCAAAGTTGGCCTAGCCTTCTACTCCTCTAATGCTACAGTAGTGGAGAAAAGCAGATCTACAACTACCATGCTTAGAGCGTAATTCAGTCAACTCAATAGCTAGGACCTGACAATCACTGCATTCTATCTCATCAGCAACAGCACAAGCTTGTTTAGCCATAGCAAGATCATCCAAAGCACATGCAAGTTTACACTTTACAGTCTCAAGTTCAGCCTCTAGAGTAGCAACCTTAGCATTTGCAAGCCTAAGATCCTTAGCAGCTACTCTAAGCAAATGATCCTGGTTCTTCAAAGCAGTGAACATAGCTTCCTCCTCATCATCACTTACCTAAAGCTCAGCATTAGACTTATTGCAGACGTCCGAGTCAGTGGAGCCGGATTGATCTCCTGCAAGTGCCATGGTGCAGTAGCCGATCTCAACGCTGAAGAAGCAATGTCCAGCGTGCCTAATGACCTTCTTCTCATAATCATCATCACTGTCGGATCCAGATTCGCAGGAGCTGCCATCACAATCACTGAGACTGGTGAGGAAAGCATGGTTGTGCTCCTAGGCGTGCTTCTAGTACTGCTTGACGAACTCCTTCTTGTTGAAGAGCGGCCGCTTCTTCTTGTCGCCCTTGTACATCCCCTTTTCCTTGTCGAAGACATACTCGCCCTTTTGCTTGCCGACGGAGTACTTCTCCTGAGCTCTCCTCTAGGGGCAGTTGGCGATGAAGTGGTCCGTCTTCCCGCACTCATAGCACTAGAGCTTGTCACCTCTTCTGTGGCTCATCCTATTAGAGTAGAGGTGTTGGAACTTGTTGGACTGCAGGCACACCTTCTCATCATCTAGTACTTCAAGCTCCTCCTCTGTAGCTAAAATCAGAGACAAAGCATAGCCAACAGAAGGGTTAGGGTTAGCAGCACCACCGCAGCTGGGCCAGACATAAGATCTAGACTCTTGTGAGTTGTTCCACTCATCTTGGCATACTCCTGAGAGTCAACCTCCAAAGCCTTCAGCTTACTATAGTGCTCGTCTCATAGCCAATTGACTCGACTGTAGACTCTTTCTTCAGTTACCAAATACTCTGATCCAGAGCATAGAGAAGCTTCCAAGCTTGCTCATGGTCATCGTAAGGCAACACCCCATTTCTTGCATTCGCACGGATCTTGTTAACAATCGATTGAAAATGACTGAATATTCCGTTGATGCTCTCACCAAGTTGCTAGGAGAAGTTCTCATACTGTCTCTTGCACACCTCAAATAACCTGGCCTTGACCTGACTAGTCCCCTCATGGAAGTTACTGAGGGTAGTCTAGATCTCATGTGTTGTCTTCAAGTGCACAACCCTGTCAAACTCAATGTGGCACAAGGCAGTAAGCAAAAAGTTCCTTTCCTTGTTGTTTGCTTCGTGTTCCCATTGCTGTTGTTGGGTAACATGGTTCTGTACCACTTGGTATCCAGCATCCTGACAAATATCCTAGATGGACGAATGTTGGCTCTAAAGAAATGCAGACATGCGTTGTTTCCAATATGGGAAATCTGAGCCATCGACCCCTGGAATCTTGCCAATGGACTGATCCATGATCGCCTCTATGTGGATCTAGAACCGATTAAGGTACAGAAGAACCTAACTTGGCTCTGATACCAATTGAGGACCGAAAGGGCGACCTAGAAAGGGGGTGAATAGGTCGACACCAAAAATCTAAAACCCCCAAAACACTCTGTTCTCAACCGTGCAAGATCACGTAGCATCCTGAGTGTTACTGGCCCTAGGACACGAAGAAGAAGTGATACAGCAAAAGAGAACTTTTCTCAATGACCAAAAGATTGATCGCAAGACAAGCAGAGCAACGAACCTCGCGAGAGCTCCCACTAGCCACTCAACTGACCAAAGTGAGTCCCACTAAAGATCAGTAGGGGAAGAGTATGGGCATGCAGTGGAAAAACTCAAGACAAAGCCGGAGCAAAACACCGAGAGCCAAAAACTCCAACAAAAGGAAAACCTGTTTGGAACACCGGATGTTCCGGTAGCAGAAACCGGATATTCTGGTCGGTCTGACTGGATATTCCCGTAGGTCTGGCCGGATTGTCCGATACACACTGCCGGACTGTCCGGTAGTGTTGGCGGTCATTATTTCCTAATTTTGACCGCCAACTCCTCGGTGAATAAAGGGGGTATAACCAAAGTTCTATGCATTAGTTACCTTGAACTAACGAATTCCACGAGTTTTGGAGGTTTTCCATGTTTTACAGGGAGATGGTCAAATTCCATGCAAAATAACATCATAAAGAGCAAACACAGAGTGGGCACAAAAGGGCTTGAGAATGGATTACAAATAACATCATTATAAAGTATCTCAAATGCCCACAAGAACCAAACATTGCAAAGAGCTCGTCCAAATAGTTGAAATGGAGTTTTGGTTCACTCAATTTGGAGTCCACATGTGAAAGTCACGGCCGTTGCAAGTTCAACAACTCCGGCTGCAAGGATAGTGGCTGGGCGGCCACCACTTAGTCCGGGCGGACTAAGGGGAGGCCTGCCGTCCAAACACTTCCTCCAAATGCCTCAATATTCATTGGAATCAACCAAGTAGCTCACCAAGGACCCATATACACCGAAGGGATCAAGCCCAAGTCAAGACAAAGGTCGGATGGCCAATGTGTGGACCAAGAAATGACTAAGTGCTAAAGGGTTGGCTACCTGGCCTAGTACTCAGGCCGCCCGGCCCAGTACTCAGGCCACCCGGCCTATTACTTTGGCTGCCCGGCCTCCCTCTCAGTCACCCGACCTTCCTACAACATATGCATACAAAGAAGCACAACTTGAACACAAATCAACCGTCGATCAAAGAACCAAAGGCATGCATGATGGATGGATCCACGAGACTCAATCTCCTACCGGGAACATCCAAGTGGCAACTAGAGGCTAAGTCCTTGGCCGCCCGGCCTATGACTTAGGCCTTCTGGCACGTGCTCTAACCGAAACAACCGCCACTGCCTCAAAGATAGAAGATCAAGCCGTCCAAAGCAACATTGGTGCATCAAAGGGCTAGAAGGCCACAAGACCAGGCCGCCCGGCCTCTTACCTAGCCGCCCGGCCTATCACCTGACCACCCAGCCTGCAGACTTAGCCATTTCACCGACCTGCAGCCTCCTATAAATACAGGGTCACTTCTCCACTCCAAACTTGTACCTTCCAGGTGCCATTGGCACTTGTAAACTCTCTCCAATCTCTCCCTTGGGAGGTGCCCCTTCCGGTGGTGCTACCCCTCTAGTTCAATGTTTTGGTAGGAGTTAGGGTCAGGCTCTGCCTATTCTGGAGCCGTCTTCAGGAGTTCGGTATGAGTCCCTTGTATCTTTCTTTTCCTGTAAGACTTTCAGTTTATTTAATATATTTATTTATCTAATTTCAAGCATTTACATTCCTACCTATGGTATTGATCGTAGTGTAAGGTTGTCGTTAGAATATAGTTAGTTTTCCTCTATGAGGTTATGGTTAATCTAGTCTATTTACTTGCGGGTTCGTTGTTCACGCTGTTAGTTAAGTCGTAGCAGTTGTGATGCTTCCACATGTTTCGAGCCAAGTGGAGGATGTGAATAACCAGAGTTAACTCTGGAAGTTCACCTTGGTTTACAACCAGCCCCACGCAGCTCTGGGTGCCTCGTGTATTTCACACGCAGACTTTAGGCAGCCCCTTTTGGTGACAGAATTAGGGTGTCTTAGTATTCCACCTCGTCATCCGGGCTGGCACTAGGTTGTGTTCCAACATGTATGTAGACGCATAGTTAGGCTTCCTAGAACCCACCTTTCTCAGCTGGGTAATCAGTACTCTGGTGCCTGGTAGTGGTTCTATAGCCGCGATGTCCGATGCAGTAAATGTCTAGACTAAACCATAACCTTAGTCGTGTCATGACCATTGTAGAGTGACAGTTGGAGCTAGCTTTGTCTTCTGGCTTGACCTTAGTAAAGGAAGATCTCATCAGGAACCAGATCTGTTTCATTGTCCTCCTAGCTTCTCATTGAACAATGTATCTGTGTGGAGTGTGTCATGAGAACCAATGGACCGGCTCCATTGCTTCTGGAGTGATGAGTGATTGTCAACAGTAGCAAGACCCAGAAGGACTTGGGCTCAAGACCTCCAATGGACAGGAGGTCCTCCGATGGACTGGAGGTAGGAGTAAGTCCTCCGAAGGACTGGAGGCATACTCGGTGTTTTGTTGGGCAAGCTTGAATCCCTTTCTTTGCTGATGTTCTGGACTTGCTAGGACGTGGAGATCATGACTTAGTTCATCTCAATCCTGCTGGATAGCCACGAGCAAGCCTCTTTTGTGTTTTCCCCTTTCTTGCCCAAGGATGGCCATTTCACAAGATCTGAAATTCCCGCTGATTCCGCAGCTACCTTGAGTTGATCTTTTGGAAATAGCTTTGAAATAGGGTCCAGATAACCTGTGCAAAATTTCGTTCAGTTTGGGCAAGGTTTGATCAAGTTTGGATTTGAAAACGTCTTTTCTGCAACCCTATCGGACCATCCGGTAGAGGCCACCGGACAGTCCGGTTCCACCGGATAGTCTGGCAGCGCCCACCGGACAGTTCGGCGTGAGGCACTGTCTAGGCCGTGCCACCGGACAGCCGAGCGTCAGGCACCGGATAGTCCGGTCCCACCGGACAATCCGGTGTTGGCCACCGGACAGTCCGGTCCTGCCAGGGAGCTGCTCTGTTCTTCCCAGTTTGGTTTTTCCGCTGTGATTTTGCTACGGATTTTCGCATTCCTCCTTTAAGACCATTCTCTTTGCTTACTGTGAGTCAGTGAGACGCACCTCGGTGCGGTGAGTGTTTTGTGGTGGTTATTGTAAAATCCATTGCACCGCTGTCATTCTTGTTCGGATCTTGAGCTTTCTTGCATTGGTGCGTATCCTCACAGTGGACGGCACCCTTGCGCTGCTAGGCACGTATCTGTTCAGTGGATGGTGCTTAGTTTCGGTTACCACTTGGGGGTTTGTGATTTTGTGATTTCAAGTGCTCCTATTCACCCCCCCTCTAGTCGCACGTCTCGGTCCTACAGTTGGTATCAGAGCCGGTTAGGTTTCTTCATACCTTTACCAGTGAGAAACCAGTAGCGACTATGACTCACTCTAGGAAGATTCCGGTCCTTGGTTCCGATGGGTACTCCTACTGGAAGGGTAGGATGAGAGCTTTCTTGCTTAGCCAGGGCCAGGACATATGGGATGCTACTCAGAGTGTGAACTTTGTGGTGCTTCCAGTTGCCCAGCGCACTACCCCTCCGATTGTGGCTCCGCATGAGGCGAACGCCAAAGCTATTAACTTTCTCTTCTCAGAACTTGGGTCCAGTTGATTATGAGAAAGTGAGCCATCTTGAGACTGCTTGTCAGATCTAGTCCCTGCTGAGTGCACACCATGACAGCACTGCTACTATCAAGGGGCGTCTCGTTGAGACTTATAGGTGTGAATATGAAAATTTCATTCAGAAGCCTGGTGAGTCCATCGATGACTTGTTTGGTCGTTTTCAATCGATCATCAACAAGTTGCGCGTTAACTCCAGGCCTGAGAGGATCCCATACACCGACCATCAGCAGGCTGTCAAGTTGTTGTATGCGTTGGCTTGGAAGGTATGGGAGATCAAGGTTAACTCGATCATTGAGTCTGAGGCCTATGACACAATTGGAGTGGAGACTCTTTACAGCAAGCTCAAGGCCACAGAGGTGGATTACAAGTTGAGAGATTCTCTCACTTGTACTGGCTCCAAGAGCCTGGCCTTGGCTTCTCCCTCCAGTGAGGCCGTTTCTAACCCCCAGCTTCACAACTTTTCATTTTCTGCTCTTATGTCTGTTACAGAGGAGCAGTTGGCGTCACTTGGGGATGATAAGCTTTGTCTGGTGTCTAGCCGCTTTCAGTGCGCCTATGACAACCGGATGAGCAAGATGAGGGGCGAGAGGCATAAGTGCTTCGAGTGCGGAGAGGTCGGCCACTTCATTGCCGAATGCCCAAATAAGCAGAACGACTACTACAAGAAGAGCAAGAGCCACTCTCGCGACTCCAACAAGTAGAACTCCGGCAAGCGAGACCACACCAAGCACCGATTCGGCAAGATCAAGAACTTCCGGAAGGCTTTCAAGAGCTACCAGAAGGACAACCGGAAGCGAGACAAGGCCTTCTTCGCCGAGCTTGGTGGTCTGTGTGGAGGATCGTCTTCCTCCTCCTCGTCTTCGTCAAGCTCAAGCGATGAGGAGATCGTCACCAAGCGGGACAAGAGGAGGGACCAAGGTAGTCCAGCTAGACTCTGCTTCGTCTCCACCAAGTCCAAGCGCAAGCACAAGATGCACCGGAGATCCTTTTGCTCCCTGGCGCTTGAAGACAAGGACGACAAGGGCAACAACAATGACTCCTCCGATGAAGAGGATCGAGGCTTGGAGGACATATGGATCATGGACTCCGGTTGCTCTAGGCATATGACAGGGCACTGCAGATGGTTCTCCAGCCTCAACCCCGTGAGCACCAAGGAGTACATCACATTCGGGGATAATGGTCAAGGTAAAGTGTTGGGTGTTGGTTCTGTTGCTCTTTCTGGCAAGCTTTCCCTGAGAGAAGTTGCTTTGGTGAGGAATTTGGGGTTCAATTTGGTTTCTATCCCGCAACTTCTCAAGGAAGGGTTTGAGGTTCGTTTTAAGGAGGGTTCTTCTTGCGTGCTTGATGCTAAGGAAAACCTTGTTTGTCGGATTTTGCCCTATGGGCAGGTTTTTAAGGTTGACCTTGTGTCTGTTTCTGGCCCTCCTCTGTGTTTGGTTGCTTGTCCTTCTGCTGATATTTGAAAGTGGTATAGGAGGCTTGGCCATTTGAGCTTTGATAGCTAGTCAGGTTGAGCTCGATGGATCTGATCCAAGGATTGCCCAATTTGAAAGCAGAAAAGGACTTAGTATGCCACCCTTGTCGTCATGGCAAGATGGTTGCCGCTTCTCATGCACCTGTCAATCAGGTGATGACCTCTTACTCGGGTGAGCTGCTACATATGGACACGGTTGGTCTTGCTCGGGTACAGTCGGTCAATGGGAAGTGGTATGTGCTTGTAGTTGTGGATGACTTTTCTCGCTATTCGTGGGTGTTTTTCATGGAATTCAAAGATGAAGCTTTTGGTTTTGTTTGGGATCTGGTCTTGAGGTTAAGGAATGAGAGTCATAAAGCCATGAGGGCTATCCGCAGCGACAATGGCGGAGAATTTCGTAACTCTCGTTTCGAAACCTTTTGTCGTGACCTTGGTCTTGATCACTAATTCTCATCTCCTTATACCCCACCGCAGAACGGTGAGCTTCTGATGGTTTTCTGAACCTAGGCTTGGCATTGGTTGGTAAGAAGTGGCAACGACAAGTGGATAACCACTGTCACATGATCTGATTTGCTTGAAGTTCAAAATTGCTAAATCTGAAATCTGCAAGTCCCTAAAACTGCTTAAGGCCTATTGTCGATGCCTTGGTTGAGAGTAGCACACCTTGTATGTTTTGCTAGCATCTTGTTGTTCATGCCTATCTTGCTAGGTGCTTTTCATGTTGGTAATGCTCTCTTTTCAACAACCTTGTAAAACATGCTCCTGTTGTATAAGATAGATTCATTTGAGCTTGTTTGCATGCTACCTTGCCCTCACTTGCTCTGTATGCTAGAACTTGTGTTTACTAGCTTTTCATCCCTACTGAGCTCTACGTGGTACACTTCATGCAATTCATGCCATGTTTTGAGGGGGAGTTGTCCATATCAGGGGGAGTTGAGTTCTATGAACCCTTGATGTGTCCATTGTCAACAAGGGGGAGAGATGTTGACTCTTGAGGAGAGAGAGATGTTGGACAAAGGGGGAGGACTCTGTAGAGATCTAGTTGAGGGGGAGTTTGAGTTTTTAGCAAGCTCTTGCATCGGTGTGTTGAGCATTTTGCCTCTTTCTGGAGGAGCCGATGTTTTGCCTTAGCACGACTGTGTTGAGCCAGGTTGCCTCTTTCTTGAGGGGTCATGCTTTAGTTTGATCGACTGCGTTGAGCGGTTTCCCTTGTCTTAGGGGGTCGATCTTTTACTTTGTTTTTGTTGTCTCAATTTGCCCTTTTCTGCCAGTATTTGGTCTTTAGGCATCTTGAGCAACTTCTTCTTTTTTCTTTTTTCTTTTCGGTTTTACGTTTTTCCTTTTGTCTTTGTTCTATTTTAGGTTACAGGTTAAAGGTGTTGACAATGCACTCATCAAGGGGGTGATTGAGAGCCAATGGACCGGCTCCATTGCCTCTTGAGTGATGAGTGATTGTCAACAGTAGCAAGACCCAGAAGGACTTGGGCACAAGACCTCTGATGCACAGGAGGCCCTCCGATGGACTGGAGGTAGAGGAAAGTCCTCCGAAGGACTGGAGGCACACTCGGCATCTGTCGGCCATGGGAGTTCGATATATGGAGAAGCGGCACGGCGACAGTAGGAGTAAGTCCTCCGAAGGACTGCGAGGCTGCCCCGATGGACAGGGGATGCTGGGCGCCACCGCGGTGCTCCAACCCGAATGCGTGGTGCGAAGGCATGCGAGGGAGGCTTTGGCGGCTTCGGCTCAAAACCGTCACCCAAGCTACCCAAGCCTTGGTGAGTTGGGCCACGACTCGCCAAGATAGAGAAGATGGGCCAAATCTAGCCCATGCAGAGACTTCCTAAAGTTTCCCGATTTCTGACTTCAAAACCGGAGGCGGATTACGGATTGGACTACTGGCCACGTGGAGAGCATCCGAGGATTGTGTGGAACTTACAAAGATCGAGACTTCATCGTGGTCGTCCGTCCCGAAATATCCTGTAATCTTTCTTTTGAGTCCTTAGGGTTTGTCTAGCTGTAGGGACCTAAGTGCAAAACTGTCTAAATAGCACTCGGGTATAAATAGGTCCAAGGCAGGTCATTAGAAGTTCTCTTGGCTGCTAGGATTAGTCTTCACTTGGTGATTTTCGTCCTTAAGCTTTGAGCTCCATTGTTAGGGAGGTTAGAGTAGGATTTAGCCTCCTAATCTTGAGGGAAGGTGAGGGGGGTTGCTTGGGACGAATTTCTGCTTGTATGCTGAATCTTTAGACCCATCTTGGGCACTTAATCGAAGCAAATTCGTGCAGCAACCTTGTGTTCTTCTCCTCCCTCTCTCCTTTTGGTTTTTGGGTTCAATCCTTGCTTTTTGGGGTGTTTTGTTGGGCAAGCTTGAATCCCTTTCTTTGCTGATGTTCTGGACTTGCTAGGACATGGAGATCATGACTCAGTTCATCTCAATCCTGCTGGATAGCCACGAGCAAGCCTCTTTTGTGTTTTCCCCTTTCTTGCCCAAGGATGGCCATTTCACAAGATCTGAAATTCCCGCTGATTCCGCAGCTACCTTGAGTTGATCTTTTGGAAATAGCTTTGAAATAGGGTCCAGATAACCTGTGCAAAATTTCGTTAAGTTTGGGCAAGGTTTGATCAAGTTTGGATTTGAAAATGTCTTTTCTGTGACCCTATCGGACCATCCGGCAGAGGCCACCGGACAGTCCGGTTCCACCGGATAGTCCGGCAGTGCCCACCAAACAGTCCAGCGTGAGGCACTGTCCAGGCTGTGCCACCGGACAATCCGGCGTCAGGCACCGGATAGTGAGAGATTCTCTCGCTTGTACTAGCTCCAAGAGCCTGGCCTTGGCTTCTCCCTCCAGTGAGGCCGTTTCTAACCCCCAGCTTCATAACTTTTCATTTTCTGTTCTTATGTCTGTTGCAGAGGAGCAGTTGGCGTCACTTGGGGATGATGAGCTTTGTCTGGTGTCTAGCTGCTTTCAGTGCGCCTATGACAACTGGATGAGCAAGAAGAGGGGCGAGAGGCCCATGTGCTTCGAGTGCGGAGAGGTCGGCCACTTCATTGCCGAATACCCAAATAAGCAGAACGACTACTACAAGAAGAGCAAGAGCCACTCCCGCGACTCCAACAAGTACCACTCTAGCAAGCGAGACCACACCAAGCACCGATCCAGCAAGATCAAGATCTTTCAGAAGGCTTTCAAGAGCTACCAGAAGGACAACCGTAAGCGGGACAAGGCCTTCTTCGCCAAGCTTGGTGGTCTGTGTGGCGGATCGTCTTCCTCCTCCTCGTCTTCGTCAAGCTCAAGCGATGAGGAGATCGTCACCAAGCGGGACAAGAGGAGGGACCAAGGCGGTCCAGTTGGACTCTGCTTCGTCTCCACCAAGTCCAAGCGCAAGCACAAGATGCATCGGAGATCCTTTTGCTCCATGGCGCTTGAAGACAAGGATGACAAGGGCAACGACAATGACTCCTCCGATGAAGAGGATTGAGGCTTGGAGGACATATGGATCATGGACTCTGGTTGCTCTAGGCACATGACAGGGCACCGCAGATGGTTCTCCAGCCTCAACCCCGTGAGCACCAAGGAGTACATCACATTCGGGGATTTGAAAACGTCTTTTCTGCGTCCCAATAGGACCATCCGGCAGAGGCCACCGGACAGTTGGGTTCCACTGAATCATCCGGCAGCACCCACCGGACAGTCCGGCGTGAGGCACTGTCCAGGCCGTGCCACCGGACAGTCCGGCGTCAGGCACCGGATAGTTCGGTCCCACCGGACTATCCGGTGTTGGCCACCGGACAGTCTGGTCCTGCCAGGGAGCTGCTGTGTTCTTCCTAGTTTGGTTTTTCCGCTGTGATTTTGCTACGGATTTTCACATTCCTCCTTTAAGACCATTCTCTTTGCTTACTATGAGTCAGTGAGACGCACCTCGGTGTGGTGAGTGTCTTGTGGCGGTTATTGCAAAATCCGTTGCACCGCTGTCATTCTTGTTCGGATCTTGAGCTTTCTTGCATTGGTGCGTATCCGCACAGTGGATGGCACCCTTGCGCTGCTAGGCACGTATCTGTTTAGTGGACAGTGCTTAGTTTCGTTTACCACCTGGGGGTTTGTGATTTGAAGTGCTCCTATTCACCCCCCCTCTAGTCGCACGTCTCGGTCCTACATGTCAGTGTGCCGTTATCCTTTCTCTTATCATTTAGAATGAAAGAGTAATATAACAAGATGCTTGATAAGTTAATATCTCTATCTCAATGCTTCCCTGTGGATAAATACGATACCTTGGAATACTCCCGGGTGAAAGCTACAGCGGTCTCCATACGCTTGCGGAGTAAAATCTGTTAGGCTAAGAACCGCCAACAAGCTTTCTAGTGCCGTTGCCGGGGAAGCGGCGAGTTAGAATATTAATTTGTTATTCAACTTGTTGTTGTTACCCTTTCTTTCTATCTTAAAAAATGAAGAAAATGATAAAATTAAAAACCCCATGCTTCGTTTTGCTCTATCCATGTAAGTAAATCTTACATGATTTTCATGCAACCTTAATCTGCTATTGTAGCATAGTTTAGGGCCAGAATCCAATGTGTGCCCGTAGGCCCCTTAATTTGAGCATCGTGCTTAGGTTAAGGGCCTGCTTTGGTCAAATTGACAACGTTGATCAATGAGCTATGAGTAGATTTTGGTTGTGAAATATCTGCCATCACTATCGATAGAATCGGGTGCTGTAAGATTTTCTCAAGTTTCCATGGTGAAAAAAATCAAGGTAATGAATAATCTCTTTTCTATATTTCGTGACCTTAGATTTGAGTAATTTTGAAAGGTGGTAATGATCATGGCAATACAACATGGTTTTGTGCTTCTGAGCCTCTTAAAAAGCCAATTTTTTTAGCACATTGTGTACAACGGGCCCAGTGTTAATACTCTTTACACATAGGCCCTTGTATATCTTGTCCACTAACCTATTGCAGGAAGCATTCATCCTCTAAACCCCCCCCCCCGAGAGGAAGGACCCGATGTCCAACCTATCATGGTTGATCTCTGCAAGACTTCGACCAAGCTCTGAATCACTTGGGGAGCAAATGTCAGCAGCATGACATAGAAAAGAACGCGCAGAAAGCTCTCATATCGAGAGGTTGTCCTCACAAGACCAGGTGTCAGATGTCATGAAAAGGTATTTTTCATGAAGTTGAATATACCACGCTATGCTATGAGTTTGCAGCTAGTAGACCATTGGATCACTACATTGCGGGAGGCAAACAATAGCATTGGATCACATGAGATATATGAAGAGACGCCACCCAAGTATGGAGGAACGCGAATAGAGAGCCTTCCTTAATTCCTTTCTGCCTGGCCAGTTGAGCAATAAGCCAACCATATGCTACGGCTGAGCTACTCTACCCGTCGAATGCGAACACCCATCAACTAAAGGTTGGTGGCAGATGCAAATGACAATGGAGTCAAATCCAACAACATCCGTCTTCGTTCTTCCCCACTCAATTTGTTTGGGAAAGAAAACAAGTGGTCTGTGCAAGCCATAGTCATTACTTGGAAGTCTGCTCAATGTCAGAACACGATTCAAGATCAACCCTTACTTCAACTATATGGGCTAAGTGAGACATCACCGCTGGCCATGGAATGGAAGAAAGGTGGAAACGAACGTGCCATGACATGAATCTGTTCTCGACACTCTTCTTGAGAAGAGAACTCGGTGTTCTTCCATTTCATAGAAGGATGAAACATTGAGACCACACAAGTGTCACTTGGGAGAAGAATGCCAGCTGAAGGCAAATATGATGTTGGAGCTGGGAGGAACCCTACATCAACTGCAAGGAGACATTTACCCAAAGAGAGTAGTATACCAGGACTGAGTTGCTACAAATCAAAAACTCTCGACACCTTGTTGAAGGTCCAAGTAGCAGCATCGGAGATATGACGAGCCGCCTAACATTTGATTGAAAGAGATAAGGAGGCAAAACAAGAGTAGAGAAAGGAATTCGCCTAGCATAGGTGAGCATAATAGAAAGTAAGTAGCATCGTATTCACCCCAGGGAGCAAGCTAAAGAGTAACGTACAATAGTACAAGCTTGGGGGAGGATTTGTCAAGCACCCCATAAGATGCAATGGACACATGGGGAGATATGCCAAGCACAAGCTTCAAGTTTGCATTCAGTTGCAAGATCTAAGCTTGGGGGGAACGCAGCACCAGGTATGTACCCCGTACCGAATGTCATGCATTTCATGATCATATCTTTTATCCTATCTTCCATGACACCAAAAATATGTTTGTTTTCATTCCCTTTTCTAATTCCAATAAAGACAAACACCATAAAAATTTGCATAATCTAAAATACCAAAAAGATTTGCTTACAACCATGAATAAACTAACTCCTACCCATAATGCTAGAATTTTGTGTATACCTTCTTAAAGGAAATGATGAGTAGTTGCACTGTTAATTCCTTATAAGTATTTCGTATACAACTTTACACTCTCCAGCAAAATTTGAACTTATTGCCATAAGTTGTAATCCTTTCTCTAATGTTCAACCTTGTGGGAGCAAGTACTTTCAAACCAAGTCTAGGTTCTTGTGAGAATGTGATATAACCAAAGTTTGAGTTAAACCCGTCTTGATCCTTGTAAGGTGAATTCTCGGAGTTTTCTTTTTGAAAATAAAACTAAAGCAAGTTTCTTAGTGGTTTGAAATACCTATGCAGAGCCAAATGCTTACATGATCAAACCTCTACAGATGCTACTTATTATTGTGTTGAGTTTTGTCAAACTTTGAGTCCTTATGAAGTAGTGACACCTTCAAATCCCAATCAAATTTCCCTTCATATCTACTTTCATTTGCTAGCCTTCCTATATCTGGCTATGCTTAAATTCACATTGAATTCTAGCATTCGCACTCACTAGATATTCCACCACCATACAAAACCATATCCATCATCCACATGCTCGTCCACAAATATGGTCTTGCAAATAAACACTCCAGTCATATTCCTCAAATATCCCCAAGTTCCCTTGCAAAATGAGACATGGAGCTATGAAAAAAAGAGAGAAAATAAGAAATATGAAAAAAAAAGAAGAGAAGAAGTGATAGCTCCATGTGCTCAAAGTTTCAAAGTTTCAAACAAAGGGATCCATCAAAATAAGGAGTATCTTTACCAAGACCATATTCCCCACAAACACAATGATGAGTATGTTGAACCCATTTCCATATACTTTTCCACTTGTGTTATTCTTCTCCACTACCACCAGACAACATCCATTTTCTATAGATCGGAATGAGGGGTATCACAACTTTGCTTGGACCAGTTTTTGACTCAACAACATACACAACATAAGTAAGCCTTGTTTTATCCCCACCTTGAGCTCCACATAAGCCTATAGTTTGTAGGGAAAAAGAATGGCCATGGGCCTGGTGAGGAAATTTCAACACCACATAGGCCTGGTGAGGAAATTTCAACACCACTTGAGCGATTTGAGAGTACCATTTAAGGAACTTGATGCTTTAATTGCAAAATTTTCAAAACCTCCGGGTATGAAACCCGAAAAGAGATTGCATTGGGTAAGACTATACTACGGTTTTTCCATCTCTCAACCGCCAAAGACAAGGTGATAATTCAAGAAGTCCTACAGGTATGGATAAAAAGGTTGGGGTAAACTTGTGTCAGTTTGTTCAATTCATAAATGGTAGAGTGCTCGGTTGTACACCTAATACTTGCAAGGATATTGACATTGATGCGACTCCTGATCCATTGAGCCTAAGTTTTAGCTTTGCTCGAGGACGAGCAAAGGTTCAAGCCTGGGGGCGTGTTGGCGATCATAATTTCCTGATTTTGACCGCCAATTCCTCAATGAATAAATGGGGTATAACCAAAGTTCTATGCATTAGTTACCTAGAACTAACGAATTCCACGAGTTTTGGTGGTTTTCGATGTTTTATAGGGAGATGCTCAAATTCCATGCAAAATAACATCATAAGGAGCAAACACAGAGTGGGCACAAAAGGGCTTGAGAATGGATTACAAATAACATCATTATAAAGTATCTAAAATGCCCAAAAGAACCAAACCATTGCAAAGAGCTCATTGAAATAGTTGAAATAGAGTTTTGGTTCACTCAATTTGGAGTCCGGATGTGAAAGTTACGGCCGTTGCAAGTTCAACAACTCCAGCTGCGAGGATAGTGGCAGGGCGGCCACCACTTAGGCGGGGCGGCCTAAGGGGAGGCTGGCCGGCCAAACACTTCCTCCAAATGCCTCAATATTCATTGGAATCAACCAAGTAACTCACCAAGGACCCATATACACCTAAGGGATCAAGCCCAAGCCAAGACAAAGGTCGGAAGGCCAATATGTGGACCAGGAAATGACTAAGTGCTAAAGGGTTGGCTGCGCGGCCCAGTACTCAGGCTGCCCGGCCCAGTACTCAGGCTGCCCAGCCTATTACTTTGGCCACTCGGCCTCCCTCTCGATCAACCGGCCTTCCTACGACATATGCATGCAAAGAAGCACAACATGAACACAAATCAATCGTCGATCAAAGAACCAAAGGCATGCATGATGGATGGATCCACGAGACTCACTCCCCAACCAATGGGGAACATCCAAGTGGCAACTAGAGGCTAAGTCCTTGGCTGCCCGACCAAGTAACCTGGCCGCCCGGCCAATGACTTAGGCCTTCTGGCACGTGCTCCAACCGAAACAATCGCCACTGCCTCAAAGATGGAAGATCAAGCCATCCAAAGCAACGTCGGTGAATCAAAGAGCTGGAAGGCCACATGACCAGGCTGCTCGGCCTCCTACTTGGCCGCTCGGCCTGCAGACTTAGCCATTTCACCGACCTGCAGCGTCCTATAAATAGAGGGTCACTCCTCCACTCCAAACTTGTACCTTCTAGGTGCCATTGGCACTTGTACACTCTCTCTACTCTCTCCCTTGGGGAGGTGCCCCTTCGGGTGGCGCTACCCCTCTAGTTCAATGTTTTGGTAGGAGTTAGGGTCGGGCTCTGCCTGTTCCGGAGCCATCTTCAAGAGTTTGGTATGAGTCCCTTGTATCGTTCTTTTCCTATAAGACTTTGAGTTTATTAAATATATTTCTTTATCTAATTTCAAGGATTTACATTCCTACCTATGGTATTGATCGTTGTGTAAGGATGTCGTTAGACTATACTTAGCATTGCTCTATGAGGTTATGGTTAATCTAGTCTATTTACTTGTGGGTTCCTTGTTCACGCTGTTAGTTAAGTCATAGCTGTTGTGATGCTTCCACTAGTTTCTAGCCAAGTGGAGGATGTGACTAACCAGAGTTTACTCTAGAAGTTCACCTTGGTTTGTAACCAGCCCCATGCAGCTCTGGGTGCCTCGTGTATTTCACACGTAGACTTTAGGTAGCCCCTTTTGGTGACAGAATTAGGGCGTCTCAGTATTCCACCCCATCATCCGGGGTGGCGCCAGGTTGTGTTCCAACATGTATGTAGACGCATAGTCGGGCTTCCTAGAACCCGCCTTTCTTGGCTGGGTAATCAGTACTTTGGTGCCTGGCAGTGGTTCTATAGCCATGATGTCCGATGCAGTAAATGTTTAGAGTAAACCATAACCTCAGTCGTGTCATGACCATTGTAGAGTGACAGTTGGAGCTAGCTTTGTCTTCTGGCTTGACCTTAGTAAAGGAAGATCTCATCAGGAACCAGATCCGTTTCATTGTCCTCCTAGCTTCTCGTTGAACTATATATCTGTGTGGAGTGTGTCAGTGTGCCGTTATCCTTTCTCTTGTCATTTAGAATGAAAGAGTAAAATAGCAAGATGCTTGATAAGTTAATATCTCTATCTCAATGCTTCCATGTGGATAAATACGATACCTTGGAATACTCCCGGGTGAAAGGTACAGCGGTCTTCGTACGCTTGCGGAGTAAAATCTGTTCAGCTAAGAACCGCCAATAGGTAGCTCTCTGGATACTCCGGTAGTTGTGCCGGATAGTCCGGCAAAACCACCTAGAATTGAGTTTCCAAACAAAAACTTGACCAAACCTTGTCCAAACTTCACGAGATTTGGCACACGCTATCTAGGGTCTATTCAAAAGCTATTCCCATGAGATCTACTAGAAAAAATCACAGAATTAGTGGGAATTTCAGCTCTCGTGTAGAAGGCAATCTTTGGGCAAGAAAGGGGAAAACTCAAATCCTACTTGCTAGTGGCAATCCTACGGGATTGAGATGTTCTAAGATATAATCTCTACGTCCTTGCAAGTCCAAAATAGCAAAAGAGAAGGAGAAATCTTGTAGGTAAACCAAAGCACCAAAAGCCCTTGAGATTTGACCCAGAAACCAAAGGGGAAGGGGAAGAAAAAGAGCACTCAAACTTCAGCCACGAAATCCATCTATTTCTTCACCAAATAGGTCACAAGATCTGAGTACAAGTGGTGGAATTTGTTCCCCAAGTAGCCTCCCACTTCCAACCCTCCAACTATGGGGCTAGATCACCATAAAACCCTCTAATTTTGAAGCTCTTGCTTGGAAACAAAAATGGTTGCCTAAACCAAAGCCTAAGAAACCCTAAACCAGAAAAGAGAAGTGGTTAATGGCAGCCACCTCCATATTTATACCACAAACTAAGCCCTAAGGCAGTTTTGCACTTGATCTCGTATACTATAGACTCTTACACTAAGAAGGCCCGTAGGGGATAGAAAACACCACAATAACTTGGATGAACGACCACGATGGAGTCCTTGCAACTTCGGTTTCTCTGCCTTGTCCCTTGTCCTCCACGTGTCCAGTAGCTCATCCCTCGGGGGTAACTCCTGTTTTGGGATACTGGCAACCAAGCACCTGGTTTTGACGCTTGAACTAGGAAACAATAGATGGGCCCAGTTTTGATGCTCAAACCGGTAAACGCTTGTTAGGCCTCCAGTCTTGAGTGATTTTATGGCTCTCGACACCGTCCCGCACCCAAGGTCGCTCTTATGGGCCGAGTCTAACTTGGGCCGCAACCCAAGCCACCTACCAGTCCGCTCAGCAGGGATTTTGTCATGCCTCGGTCACACTTAGGTGGATTTATGCTCGCTCCTCCTTTAGAAAGGTTTTGGTGTTGACAAGCGCTCATCATAGCCAGGATGAAAGATCGGACTCGGTACACTTGAGTCCCTCATTGTGCTTGCTTCTCTGGCCTTGAACCAGTTTAGTAGTAAACTCGGCCATGTAGACGTGGTGTCTAGACTAGGGTTTGTCTTGAAAGATGTCTTGTCCCCCGCAGTTTTGGTTGCTAGTCCCTCCTGGTGACAGCGGGTGTATGTCTTGTGTAGTCCAACCTAGTCGTTCAGATAAGTTGTCATCGACGCATAGCTGAGTCCTATAGTGCTCGCCTTTTTCGTCTGGGTTATCAGCACTTAGGTGCCTAGAAGTGGTTCTATGGCTTCGGTGTCCAAGTAAACATATTAAGCAGAATACTAGTTTGTTTAGTAAAGATAGGTTGTAATATCTAAAGTAGTGATCCTGCTCTGCTCTGTCATTTATTTTTATAATTGCTGGCTTTACTATTCAGCTGTCTGTTCTACGTCGAGTTACTCCTCATTCCACATGGATTTCGATACCCTAGAATACTATTGGGTGAAAAGCTACAATGTGTTTCCGTGCGCTTGCGGATTTATTTCAGTAGGCTAAGAAACGCCAACAAGTTATTCTGGCGCCATTGCCGGGGAACGGTATCTAATTCAACTAGAACCTATGCCGTCCATACTCACACCATACACAACCACCACTTATATCCCCACCAAATACCACATATCACCACCATATAGATTCCATGCCTATCTTTCAACTTGTCGCTCCAAAGGGTGATTATTTGGAGCCTCCATCATCATCCACACCAATCACCACAGAGGGCTATTAGCTATGTCTCGGCTTGATAGCCAAGGTTCGGGATCAATCATTCATGGGATTGGAATCAGAGTGTCCCTACTCACCCCTCCAAGAGTTCGAGCAGTTATGCAGCTGTTTGGTTATCTCGGGAATGTCTAATGAAACTCTTCGATGGTTTCTTTTCGCGTTTTCACTAATGGGGGAGGCGAAAATCCGGTGCAAGCAAACAGTTGGTAAGGTAGAAGGGAGTTGGGAGACATTAAAAGCGAGCTTCTATCTTCATTTCTTTCTGCTAAACAAGGTTGTCGATCTCCGTTGTGAAGTTCTATCTTTTCAACAAAGAAATCGAGAATCTTTAGGGGCAGCTCGGGCTCACTTCATGTGACTGGTCTCCTCAGGACCAGAGTTGGCTATTCTGGAGTCGATGTTGATGCAACACTTCATCTGAGGTCTCTCACCTGGTGCTTACCTCTTCCTTGACTTAGCATCTCGAGGATCGTTTTCGCATCTAATAGCTACCGAGGGAAGGAAAATTATCGACAAAATTCTCGAGAAGGCTTCTGACCTTGGAACTTTAGAAGAACAACCTCTACATCCACAAAAGCCACCTCAGCCCAACACCAACGAAGAACAAGACCAATCTGATCATCCAACTCCGCCATCACCCCCTCGAATCAAGGAAATCCCAGAACCATCGTCTTGGCAAGCTAAAAGAGTCAGCTCAGCATTGACTGTTCCTTCGTCGGCACCTCCATTCTCTTTCGAGGATGAAATATTCATGGACTTTGGTCACGCCTCTCTGTTGCCTAAAGTAGACCGACGCTTTACCAGGACCTCCAAACCAGCATATGTCTTACGAGATCACAAGGAAAGAATGAAGAAGGTCATGCTCTGGCTTTCTGCAGCTATTAACCAGGAATGGCTAGAGGAACGATGTCTAGACACAAAAGCAATCAAATTCTACCCAGACCCCAGCATCATCCCTGGCCAAGTATCAAGGCTTCAATTGTAAGATATTATATATGACCCAAGGGTAGAAGTCAATATAATCCCTAAGCATGTCATGGACTACTACTACCCGACACAGCCGCTGTAAAGGTCTACCATGCATCTGCAATGGGCAAATGGTGGATACTTGAAGTGTGAAGGTGTTCTGCAGGTAATTCCAACAACCTTGTGGGATACTCAGGTGTTCTTGCACTTTCACATCTTCGACATCCCCGAGGGATCCACACCGTTTATTGTGGTTGAGATCCCAATTGCCACCATCACCAGCTCAGATGTATATAGAGGGAGCCTGCAGCTTCAGCTTGGTAATGAGGAAATTAATGTCAACATTGATAGATCACTCAATGCTAAAACCGAAGCAAAGCCAGAGACTGACCCTCTAGAAGAAGTGATGGGCCTTTCACTTGGAAATGGATCATGACAGCCTAGAGGAAGAGGCTCTTAGTGACTTTAGTGTGGTAGACGAGCCATGTGAGTTCAAAGAACTGGGTGAATCACTATGGCCCGAAGCTCCAAAAATAGAATTGAAGCAACTATTAGCCTAGGCTAAAGTACACCTTCCTCCATGGGAATGAGGACACACCGGTGATCATCAGTGACAAGCTGATGGAGAGTGAAATCCGGCAATTAATTTCAGTTCTGAAGAAGTACAGAACCGTGCTTGGATATTCTCTTCAGGACTTGAAAGGAATCAGTCCCAACCTGTGCACTCATCACATCCCTGTGGAGGTTGATCACAAACCAACAAGGGAACCCCAACACCGACTTAACAACACGTTGAGAGAGGTAGTCAAGAAGGAAGTACTAAAACTAGTACACGTGAGAATTATATACCCCATGAGTGATAGAGAATGGGTCCCTCTAGTTCATGTTGTACCAAAGAAGGAAGGGATGACAATTGTCAAAAATCAGAATAACGTGCTAATTCTACAGAGAACTGTCACCGGTTTGAGGATGTGCATCGATTACCGAAAGCTCAACACCGCCACCAGGAAATATCACTTTCCTCTTCCCTTCATTGACGAGATGTTAGAAAGACCGGCCAGACATTCATTCTTCTGCTACCTCGATGGCCACTCTGGCTACCACCAGATTTCGATTCACTTGGAGGACCAGAGTAAGACCACTTTCACATGCCCGTATGGAACTTTCGCATACAGGCGAATGTCGTTCGGGCTGTGCAATGCTCCAGCATCATTCCAGCGGTGCATGATGGCAATCTTCTCTGAATTCATCGAGAACATCATAGAAGTGTTCATGGATGATTTCTCTATTTATGGCAAGAGTTTTGATGGATGCTTGGGGAATCTTGAAAAAGTTCTTCGTGCAAAGAAGTTGATCATGTTTTAAACTGGGAGAAGTGCCACTTCATGGTCAAAGAAGAAAACGTATTGGGACACAGAATCTCTGAAAGAGGCATAGAGGTAGATCGTGCAAAGATCAAGGTCATTGAACAACTACCTCCACTCACCAACATCAAGGCCACCTGAAGCTTCTTAGGCCATGCAGGGTTCTACAGGAGATTTATTAAAAATTTCTCCTAGATAGCCTGGCTTGTGACCAATCTGCTAGCTAAGGATGTACCCTTCGTGTTTGATGAGGACTGTCTTGAAACTTTTCACACACTCAAGAAAGCATTGGTCTCAGACTCAATTATACAACCACCTGATTGGAACCTACCTTTTGAAATCATGTGTGATGCTAGCGATTACTGTTGGAGCAATATTAGGTCAGAGAAAATATAAGAAGCATCATGCCATATAATATACAAGCAATACGCTCATTGGCCTACAGCTGAATTACCAAACCACCGAAAAAGAACAACTAGCAGTGGTATTTGCAATTGACAAGTTCAGATCAAACTTGGTAGGATCAAAGGTCATAATCTACGTAGATCATGCAGCTCTCAAATATCTCTTCACCAAAAAAGATGCAAAACCATGACTGATCCGGTAGGTGCTACTGCTCCGAGAATTTGACATTGACATAAAAGATAAAAAGGGGTAGAAAATTCAGGTGCAGAAAACAATAGCTACATCGGCCGACCATTTATCATATGGAGATCAGCAAAATCGCCGGGAGCGATTTGGACCGCGCATGCGCACAGTGCGTGGCATCCCCACGCACCTCACGCCACAGGCCGATCAAAAATAGCTGGCTGACCATCGTGGCCGATCGGTTTGTGGTGGCGGTATGTGTTATAATGCGATTGACGATGACGACGACGACGACGTCTGAGAAGGCACGGCAGCAGATCGAGCATGGCGCACAGTATGGGCCCTATCATCGGCAGCTCGCGATGGATGCATGGGGCCAACAACTGGACTTGCTGGCAGCCCCTAGCTCTCGGTTGACACGCTGCTTGCAGCAGGCCAGACTTGGCAGGTTCAGCAGCAGGAGAAGAACGAACACAATCGGCTCATAAAAGACAAAATCATAATCTGTATCAAGGCAGTTGTTGACATGTTACAGCACGAGGGGACGTAGTCGACTGATCAACCTCGTACGGCCGCTCGCACTCCGGCAATGGAAGAAAGAACAAGGACGAATATTGTTGTGGCTGATACTAAGAGCACGCCTGCTCTCAGCCCTGAAGCAATGCTCCGGCCCTGCTGCGCCTAGCCCCAGTGACACGGTGGTGCCCCGGCCGCCTACGACTTGGGCTAAGCGGCCGACTAGGCCTCGAGCAGAAGAAGAGAACCGGAGGAAGACGACTCGTTTTTTTTTTTGGTGAAGAGGAAACAAATCGCGCGCCTACAGCGCCATATGCTGCTCTCATGCCCACACCGAAGCATCCATCCCTGCACGCCGCCACCATCAGCTGCCCTGGTGCTCTACCAGAGTTATGGCGCTAGTACCGTCGCCTGTTTTGGTTTCTTTGACCAGAGCAACCTTACCTACGACACCTTTATCATTGGCTACTTCGTCTCCCCGATAAAGCATTTGGAGAACTCTTTGCTACTGCTAGTTGGATTTTATATCAGCTTCATCCTGGTGAGTCAGCAGACCATATGACATTTTTGCTACCATGGATTGGTAAAGCTCAAACCCAGAATTTTATTATCATGCACCATATACATTCATCCCTTGCACTATTTCTTTGTATGGTTATTAGTTTTTACTTGTGCTTTGTGTATGTGTTTTGATGTGTGGATGCTGTTGACCATGTGTAGTTAAGCTCATTTGAATATGTTGAATATCCGCTGAGCATGTCTTTTATTCTTTGAAATTCTGAAAACATGGTCACCGCTTTACTTAGCTACTGGTAGTTGTAGGCTGATCTTGCTTTTGCTATCTTGTACATGTCTGGTAGCTAGATCCTTTGCTTTGGAATCAATAATGCAACTTGAGTCTTAATGCTTACATGGTAAATTTATGCTAATTTGAATTACAATTAAAAAGATGTCCATATTGTACTTAAATGAAAAGATCCAAGTGGGTTTGCTTCACCTTCACTGATTTTGTTTGAGACCGCTTGTTTTTGCACTTTGGTAAAAACTTGGACTAGACTATGAATGACAAAAACCTTGATTTAAGCTTCTGATAGTTCTATGGACCTATACTTAGCATTGGTTGGTAAGAAGTAGCGTGATGAGCAAATAACCCCTGGGACATTAACTAAGAGCTTACTTGAAATTCAAATGCAATATGTCTAATTTGAAAGATTTGGGGGGCGCGAGTAGTCAAGTTTGCTAAAGATTCTTGTTTTGGAAAACTCCCTTTGTGGAGATACTTGCTAGCTTCTGCTTATCATGCTTTAACATGCTAGTTGTTTGGGCTAAGTGGTGATAACAGCTTGCTCATGTTCTAATGTAGATATATTCTCCTAAGCTTTTCTATGCGGTGTCTTTATGCTAAACCGTTGTTGTATATACAAGCCAGCACTTGTAAATACTTTTAGATATACCTACAAGCTTTCACTTACACGTAGCATATTTTGTTGGAGAGATGTTTTTTATCCTTATTGTTGGTTTGGCTTATATCGACTTTTCACCTAATCAAATATGATCCATCGAGCCGATTCACAGTCTTCTCGGTAGTGCCAGACCCGGCAGCCAACTGTTTTGCATGTGATCCACGAAGTCCACATTATTATTGAGCCAATGGAGAATCCACTACCTGCCGAATATCTACTAGCGGTCGGCTGCTACCAATTGGAAAAATTACCATCGGCTGAATAGCCGAAAAGCAGGAAGTACCGCAATTGGCATGATTATTGTCTACACTCAGCAACTAATTTCAACGCGGAGGAAAAGGTTGGGGCCAGTCCAAACATATACATACATACATATATACGTATATATACGTATATATACATATGTATATATATATATATGTAATCATACTAGACCATCTGTGGTGGTATACTTATGAGGTATGCGATTATACCTGTGCTATGTGGACATACTCATTTATATATATTAATATAAATGTATTTTCATAATAAATTAAAAACAAGGGCTGTTTTGTAATTTTTTTACATGTCACTATTTGAGGTATCTTAAAATAAGTATGTAAACATACTCAAACCGATAAAAGAATATGCGGGCATACCTATGTTGATTTACTGAAGGTGAGTGTAACTACAACCGAGTGTAAATAAAACTCTTCCTATATATATATATATATATATATATATATATATATATATATATATATATATATATAACCACAAGAGTGATCCCACAAGTCGGCACCTACCTTGCAAAAGCATGCTCGAGGCCAGTCTCCAATAGCGGATTTTGGTCCAAGCAACCCGTCGGTAAATCAGGGGAGGCGTAAGGCCGATTCAAGCAATCTGCCATTAAAATAAATCATGATGCCTAAGGATTCGAGGCAAGGACTGACAATATCAGCTGATAGATAGCTGATCCATCGACTCGGGGGGCGGGATCATCAGAAACAATAGAAGACAAGTTGAAGATCTTATGTTCTTGTGTAGTTTGCAGCTAGCGCTTGGAAGATTCAACTTGGGGGGCATGTGTTGACACCGGATTTTGACCCAGACTAGTAGACCAAAATGTCATAAGAAGCCTAGGGTGAAGGAATCCACTTGGCCAGCCCTATATCATAAGTTTGGCCAAATATAATAATAATTGTGTGCTCAAAGCCCAAGCTAAGATGGAGTCATAAGCCTAATCCACGTCAAGGCCTAGTTTATTCGCGAGGCTGGTTTCGACTGCAGGAGTAGGCCGTACGAAAATGGATGCCCCAGCCACATACGGAATCCGTTTTGGATGTTCTACTTAAGGATGGAAAGCTAAGGAGATAAGCTTTCCTATGCCGCAAGATGCATGCCAAGATAAGCTCGGAGTCGACGGGAATAGCCGAAAAAATGTGATGACCAGAATCTGCTAAGATTATACGGTATGTTTCGACTGATATTTGGAAGCTTCACGAGGATCTAGATTGATAAGAGAAAGAGATCACATTATTAAGTCATAGAGTCCTAGTTGAGTTGTAATCAATTAGTTAGGAAAGAGTTTGAGTCTATCTAGGAAAGGATTCGCCTTGAGGGATAAATCTCCGGACTATAAATATGTATCTTCTATTCATGAATAAACCAACGATGGTATTATGCTCCCAAGCAGCTCGTACGTCATTCATCAACTCTCGACGAATTGCCACCCTATCTCACAGGTTTATTCTCTCCATGTAAGTGCCATGCTGCCCTAGCGGGTCCATCCGGGTCAGCTAGGGCAGTGAAGCGCTTACCGGAACCATGGCAGACCTTCTACTAAAGCGTTTATGATGGCAAGGTCAACTAGTTATCTCGGCGAATCTCCTTCCAAGCTTTGTGGTTGGTGAGATTAACTGGTTATTCCAATGGATCTCGTATCGAGCCTAGCTCAACACGAGACCCATTAGTTACCTCGATGAATCTCGTGGCAAGCTTCGCTTGGCCCAAGATCCTTCTTTACCTTTGCATGTTTATCGATCAGTTTATGTATCTATGCTTCGCGTAGTAGATCGATTTCCATGTAGCTTGTGTTAAGCTACCTAATCGATTGTTACAATCCATGATATGCTGCTGCAGTGTGTGCGCGTGACCTGCCGATAGATCAATGTAGCTTGAGCACCCTAGCTATACATGTCGTAATATGTATCTGTTTAGTTAGATGGACTTCTTTGGAGGTCCTGGTTTGAAGCCGATTTGATTATAAAGATCTGTTATATCATGTTTTTAGTTAGGGCTTTATACTTACTCATCTTTGGATGCGGTTTTGGCTTTTACTCTATCTATTCATGCACGCTCGATGGACTACCCGATGTTTCAGCATCGGCCGACTGGAGTACATGACTTCTCGTGGTTGCCGATCCTAGCGATCAGGCAGGAACTTGACGTTTAATCTATTGTGTACACTTTACAGAGAGAACAGGAGCCAACGACCGCGACCACCCGACATTCCTAGCTACAAGGTCAAGCCAGGTGGCATGCCCGCATCACCATGCATGACCAGGATCGGCTTCCCCGCTGAAAACCGATCGAAGCCGCACGACAGGGAGACGAGTGCAGCAGCAGCGCGATCCCAGGCTCCCGTGTGCTCTGCACCCTAACCACTCTACTAGTTTTTGGGTGCAACAAAAATCCAACGCACATCGAACTGTCCGGATGGTCTGACCATCGGACCGTCCGATGCTCAAAAACTGGCAGACCAACCCTAAAAAAAACAAAACCTAGTCAGACCACTGCCAAAAATTCTGAAATTTTTATGGGTTCTTTATGATTCACAGGACAAGAGCTCCACAAAATTTCAGCTCAAAATTCGAAGGTTTGACTATAGAAATGATCAAGGCTAGAGGACGAACAGAAACTGCAAGAAAATTGGACAGCAGAAAACAACCTGTTTCTTGAGTTCCAAACACAAATTTAGACCAAACCCTCCCCAATCTTCACAAGATTTTGCACAGGCTATACTAGCACCATTCCCAAGCTTTTTCCAAAAGATCTTCTAAAAAAGATCACGGAATTAGCAGGAATTTTAGATCTCGAGAAGAGGGGAATACTTGGGTATGAAAAGGGAAATCTCAAGAACGACTTGTTTTTTGCAATGCTGAATGATTGAGATTTTCTAAGACATAATCTCCACATTCTAGCAAGTCTAAAACACTAGCAACAGAAAAGATCCAAGCTTGGCCAAAGCAAACACCCAAAAAGCCAAGGATTGGAGCAAAAAACCAAAGGGAAAAAGGGAAGAGAAGCACACAAGCTTGCAGCACGAAATCACTTAGATTAGATGGCCCAAATGGGTCTCAAGATTCAGATTACAAGCAAGAATCTCGTCCCAAGCAACCACCCTTACCTTCCCTCTTGATTTGGAGGCTAAATCTCACTCTAACCTCTAGCAGCCAAGAGCGGTTCTAATGACCAGCCCTTGACCTATTATACCCTAGTGCTATTTACACAGTTTTGCACTTAGGTCCCTACAACTAGAAATGCCCTGAGGGGCTGAGACAAAAGAGTACAAGATATTTCGGGACGGACGGCCACAATGAAGTCTTGATCTTTGTAAGTTCCACGCAATCCTCAGATGTTCTCCATGTGGCCAGTAGTCCAATCCGCGATCTGCCCCCGGTTTTGAAGTCAGAATCCGAGAAACTTTAGGATTTCCTTCCTGGGCCTGGAATAGTCCACTTCCCTCTATCTTGATGAGAATTGAGCTTATTCACTGTGTCTTCGTAACTTGGTGGAAGGGTGATGGATTTGAGCAAATCCGCCAATGCCATCGCACGTCTTCATGCCATGCACTCAGGTTAGAGCACCACGGTAACACCCAGCATCCCCTATCCATTGGCGTCACCTCACAGTCCTTCTGAGGTCTTACACTTGCCATTGCCGTGCCGCCCCTTCGTGTACCGAAATCCCATGGCCGACTGATGCCGAGCATGCCTCCTATCCTTCGAAGGTCTTTCTTCTCCATCTACATCTAGTCCATTGGAGGGCCTCCTGTCTATCGGAGAGCTTGTGCCCAAGTCCTTCTGGGTCTTGACTTCCGTTGACAATCACTCATCACTCCAGAGGCAATGGAGCTAGTCCATTGACTCTCATTCTTCGAGCTACATGAGGTAGTATGATCACACGTTCATGGTCAAGATCATACCTTAAAAGAGCCATGTACACTATTGCTTTTCCTCCTTAAAATTCTATCGAAATCTCATCTTTTGCAGAAATTATGATATGAAAAATGGACCCACAACTCACCTACGAGGCCAACCCTAGCTTGTGGCATGTTCAGACCAAGTTGGCGTGGCTGGCCGGCCATGGGCCTGGCCACCAGGCCCTAAGTTTGGCTGCCCGACCATCCTCCAACGCTGCCCGGACGCCAAAACTCAAATTTTAAAGTTTGGAGCGTCGATCCAACATCTCCGGGGCTGTTGAGTGGATGAGGACGGGTTTTTCTGGCATTTTACAGAAGGAAAGGCCGTCTTCTTCCCGATCTATACTCTCACCTTCATCCTCCACCCTAAAACCAGCCATGGCACCACTTTGTCCCACCAACAAGGGCAAGGCCATCATCTCCATCACCTCGGACACCACCGCTTCCTACACTCCCACATCCGAGGACTCCCTGTGACCCTTGCAGTCTATTTGTAGGGTCAAAAGTCCTGAGAGGCTCATCCAGAGGTTGCCTTGGCTGATGCGGCTCGGTCCCCATGGCCGCCCGGCCATGGATGCCACCCCCCGTGGCCAGCCGACCATACGCGAAAGCCTCCCAACATCCCCTCGTCATTCCCACAGTGTGGAGAAGCCTTCACATGGTCTTTCCCCCTTAGGAATGATCACCAAGAAGGTGGCTCGTCTGTCCCCTCATCCCACTTTAGGGATCATCGCTCCGTTGAACTGTGTCAAGAGTTTCTTCCAAGAGGGGGCTGCTGGGCCATCTAATGATCCGGTCATCCCAAGTGCATCCACACATACCATCCGTGGAGTGAATACTCCCACCAGTGATGGCAGGGTGTTTGTGCCTAGGGTGCCAAATCCGGACGCCTCCATAGATGAGTCCATTGACTGAACTCCACCGTGGAGGACGGTGAATAGGGTGGCCAAGCCACCTCAAATCAGAAGACCACCTGGGCGATTTGAAGATTCTGATGAGGAGGACACAGTGGCCTCTCTGTGGGAGGAACTCACAACGCTCAAGGCAAAATTTCAAAACTTAGAAGAGCGTTGCGCTGAAGGCAAGCTTTGGTTAATGGGGATTAATGATAAGATGGACATTCTTAGGAAAGGAATGTCCGCTAAAGTTCGCTGCCTTGCAGAAACAACCGGGCACCCCAAGCTCTATGATCCTCCCATGCCATAGAAGCCCATGCTTCTAGTTATCTTAGGTGCTTAGTTTAATTTTTCTGGGGTTAGGTTTTGCTTTGTTTTATTTCATTCATTGTACTAAGTGCCTACAATTTTATTTCATTCAATAAAGGTAGGATAGCTTCCCTTCCAATAACAAGTTTGGATAGAATGGGCAAAGCCATTCGTCCCCCTGTCACTAACCCTGTAGAATACATGAGCAAAACATGATGTACAGGGCACCACCACACTATTCGGAAAATAATTGGGGATTTGCGAAAACTCATGGCCGCCAGGCCATCACTTTGTATGAAAACAAGTCGCGCGACCTTGTCACATTCCCCTGAAAAGAATCGGTGTGCGGGTCGAACACACCGAAGGAGTGGCTGCTCGGCCAACTCTATGGCCACCCAACCATGCTAGTGGCCGCCCGTCCAACCCCCAGGCCGCCCGGCCATGGGTTTGGACTAGTTGGCCAATTTTCAACCTGTACCCGCACTTGGAGGTCAGGTACACCTGTTTATATTTTGTACACCTCCCAAATTTTTGCGCTTTACACATAAACTTGATCAAATGATGCTCTACATGTTCATAATGTCAAATTTAACTTGTGCTTGCACCATTTTATTTTCTATGCTAAAGTAATCTTGCCTTTGGAGACTATCATGATTAGAGAACCACTTGAGTTTAGTTTGTTGATTCTTGTGACATGAGATGATTGGAGAAAAACTAAAACAAACCCCCCCTACACCCCACATGAGTAAGAGTTTTATTTGCAACATAAAAAGAGGGTTCCATCTTGAATGATTTGAAAACCCTATCCTTTGTCCCACCAATGCCACAAATATAAAAGGAAAACTTGTACTCTCTTGCTGCCTTGATTGTTTTGAGTCTTATCAAGTCTCGTGCCATTAAAAGAGTTTGAATCAATTGAGAATTTTGGCCTTCACATGCACGTTCCAGAAAATAAAGTCTCTCAAAAAGGTGTGCAATGAAACATCAAAAATCCCATTCAAGTTTTATCTAAAAGAAATAGAGGCATAGAGATTCTGTAAAAAAAGAAAGAGAAAAAGAAAAAAGAGAAAATCTATGAGAAAAGAAAGAAGAACTTCATGCCATCAACTGAAACATGGGATTCAAATGAAACACCTACAAGAGACAAATTCCTACACTACACTTTCACTTGGCCAAATCTCACTTGATTGTGGATTCTTTCTTTACACTTGATTTGATTCAACAATAGAAACATGATGGGAAAGCCTCATTCTCCCAACCACCTTAGCTCCACAAAAAGCCATGGTAGTATAGGATGTGAGGAATGCAAGATTTTGGCATGGACACTTTGTCCATTGAGTGACCGAGAGTTGGTCTTGAGATCAAAAATAGTTGGCATTCTCTGCTTTTGAAAATTCTCAAAACCTCTTTACTGATGTGCTGTGGGAACCTAAAGTTAACTCTGATATTCTTGCTCCATGTTTCACAAAACCAAAGTGTAGACACTATTGAAATCCTAGGCAAGGTGAAATAGTTGGAAATGACCTTGTGATTGCTATGGTGAATGCTGATGTTAAGCCTTTCTCACTTGTGCTTAACTCCCCTCTTTGCTCGAGGACAAGCAAAGGTTTAAGTGTGGGGGGTATTGGCGGTCGATAAAACCCATTTCGACCACCAAAATTTCATGATTGAGGGCATAATTTATCAAGTTTTCATGTATCACTAACTGGTTCCATGAGTTGGGCATAAAAGTAGTATGCAGGAGCTTGTCACGACCAAAATGATGAAGGAATGAGCAAAATATAGGCAAAGTGGCAAAAGGTGAAGCAGCCATGCAAATGTGCATGGTTGGCCGGCCACAACCATGGCCACCAGGCCATCCCCCCTGGCCGGTCGACCATCACCATGGCCGCCCAACCGTCACTACTCGAGGAATGGCCCCTAGAGCCCTCTGGCCTAGAAGGGGTGGCCGCCCAGCCATACAACATGGCTGCCCGACCATCCACCTTGACCGTCTAGCCAAGCCCAGGCACTAGTAGGCCTACGGAGTCTCTCAACCCAAATGTGACGGCCGCCCGGCCATACCCCGGCCATCCCTATGGCCGCCCGTCCATGCCACAGAGCCAAAATGACACGTCTTTCAACCTGTATGCAAACTCACACAAATAAAGTCAAATCCAACAGTGCAACCAAGAATCCAAAGAACCGAAGGGTCGAAATGCCATCACACAAGGATCACAAACTAGGAGATCAACATGCAGCCAATTCGTGAAGAACACGTGGCCGCCCGGCCATGTGTTTTAACCATTTTGCATGTGCACCGACTCAAGTAATTGCCACTGACCTTGTGGAAGCAATATCAGCCAATGGATCAACAAAGGCGGTAAAATGGATGGCCGTCCGGCCATGGGTATGGCTGCTCGGCCATGAATTTGACCCAATTTTCACATGCAACAACCGAAGTAACTACAAACCACCTTGAGGAGTGCAGATCAACCATCAGATCCACAAAGGCAGTGGATCGGATGGCCGCCAGGCCATGTGCATGGCCGCCCGGCCAACTACATGGCCGCCCAAATCCACGTAGCCGCCCGGCCACTTACCTACTCCAACTACCGACCTAGTAGCTCTATAAGTACCCTCCTCAACTCCTAGACTATAAATACACCTAGGAGTTCACTTGTAGAGTGTGGTGGGGTTGTGTAGTTGTGTGTAAAGTGTTACAGAACTCTATCTCCTTTCTAGTCTCATGCCCGGAGGATTTTGAAATTTTTGAAATAAAAGCACAAAGGTCCTCAAATGGTACTCTCGATCAGTCAAGTGGTTTTTGATTCCTCACTAGGCCACAAGACAAACTTTTCCCTATCAACTAAAGGCTTATGTGGAGCTCATGATAGGGATAAAGTCAGTTTACCTATGCTATGTATTTTGTTAAGTCAATGATTGGTCCTAGCAATGTTTGTGATACCTCTCATCCCGATGAAAGGAGAATGGATTTGTTTTGTGGATGTATATGGTCTATGGATGAAAAATCCTTATTTGATGAATCCCCTCTTCGAACTTTGAAGCATGTGAGTACATGGAGCTATCATTTTTTTTTCATTCTTTTTCTCTTCTTCTTCTTTTTTCTTTTTCTCTCTCTTTTTTTGATAGCTCCATGTCCCTTCTTGTATGAGAACTTTGTGTATATTTCTAGAATATGACTGGAGTATTTATTTGGAGACCATATTTATGGATAGGTATGTGGATGATGGATAGGGTGCAGAAATGTCTGATGTAGGTGGATGCTTGAATCTAGTGTAGATTTAAGCATGATCGGACATAGAGAGGCTAGCAAATGAAGGTGGATGTGGGGAATTTGATCAGGACATAAAGTGACACTACTTCATAAGAACTCAAAATTTGACAAAACTCAGCACGACAATATGTAGAATGTTGAGGTTTTAACATGTAAAGCATTTGGCTCTGGATAGGTAATGCAAACCATGGATGAACTTTCTCATTTTAATTTTCAAAAAGAAAACTCTGAGAATTCACCTTACTAGGATCAAGATGGGTTGAACTCAAACTTTGATTATATCACATCTCACAACAACTTAGACCTGGTTTGAAAGCACTTGCTCCCACAAGGTTAGAGACTAAAGGTAGGATCACGACAAATACCAATAAGTTCAAATTTTTAGGAGAGTGTCAAGCTGTATACGAAATACTTACAAGGAATTAACAGAGCAATGATTCATCAATTCCTTTAAGCAAGGGTATAAGCAAAATTCTAGCATTATAGCTAGGAGTCAGTTTATTCATGATAAAGCAAATCTTTTTGGTATTTTTGAATTATGCAAATTGTGGCAAAACCACCCAAATTAACCTGGTATTACTACTTTAGTTAGACTAAAGCACCAATCCCAAGCTAATCCTGGTGGTTTGTCAGGTCCTTGAAAGGTTCCTGACAACGCCATTACTTCTAGGAATCAAATATACACTAGTTGACCCACAATGAGCCAGTGGACTACTTCAACACAAGCAGCTGAATAAAAATAAAGTTCAATTATTAAAAACCAAAAGCGATTAAGTAGAGATATGAACTGGAGTAATCTCCCTAAATGCATAAACTGGGTTTAAGACTTACATCGGAAGTGAGTACCATCAATTGGAACTGTAGTGTTCACGATAAAACCATATGTGAAACCAACATCGAGCCCACTGATGTGGCTTCACATCAAACAGCTTCAGGGATGCGAAAGGAACTCCACATCAAGATTCTGTATTTCTTCAACTTCAAGAGGTGGGAGAACCACCATGAGAACATCGTCTTAAACATCTTCTTCAAGCAACAGGGATAAGCTCGAGATTCTACATCTGAAGAAAACATAAACAACCCTGAGTACTAGGTACTCCGCAAGACTTAGCCGATCACTGGGGGTCTAACCCCGACTTGCTAACCTATGGCCGGAGCTGGTTAGGTCAACTCACACTGCAGTAGATCCTTAGCCTTTGAATATTAAGCTTCTTTTTAGTTATTACCTGCTTATACTAGGTTATTCTTATCCTATTATCAAACAAAGACAAACACTGTTTGAAATCATTCTTTATCAAGAACATTATTCTTCTTAGCTACGATGTTGGTCGTGATCCGGCTGCTCAACAATTGGTAAGCTCAGCGATTCAAATCGATTATACACTCCCAGGAGGAATACCCTAACACACGTCATATGCGTGTACGTCGATCCCGCATATGACAACCTAACATCCCTATGCACTGCCACCTAGTCTGAACTGTCCTCACTAAATCCGGGTGTACTGTACGTCGACACGTACACCCGCCCGTCTCCCACCTTCCAGTTGGTCTCACCATAGTTCAGTCCTAGGTACAAGGATGAAAGGTTTACCAGAGCCCAATTCAGGATGGCACATGAAAGGGATGCGTTCAATGCTGTAGACCAGGCCAAACATCGGACAGCCTTATGCGACACAGACGGGGTCAGGATCCACATCATGTTCATAGATTAGGGTTCATAGTTATCCATACTGAAAGCGCAACTGCCCCCGCCCAGTGTCTCCAATTTAATATCTCATAAACTTTGCTCCGTCATGATTAAACTTTTGAGAGTCAATCCGTCCTACTACTAATTATGACTAAGCATACTACTCTATAGCGTATGGGATCAATCATGATGGGTTAGGGGATTAATCATGCACTAAGGTTCCAATCAACTCTTAACTCTAATGCACAAACATAACTCATTGATTAGGACTCAAAGTCAAATAGGTGATGCACCGGGGCTTGCCTGGATACTCAAGGGATTTCGGTAGTAAGATATAATTAACACTTGTGGCTTCAGGTAATTATTCGTCCAAGAATACCAAGACTTCATGATAATACACTCCCCCCTTCTCCTTGTATGATATTCTGCTGCCAACAAACTTTGGGATAATATGCTCCAAAGCTTCTTCTTGCATGACACCTCGCTTTTAACTAGTGAACCTATATATGCATGAAATGAGCAATGCTGGATTTTAAGATGATGAGGATGATCAACCTGTTGTAAAAAGAAATACAAAAGTTCCTTAAAAGAAAAGCTAGGTGCACCAAAATAATAATCGAAGCCTTATCATATGCTTAGATAATTTTCCAGAGTTTTAAACTATTTTTCTAGTATTGTTAATAATTTTTAAAAGCTTCAAATTAGTTACTAGGAATTAATAATAGTTTATAATAATAAAATATTATTAATCATTTTTATTAAATATTTATTTAAAAAAGATTAAATTGAAAGATTAAAACAATTAACATAAACGAATTAAAATCCTAATAAATATATATTTTAGAATTTAAATCTGAATTATAGAAATTCGGAATAAGAAAAGACTAAATTAGTAAATTCAGAAATGGAAAGAGGCCTAGGGCCCAAAATAAGTTCTAATTGCCAAAGTTCTATTTTCCTCCTCGAACTCCCCGTAGGGTCTAATATTTCTTCCTCTTTCCTTTTAGCTTGGCCTAGCCCGAAGGCCAGGCCGGCCCACTCTTTTCTTCTTTTCTTTCTCCTTGGTGTAGACCCAACTTGGACTGCCCTAGATCTGCCTAGCAAGCCAGGCTGGCCTGCTCCCTTTCTTCTCTCTTAGCCTACTCGACTTAGCCCACCTAGGCTTCGCCCAGGGGTGCGGCCCAAGCCGATGCGGGGTACACGCATGTGTGGCTTGCACGCCCAACGGCGCCGGCGACCACCCACCATGGTGATGCCCCCTGGCCTTCGCTGGCGGCAACCACAGCACACGGCGGCTCTCCTGGCTCTCCTCTCCCTTCTCCCCTTCTCTTTCTCCCCTCTTTCTTTCTCTTCTACCCGCGGCGACTAAGTAGACGCGCCGTGCGCTGCGCTATGCACGCGGTGGCAAGTGGCTCCCTCGGTGGCACTATACCACGCCGATGACGGAGGGTCCCCTCGAGAGGTGCGCGCGGGAGTCCCTCACCTGGTGCGTGTGATGGGAAGCCAGATAGAGGCTTGTGCCGATGGGAAATATAGGCAACGCGGTGGCCAAGAAACCGGCGCTATGGTTGGCACCAAGTTTGATTCGAGCTTGGGCTAGCCTAACCCTCGACGAGGATAGATGGAGGATGAAAAGGCCGATGAGGAGCACAGGATCTCACCTACCACTGATAAGAAGAAGCGGTGGACATCGGACGGCGGTAAACAACGGCGGCGGATGAGGATGTGCGGTGGCGGTAGTAGCCGAGGGCAATGAGGCAGAGCAGGTGATGGTCGGACAGGGCAGGGAGGTGGCGGTGGCGGGGTCAGGCGGCGGTGCGGGGTGAGGGAGGGGCTCTGTCCCCTCGCTCCCCAGCCAGAGGAGGAAGACGCCTAGGTGGCCCCACCTAGCAGGCATAGCTACTGAGCGGGCTGCCTCGGTGGCGAGAGTGGGTGCTGGGCTGCCGCCTCCCCCCTCCCCTCTTCTTTTTCTTTTCTTTTTTTAACTTTATCCAAACACTTTTGTAATTTTAACCCCAAATAACATCAGAATTTTACCTAGGTCCAAATACTAAAGTGAAAGAGCACATAATTCCCCTTCACTTTGCTTTTTTGTCCTTGGCCGAAATTCAAATCTGTAAAGAATTTAAATTCAAGATTGATTTGGAGAATTTCAAATTCAAGTTCAAAATTATGCACATGATGACCATTTTATAATGTACATGAGAGTGGTTAACTTAAATCTAGTTTTTGCAGAAATTTTTAATAGCTAGCTCCAATTTTTTTATGACGCACATGATGTCATGAAATTCTTTAAAATGCACTTAGTGATACGGGGTATCACACAAATTTTTATAGCCTTTCTTTTATTTGGGGTAACAAGAAGCAAATATTTTTGGTATCATGGTAATTTTGAGGATTAAAAATATGGATGTGAAATACCGAGCATTCGGGGTACTCACCTGGTGATCCTTCCCCAAGCTTAGTTCTTGGAAGTGATTGCCAAGAAACTGAGCTTCAATATTACTTGGCATTGCCTCCCCCAAGCTTGCTTGCTCCCGGGTGACGACTGATGTTTCTTGGCTTCTGTTTATACTCACCTATATTAGGCGGATTTCCTTTCTCCTTGTGTTTTGCCTTCTCTGTCCCTTTTGAAATGAGTGTTTTGAGGCTTTCCGTCATATCTCCAATGCTGCTATCCGAACCTTCTTCATAGTGTTGGAAGACAAATCAGACCTGATGGTACTGCTCTCTTTTTGGCGAATGTCTCCTTGTATTTATGTTGGGTTTCTCCCACTCCAACATCATGTTTGCCTTTAGCTGACATTCATTTTCCAAGTGACACAAGTGGGTCATGATGTTGCATACTTGTCACATAAAATGGAAGAACGACAAGGATCCTTTTCGAACCATCGAAAAGCGGGTGATGATTCTACTTTAGGGATTCCCCCTCAAGTGAGCCATCATAGAATTGATCTGTTGTTGACCTTATGGACTCCTTTCCTTGTGTTTAGGCCAATCTTCCACTTGCTAATAGGATAAGTAGGGTACTTCTCGAGAGGTGCTCCTCTACCTCTGCTATTTTCACATCACAAGCTATTGAGGCTGGAGATCCTGGTTCGCAGAGCTTTGATCTTTCCGAGAACGTGTACTTAAGCAGGCTTCCAAGTGATGACTACGGCTTCGGACAGATCACTTGCTTTCATTACCGAACAGATTGAGTGGGAAAGACAGAGACAGATGTTGTTGGGATTGACTCCACTATCATTTCTACTTGCCATCAATCGATTGATGGCTGTTCACATCCTAACAGGTAGAGTAGATCATTCTGACCTCTGGCAAATCCTGTTGCACAACTGGCCAGGCGAAAGGAAATTAGGGAACACAGAGTTTTCAACATCAATGCAACTAAGGTGGTTAGGGATTCCTTCAACAAAGTTCGCATCCAAGCAGTCTGTGCGTACTACAAGGAGGTTAAAGGAATTCCAATGATACAATCACTAGGAGCTGGGCAAATATACCTAAAAGAGGATGATTATGTGCAGGTAGATGAAATGACATTTACTTTACTGACTAATACATTATAGCTGTCTCAATGAATTAACACCTTTTGAATAGGTCACTCCCAAAGGGATGGACGATCAGCCAGAAGCATACCAGGCTCTTTGCCGAAAATGGGCAGCCAAAGTATGGATCGAACGCTCAAAGTCGAAAAGGGAAAACATAGGGAAAAATCCAAGACATAATTACGGCGGTGATGGCCATATTCATAAGGCAAAACGCATGGTAATATGAGCCTTTCTAAATCTCTTCAAGCATATTGAACATTATATGTAGGCTAATTCATAGTTACATGAAGCAAAAGATGGTGTGGCACCAAGTGACATCCAGGTGTATATCCAATATCATAAGGGTCCATATCCCTCACAACCTGATCAGCTCTACACCGAAGCGGCCACCGCTCGGCTTGTAAGATGTCACAACCTATTTGTCCTATGTTTTATTCCATTATCAAGATCTAACCCTAAGCATGAATTCAAGGAGGCTTATGGGAAAGAAATGATGAGGTGGCATGGGGAAGACTATGATTGGAGGCATCAATCGATAAACTCCGTGTCCGTGCACGCTGTTAAGCGAGGGAAACCCCATGGATGGTGAAATGATTTGAATTCATTGATTGTGTTTGATGGTTTTGTGTAATTGACAATCTTGTTGATATGGTGGATTGCTTGACTCGATGTAGGTACCTCTTGTTCAATGGATTGATAAACTCAGCAGAATTGCGAGCTCAGGTGGGGTCTTTGTCACGTGCATCAAATTCTAGCAGCCGTGCGTCCGCTACGGAGCTCACGAGGCTGTAAGAGGAGCTATGGCAGCGTGATGCATACATAAAGCAACAGGAGGAAATCCAAAGGCAGCAAATGGAATACCAAAGGCAATCGCAAGAGTACTACGTCAACCTCTTGGCACAGCAACAGCAGGCTATTCAAGTAGGTGACGATGATCAATAGTAACATTCATGTGGATTGTCAATATATGATACTAACACGGTGCTTCTTACATGCAATATTAGCGGCACAGGGACTCACCATCGCGTGGCCACAATTTCAAGCTCCTCCAACAACGCCACAGTGGCCCTCAGTTCCCGTACCTTCTCCAGCAGCTCAAGTACGCACGCAAGGCTGTTCTATACAAAACTTAAGGGTAGCCTTGTGGTATTGTATGTGCCCTCGGCCTATTATTGTCAAAGTAGAAATATCGTTGTCAAAATAGATCAAACTAGGTCAATCTAGCAAACACCAACTAGATTAGAAAAAATTAGCAATGTTAGCCAAACATAGTATTTTCGACCTTAATTCCATCAACATACGCACTTGTGGTCACTTTAGCTAAAGAAGTGCGTGAAATGCATATTATATCTACATTTGCTCAATTTAGCGGTAATTAGTGTATTATTTCACCTCGCTTGTAGGGATTGGGGGTACATGCCTCCAATGTTCTACTGGGAACTCCACCTCCGGTAATACCAGCACCCGGGTCACAGGTTAGTTTGGCACTAGTCGATTTCCGGGTTGGTTAAGTCATATCGATGCTACTACCGAAACATGCTTATACAACATGTGATGTGATATGGCTTTCTATGTTTGTTATTGTTTCAGGAGACCGACACCAACTTCGTTAACAATGTATTTGCATTTGGAGGTAGCAGCCACAACCCCGATGAGCCGCATGTGATGTGAGAGGGCTTCGTATGTATGTTAGACTTGCTCCTCTGGTTTAAGTGTTAGGAATTTGTGATGTGCAATCGAGCTTGAACACTTATGTTGTATGGTCAATTGTGATTTGGACTGGATGTGCTCTGTACTATTGTGATTTGGCTTGATTATGAATTCATGTTGTGCAATGGCTTGAGAATGTACTTCTGATTATTAATTGCTGATGTTTGAAAAATATATGCGTATGAACTGTGAATTTTGGATGAAAAACAGCTACATTTGGGTGGCTGCACAGAGTAACTTTTGTCGGCTGCACAGTAATCGACGAAAGATAGTATTATTAACTTTCGTCGGCTCCAGTGTACCGACGAAAGATAGCATTATTAACTTTCGTTGGCTGCACCTAATCCGACGAACAGCCAAAGTAACCGACTAAAACACGATAGGAGCCTGCAGGCCGCGCCGGCCTGCCACGTGGCTGCTAATTTTCATCGGCTAGATAGGCCGACAAAAACTAGCAGGCGATGACGTGGCGGGTGCCCTGACACTAGTTTTCGTGAGCCCTCAGCAACCGACGAAAGAAGGTTAGTTGTCGTCGGTGGCCGACCAAAGCTAGTTTTTTCGTCAAGTATCTTTCGTCGGCTGGAAACCGACGAAAAAAGAGCAAAAACCGACGAAAACAGTCGGTTTTTGGCTTGTTTTCGTGGGCTTCTAGCCGACGAAAACAGTCCTATTTGCTGTAAGTAATACTCCCTCCATCCCATGAATTAAGGCGTGCGTGTAATTAGAAAAGTCAAACTTTGAAATTTTTGAATAACAACGAGTAAAAAATATAAATTTTTAGTGTATGCATGTTATATATTTGAATTCGTATTCAAAAGTACTTTAAGATGATGATACTTTGATATTATTGATGTCATATTTTAAAAGAAATTAATTGTCAAACTTTTGCTTTAAAGACCATGCTAAATACATGCATGCTTTACTTTATGGGATGATGGGAGTATGGAGAAATTGCTAACTGGAATCCAATTCTACTCAATATTCAATAATGTGGAGGTGCCATGGCTCCGAATTAGGAGCCGCAACTCATAGTTAAATTCCAATACAAAGTAAATGGGTTTTGACTGCAACTCCGAAATCCTTATGTGACCAAACAACACAATTTAGGAAACATATCCCAATGCCAAATTCCATATTCCAATATCTTCATCTAAGCGGGTGTAACAGCTTTTTACATTGGATTCTAACAAACTATCAATAGCTAAGGCCATTTTTAGTGGAAGGTTTCGTATGTGTATTTACAATGTGTTAGATAATAGAGAGATTGAAATAGTAGATAATCACCGAGAATGCATGGTTTCATTCCATACAGTCATATGCAACATGCACGACACAATCTGTATAGGTAACAATATAGACATAGTTTTACCACATTTCAATTCTTTCTTGGTTAATGTCTTTGCCACAAGGTAAAAATTTCTGACATAGCACCACATTTAATATTTTCAAGAATGGAAGTTCCACTCGGAATAGCCTAAGTACATATTATAATAATCAATGGTGCTTGTTCATCGTCAATACGAAGCCTTAAATTTCGTAGGACTACCACTGTCCGGTCAGCAAAGCACAATTAGTGTTTCGTAGGACTACAGCTGCCCGGTCAACAAATTAATGCCCAACTTGTGATCACGCTCGATCAGTAGACCTGCAGCTGCTTGAGTGTTCCTCTATGGCTCTATATAAACGGCCGGACGGGAACACATATATATTACAAACCTTGTACCTGCGTGTCCAGAACTCCAGCTGAATAATACCCCTGTTGTTTGCTTCATTCAGCACTGAATATAGTCGCTGCTTCTGCACGTGTACGCATACATGTGGAGGCTGAAGGTGTCGGAGCGCAGCAGCCCATGGCTGCGGTCGATGAACAACCTGCTCGGGAGGCAAGAGTGGGTGTTCCATCCTGAGCTCGGCACGCCAGATGAGCGTGCAGAGGTGGAGAAGGCACGTCAGGAGTTTGCTGAGCACCGCTTCGAGCGCAAGCATTCTAGCGACCTCATCATGCGGATTCAGGTTGGTCACCTTGACACTCCATGCACGAAGTGAACAGAGATTATGTCTATCTGAGTTCTGAGAGGAATGGACGTGTTCTTCGGATCTCTGTCTCACTCATCAGCAAATTAATTCAAAGCTTGGTTCCTCTCTGCAGATATGATATATATGAGTGAGGTCGGTTCAGCAATAAAGAACCTGACTTCATTTCACATTAATTAAAGAGAATTGAGATAAATTAAGCTTATCGGAACGATCAAAAGTCATCAAGCAGTCTGCATGATAAAATTACTGATAACACACTGAACTACTAACAACAACGACCTGCTTACTTTCTGCTCACTGCTTTTGTTGTACAGTACGCTAAAGAAAACCCTCATGTTAAGCTGACTGACAGTCCGGCTGTCAAGCTTGGAGAGCACGAGGATCTCACGGAGGAAGCCGTGTGGACCTCTGTGAAACGGGCAGTAAGCCGCGTTTGTAATCTGCAGGCACATGATGGGCACTGGCCGGCGGATTATGGAGGACTTCTATTCCTCTTGCCAGGCTTGGTACGTGATGTGCTCCAACACGTTCTCTTACATGCCACTTCTATTGTGCGCACGTGTGCACACAAACCATGCATGGTGCGCATATGCATCGATCCGTTGCCACTTCTGTTGTAATTGTAACGGGTGCACCGTAGCAATTGTGATTTTTGTGAAACACTCATATGAGACATATATACCAAGTGACATGTAAAATGATTTTTTTCCATCTTCCTATGAAATAAAATTATTTATTAATTATATATGTTTTTTCGCTCCACTGTGTTCATCAGCTTATTACGTTATATGTCACTGGAGTTATGAACACTGTTCTATCATCAGAACATCAGAAGGAGATGCGTCGGTACATCTATAATCATCAGGCAAGGCTATTTTATTGACAAACTTGACGCCTCCATACTGGGAGAAAATTAAGGCAAAGTTCATTGCTTTTCTCCTGAATACAAAAATGTAGAATGAAGATGGAGGGTGGGGGTTGCACATTGAGGGGCACAGCACCATGCTTGGCTCAGTCTTGAACTATGTTGCTTTGAGATTGCTTGGGGAGGGTCCAAGCGGCGGAGAAGACGGAGCAATGGAGAAAGGTCGAAACTGGATTTTGAATCACGGTGGAGCCACATCTACGGCATCGTGGGGGAAGTTCTGGCTCTCGGTAGGATTTATTCTGCTTTGTTCATGATTCATTATTGTGTGGTCTGTGCCTTATTCAAAGGTTTTAATAGATAGAACTTTCCATATATAACGTCCTTTATGTTTGACATATTTCAGGTTCTTGGAGTATACGATTGGTCCGGTAACAACCCGGTGCCACCAGAATTTTGGCTACTTCCATATTTCCTGCCATTTCACCCAGGTAATATTCCTTTCTAGTGGCAAGTGTTCACCCATGTATTTACATTTCTCTAGGGCATGCTTGTGGCCCATGTAGCCCCACCAAATCTTAGCGACGACCAGAATTTGATAACCTATAGAGCTTTGGTTGTAGCAATGCAAACACTGGCGCAAACGTTCGTCGTTAAGTTTTATGGTGGTTGGAAATAATGAGAGTCGTTAATTGAGCGAAATCGGTACCATATAGGTTGGTCCGGTACTTAAAATAGTAAGACCACCGGTGATACCTTTCCAACCACCGCAAAATCTCGCATGCTACTTGGCTTGATTGCTTGGAGGCTGGGCTGCAACAATATAGACTATAACTAATGCACTCATACACTACAACAACAACATAGCATTTTAATCCTAAACAAATTGGGGTAGACTAGAGTTGAAACCCAGACTAAACCACCAAAAAGGGGGAAGATTTTTTTAAATTTTTGAATAGTTGCTTTTTATAAGAAAACAAGGGTTTTAAAAATTTTGGGAAGAAGCACAAAGAAGAGCCTAATAATCAAGCCTCAGGCACGTGGATAGCTGCTTTCCAAGCAGCTCTATCTAAGGCTAACTCTCTCATTATATTCTAATTTTTAAGATCTCTCTTAACTGCCTTCGTCCAAGTTAAATTTGCCCGGCCCTTACCACTTTTCACATCATTGTTCCGCCTTATGAAGCCACTATGCACTGGTGCCTCTGGAGGTCTTCGTCGTACATGCCCAAATAAATCTTAGTCGGTGTTGCACAAGCTTTTCTTCAATTAGAGCTACCCTAAGACGATCACGTATCTTGTCGTTTCGAACTCAATCCATCCTTTTATGCCCACAAATCCAATGCAGCATACGCATCTCCGCAACACTTAATTGTTGAATATGTTTTCTTTTAGTGGGTCAACATTCTGCACCATATAACATCGCAAGCCTAATAGCCGCCCTATATAACAAGCCTTTTAGATTTTGTGGTACCCTTTTGTCACACAGAACACCGGATGCTTGACGCCATTTCATCCATCCCACCTTAATTCTATGGCTAACTTCCTCATCGACATCCCTGTCCCTTTGTCGCATTGATCCCAAGTGTGTAGCATTGATCCCAAGTATTGGAAAGTATCCTTCTTGGCACTATCCGACCTTCCAAACTCACATCTCCAGCCACCTATCTAGCAGAACCGAAGTCACATCTCATATACTCAGTTTTAGTCCTGCTAATTCTAAAGCCTTTCGACTTTAGAGTCTGCTGCCGCAACTCTAGTTTCCTATTTACCTGCGCCTGGCTTTTATCCACTAGCAGTACATCATCAGGAAACAACATACACCACGGGATATCTCCTTGTATATCCCTTGTGACCTCATCCATCACCAAGGCAAAAAGATAAGGGCTCAAAACCGATCCTTGATGTAATCCTATGTTAATTGGGAAGTCACTTGTGTCACCGTTGGTTGTTCGAACACTAGTCACAATTTTGTTGTACGTGTCCTTAATGAAGGTCACTTACTTTGTTGGGGCTTTATGCTTTTCCAAAGCCCACCACAGAACATTCCTTGGTATCTTATCATAAGCCTTCTCCAAGTCTATGAAAACCATGTGTAGGTCATTCTTTTGCTCCATGTACCATTCCATAACTTGTCTTAAAAGGAAAATTGCTTCTGTAGTTGATCTCCCAGGCATGAACCCAAATTGGTCCATGGTAATACATGTCAATCCTCTCAGACGACGCTCTATGACTCTCTCGCACAACTTCATTGTGTGGTTCATCAACTTAATCCCTCCGTAGTTAGTGCAGCTTTGAATATCTCCCTTGTTCTTGAAGATTGGTACTAATATACTTCTACTCCACTCTTCGGGCATCTCGTTCGATCATAAAATCTGGTTGAAAAGCTTTGTTAGCCAAACAATAGCTATATCTCCTAGACATCTCCACACCTCAATTGGGATCACATCAGGGCCCACTGCCTTGCCCCTTTTCATCCTTTTTATGGCTCTCTAACCTTGATCTCTTGGGTCCTATGAACAAAGTGTCTATTGGCGTCATCAAAGGAGTCGTCCAACTGAATGGATGTGCTCTCACTCTCCTCATTGAACAGGTTGTCAAAGTACGCACGCCACCTTAGTTTGATGTCCTCCTCCTTCACCAAGAGTTGATCTCTCGCATCCTTAATGCACTTGACTTGATTGAGGTTTCGTGTCTTCCTATCACGAATCCTAGCCATCTTGTAAACGTCCTTCTCTCCTTCCTTTCTACTCAGCCTCTGGTAAAGGTCATCGTATGCTTTTCCCTTTGCCTCACTCACTGCTCGCTTTGCAATCTTCTTTGCCACCTTGTACCTCTCTATGTTATCTGTACTCCTGTCATGGAACACGCATTTGTAGCACTCTTTCTTCTCCTTAAGGGCCTTCTATACATCCTCGTTCCACCACCAAGTATCTTTAGTTGCACCTTTGCTCCCTTTGGTCACACCAAGCACTTCCGTAGCTACCTTCCAAATGCATGTTGTCATTTCCCCCATGTTTTGTCTGCATCTTCCCCTTCTTCCCAAGAGCCGTCCACGAGAACCCTTCTCTTAAAGTCTTCCGTCGCCTTCCCTTTGAGTTTCCACCACTTCGTTCTCACGACTTTGGCTTGTTTATCCTGTCTCGCATGCAAACGAAAGCGGAAATCAGCCACCACGAGCTTGTGTTGAGAGATAGCACACTCTCCTAGTATTACCTTACAATCCAAGCATGTCTTTTTATCCCATCTCCTTATGAGAATGAAGTCAATCTAGCTAGCGTGATGGCTACTACTAAAGGTCACCAAGTGGGATTGTCTCTTTCTAAAGGTGTTAGCTACCATCAGATTGTATACTATAGCAAAGTCTAACACTTCCTCTCTCTCCCGATTCCTACTACCATAGTCTGTTAAAATAGGATAATTGTTCTTCCCTTGAACAATAAGAGTGGTCTCGAGGCCATTTTTTGAATCACATAATTTCTATTGATCAAATGACAAAGTCAAAGATGGACTATCCCTGAATACGTAACAATTGGCAAGCTCAAATAGATAGAATATCACAAACCAACACTCCTATTATATCACTGCCATCTTATTTGGTACAACTAATAGTGATGAGCCAAAAGCCAAATTACCAATGACGGCTTACAATTGGCAGTTCTTGATGGAACCAAATCAGACTACCACTGATTGTCCTAAATTAAATCATTAATGGATAGCAACAATCTCATGCGCAACAATTATACTGACTCTTTTTAATTAAGAATTTATGAAAATGAATGATAACAATCCTTCTTCTATGATGTTTAAAGGAGTACCTATGATTGTATTTAGGATTTCTGATACTGGATAAAATTATAGAAACAATAATAGAACCTCTTGATTTACACAAATATATTTGTATTCTCACCTCTATTATTTAGAAATAAATATTTTAGAAATACTTGTCCTACTAAGTGTGCACAATTCAAAAGTATTGCAATATGCATTGGATATCTGGATGTTGTTTTTTGGTCAAGATGTTGTTTCTGAAAAATAGACTTTATATTAATTAAATGATTTTTAGTATGCTAATAATACAGGAAGATATGTACTCTCCGCATTCATTGGTTCAAGGCATGTCTTGGGCTTTCCTACACAAGTTTGTTGAGCCAATTATGTTTCATTGGCCTGGGAGAAAACTGAGGGAGAAAGCTCTGGCCATGGCCATAAGGCATGTTCACTATGAAGATGAGTGCACTCACTACATCAACCTCGGTGCTGTACCTAAGGTAAAGTGCGCAATATATATTACGATAATTTGTCAAATATTTACAAAAATGGAGGTGTAGTTTCTGCTTCAAATTTGATGTTGAATGGTAGAGTAACAAAGCAACAAATTACTGAGACCTTGGAAAAAGAACTATTCACAAACAATCATTGGCACTCAGATTGCTTTAGGAATAAGAACGTCATTCGTCTCTTAACTTTAAAATACGGTAATCTCATACCACATGTATCCTTGCCATTGCATATCAGATCTACTTCTAGTTTGCTTATTGCAATCAGTGGTATATATGGTTGAGACCTAAACTTGAGTCCTTTAAAGTCTATAGATATGTAACAGTGGAGCCAAAATATAGAAAGAATAAAATGCACCATTATTCTATTAACTTTTTGGACTATGTCGATTAGGTCCATCAACTATCAAGTAATTTTTTGGTCTATTAATTTTTTAAAGTGTATTATAAAAGTCCATACCACACCTAACATTAACAAAAATACATATAAAATCATATACATTACCAAATTTAAAGAATCAACTTTGATGTCTTGATGAGATCTACAAGGTGGAACTGGCATTGACCACTTTGCCTCTATTTAAATGGTAAAACATATTTAAATGGTGAAACTTATTTTTATCCAAAAATAGAAAAATGTTATTCTTGAAATTTTTACACATATATATACTGACTAAAATACAAGCAGCATAATTTTTGTGATATTAAGTAGTATAATAAGCCATAAATTTGTTTCATTGAAAAGACCATATTTCATAAATATCTCATTGAGTTAAATGCATGGAAGGTCCTCGAACTTGTCGTGGTATACCAGATAGGTCCACGAACTCTCAGAACGCATTTTCAGCGTTCCAAATTTATTATGGTGTACCAGATAGTTCCATAAACTATCAAAAAACATTTTCAGCACCCTAAATTTGTTATGGTGTATCAGATAGGTCCACAAACTCTTCGTTTTATGTTTATTTTTTGATTAAGCCCCGGAATGATCTATCTCTTCTGTGCTGAAAATGCGTTTTGATAGTTTGTGGACCTATCTGATATACCATAACAAGTTTAAGGTGCTGGAAATGCGTTTTGAGAGTCTGTGGACTTATTTCGTACATCACAACAAGTTTGAGGGCCTCCCATACATTTAACTCTACATTATTTCTTTAACAAAACAGCCACCACTAACCATGAGGAATGTATACATATATACATAGAGCATAACAAGCACAACAGAATTTTTGCAAGATTTTTAGATGCACTAAACAATAGATTTCAGCAATTTATTTAGCATAAATAGGGGTAAGATGATCAGTTTACATGTCAATTCAGTTCCATTGTGTTGATTTCATCAATACAAAGATAAAAAATTGATTTTATAATTTTTAGATATGTACATGACTTAATATGTGATTTTTGTTAATATTAGGTACCATATGGACTCGTCCCCTACACTTTTAAAAGTTAATTGACTCAAAAATGCACATTGATAGTTGATGCACCAAAGTTAATGGACTAATGAAGCATTTTATTCTATAAGAAAATTTGATTATAGTGAGGGATCATCCTCTCTTATAAATCATACCATTCATCGGATCCCAAAGATTTCTTAACGAGTCTTCTTACCTAGTACTATATTTTGTTGAGCTCGTTGTTCTGCTGTGCTAGTGGCTTGAAGAAATTATACAGACCATGCACGGTGCGCACATATAGTTGTTGCACCTTCGGTTGTAGCTGTTGCTGTAGGTAGCTGTTGCGATTCCGCGCGATGCTCCAGTCACAATTGTGACTCTGCGCGCTGCGGCAGTCGCTCCTGTTACTGTGCTGTTGTGACTCCGCGCGTGGTGGCAATCGTAACAGCTACAGTTCTACTGTGACTCCGCGCGTTGCGGTAGCCGCAACACCACTGTAGCTGTTGTGACTCCGCCGTGCTGCGGCAGTCGCAATTGCTGGTTGACGGTGGCCCGGTTTGGGGATTTGAGCACCAGCAGAGTCGTTAGGAATTTCTTGAGAGTTTCAAACGCTTTTTGGGCTTCCGGTGTCCATTGACACCTGTCCACCCTCTTGATTAGCTTAAAGAAAGGCATCCCCCTTTCGCCTGGACGCGAGATGAACTGACTTAGTGCTGCCATGCACCCTGTCAGCTGCTGGACCTTCTTCTATGACCTGGGAGGTTCCATCCAGAGAATAGCGTCAATCTTATCAGGGTTTGCCTCGATCCCCCTATTGCTGACGATGAAACCGAGTAATTTCCCTGCTGGTACCCCAAAGATGCATTTTTCCGAGTTAAGTTTTCAGCGGAATCTTCTGAGGCTGTTGAACACATGCTGAAGATCATTGATAAAATCGTCAGATTTCTTGGTCTTCATCATAACGTCGTCAACATAGGCCTCCAAGCGCTTACCCCAATGCTCTGATAGACATGTTTGGATGGCGCGCTGGTATGTCGCCCCAACATTTTTCAGCCCAAAGGACATGGAGGTGTAGCAAAACACCCCAAAAGGCGTGATGAAGGCTGTCTTCTCTTGATCCTCCTCAGCTAGACTGATTTGATGATAACCCGAGTAACAATCTAGGAAAAAGAGCAAGGAGCATCCTACCGTGGAATCTACGACTTGATCTATCCTAGGTAGCCAAATGGGTCCTTTGGGTAGTGCTTGTTGAGATCGGTATAATCAACATGCATACGTCAATCTACTTTATTCTTTTTGAGTACGAGTATAGGGTTTGCGAGCCATTCAGGATGGATGACTTCTCTAATAAACCCGGCAGCCAGGAGCCAGGCCAGCTCCGCACGAATTGCCTCTCTTTTGTCGGGGGTGAATCGGAGCAATTTCTGCTTGACTGGCTTGGCGTTGGGGTAGACTTTGAGCTTGTGCTTGGCCAGCACCCTCCGGACCACGGGCATGTCAGCAGGCTTCCATGCGAACATGTCCCAGTTGTCTTGCAGGAACCGGACGAGCGCGTCTTCCTATTTGGGAGGAAGAGTGGAGCTGATGATGATAGACTTGGATGCGTCAGAGAGGCTGAGTCTGACCTTCTTGGTCTCTTCAGTCGGTCATATTGTTGGTGTAGCAGCGGCCTCCTGAGTCGGGATCACCAAGCAATGCTCTAGGAGTCAGGCTGCGTCTGCTGCGAGCCGCTTCTGCATCCCTGAAGTGCCCGCCACGAGGGTCATCTGTGCCACCTCTTGCGTACATTCCGTGGCGCCTTTGAAATCTTCTCTCATGGAGAGGACATCGTGCGGCCCTGGCATCTTGAGGACTAGGTACGAGTAATGCGCGACGGCCATGAACTTGGCCAGCCTAGGGCGCCCAATGATGGTGTTGTAGGCAGAGTTGAAAGTCATCACCTCGAAGCGAAGGAGCTCGGTGCGGTAGTTCTCTGGCGTGCCAAAGGTGACAGGCAGGTAGATGTGCCCCACAAGGTATTCTCTAGAATCAGGCATAATCCCAAAGAAAGGACTGTCTGACTCCTTGAGATCGCTGAGGGGGATCCTGAGAGCCAGCAGAGTCTTGGGGAACATGACGTTGATGCTACTCCCGCCGTCGATCAACACTTTCTTGACTAGGCTGTCGTTGACCACCGGGCTCACGAGCAGAGGGTATTTGCTCGGGTGATCGAAGTTGAGCCATTGATCCGCCCGACTGAAGGCGATGGGCGTCATGGACCACCGGTATGGTCGGGTGGCTCCACCGTGGCCGGCACGACTTGGCGGTCAGATAGCTTCTGTTGCCTCTTGCTTTCCTAAGAGCCATTCCCCCCGAAGATGATGTTGACCACCCTGTCAGCGTGGGGGAAGTTGGGATCGTTGCCCCTGTTCGGTGGTAGGGGTATGCTGGTCCCATCGTGGATGTGGCAGCGGTGGTCCTTGATGAGGGGCCACCCTGGACAGACCATGTTCTTGAAGTCTCGGCAGAGGCGTAGGGTGTGGTACATATCCTTATGATAGGGGCAAGGCCCGTCGAGGATTTCATCCAATGAGCACATGTCGCCTCCACGAGGGTTGCCACGGGGGCGCGCGAACGGCAGCCCCATGGCGTTGATGTGCTCCTCCCGTGGTCATTTGCCCCAGCGGCCACCTGCCGCGATGTGTCCTGCCGCTTCTCTTGCTTGTCCCTACCGCGGTCATCACGGCACTGCTCGATGAGGTCCTGAGCCCGCTCGTCCGCGGTGATGTAATGGTCGGCTTTGCGGAAGAGCTGCTCAAAAGTGGTCAGGGCCTGCTGTAGTATGGCCCTTAACAAGGCCTCGTCGCGAGACCCCCGATAGAAGTCTTCAATCACCGCTGCCTCGGTGATATCGGGGATGCGATTCTGCATCGACTGGAACTCCTTCAGGTAAGCATGGAGAGATTCACCGTCCTTTCTCTTCACCGACTTGTGGTCCCACGGCTGCGCTGGCTTTTCTGAGGGTGATTGGAAGTTGGCGATGAAGCGGTCGCAGAAGTCCTTCCAGCTGTCGGTGCAGTCATCTCGAAGGTGATGGAGCCATTGGAGTGCATCCTGCCCGAGTATGATCGGGAGGTAGGCTGTCATCATGTCTTCAGTCGCGCCGGCGGCAATAGCTGCAATAGAGTAGATGCCAACCTGGCACGTGGATCCTGCTTGGCCTCGTATTTGTCAACGTTGGAGACCTTGAAGTTTGGCGGCCACACGACCGCGCGGAGCTGGCTGGTGCAGACAGAGACGTCAAATGTGCCGCGTGGGGGCAGGGCGCTCGGATGACCGCTAGGGCGCTCCTGGTCATGACGAGGCAGCGATAGAGGACGATGATTTCCCGACCATTCGTGGACCGAACGGTACGGAGCAGGGCCGTTCACCGATCCTGCAACCGAAGGAGCCCGTACGCCGACACCTCATTACAGGACACCATGGTGCCGGTCGTACTCTTCCCGCCGCTTAAGTTTTTCTTTGTGTCACCACGCGCAGGATGCCTCAATGTTGTGCTAAGCGTCACGGCAGCCGTTGAGGTTGTGCCGTAGGTCGCCAGGGGGTGGCTCGATGGGAGCTTCTAGCAGGAGGTAGTTTGCCGCCCGAGTGAGGATTTGGCGGTAGATTTCCCTGTCAGGAGAGTCGGGGAGGCGGGTCGCGAATTGAGCAAGCACACCACCAGCTTGACTTGGAGTTTGCATGGCCTTGATAAACTCCAGCAGCAAGTTGTGCTCCAGTGGTGGTTGGCCACTAGACTATCCACGGATGCGTCCACCCTGATTTTGCCCGTGCCCAGCCTGTGCTCCCAGGCGCTGGTGCTCCTGGATGATCTGACGATTCCTCCACCGGGTATTTCGCTGTTGACAAAACTCACGCTCCTCTGGGCTCTCTCCCAGTTTGGATCCTTCGTCAAACGAGACCAGTAGAGTCGGGTCTCGCTCGCCGGCGTTGTGGTGACGGCGGATGTTACGAAGCTGGTTCCTCTGATGGCATTCCTCGTGCCTCTACTGATCCTCTCCAGCCTCCGTTGATTCGTCCTCGGAGACGTCATCGTCGATCACCCTACCGTCGATGACAAGAATCTCGGGGAAACAAATAGATGAATGAAAAGGCGAGTTAGCACCCTCATCGAGGACCGTGGACAGCCCCCTTCCGAGTAAATCCTAGGGGCCGGCGCCATGAGCTCTGTGGTTGCAGCAACCGTTGGCTCGGCTACGAGAAAGTCAGGGGAGGTGAGGGTGCAGATCATGTGCTTGCATGGGACCTCACGCCCAGTAGCATCCCTAATGCCGACGACACTCCACTAGCTGGCTGAGCATCCATCCGAGGTAGAGGTGATGGTGAGCCCCAGACGGAGCCCAGTCAGGGGGACCTCCTCTTTATCCTCGTGAGACCGCTGTTGATGAAGTTTTGGTGCAGGCGTCATCCGAGCACTCCCGTTGTCGTTGAGGGAAGCCAAGGCATGGGATAGGGACCTCTAGTACACTGCGGCACTATTGAGAAGTCCTTGAGGAAACCAAGATGGGACCCGGTCCTTCGCATGGTTCGAGCCCAGGTGCGGTGAGCTTGTTGTTGCCGTGGACGCTGAGGCGCGAGGAAGCCCGGGGTGGTTGTCCCGGTGGGCCCCACACGGAGGGCGAGCCTCTTGCTGACTACCCCTCTCCCCTGACTAATCTCATTCTGGATCTGAGTTGGGGAGGCGGGAGGTGGAGTCCACCACACTGGTGATGGTGCAGTGCTCAGCCGAGGTGGGGTTATTGATGTAAACCCATGCCCGGCTAGCACTGCAATAGAGCGTTGCACGCCGAAGATTGGTTGGGGAGCCTGAGTTGGAGGGACGAGATGGCGCGCTCCGCATCATGGCATGCCGCTCTCGAGCGGGAGCAGAATGAGCCAGCACAGTTGGTGCAGAATGCTGTGGAGCAGAGGTATTTCGGGGTACCGGGGCCTGGGGACGAATCTGGTCAGCCCTTGGCGGTGTGACGGCAGGTGTGGGTCCTGACGCGGTCTTCCTCCTCCCTCGACTGATGTTGGTCGAGATCCTAGTCGAGGAGGTCGGAAGCGGGGTACGTCGGGTCGGAGAAGACGTAGTCGCCGCCCGGGATGAAGAAGCCAAAGTAGATCCAGGTCCGCCCGGGACTACGACGATCCGCCGCAGGCCTAGGGTAGTTTGGGGCACTGAAGCTCGAGGGTGAGATGGTGCGGTGAGCGTAGCACGGGGTGACGCATCGGCCCACTGAAGATTTGTCGTAAGGCTGGGGTCATGGTGGTCGGTGCATGTCGGCGATGAACGCGATAGATCCAAAATGGGTCATCATCCTAAGGGCGAGCTTAGCGTTGTTGACAGTGGTGATGGCCATGGAGCTACACACTAACAATGTTGCCGCCCTTACCAGGCGCGCCAACTGTCTGGGTTTTATATCGGCAGTACACCATGGGGAGTACCATGAGGTGCTGTTGAAGGTTATCAAGATCGTCGGTAGCTTGATGGTTCGTGCGATGCACGATGAGATACGAGATTTATATAGGTTCAGGCCGCCTAGAGGCGTAAAACCCTACGTCCTATTTGTTGCTGAGATTGGATTGCTTTGTGCTCAAGAGTACAGAAAATGCGTATCTAGCCTAGAGAATGGTGTGCCTTGAATGAGTCATAGGGGTCTCTAACCCACCTTATATAGGCCGACGGGTTCTAGGTATAGATGGCAATGGGCATGAAATACCCGGCTACCCGCGGGCAACAAACCCGATGGACAAGGATACGGGTGTGAGTTTACGCCCGACGGATATTTATTCACGGGCAAAGAAATTTAGCATCTATCACCCGCATACCTGTCTGACATGTGGACCCCACATTGAGTATACAGTCTTCCCCCACTCCCCATCTCCCCTAGGCAGCCGCTACCACCTTCTCTGCGACCCTGCCCCCCATCCACTTGGTGCCTGCACTCCCCAATCCGGTCGCCACTCTCCCCGGCGGCGGCGCCCCGCGCCAAGCCGAGCCCCTCGCCCCCTCCGATCGCCGTGAGACCGCGGTGCCCCCAGCATGGCCGCGCCAAATGGCCAAGCCGAGCCCCTCCGCGACTGTGAGATCGCGGCGCGCCCGCGCCAGCCACGCCAAGCCGAGTCCGCTACCGAACGTCGACCTCCTGAACCATCCTCCGGTCGCTTCTCCTCCGGTCCTTCCGTCCTCCATGACTCCTCTAGTCCTCTGTTCGTCCCATTACTTGACTTCTTGGGTAAGTGCCTACACCAACCCTAATATGCTACTTTCTTTCTTTGCATTGCTGATTTCTTAGATCTTGTGAAATCGATGTATTATCCATGGCCATTAAGGTTAGGTTTTTGTGAAATCGATGTTTCGCGGGCAAACGGACATTGCCCGCGGGCATTGAATGCCCTCGGATAATGGGCATGGGCACAGTTATGTGCCCGTTGCAGGTGGTGGGCACGGGCGCGGGCACAGATATTTGCTCGCAGGCACAGGTGTGTGAAGGTACTATCCGCGCGGATATTTCCTGTTGCCATCTATAGTTCTAGGGTTACAAGTCGATTTCCTTCCTAACCACTAATCCAACCATCTCCGGCGAACTGCCCCTTGGATCGTATGTAAATCTCCACGCGAGCCTTATCTGAACAGTTCGCTAGCTTTCCCATGATCTTCAAGTCGTCACGCCATTCTTTGGGCCTAAGCCATCCAGCCGACCCATGGAACAGGCCGTCTGGTGTGCTTGGGCGCTCCAATGGCCCATGTAGTAATACTCAGTGAAGATAAAGGTACATAAAAAGGATCACAAGGAAGAACTTTACTCGAAGCTGGATGTTCACTGACAGTTACGAGTTATTGACTGCCTAGACACATGTAGCTTTCCTATAGAAGCCTCATGTGGCATAAACTAGCTGTGTTTGGCATTAAAATGAATTACTATTTATAATAGAGTTGTGTGAAGTACAGCATTAGCACCCCTGATTCATAGTAGGGTCACGACTTCTCAGGCCCTGATCATGATGTTTCAGATTTCACCTGATGATATTCTCCGCAGATTTACGATGGAAGCCAGGTGTGGGACGCTGGTTTCACAGTTGAGGCCCTATTGGCTACTGGCCTTATCAAAGAGCTTGGACCAACTCTTAAACGAGCACATGCGTTCCTTAAGAATTCACAGGTACATGCAAAAAAAAGAGGCCTCAATTTTAGTTCACAATATCTATTATATTTAGTGTTACTTAATTATAACAAGCTGTTTTCACTATGGAATTGAAGTTGCTAGAAAATTTCCCTGGAGATTTAAACTACTGGTACCGCCATATATCAAAAGGTGGATGGACATTTACTACCGCTGATGATGGTTGGCTAGTTTCAGATTGCACAGGAACTGCACTAAAGGTGGTTAATTAAGTCTTATTTGTTACCAATGAATATGGTCTATGATGTACAATTTTAATTTCTTTCAATATCCTATCAAACACCTTTTGTATTTGTTCATTTGTTCATAACAATGTGTAGGTTTAATTTGTATGATTGTTTCTCCGGTCATCACTACTATGTAATTAAATCTATTTAAAAAGGCAACGCCTGGGCACTAGGTGAGGTGCACCATCTCGCCTAACAACTAGGCATTTTCTGTAGGCTTTTCCTTAGAGATGTGTTAGGCTTGATGAATCGATGAAAAAGCGTTACGATTCGGATAGATAACCTCCAACCATTTTATTCATTGATGCACATTGACATTGAAAGTTTGTTTAATGTGCTAGGCATCAGAATAATCTATCACAAAAAGGATAAATTCCTAGCAATGCCTAGACGCTAGGCAGAGCTCATCCCCCTGCCAAGTGCTTTAGTGCTTTTAAAATAAGTATTTAATATAAAATTATTATACTAAAAATAATTTAGAAATTTGAGAATATCATTAATTGTATTGGCGTTATCTGTTCTGGGATGTGACAGGGAGGGAGGAAGAACATGATTATAAGAACATATATGTATTCACCTACACACTTTTTTTTTGCCCTACAAAGTTTATGTTCACTTCTTATCATCTAAAAATACAGTTTTCCAAGTTAGTTAAAGACTTGACAAAACTAAAGTTATATTAGAGTGGCTTACAGGCGGTAAGCTTATTGATGTTAGTTCTGGATCCTCACAAGATTCAAGATGATGAACCAACTGCATTCTCAATGTCTTATATACTGTGAATAATTTTGCATGTTGTTTTTATCACTAATGAATTTCTAGGATGTCTTTTAAATTTTGTTAATGTCATAATTTTTTCGAGAAATGTAAAGTCACAATTTTTTCTTGATGTAGGCATGTCTATTATTATCAAATATTTCTCCAAAATTTGTCGGTGAACCCATGGAAATAGATAGACAATATGATGGTATCAATTGTCTAATGTCTTTCATGGTAAGCAAAGCTAAAACCCATCTCTTGTATTCTACCAATATTTAATTTGTACCACAATTTTGATTTCATGTTGAGAACATATTTTTCGGGACGTGCGTACTCACTATCAAGTTGTTGGAACAATAGATACAATGGAATGACAAAACATTTATTCTTCATTTTTACTAGATCACAAGTTTTCTGATATTGTGCTACAATGCCAATAGGATTGTTACAATGATTGAAAAGTGCCAATTGTTCTTTCAAGATAGATGATAAGTATCAATGGTACTTCCAGGATAATCAATAACTAGCAATGGTACTTTCGTATAATTACAAATGTGTAATAATTTTTTATGCCCTTTAAATTATTAAAATTTTTAAAATTGGTATTAGCCCACATTTTTTGGTACTGGTCACACTCATTGTTACTTCTTGATTAGTACTTTCTAGTTTTGAAGCCATTGGATCTCATGAAATGCAGGGCTCATATTAATCCCAATCTTTATAAAACTTGTAATATATAGGACCTTTGTAATTCATTTTTGTCAAACATAACATAAGGACTGTAATCCAACTTTTTTTGAACAAGCAATCCAACATATTATCGTCATATAAGGATAATAATTCTAAAACTATATATGGAACATTTTTATTTGACGTGGCTTGTGTCTAACATGCTTTATTGATATCCACAGAATGATAATGGTGGTTTTCGGCATTTGAACTCGTAAGGTCTTCAACATGGCTGGAAGTTGGAATTTTGAATTTATAGGATCCTCCTTTTTGTGTTATTATGCATGCATATCTTCCAATGTATACAGTTGCTTTACCATGCTTTCATCAGTAAATATGAGCTTGAAGATAGAAATAGAGATGAATCCATGATTTATGCTTATAAATAAACATGAGACACAAAACAGTAAGTAATGTATCCCTTATATACTAGATAGATTTGTTAGGTGTATAGGAACAACCGCAGAATATCTCTAATTGTACTTAGCTTAATTTAGAAAAAGCATGATGGCATACAAATTTAACAAATGGAGAAATTAAGTACTCCACGTTAAAACTTCAGATCTACCTGTTTTGTACATGCTTGCATTGCTGAAAATGCACATCTATCTATGTACATGCTTTCAATCAATCTGACAACATTTGTGTATTCTGAAATATTGGAATTCAGTATATTAATCCTGCTAAAGCATTTGGGCGTGTAATGATTGAATACCCGTAAGATGCTACAACCCTTGAGTTCTTACATTCTTTTTCTGCCCAAAATAAGAAAAACTACAACCATATGCAACTAAATTATTTAACAGGTATGTTCAATGTACATCATCATTAATCCAGTGTCTAGCACTATTGAAAAAACATAACCCTGAGCACCGTAAGGAAGAGGTGGAAAATTGTATCAGCAAAGCTACTAAATTCATTGAGAATATTCAAAGAACATATGGTTCATGGTTGGTATTTCGACACCATGCATATATAATTACGAATATCACATGGTGATTATATATAATATCTAATCAACTTTAATTATTCCAAACCTGTGTTATGACAGGTATGGCTCTTGGGGAGTTTGTTTTACTTATGGCACATGGTTTGCAGTGGCGGGATTAGTTTGTGCTGGCAGGACATTCACAAATAGTGCTACAATCAGAAAGGCGTGTGATTTTCTCTTGTCAAAAGAACTTCCTTCTGGCGGCTGGGGAGAGAGCCATTTGTCAGCTCATATTGTGGTAATTTACCATTTTGATTAAAGCTAATATATTTATTTAGGAGTCAGGATTTTCTGTAGCTAATTTTTGTAATTAGGTGTTTCTATGAAACTTTTTGTGGAGTCACAATCGAGAGTACAACAACAACAATATAACGGACAGCCTGATCAATGACCATATTCTGGCTTGCATTCAATTAGGTTTACACAAATCTTAAAGGAAATCGACCTCATGGTACGCACACTGCATGGGCCGTGCTGGCACTACTTGACGCAGGACAGGTCTAGTTTTTTGTTTTATTTTTTAGCTTGCAGATTTGGTGCAATGTGGTCATTTGCAACAGAAACTAATTCATCATGTTGTTATAGGCTGAAATAGATCCAGCGCTTTTGCATCGAGGAGCAAGGGTTTTGCTCAATTTACAATTAGAGGATGGAGAATTTCCACAGTAAGTAAGTAAACCTAATATCATCGAAGTTAGAAGGTAGATTTATTGTCTCATTGGGATAAGACAAGACACATTACTAATGTGCAATGTAGTTTCATGGAAAAACAAGCAGCTCGGTTATACCTAACTATTCTTGATGTACTAATCTCAGCTTCAGCAGAGCAAATTTGTAGAGATCTCCCAAATAGCATTTACAATAATGCCAATATGAGACAGTATATTTCACTATTATATTCTTGTTGGGGTTAAATCATTAATTAAACAGTGTGGACTAAATTCTTTGGTTGGGTTGTTGATGGATTTCCATATATTTGGCTTCACCAATAGTTTTATAGCTTGATTTCATAGTACAAGGATTGCAATGCAACTCCTTTGAAAAATGGAAGCTATCCTTCATTGCAAGCCTGTTCGAATACAAACCTTATGAAAAGTTACATGGCACATGAAGAAAGCTGTGTTCGTTCTCGCGGTTGCGGTGATGAAACTCTCCGCAACACAGTACTCTTATTTTATCACGGCCGCTCGTTTCAGTCATCGAAGGGTCTAGAAACAAAAAGACACTGTTAGCTTCTGCGTAAACTCTCCGCACCCTCTGAAAGGAACGGTGCCGAAGGCACCATCATTATCATTTTAAGAACCATGATAGTAAACTGGATAGCCAAGATGTTCAATTTTCATAAAAGCGAATCTAATTATTGACCCGTAGCATTCACATATTGTGTATGATATTTTCTATGTGTAAAAAATTAATCCAATTTAGAAACAATATGTAATTCATTACATACAAATGCTAGGTTTTAATGAGCTATGGAAAGATATATGCCATAGCGCTTGTTTAAATCCATGAGTTGTCAGCCAACAAAGAGTTTCTACAAGTTTTACGGTGGTTAGAAAAAAATAGGAGCCATCCATCAAAGAAAAATTTAACAATTTAGAAATAGGAGGTACCACAGTACCGGTACAAAAAATGGTAGGACCGGTATTCAAATTTTATTTTTTTAATTTCACAAAGGGCATGATGGCCTTTAAAAAATTTAAAAATAGTGGTACCGTCTGGTACTGGGGTACCTTTTCAACTAACGTAAAATCTCTCAAAAGTTTCAAACATTCCTCTCGTACCAATCAAACACACAACTGTTTGGTACTAAATTATATAAATCAAAGTTCAATGAAACTAATTCCTTGGAAATAGATTGATAGGCGTGTTATGATATCAGCCAATCTCTATGTTTGTTAACCAAATGGACCTGAAGAGAAGTCTGAATAGGTAGAATAGAGTACGTCAAACGTTAATCTATTCTATTAATATATTCAGGTGGGATGTTCACAAAAAAAAAGGTAAAATAATACCGAAGTAGAAAAATTTTTGTGACGCGAAGTTTAGTAATTGATCAGCACGGTCCATGAATATACATGAATTAATTTGTGTGAACACCGCATTCATTTTGTTATCTACTATGACTACTATCCACCTGTTGATTGGACTCTGCACTGCATATTACCAAACACCAGAACCTAGAAGAATTCGAAAAACAACAGATGACAACCGCTACCGATAGGCGATAGGTCTGGTTTCATTTGTTGTCTTATTGATTCCAAGCATGTTTCTGATAAACTTACATCCACAACAACCAATCCTACAGTGCTACTATGGACAAGATATTTGTTATCACTTTCCTATGTCTTAAATTTCTACTTTTCTCTATGATAGGGTTTTGATTATTATGTTTTGCATTTTTTTACTTTGTAGTGATAGAACTGAATTTGTAAGTCTACCACATGTATTGTTTGATATAGTTTCTCCTAAATAATGTCATATAACAATGTAAGACTAAAGGTTTCTAGTTCTTCTCTGACTTTACTAATGCAATAATTCTATTTTTATGTTTTAGTGAATTAATGGACTTAAATGCTATTAAGAGATTGTTGCTTTCTGAAAGACCAAGTCATGACTATATAGCTGGGGTAAAGGGTTTTCTTAAGTTTGCATACAATGGAAAAAGGTCAGATGCAAAGATTCGATGCCCGTGTGTAAAGTGTGTCAATAGGCAGTTACAAAAGGAAGAAATAGTGTATGAACACTTGGTGTGCAATGGAATGTTGCGTGGATATACTATATGGGGTTGCCATGGGGAAACAGCATCATATATATCTGCTAATAAAGGTTCACAGTCACAAGGTCTGAATATAAACACTAGTATGCGCCAAGTAGTCCAAGAAGCTTTTGGATATGTAGACAATGAACTTCCCACAAATGAACCCAATGAACCATGTTCTTCTAAATCTGAACCAGATGCAGAAACACAAGCTTTCTTTGATTTGCTTAGAGAAGCTGATGTGCCTTTATGCGAGGGATGTGGACTGTCAAAACTTTCTTTCCTGGTCCTATTGTTCCATGTGAAATCCATCAACAAATGGAGCAATAAATCACTAAATGATCTGCTTGGAATTTTACAACTCGCTCTGCCAAATGGTTCAAGTATACCTAGAACATTTGTGGAGGCTCGGAAAATCATTGCAAAACTTGGTCTTAGATACGAAAAAATTCATATATGTCCGAATAATTGTCAGCTTTATCGTAAAGAAAAGAAAGATGATGACTTCTGTTCGAAATGTGGAGCTTCAAGGTGGAAAAATAAGGCAGATAAGACAACATTAACAAAGAAGGAAAGAAGAAAGGCAGTCCCAAATAAGGTATTACGCTACTTTCCAATCAAACCTAGGCTTAAAAGGCTTTTTATGAACAGAAAAACAGCCAAGCTACCTAGATGGCATGATGAAGAGCGTATGAAGGATGGGGCATTGCGTCATCCTGCTGACTCTGAGGTTTGGAAAGCCATTGATTCCCGCTACCCTGACTTTGCAGCAGATTCTCGAAACATGAGATTTGGAATAGCTACTGATGGTTTTAATCCATATGGCAAGTGTAACTCCTCACATAGCTGCTGGCCAGTTGTCTTAGTACCCTACAACTTTCCTCCATGGTTATGCATGAAAACATCTTCTCTTATGCTTACTCTAATAATTCCTGGTTATCCTGGAAAGGATTTCCATACATTTATGGAGCCTGTTTATGATGAACTAAATGAGTTATTTGAGGTTGGTATGCCTACATATGATGCATCTAGAGATGAGAAGTTCCAACTTCGCGCCATATCATTGTGCACCGTGAGCGACTATCCTGGGTCAGGGATATTGGCACAGTTCAGTGTTAATGGACAACTAGGTTGTATGTCTTGCGAAGATGAAACGACTTCCATACGGTTGACACATGGCTTAAAGCAATGTTTCTGGGGACACCGACGATGGCTTCCCACTGACCATGAGTTTCGGTATGATTCAGATTCTTTCGATGGTACTGAAGAGCATCGGTCAAAACCTGTTCCTTGTTCTGGAGCATCTCTTTTGGAAAATAAAATCAATTAAGGATTTTGAGAATTCAAAAACCTGGAAAGGTGTTAGTGGTTTGTTTTGTCTGTCTTACTGGAAATATAATTTGCTCCGGCACAATCTCGACTTTATGCATATAGAGAAGAATGTTTGTGAAAACATCTTTGGGACTCTTTTAGAAATGGAGGGAAAATCAAAGGACAATTTACAGGCAAGAAAAGATTTACAAGAAATGAACATAAGGCCAGACCTACATCCACAAAAAAAGGCTAATGACAAGTATTACTTGCCTCCTGCTTTGTATAACATGTCTAAAAAGGAGAGGCAGCAGTTTTGTAAAGTCCTTCATGATGTAAAAGTTCCAGATGGTTACTCCAGTAACATCTCTAGATGTGTAAATATTTCTCAAGCAAAACTTTCAGGCCTGAAAAGTCATGATTGCCACATACTAATGCAGCAGCTTCTGCCAGTTGCTTTGAGAGGTCTTCTCCCTGATGATGTCACATCTGTCTTGTTTGATCTATGTGGGTATTTTAGAGAACTAAATTCAAAAGTTCTCTACACTAGTGAACTTGAAAAGTTAGAGGAGCGAATTATAGTGACACTATGTCGGATGGAGAAGATATTCCCACCTGGATTTTTTACTATTATGGTGCATCTGGTTCTTCACTTAGCAACTGAGGCAAAAATAGGTGGTCCTGTTTGTTACCGATCAATGTATTTTGTGGAAAGGTACGCTTATTCTTAATAATTATAGGGCTATGTTTGTACCTATTATTGTGAATGACATTGTTTAATCTATAATGTTGTCTGCAGGTACCTATTTGATTTGAAGTCAAACGTGCGGAACAAAGCTCATCCAGAGGGATGTATTGCTGAATCAGTTTTGGCAAAAGAGGCTATGGCACTCTGTTCAGGACTTCTTGAAGGTTTTGAGTCCTTATATAATAGGGTTTCACGGAATGATGATGATGATGAGTCATTTGTATGTTCTAATGCACATGGGCAAAATCTTTTTCCAAATACTGGAAAGCCACTCGGAAAGCCAAGAAGTTATGTTATGAGAGGTTTGGCCAAAATACAAGCACATAGATATGTGTTATTCAATTGTTCTGATGTCAATCCATACCTTAGGTACTATCTCAAACTCACAAACATGGAGTGAATCTTTTCATACTACAATTTTTCTTAGTGCTTTACATTGCAGGGCTCATGCTGAACAGATTGCTACTAAGCATAATGGACGTAGAATCAACCATAGGGATGTTGAGAAAATCCAAAATGATAAGTTCCATGAGTGGTTTAGAGTTCATATAAGTCTCATATATAGCATCCTTTACATCTAATGTGAAAATACAAACTAAACTTGTAGTATTGTGCAGATGCTGCAATTGGAGAGGGAAAATGGCATTCATGGTGTTAATAAGGACAACATCAGATGGCTAGCTCGTGGCCCAGTTGAAGCAGCAAAAAGGTACCGTGCTTTCAACAGTAGAGGTTTTCGTTTTAGGCCCAAACGGTTGGATGGAGTGACACAAAACAGTGGAGTAGTGTTGACTGCGAAAACATCTAGTTATGCTAGTGCAAGTGATGCAAGACCAGTTTTAGGGGATGTGACTTACTATGGGAGGATAATTGATATTATTGAGCTAAACTACTCTGGAAATTTTACTGTTGTACTTTTCAAATGTGAATGGGTTGATGTCCTTTCTGGAAGAGGAATAAAAAGGGACAAGTATGGCTACACACTAGTCAACTTCTCACACCTGATACATACAGGAGAAAAGATTGGGCATGAACCTTACATCTTTCCTAACCAAGCTGACCAAGTTTTTTACATTGAGGACAAACTAAACCCTGGTTGGTCTGTGGTCATGAAGATGAAACCAAGAGATATATATGATGCCGGTTGTGATGAATGGGAAGATGATAGGGAAACTGAGCCATTCCATGTCACACACCTTGGAGAGATGTTCAACAATGCTAACATTAGTAACCAATGGGTCAGAACAGACATTGAGGGAACAACAGTTGATGCTAGCACCAATGGATTGAATAATCAATCCTTGGCCATGAACTGAACACAAGCTTGTTTTTTAAAAGGTTTGTGTCCCATCATTTTTTTCTACTACAATTGTTGAATAGTCATTGAGGGAATCTCCTGTTGTTTATTGATTTGTCTCCTTCTGTCGTTTTTATTTTTTAGTCTATTTCAAGAGCATGTAGCAGCAACTATCTATTCATAGAGAACTCTAATCTTCAGTCCATTGATGGCCTGGAAGAGACTAGTTTTGTTGTTTCTTCCTACGAAATCTGCATGCTTTAGAAATTTATTCCCTCTCTATTGAACTTCTTTGAGGTCAGGCAGAGACTGATCAACAGTTATAGTTGATCAGCCAAGAAATTTCTTCATCACTAATTTATAATTCGCTTTTGGTGACATGGCTGCTAAAAACATGCACTAAATATAAATAGTCAAATCCAATCTATTTGATCGCACATTCTGCTGCAACATGTATTTTTTTCCTAACATTTGAGATATAGCTAATGTTTGGTTAACTTTCCACTCGAAAAAAAAATCAAGTATCGTTTTTGTGTTTGTAGTACACGTTACATTAAATATTCTGATGATTTTACAGATCAGTCAGCTTGTTGCAGTTAGCGATTGGGCAATCAGGTTTTGAAAGTCATCCTTTCAGTCTTCCACATCAGAACTTGTTCCGGGCAGCACACATCGTACAAAAAGAAATATGGTGGCAGCTTGTTGATTTCTACGATGATCGTGTGATAAACAACGTTATTTTTTATTTATAAATAACAATTTTCTATACTTTGTTATTTAAGCTTGTCGTAGATTCCTTATCTTCAAATTTGTCAAGATTCTCATGTTATATTTTATATTAAGGTTCAGGAGTTACTTTATAATGTTAGATGTTATGAACAGAGTTATTTCAAAAAGTTCATGTATAAATTCCTAAGTCATTCAAAAATTAGTACATCGTCTTGGCTAGCCAATTTTCTGTTGTCAACGTGATACATATGGATTAATTCTGTTATTATATAATGTGCTTTGGCAAGTAAATGAACTAAACAAGGAACAAAAGTGTGTCACGTTGATTGGTCTGGGTCGGCTGCTCGCCACATTCGAGTTGAGTTGCACATCCAGCTAGCCCAAGATGCTTCGATCTACTTGGTCCATTGCACCACCAGGTAAAAGCAATAGATAGAGCACAAATGGACGGACCGGTGCTCCATATATGCTACGTTTGGATGGATGGACCAGTTTCAGTTCAATCCGTGGACCAACCATCTATTAACTTAGTTTATTTGACAAGCTTACTTAAAAGAAAGTTATATTAATCCCAAGTGAGAAGCTTCTATTGCTTGAGACTACGGTGGACAACAATAATTGATTGATTATTAATTATAATAAACAATTCAGCAACAAGTAATTTGGTAATTGTTGAGCTATAACATTGTTTTGTGTTACTATAATATATATATTAGTAACATGATTCACATGTTCCAGTTTTGTGTTACAACATACTATCAACTTTGTAACAATTTAGACGTAACACTAATTATGTGTTACTATAATTGTTCGGTGTAACACATTTTTATAGAACAACTATTATGTGTTACAACCCTTCTCTGTAACACATAGTTTTTGTTCCTGTAAAACCTCTTTGGAACGTATTGATAAATGTGTTACTAGCGTGTGTTACATTATCCATGCCCTGTAGTAGTGCATTGATTATGTGAAGCATATATTTGTCTCGTAACCATGGTAGACCCTCTTGGTTGCACCACAATTTTCATGAGTAAACAAACATATCTGTTTGAGATATTTTAGTGTCTGCCAACCATACCACAACTAGAATAATACAACATTATTGATAATACAAATTTTACGGTGGTTGAAAAAAATAGAATATATCCTTGTGAGGAGATCAAGCGGTTTAGAAATAGGCGGTAACACGGTACCGGTACTAGTTGGTATCAAATAGATGGGTCCCGTACTAAAACTGGTTGGACCGGTATCCATATTTTTTATTTTAATTCCATAAAGGGCATAATGACCTTTAAAAATTAGAAAAAATAATGGTACTGTCTGGTACCGGTGGTACATTTCCGTTCACCGTAAAATCTCTCGATTGATAATATAGCCTCTTGATCTTTACTGGTCTCGGCATGTGTAAATAGTATACAAGTGAAGTGTTGTGTGCTGTTCATATAAACATATTTTGCATTATATAGAAAATGTGAGATGCCATAGGTGAATCGTTTTTATTGGAAATAACAATACACATGTAACTTTATCCAATAAAGGAAATCTTATTTCTAACACATTTGTTTTAGGCAAACCGTCACTTTTCATTTATGATTCCTTACCAAGTTACAATATTCAAATATATTCATCACTATATATTATACTGTCACCAACAGGAAATCATCGGAGTCTTTCTCCAAACTGCCATGGCCAGTTACTCCCAATATAGAAACATATATCCAATATGGGCTCTCACTGAGTGAGAGCCAATGGACCGGCTCCATTGACTCTGGAGTGATAAGTGATTGTCAACAGAAGCCAAAGACCTAGATGGACTTGGGCACAAGGCTTCCGATGGATAGGAGGCCCTCCGATGGACTGGAGGTAGATCGAGAAGAAAGCCCTCCGAAGGACCGGAAGCATGCTCAGCGTCTGTCAGCCATGGGAGTTCGGTACACGGAGGAGTGGCACGGCGACAGCAGGAGTAAGTCCTCCAAAGGACTGCGAGGCTACCCCGATGGACAGGGGATGCCGGGCACCACCGCGGTGCTCCAATCTAAGTGCGTGGCACGAAGAGTGCGAGGGAGGCTTTGGTGGCTTCAGCTCAAAACCACCAACCAAGCTACCCAAGCCTTGGTGATTTGGGCCTTGACTCGCCAAGACAGAGAAGATGGGCCAAATCCGGCCCAGGCGGAGAACATCCGAGGATTGTGTGGAACTTTAGAAGATCAAGACTTCATCGTGGTCGTCCGTCCCGAAATATCCAGTAATCTTTCGTTTGAGTCCTTAGGGTTTATCTATTTGTCGGGACCTAAGTGCAAAACTGCCTAAACAGTACTCGGGTATAAATAGGTCCAAGGCAGGTCATTAGAGTAACTCTTGGCTGCTAGAATTAGGTTTCGCTTTGTAATTTTCGTCCTCAAGCCTTGAGCTCCATTGTTAGGGAGGTTAGAGTAGGATTTAACCTCCTAGTCATGAGGGAAGGTGAGGGTGGTTGCTTGGGATGAATTCCTGCTTGTATGCTGAATCTATAAATCCATCTTGGGCACTTAGTCAAAGCAAATTCGTGCAGCAACCTCGTGTTCTTCTCCTCCCCCACTCTCTTTGGTTTTTGGGTCCAATCCTTGTCTTTTCGGTGTTTGTTTTGGCCAAGGTTGGAATCCCTTCTCTTGTTGATATTTTGGACTTGCTAGGACGTGGAGATCATGACTTAGTTAATCCCAATCCTGCAGGATTGCCATGAGCAAGTTACCTTTGTGTTTTTCCCTCTCTTGCCCAAAGATTACCATCTCACCAAATCTGAAATTCCTGCCGATCCCTTGATCATTTTGCATTGATCTTTTGGGAAAAGATTTGGAACAGGGTCCAGATAGCCTGTGCAAAATTTCATGAAGATTGGACAAGATTTGGTCAGGTGTGGATTGGAAAACCCCCTGTCTGCGACTCTACCGGATAGTCCGGCAGAGGCCACCGGACAGTCCGGTTCCACCAGATAATCCGGCAGTGCCCATCGGACAATCCGACGTGAGGCTCTGCCCAGGGCGTGCCACCGGATAGTCCGGCAGTAGCCACCGGATAGTCCGATCCCACCGGATAGTCCGGTGTCGGCCACCGGACAATCCGGTCCAGCCAGGGAGCTATGGTGTTTTTCCTTCTTTGGTTTTTCCGCTGTGTTTTTGCTTCGGATTTGTGCATTTCCCACTTTTAGACTATTCTCTTTGCTCACTATGAGTCAGTGAGACGCATCTCGGTGCGGTTAGTGTCGTGTGAAGGATTTTGCAAAGTTCGTTGCCATGGTGCCATTCTTGGTCAAATATTGAATTTTCTTGCATTGTTGCATATCCTCACAGTGGACGGCACCTTTGCGATACTAGGCACGGATATGTGCAGTGGACGGTGCCTAGTTTCAATATCTCTTGAGTTTTGCAGAGCATCCACTTAGGGGTTGTGATTTTGAGTTTTTAAGTGCTCCTATTCACCCCCCGTCTAGTCGCACGTCTCGATCCTACACTGAGTACCGCCGTCGAGTGCTTCTTGAAGACAAGAAATAAAGCATATGATTTGAAATCGTACAGCCTGCACTAGGCATGTGTAGGATCCAGGTCCTTTGCAACATGCATTATCCCAGTGGTGCTGCTGCACGGGAGCGAGCTCGTTCAACTTTCCCTCCACTCAGTGGTGGTGACACGGCAGAATGCGACTTCATTGCGAGGAGACGCTTCACCTACGGTGCGGGCGAGGACATTCACGGTGGTGCCGCATTGTCACTGAAGGGCCGGTCCGTCCGTGAGATCCTCACAGAGGCTGTGGCCCTGGCACAGATTCATCATATAGATCGACACATATCCGGCTCCAGTGGCACCCAAAGGCGGCAGTCGTAACTGGAGGTGAGCATAGGCTTGCCTATCCTTGTTTACGTATTTGTTGACACCACTGATTCACGCCACGACATTTTTATGCTAAAATACTGGCAGTTTTTATACTGGACTTGATCATAAATCTCATCGGAAACAACTATATTTCTATGGCCATGTCATTAGGTTCCTATAATTGCATGGTTTTGTACACATGAGCGATGCCACCCACATTTTTAGGATAATATTGCCTAGAATCAGATTCGGAGTTCGTTTTTCAAATTTTGGAAAGAAACTACTCAAGTTTGATTGTATTTATGCCCACCATTGCAATATTTACAATACATGGTAGTTAGTTTAATAGTCATCCAGAGCACTTGACTGTATTTATGCCCACCATTCCGATATTTATCCCTACCATTGCACTACTTATGCTTTTGATTTTTGAAACAGACAACTTTTGTATTGCCATGCAAGGGCAGCTCTGTATGCAAGGATGGTAATTGCCCGCTGAATGAGTGGTGTGATGCTACTCTGCATGCTTTTAGAATTTTCTATGTTTGTTAGTACTTGTATTTATGCCATTGAAATAAACAAGTAACTAGCTATTTTATTAGTGGATGCAATTTGGATATCTATGATTGCATCTTGTGGATTTTATACTACCCTATTAGGTTGTGTTCGTTTATTTTTTTTAATTCAAAATGAGCACTAGGTTACTATTTTAAAATAAAATGCACATTGGTAGTCAAAACCTTTGGCAAGTAACCTACACATGGAAGTATGGAAATTTGTAAATGGTGTTTTCTATAGTTGATGAATGCCATCTCTTTTATGATTCCTCTCACTATTTTTTATTTGGATTAAAAAAATGTGAAACTATACATTTTTTATGATTCCTCTCACTACTTTATATGTCTTTTGTGCGAGGTACGAGAAGCCATTCGTGATACAGGGAAACTGCCTCCCATGAGGCATGCTTCATCCACCTAGTGGCCAAACATGTAAGTGCTCCAACGAAAAATTTTGGTTCAACATAAGAATTTGGTTCAACTGTTGGGATATGTTGCGGGTTCATTTATAGACTATCTTCTTTGAGTTCCATTTAGATACCTGTTCTTTTCTATGCTACTCTGCCTAAGAATGTTGCAAGGCTCAGGACAACCAATGATTCTGATGGTCCATGAACATGCCGCAAAGCTGACTTTTTAAATGCCGGTTGTACGCTTATGAAATACCCTTTATACACTCTAATTTTTATGCATTTTGCTCAGAGGTGATGGGTGGTTATTTAGTTTCAACTATATTGAGTTTTCCATTATTTAGGTGTTCCCTTTTGTCAGCTGAATTGGAACCCTGATGCTACTTTGCTTCCTTTTAGAATTTTCTATGATTGCTTTATTTTTTTTCGATGCCATTGAACCAAAGTATTGATTTTCTTATTATGCAGGAAATTTCCAAAAGTGCGGCCACGGTGAGTGGATGCTAGTTGTGTGATGATGTTGGACAGGGTCGCTGTGGGACAGGGTCATCACACAGCGACTCGAAAAGAGATCTGCCGAGCGGCACTGTCTCCCAAACGCACTGCCTCAGGACGAAGATGGCGATTTTGAGCTACCATAGAAGAAGGCATGTGACTCCTGCAGTTTGGTCCAGCATGGTACGAAGCAGCTAGCCATTACTGACGTCAGCTATGTGCACTCATATCCATCTGTGCATGTAATTGGGTAATAAAATTTAAATACAATGGATCAAGAACGGAGCTTCCCGGTGCACATCACAAGAAGCTAATTAATCTTTGATTTTCTTGGATTGCACTTGCACGTAGTGAGAGATTTAGGCATTAACGTGTTTGTATTTGTCTTTTTGAATATAATAACAATGAATGCTAAGAGTCTTGAACTCTCGATCCGTGATTATTTTATCATTGAGATTGTGACATAATCCCATGTTTTCTATTATTTATGCAACCCACCTAATGCACCATATGCATATTACATAGTTTCTATGGTTGCCATTGTTATTTCGTGTGTTGACGGCCATGTCTTTACAAGGATCCCACCAACATAAATTGTTTTGTTCGCTCAATTTTCTTCGTGTGTGCTTGGCCAGTGATATTAAATTAGTTTATATAAATATATGATTGGTGACATTCTATTAAGTTAGGAGTAGAGACATTTGTGCTTTTTCACTTTGATATTTTTGTTGCATAGTTGCTTCTGCCTGCTTGTATCTTGCTATGCTAGTTCCGAGTACTAGAGATGCATCGTATAAAAATGAAGCTTTGAGCATAAAACACAAACAAATTTATTATGCTTAAATTTTGTGCTTCAAAAGACCAAAATTTGGAGTGCATGCCATGTGGCCTACAGTTTGCTTTTGTTTGCTGTAGTTTTAAACTGCATTAGTGACTATCAGTAAACTCCATGTCCTTAATTGTTGCAGTAGACTCACTGTTTCTATGGCTTGCAAATTGAGCTCTTGGTGCTGGTTTTCTAGGTTAGTGAGTTTTGGGCATATAAAAATGTTTTTTGGCATAAAAGTCAATTATCACTTTTTTTGCAAAATAGTGTCAGTGATTCAATTTTGATCAACTCATTCAATCTTGTTTTTTATGATTAAGCTATTTCTATGTATACATTTTACTGTTTAATTTCTACTCATTCATGATTCATGTGATTAGAAATTTCTATTCTTTCGTGTGATTGGAAATATTTATGATCCTTGGATGTGTAGAAAGCTATCCAAGTTTTGTTTCCAAAAGTATCAATTTCTATGCTTTTATTCGCTTATTGCTACAGCATTTATGATCCTTGGATGTGTAGAAAGCTGTGCAAATTTTGTTTCCAAAACTTATCAATTTCTATCCTTTTATTTGCTAATTGTTACACAATTGTTATCGGTAATACAAGGTGAACTTTCTTATATGATGATTCAGGTATGTATACTTCCATGGCTATGTTTTCTATAAATGATGACACTGCAGAGATCCAGCACGCATTGTGTTTCATGCTTGCAACGGTAGATCTATGCTATTTATTAATTTCAAAATACGATCGTAGATGGAATTTTTAGGTTGACATTTTTATGCTTTTCTTTCTGTGTTTTTATGCTCATGAAACTGCATATATGACAAAGTTTAACCAAGTTTATGCCACCACACGTGCCTTTTATGCTGATTACTATGTCTATCTAAGTTCCAATAGCTGCCTGATAGAAACTTAAGATCCCATTACTGATCACAAATGCTTGCAGAGGAGATTTGTATGATCCAATCAATTGCCACATAAGCTTGCAGAAGTACATGCACTAGATGCCCATACCATATGCTTTTCCTTTCTAGTTTCCACATTGATTTTTTTCTTAAATGCACTAGATTGTTGCATTATTTATGCATACCACTGTACTATTTATGACGACGGTTGCACTATTTATGTATTTCAATGCCTTTTTATGCCTACTATTTTACTAGCAATAATATGCATGTATTTCTGTAATACTAGCATTATCTAGGTTGTGTAAATTCGCATTGGTTATATGATTACTATCAATAATTTTTATGCCTCTTTTTATGCAAGGTAGTGATGAATGGTCAGGGTGACAGGGCAACATAGCAAGGCCCATGTCTTACCGGCACCTTGTGCTGAACGGCGAGGCCCTCGCGCTGATGTGTGTATCTTGAGATCTTTTTCTCTCTATTTGAAGATTGTCAGGCATGCGGCCGATAGTGATGTAGGAATTAGTGACAATGATGATATTGTTCTAAATTTTAGTGTATAATAGAGCCCAAATGTATAACTGTCAGAGTGCATAAACATATGATGCCCGTGCAAATGTTGAACTATGTAAATGTATCATTTTGAAATCACATGAAATTGGCATCCTGATGCCTACTTGATACAGTTGATATGATATTTAAAATGACGAGCTACTGCAATTTAGCCTCAAACTGTTATAAGCAGCCAGTTACTGCAACGCTGGGACAAATTTACAAAAGTTTGAGTTGATCTTTACGATTCATGAGTCTGTATATATGTAGACTGCAACCGTGCAATTAGATGTATGTGTCGTAATTTACTATACAAATTAACATCTTGATGCTATTATGAACAATTTACTACAATGACGGAAAGAATTTACCATACAATCACAATAATTCAAATGACTCAAGATGAGAATAAGTAGAAATTACGACGTTTGGTGTATACAAGTAGTGCTATTACATCTATACCACAAAGAGCGAGTTTAACCAAAACTAATTTTCACATAATAAATCTACACCCACCTAGACCGCCCAAATCTAGCGTGGCCCCACCAACGAGGCAACAGGGCCCACAAATGCGGCTAAAAAACGAGTTACAGAGCAGAACGGTGCAGAACGCTCGTTCCTGCCTTTGTACCGGTGTCTCGGCGATTTTTTTTCTCACCACATTCTCTTCTACCCGTCCCCATAATCCCCATAATCAATCCTACGTCAGGCAACGAAAATCAACCAAAAACTCAATAATCCTCGTGGCCCAACAACAATCGGCGATCTTGAAGAAAAAAATCTCAAAAGTCCACCTCGGCCCATCAAAATCCACAAGCACCGACACAAATTAATCCCAAATCGCCGTATCAACCGTGAATAATCATGTACAAGTAGTCATTGAACCAAGAACAAACAACCAAGAATCCGGATGGGAAGCAGGGGAGGTGACAGCGAGGTGGCGGGCCGGCGACGGCAATGCGGCGGAGGAGGCAGAGGCGGGCTGCCACGATCCCGGGAGGGGGGGAGGCACGTCGGGGCAGATCCGGCCGTGAGCAAGCCAGAGGAGTGCTGCGGTGGACAAGGAAGGGGCCAGCGGCCGTGGCGCCCGCTCGAGGGGGAGCCGGTGGACGGGGCCGGCCAAGGGAGTGGCGCGCGGGCGTATCCGGGGAGCCGAGGAGGTGGCGTAGGGGCACGATGGGTTGGGAGAGATCGAGGACGGAGGCACGCGGGGAGGAGGACGAGGTGGTGGTGAGGGTTGAGGTGGGGGAGAGGAGTGGGGCGTGCGTGGAGGGGGCCTGTGGGGGAGGAGGAGGACGGGGTGGGTAGAGGAGGCAGGTGACAGCGGGGAAAGAGGAGAGGGGCACGCGGAGGGAGGAGGTGGATGCGGCTACGCGCCGGTGGGGGAGGACGGGGGTGGGCGAGGTAGGCGACGGTGGGGTAGTGAGCGGACGAGAGTGGGAGGGGGATTAGGGTTATGGTTTCCCCCGATTTTGTGGTGTGTTCGGGCACCGGGAGCTGTCCGATTCATTCGTACGGTCCTAGAGAGCCGGCTACCAAAATGGGCCTGGGCCGGTTGTGGACTAGGCTGCAGTTAAGGCCGAAATCACTTTAATTTTTTCATATTGTTTCAATTTTTAATGAAGCTGAAAATATCTATTCAATACAATTTTTGGGTTTTAATGAATTGATGTTGATGTACTATTCCACTGTGAATTGATATTAATTCTCTAAATTAATTAGGCACTATTTAATTATCAAAATTATGGAAAATATAAATAGTTTTAATGCATTTTTTTGTTGTCAATTGATATCAAATCTCTAAATTAAATTGGAACCAATGGGGAAAATTAATTATGAGAATTATAAAAAGTATAAACTATTGGTGTACTCACTCTGGTGCTAATATAGTATTTTATTTTAGAAGGAATTTTTTTTAGAGAAATGTATTTTGCACCCAAAGCTCATTTACCCCTAAAGTATACCTACCGTTAGATCATTATCTATCGTATAATTTAAAGGTCAATTTTAGACAAACTTTGAAATCCATATCAACTTCACGGTGTTTACACAGCCTCAGCAAAATCCTACATTCCTACTCATAGAAAAGGACAGCAAAATTGTGTGGATGGGAAAGAAGGGCTGCGATAATTTTTTCGTGTTTCTTATCGTTTTCATGTGAACACTACATCAACTACAAGTTCCGCACGGGCATTTTTGCTTAAATAAAAAAAAAACTAAAAATCAACACGAAAGTTTCAAAAAAAAACTAATTTTGTCCTTAAAAATGCAAGTGCGCCACGTGCGGGACGCACGTGCATTTTTACTAGTACCATCAAAAAAAGTAGTGCTATTACACAATTTGGGAAATCTTAAATTCTATATCAAATAGCATCAGCCAAAATCAGCCGGCGCCATGTTTAGCACCAAGCTTGATTCGAGCTCGGGCCAGCCGAACCCACGACGAGAATAGATGGAGGAGGTAAAGGGCGATGAGGAGCACGGGATCTCACCTGCCGGTGACAAGAAGAAGCTGCAGACATCGGACAGCGTTGAACAGCAGCGGGGGACGAGAATGTGTGGTGTGGGGGTTGTGGGAGGGCGGAGCGGTGGCGGTAGTTGCCGCGGGCGACGAGGCAGAGCTCAGGCAATGGTCAGACCTGGCAGGGAGGCGGCGGTGGCATGGAGCGGTGGCGGGGTCAGGCAACGGCATGGGGTGAGTGAGGGGCTCTTTCCCCTCGCTCCCTAGCCAGAGGTGGAAGACGCCCAGGCGGCCCTACCTGGCAGGCACGGCTGCTGAGCGGGCTGCCTCGGTGGTGAGAGCGGGCGCGCCAGTGAGGCCTGGCTGCACGGCTGCGATGGCGCGTGGCGCTGGGCTGCCGCCTACCCCGTTTTTCTTTTTCTTTTCTTTTTTTTAACTTTATCCAAACACTTTTGTAATTTTAACCCCAAATAATAGCAAAATTTTACCTAGGTCCAAATACTGAAGTGAAAGAGCACAAAATTCCCTTTCACTTTGCATTTTTGTCCTTGGCCAAAATTCAAGATTGATTTGGAGAATTTCAAATTCAAGTTCAAAATTATGCACATGATGACCATTTTATAATGTACTTGAGAGTGGTTAACTTAAATCTGGTTTTGCAGAAATTTTTAATAGCTAGCTCCAAAATTATTCTTAATGATGCTCGTGATGTCATGAGATGCTTTAAAATGCACTTAGTGATACGGGGTATCACACAAATTTTTATAGCCTTTCTTTTGTTTGGGGTAACAAGAAGCAAATATTTTTGGTATCATGGAAATTTTTAGGATTAAAAATATGGATGTTAAATACTGAGCATTCAGAGTACTCATCTAGTGACCCTCCCCCAAGCTTAGTTCTTGGAAGTGATTGCCAAGAAACTGAGCTTCAATATTACCTAGCATTGCCTCCCCCAAGCTTGCTTGCTCAATAGGTGACGACGATGTTTCTTGGCTTCTGTTTATACTCACCTATGTTAGGCGAATTTCCTTTCTACTCTTGTTTTGCCTCCTCTGTCCCTTTTGAAATGAGTGTTTTGAGGCTTTCTATCATATCTCCAATGCTGCTATCTGGACCTTCTTCATAGGTGTTCGGAGACAAATCAGACCTGATGGTATTGCTCTCTTTTTGGTGAATGTCTCCTTGTATTTATGTTGGGTTCCCCCGCTCCAACATCATGTTTGCCTTCAACTGACATTCATTTTCCAAGTGACATAAGTGGGCCACGGTGTTGCATACTTGTCACATAAAATGGAAGAACGACAAGGATCCTTTTCGAACCATTTGGTGATGATTCTACTTTAGGGATTCCCCCTCAAGTGAGCCATCATAGACTCCTTTCCTTAGGTTTAGGCCAATCTTCCACTTGCTAATAGGATAAGTAGGGTACTTCTCGAGAGGTGCTCCTCTACCTTGCTACTTTCACATCACAAGCTGTTGACGCTAGAGACCCTGGTTCGCAGAGCTTTGGTCTTTCCGAGAACGTGTACTTGAGCAGGCTTCCATGTGATGACTATGGCTTTGCTTTCATTCCCAAACAGATTGAGTGGGAAAGACGATGTCGGATGTTGTTGGAATTGACTCCATTATCATTTGTACTTGCCATCAATCTCTGGTTGATGGCTGTTCACATCCTAATAGGTAGAGTAGATCATTCTGACCTTTGGCAAATCCTGTTGCACAACTGGCAAGGAGAAAGGAAATTAAGGAACACAGTATTTTGAACTTCATTGCAACCAAGGTGGTCAGGGATTCCTTCAACAAAATTCGCATCCAAGCAGTTTATGCGTACTACAAGGAGGTTAAAGGAATTCCAATGAACCAATCACTAGGAGCTGGGCAAATATACCTAAAAGAGGATGAGTATGTGTAGATAGATGAAATGTCATTTACTTTACTGACTATTACATTGAAGCTGTATCAATGAATTAACACCTTTGAATAGGTCACTCCCAAAGGGATGGAAGATCAGCTAGAAGTATACCAGGCCCTTTGCCGAAAATGGGCATCCGAAGTATGGATTGAACACTCAAAGTCGAAAAGAGGAAACATAGGGAAAAATCCAGGACATAATTACAGCGGTGATGGCCATATTCATAAGGCAAAACGCATGGTAATACGAGCCTTTCTAAATCTCTTCAAGTATATTGAACATTATATGTAGGCTAATTCATAGTTACATGAAGCAAAAGACGGCATCGCACCAAGTGACATCCAAGTGTATATCCAATGTCACAAGGGTCCAGATCCCTCACAACCTGATCAGCTCCACACCGAAGCAGCCACCGCTCGGCTTGTAAAATGTCACAACCTATTTGTCCTATGTTTTATTCCATTATCAAGATCTAACCCTAAGCATGCATTCAAGGAGGCTTATGGGAAATAAATGATAAGGCGGCATGGGGAAGACTATGATTGGAGGCATCAATCGATAGGCCCCATGGTCATGCACGCTGTTGAGCAAGGGAAGCCCCATGGACGGTGATATGACTTGAATTCATTGATTGTGTTTGATGTTTTTGTGTAATTGACAATATTGTTGATATGATGGATTGCTTGACTCGATGTAGGTACCCCTTGTTCAATGGATTGATAAACTCAGCAAAATTGCGAGCTCGGGTGGGGTCTTCGTCATGTGCATCAAGTTCTAGCAGCCGTGCTTCCGCTACGGAGCTCGTGAGGCTGTAAGAGGAGCTAAGGAAGCGTGATGCATACATAAAGCAATAGGAGGAAATCCAAAGGCAGGAAATGGAATATCAAAAGCAATCGCAAGAGTACTACATCAACCTCTTGGCATAGCAACATCAAGCTATTCAAGTAGGTGACGATGATCAATAGTAACATTCATGTGGATTGTCAATATATGATACTAACACGGTGCTTCTTACATGCAACATTAGGGTCACAAGGAGTCACCATCGCGTGGCCACAATTTCAAGCTTCTCCAACAATGCCATAGTGGCCCTCAGTTCCCATACCTTCTCTAGCATCTCAAGTATGCATGCAAGGCTGTTCTTTGCAAAATTTAAGGGTAGCCTTGTGGTATTGATTGTGCCCTTCGCCTATTATTGTCAAACTAGATATATCGTTGTCAAAATAGATCAAACAAGGTCAATCTAGCAAACACCAACTAGATTAGAAAAAATAAGCAATGGTAGCCAAACTTATTATTTTCGGCCTTAGTTCCATCAACATATGCACTTGTGGTGACTTTAGCTAAAGAAGTGCATGAAATGCATATTATATCTACATTTGCTCAATTTAGCAGTACTTAGTGTATTATTTCACATCGCTTGTAGGGATCGGGGTACATGCCTTCAATGTTCTACTGGGAACTCCACCTCCGGTAATACCAGCACCTGAGTCACATGTTACTTTGGCACATGTTGATTTCCGGGTTGGTCAAGTCATATCGATGCTACTACCGAAACATGCTTATACAACATGTTACCGGGTTTGTTATTGTTTCAGGAGATCGACACCAACTTCGTTGACAATGTATTTGCGTCTGGAGGTAGCAGCCACAACCCCGATAAGCCGCATGTGCTGTGAGAGGGCTTTGTATGTATGTTAGACTTGTTGCTTTTCATTGTGCAATGGATAACCTTATGTCGGACTTCTCTGGTTTAAGTGCTTTGAATTTGTGAAGTGCAATGGAAGTTGAACACTTATGTTGAATGGACAATTGTGATTTGGACTTGATGTGCTATGGACTATTGTGATTTGGCTTGATTATGAATTCTTGTTGTCAATGGCTTGAGAATGTACGTCTGATTATTAATTGCTGATGTTTGAAAAATATATGTGTATGAACTGTGAATTAGGATGAAAAATAGCTACATTTGGGTGGCTGCATAGAGTAACTTTCATTGGCTGCACAGTAACCGACGAAAGATAGTATTATTAACTTTCATCGATTGCACCTAATCCGACGAAAATCGATGCTACTTTTTGTCGGCCAAAGTAACCGACTAAAACACAATAGGAGGCCACAGGCCGCACCGGCCTGCCACGTGGCTACTAATTTTCGTCGGCTAGATAGGCCGACTGAAAACTAGTAGGCAATGACGTGGCGAGAGCCCCGACACTAGTTTTCGTGAGCCCTCCATAGCCAACAAAAGAAGTTTAGTTTTCTTCGGTCGCAGACAGAAGCTAGTTTTTTTCGTCAAGTATCTTTCGTCGGCTGGAAACCGACGAAAAAGAGGAAAAACCGACGAAAACAACAGCTGTTTTTGTTGGTTTCTGGCTTGTTTTCATGGGCTTCGAGCCGATGAAAACAGTCTTGTTTGCTGTAAGTAATACTCCCTCCATCCCATGAAATAAGGCATGCATATAATTAGAAAAGTCAAACTTTGAAATCTTTAAATGACAATTTAGTAAAAAATATAAATTTTGCATGCATGTTATATATTTGAATTCGTATTCAAAAGTACTTTAAGATGATGATATTGAGAGCCAATGGACATGCTCCATTGCCTCTGGAGTGATCAGTGATTGTCAACAGTAGTCAAGACCCAGAAGGACTTGGGCACAACCCATCCGATGAACTGGAGGCCCTCCGATGGACTGGAGGTAGATGGAGAAGAAAGCCCTCCGAAGGACAGGAGGCATGCTCAGCGTCAGTCGGCCATGGGAGTTTGATACATGAACTTATGAGCTGAAATGAAAAGATCCAGGTGGGTTTGCTTGTCACACTGATCTAGTTTGAGATCGCTTGCCTTTGCACTTTGGCATGAACTTGGAGTAGGCTGTGTATGACCAAAACCTTGTCTTAAGCTTTTGATGGTTCTCTGAACCTAGGCTTGGCATTGGTTGGTAAGAAGTGGCTAAGACAAGTGAATAACCCCTGGCACATGATCGAACTTGCATGAAGATCAATATTGCTAATTCTGAAATCTGCAAGTATCTAAATTGCTTGTGGCCCATTGTATATGCTTTGGTTTAGTGTAGCAAACCCTATATGTTTTGATAGCATCTTGCTGTTCATGCCTATCTTGTATGATGCTATTCCTGTTGGTGATGCTTTTTTTTCAAAAACAATGAAAAACATGCTCCTGATCTGTATAAGATAGATTCAATTGAGCTTGTTTGCATGCTTCCTTGCCCTCACTTGCTCTGTATGCTAGAACTCGCATTTACTGGTTTTTCATCACTTCTGAGCTCTTCATGGTACACTTCTTACATTTCATGGCATATTTTGAGGGGGAGTTGTCTAGTTCAGGGGGAGTCAGATTCTATGAACCCTTGATATGTCCACTGTCAACAAGGGGGAGAGATTGTTGCTCCCAGGGGGAGTTCATGGACCAAGGAGGGAATTCTAGAGAGAAATAGTTGAGGGGAAGCTGTGCATTCATCTTGCATTTGTTAGGATGCATTTCAAGGGGAGTTTGAGTTTTGCATGCTCTTGCATCGATGCGTTGAGCCTTTTGCCTCTTTCTGGAGGAGCCAATGTTTTGCCTAAGCATGACTATGTTGAGCCGGTTTGCCTCCTTCTTAAGGGGTCATGCTTTAGTTTGATTGATTGTGTTGAGCGATTTTCCTTATCTTAGGGGGTCGATCTTTGGCTTTGTTTAGTTCGATCGACTGTGTTGAGTGGTTTCCCTTGTCTTAGGGGGTCGATCTATGGCTTTGTTTTTGTTGACTCAATTTGCCCTTCTCTGCTTGTGTTTGGCTTTTGGGCTTCTTGAGCAACTTCTTCTTTTCTTCTTCTTTTCAGTTTTACACTTCTCTTTGTGTCTTTGTTCTATTTTAGGTTACAGGTTGAAGGTGTTGATAATGCACTCATCAAAGGGGAGATTGAGAGCCAATGGATCGGCTCCATTGCCTCTAGAGTGATGAGTGATTGTCAACAGTAGTCAAGACCCAGAAGGACTTGGGCACAAGCCCTCCGAAGGACTGGAGGACCTCCGTTGGACGGGAGGTAAATGGAGAAGAAAGCCCTCCGAAGGACAGGAGCATGTTCGGCATTGGTCAGCCATGGGAGTTTGATGCATGGAGGAGCGGAACGGCGACGGCAAGTGTAAGACCTTCGAAGGACTGTGGGGCGACCCCGATGGATAGGGGATGCTGGGTGCCACCGCGGTGCTCCAGCCCGATTGCATGGCGCGAAAGATGTGTGTGGGAGATGGCGGATTCGCTCAAATCTGCCACCCTATCACCAAGTTACGAAGACTCGGTGGATGGGCTCAATTCTCGCAAAGATAGAGTGGAGTGGGCTGTTCTAGGCCCAAGAAGGAAATCCAAAAGTTTTCCTGTGTTTGACTTCAAAACTGGGGTCGATTGGTGGATTTGGACTACTGGCCAGGTGGACGTCATCCGAAAGTTAGCGTGCAACCGAAAAAGATCAAGACTCCATCGCGGTCGTCCGTCCCCGAGAAAGTTGGGTCTTTTCCAGTTTAGCCCCTACGAGCGTTTATGTAATATAGGGTTCTCAGTGTAAACTGAGTCAGTTAGGCCTAGGCTATATATAACTAAGTGGCTCGTCATTTAGGTGACTCTTCCTACTCTAGAAACCCTAGGCTTAGCTTTCCAACCAGCCAAGTGCTTAGAGTGAAATCCGGGTGCTAATCTAGGATTTGGACTCCCCTAGGCTAGTTCTTTTCATTAGTGGGAGGATGAAGGGTGGTAGGCTGTGAGGAACCTTGTAAGGACTGATTTCTACTTCTAATACAAGGAAGATTCGTCCCCAATTCGTGCACATGTATGCAGCCATCTTCTTCCCCATCTCTTGGATGGTTTTTAGATGAAACTCAAGGGCGTTTGGTGATTTGCTTTGCCCGCGAGTTAATCCCTGTTCTATTGGCTCTTTTGGACTTACAAGGGTGTGGAGACCATGTCTTAGAACATCTCAATCCTGCTAGATTCCCACGAGCAAGTCGTTCTTGAGTTTTCCCCTTTCTTTCCCAAAGATTGCCTTCTCACGAGATCCGAAATTCCCGCTAATCCCATGGTCATTTTGAGCTGATCTTTTGGGAATAGCCTATGCAAATTCTTGCGAAGATTGGAGAAGATTTGGTCAGATTTGGGTTTGAAAATCCCTTTCCTGTGACTTTACCGAACTATCCAGTAGAGCCATCGGATTATCCTGTGTAACCAGACTATCCAGTGGCCCCCACTAGACTATCCGACATCAGCAGCTGGGCAGGGCTTGCACCGAACTATCCGATAGCCCCTGCCGGACTATCTGGTGGAACCGGAATGTCTGACCCCTAGCACCGGACTATCCGGCGTGTCCACGGTAGGAGCCGTGTTTTAGTGTTTTGCTTCTTCCGCTGTGTTTTCGCTTCGGATTTGCTTTCCCCACTGTTTGACCATACTCTTTACTTGCTGTACCTCAATGAGTCACATTTCGGTGCGGTGAGTGTCGAGTGGCGGACTTGCAGGTTCCGTTGCCTCGGTGACTTGTGATCTTGTGATTGTTAAGTTGCTCGCTGTTTTCTTGCTTGATGCGTATCCTTTCAGTGGACGGCACCTTGCGCTGCTAGGCACATATCTGTTTAGTGGACGGTGTCTAATTTCTCTCTTGAGCACCTGTCTTCGAGGGTCGTGATTTTGAGATTTTAACTGCTCCTATTCACCCCCCCTCTAGTCGCACGTCTCGGTCCTACGAGTGGTATCAGAGCCGGTTAGGTTTCTTCATACCTTTACTGGTGAGAATCCAGTAGCGACTATGGCGCACTCAGGGAAGGTTCCAATTCTTGGCTCAGATGGCTATCCCTACTGGAAGGGTAGGATGAGAGCATTCTTACTTAGCTAGAGCGAGGACATATGGATTGCTACTCAAAGTATGACTTTTGCGGTGCTCCCCATTGCCGAGCGTACCACACCGGCGCTCATTGCTCAGCACAAGGCGAACTACAAGGCGGTGAATTTTCTCTTCTCTACACTTGGTTCGGTGGACTATGAGAGAGTGAGCCACCTTGATACCACCCATGAGATTTGGTCCCTGCTCAGCGCACACCATGAGGGGACGGTGACAGTCAAGGGTCATCTTGTAGAGACTTACCGGCGCGAATATGAGAATTTCATCCAGAAGTTAGGAGAGTCTATGGATGCCTTGTTTGGTCATTTTCAGTCGATCATCAACAAGCTCCATGTCAACTCTACCCCCGCTGCTCTCCCATACATTGACCATCAACAGGCTGTCAAGTTGCTGACTCCTTGGACAAGAAAGTATGGGAGATCAAGAAGAACTCCATTCTTGAGTCGGCAGGGTATGACACCTTGGGTGTAGAGGAGCTTTATAACAAGCTCAAGGCTAGAGAGGTAGATTACTAGATGAGAGATTCTATCGATGGTACTGGCTCCAAGAGCTTGGCATTAGCTTCTAGCTCTAGAGAGGCCGTTGCTAAGCCCTTGCTTCACAACTTCTCATTTGCTACTTTGATGTCTGTGACAGAGGATCAGTTGGCGCTTCTAGGGGACAACGAGCAGTGTGTGGTGTCTACTCATTTTCAGCGCGCCTATGACAACCGCATGAGCAAGAAGAGGGGCGAAAGGCACAAGTGCTTCGAGTGCAGAGAGGTGGGCCACTTCATCACTAAGTGCCCGAACAAGAACAACGACTACTACAAGAAGGGCAAGACCAGCTCGGGTGACCTCAACAAGTACCACTCCCATGACTCCCACAAGTACCGTTCTGACAGGCACAACTCCGGCAAGCACCGCTCTAGCAGGAAGGCAAAGGACTTCTTGAAGGCTTTCAAGAGCTACGAGAAGGAGAGCTGCAGGCAAGAGAAGGCCTTCCTCGCCAACCTAAGAGGCGGTAGCAGCGGATCAACTTCTTCCCCTTTGTCCTCGTCGAGCTCGAGCGATGAGGAGATCACCACCAAGTAGGACAAGAGGAAGGATCAAGGCGGTCCAGTAGGCCTTTTCTTTGTCTCCTCCAAGTCCAAGTGCAAGCACAAGATAAGCGTAAGTCGGTTTGCTCCATGGCACTACAGGACAAGGGCGACAGTTGCTCCTTTGATGACGAGGTAACTCCTGATGAAGCTCAAGTTCTAGAGTTGCTGGAGAAGACTAGCCACACGTTGAGAGCCCAGGATAAGATGTTGGAAAAGCCTGCTAAGAAGCAGCACAAGCTGAAAGCCAAGCTTGCTGATGCTTTGGCTGAGATTGGGAAGTTGAGGAGTGAGTGAGCCAGCCTAATGAGTTTGAGTGCCCTACCTATGAGTCTTTCAAGTCTGACCTTTGCATGCACATGAGCAAGTATGCTCGTTAGGTACAGGAGATGGATAGGCTGAAGTGCGAGTTAGGCAAGCTCCAGTCCAAGCTGGATGAGCCTACTTTGGTCGAGGTGCCTGAGTGTGAGTCTTGCCCCCACCTAGCTATTGACATAGCTATGCTAAAGGTGAAGTGTGAGGGGCAGCTCAGAGAGCTAGAGGAGCTTAGGGCTAGACCTATGCTTTTGGGTGTGTGCATGGTCTGTTCTACCCTGAGGAGTGAGCTTGAACAGGTGAGAGCTGACTTGGAGGTGCTTTCAGCACCCCCTGACACGTGTGAGAACTATCTCACTTTGAGGTTACAGTTGGTGGAGAAGGATGCCACCCTTAGAAAGCTTGATAAGTCCGCTCCCGTGATTCCCTCTCTAGACTGTAACACTTGTGCTGCCCAGACTTCAGTTCTGGAGGATCTGATAGAGGAGAAGTTGATCCTTGAAGAGGACAACTGTTGGTTGAGAGAGGTGCTGAGCTGGATGTATGCTAGAGAACCTTAGCTTAGGATGATCTCAGAGGGCAAGCGTGGTGAAGGTGACACGAGTGGACTTGGGTTAGGAGAGTGTAGTACCTCGGGTGAGAAGAGTGACCTAATCAAGCTTAACACTGCCTCTCCCGAACCTAGTTCTACTGTTGATGGGGTTTACCAAGAGCCTCCCAAGGCTGTCCTAAGGAAGTCATACTGGACACCCAAGCCACCACAGGCCAAGCTGGATAAGATAGTGGAAGACGTGCTTAAGCCTTTCAGCAAGAGGCAAGTGCAGCACCCTGCGCCACCTAAGGCTTCACCACCACACCAGAAGCCTAAGGTTCAGCCCCAACCTATGCCCAAGAGACAAGTCCACCACTGTGAGTTTTGCTAACGGAATGGTCACTTGAAGGAGTTTTGCTTCAGGAGGAAGCGGTTTGAGAGGCAAGAGAGAGCTTGGGGGAACCAGGATCAGTTCTACCAAGGTGGTAGGCAGGATCCTCCCTGTCATGGTGAGATGGGAGACTGCTTTGCTAGAGGTGAGAGAGGAGGCGGCTTTCAAGCCCGTGCTCCTGGTGGTGAGAAACGCTTTGCCGGTCGAGCTCCTAGTTGTTCTCAGCGCGGCTATGGACCTCATGACCAAGGCTTTGGTAGAGGGGTTGTGAGTCCACGTTTTGGAGGATGTGGTTACCTAGATCGTCGTGATTCTTACTTTGACTGTGTTTACCCCACTTTTCAGCAGATGGTTCTCCAGCCTCAACCCCGTGAGCACCAAGGAGTACATCACATTCGAGGATAATGGTCAAGGTAAAGTGTTGGGTGTTGGTGGTGTTTCGCTTTCTAACAAGCTTCCCCTGAGAGAAGTTGCTTTGGTGAGGAGTTTGGGTTTCAATTTAGTTTCTGTCTCGCAACTTCTTGAGGAAGGGTTTGAGGTTCACTTTAAGGAGGGCTCTTCTTGTGTGCTTGATGCTAAGGAAAACTTTGTTTGTCAAATTTTGCCCTATGGGAAGGTTTTCAAGGTTGACCTTGCATCTGTTTCTGGCCCTCCTCGGTATTTGGTAGCTAGTCCTTCTACTGATATCTGGAAGTGGCATAGGAGGCTAGGCCATTTGAGTTTTGATCTGCTAGCCAGGTTGAGCTCGATGGGTCTGATCCGAGGGTTGCCCAATTTGAAAGCAGAGAAGGATTTAGTGTTCCCCCTTTGTCGTCATGGCAAGATGGTTGCCACATCTCATGCTCCTATTAATCAGGTTATGACCTCTTACCCAGGCAAGTTGTTGCATATGGACACGGTTGGTCCTGCTCGGGTACAGTCGGTGAGTGGGAAGTGGTATGTGCTTGTCGTTGTAGACGACTTTTCTCGCTTTTCGTGGGTGTTCTTCATGGAGTTCAAAGATGAGGCTTTCGGTTTTGTCTGGGATCTGGTCTTGTGGTTAAGAAATGGGAGTCATAAGGCCATGAGGGCTATCCACAGCGACATTAGCGGGGAATTTCATAATTCTCATTTCAAAACCTTCTGTCGTGACCTAGGTCTTGAACACCAATTCTCGTCTCCTTATACCCAACCTCAAAATGGTGTTGTGGAACGAATGAACCACACACTCGTTGACATGGAGCGGACGATGCTCGATGAGCATAGGACTCCGCGACGCTTTTGGGCTGAGGCTATGAATACGGCCTATTACATTGCCAATCACATCTTCCTACAAGTTTTCTTAGGGAAGACTTCGTACGAGCTCTGGTTTGGTAGGCAGCCCAGTGTCAAGCACAAGCATGCGTTTGGCTGCAGGTGTTTTGTGCTAAAAAAGGGGGGTATTTGGACAAATTTGAATCTCGCTGCTTGGATGGTATTTTCCTTGGGTACGCCTCTAGTTCTAGAGCATATAGAGTGTGGATCCTTGATACCAAACAAATGGTAAGTCCTGTGAGGTTTCCTTCGATGAATCTATGCCTTGCACAACCCCTGCATTTGAGCTTTCAGGTGATGATAAACAAGGTGCTCCCATCTTTGAAGATGAGGAAGGTCAAGTAGATGCTAGTGATGTAGAAGCCACTACACTGGCTGCAACTCCTACCCCCTTTGCTATGAGCTCTGAAGACGAAGGAGGACCCTTGCTGATAGCTTCCTCCTCGTTCCCCCGACTGCAAGCTCGAGCAGAGGCTGGCCCCGCTGAGGACGCAGGGGAGGTGACCTCTGAGATTGTTCCATCTCAGTAGGTCTAGCGGGATCACCCTCCACACAGGATGATTGGAGATCTACACTAGCGTGTCACACGCTCTTCGGTTAACTCTTTAGCCTTCTTCTGCCACACTGCATTTGTTGCTTCTTTCGAACCCCGGGATGTGTCACATGCATTATCTGATCCTAGTTGGGTGAACGCCATGCATTAGGAGTTGGAAAACTTTGAGAGAAACCATGTATGGGACTTAGATGAACCTTCACCAAACTGCCACCCTATAGGAACCAAGTGGGTCTTTAAGAACAAACAGGGTGAGGATGGGATGGTTGTGAGGAACAAAGTGAGATTGGTAGCCCACGGTTTCTGTCAGATGCAGAGGATAGACTATGAGGAGACCTTTGCTCCTGTAGCTCGTTTAGAGGCCAATAGAATCCTACTTGCTTTTGTGGCCTCTAAAGGCTTCAAACTGTAGCAGATGGATGTCAAGTCAGCCTTCTTGAATGGTTACATAGAGGAGGAGATATATGTGAGTCAACCTCCTGGCTTTGAGAGTGCCAAGTTTCCAGACCGGGTGTATAAGCTGAGAAAAGCCCTTTATGGTCTGAAGGAAGCTCCAAGAGGTTGGTATGATAGGTTGAAGACTTTTCTGCTCAAGTCTGGGTTTGTGATGGGTTCGGTAGATAAGACCTTATTTTTGTTGAGTCATGGCAGTGACACCCTTCTAGTTCAGATATATGTTGATGACATTATCTTTGGTGGTTCATCTCACGCTTTGGTGTCTAAGTTTGCTGAACAGATGAGCAGCGAGTTCGAGATGAGTCTCATGGGTGAGCTCCAGTTCTTCCTCTAGCTACAGATCAAGCAAGGACCTGAAGGAACTTTCATCCATCAAGCCAAGTACACGAAGGACATTCTAAAGAAGTTTGATGTGGGAGACTCCAAGCCTTTGTCGACTCCCATGTCAACACAAACGGTGCTTGATGCAGATGAAGAAGGGGAGGTGGTGGACTAGAGGATGTACCGAGGGATGATCGGCTCACTTCTGTACCTGACGGCGACTAGGCCGGACATCCAGTTCGCGGTTTGCCTTTGTGCGCGATTTCAGGCCTCACCGAGGACATCACACCGTCAAGCGGTGAAGCGCATCTTCAAATACCTGAAATACACTGCTGAGCTTGGTGTTTGGTTCTCTTCAGCTTCGTCACTCTCTCTTATGGGGTTTTTGGATGTTGACTTTGAGAGTTGTCAGCTGGAGTGCAATTCTATTTCTGGCACTTGCCAGTTTCTTGGTTCCTCTCTTGTCTCTTGATCCTCACGCAAGCAATCTAGCATAGCCACTTCCACTAGAGAAGCCGAATATCTTGCTGTTGCTAGTTGCTGCTCCCAGCTACTTTGGATGAGAGCTACATTGAGTGATTTTGGCCAGAGTTCTAAGAAGATCCCTGTCCTAGTAGGCTCTACTTCTGCTATTTCTGTAGCTAAGAACCCCGTCTTGCACTCCAGAACCAAACACATAGACGTGAGGTTTCACTTCCAGAGAGATCACTATGAGAAGGGGGATATAGACTTGATCCATGTGGAAACCGAGAACCGGTTGGCCGATATCTTCACCAAGCCCTTAGAGCTTAGCGTGTTTGCTCGCTTGCATGGGGAGCTTGGTGTTTGTTACCCCTTTTAGTTTGGGGTAGCTTTGTTGTAGTTTAGGTTTTTGTTTTGCTTTCTCCTTGCTTTTATTTGGTATTCTTGCATTCTATATCATATCATGCATTGCATTGTATCATATGCATTTTCACTTCACTAGCACTAGAGCTCTTCTAGAATAACTAGTTAGTACTTGCTTGTGCTAGACTGTACAGTTGCATGCATGATCATAGTTGGCTAAGCTCCTTGAATCTGTCTAATATCATTTGTGAGCTAAGCTACTTTTATTTCTTGAAAATCAACAAGCATGATCACTACTTGACTTGGTTATCTAGCATGGGTAGGAATGTTGAATGCGAAGCTATCTTCTCAAGCTTGGATATGCTAGTTGTATGCTTTTGTCAAGTTTATGCCTAAGCATTTATGACACATTGCCTAAACCCGAAATCTGAACTAAAATTGTATACGTTGCGTGTCTTATGGGCTGAAATGAAAAGATCCAGGTGGGTTTCCTTGTCACACTGATATAGTTTGAGATCGCTTGCCTTTGCACTTTGGCATGAACTTGGACTAGGCTGTGTGTGACCAAAACCTTGTTTTAAGCTTTTGACGATTCTCTGAACCTAGGCTTGGCATTGGTTGGTAAGAAGTGGCTAAGACAAGTGAATAACCCCTGGCACATGATCTAACTTGCATGAAGATCAATATTGCTAATTTTGAAATCTGCAAGTCTCTAAATTTCTTGTGGTCCGTTGTATATGCTTTGTTTGAGAGTAGCACACCTTGTATGTTTTGCTAGCATCTTGCTGTTTATGCCTATCTTGCAAGATGCTATTCCAGTTAGTGATGCTTTCTTTTCAACAACCTCGAAAAACATGCTCCTGATCTGTATAAGATAGATTCAATTGAGCTTGTTTGCATACTTCATTGCCCTCACTAGCTCTGTATGCTAGAACTCGCATTTACTAGTTTTTCATTACTGCTGAGCTCTTCATGGTACACTTCTTACATTTCATTGCATATTTTGAGGGAGAGTTGTCTAGTTCAGGTGGAGTCGGATTCTATGAGCCCTTAAAGTGTCCATTGTCAACAAGGGGGAGAGATTGTTGCTCCCGGGGGAGTTCATGGACCAAGGGGGGAATTCTAGAGAGAACTAGTTGAGGGGGAGCAGTGCATTCATCTTGCTTTTGTGAGGATGCATTTCAAGGCGAGTTTGAGCTTTGCATGCTCTTGCATCATTGCGTTGAGCCTTCTGCCTCTTTCTGAAGGAGCTAATGTTTTGCCTAAGCATGACTATGTTGAGCCGATTTGCCTCCTTCTTGAGGGGTCATGCTTTAGTTTGATTGACTGTGTTGAGCGGTTTCCCTTATCATAGGGGGTCGATCTTTGGCTTTGTTTGGTTCGATCGACTGTGTTGAGCGGTTTCCCTCATCTTAGGGGGTCATTCTTTGGCTTTGTTTTTGTTGTCTGAATTTGCCCTTCTCTGCTTGTGTTTGGCTTTTGGGCATCATGAGCAACTTCTTCCTTTCTTCTTATTTTTGGTATGACGCTTCTCTTTGTGTCTTTGTTCTATTTTAGGTTACAGGTTGAAGGTTTTGACAATGCACTTATCAAGGGGGAGAATGAGAGCCAATGGCCCGGCTCCATTGCTTTTAGAGTGATGAGCGATTGTCAATAGTAGTCAAGACCCAGAAGGACTTGGGCACAAGCCATCTGATGGACTGGAGGACCTCCGATGGACTAGAGGTAGATGGAGAAGAAAGCCCTCCGAAGGACAGGAGGCATGTTCTGCGTAGGTCGGCCATGGGAGTTTGGTACGTGGAGGAGCGGAACGGCGATGGCAAGTGTAAGACCTTCGAAGGACTGCAAGGCGACCCCGATGGACAGGGGATGCTGGGTGCCACCGTGGTGCTCCAACCCGATTGCATGGCGCGAAGACGTGTGAGGGCGATGGCGGATTCGCTCAAATCTGCCACCCTATCACCAAGTTACCAAGACTCGGCGGATGGGCTCAATTCTCACAAAGATAGAGTGGAGTGGGCTATTCCAGGCCTAGGAAGGAAATCCTAAAGTTTCCCGATTTCTGACTTCAAAACCGGGGGTCGATCGGCGGATTTGGACTACTGGTCACGTGGACGTCATCCGGAAGTTAGCGTGCAACAGAAAAAGATCTTGACTCCATCGCGGTCGTCCTGTCCCCGAGAAAGTTTGGTCTTTTCCAGTTTAGCCCCTATGGGCGTTTCTGTAATATAGGGTTCTCAGTGTAAACTGAGTCTGTTAGGCCTGGGCTATATATACATAAGTGGCTGGTCATTTAGGTGACTCTTCCAACTCTAGAAACCCTAGGCTTAGCTTTCCAACCAGCCAAGTGCTTATAGTGAAAACCGGGTGCTAATCTAGGATTTGGAGTCCCCCAGGCTAGTACTTTGCATGAGTGGGATGATGAAGGGTGATAGGCTGTGAGGAACCTTGTAAGGACTGATTGCCACTTCTAATACAAGGAAGAATCGTCCCCAATTCGTACTCATGTGTGCTGCCATCGCTTCCCCCCTCTCTTGGTTGGTTTTTGGATGAAACTCAAGGGCCTTTTGTGATTTGCTTTGCCCGCGAGTTAATGCCTATTCTATTGGCTCTTTTGGACTTGCAAGGACGTGGAGATCATGTCTTAATTCTGCTGAATTCCCACGAGCAAGTTGTTCTTGAGTTTTCCCTTTTGTTGCCCAAAGATTGCCTTCTCACGAGATCTGAAATTCCCTCTAATCCCATGGTCACTTTGAGTTGATCTTTTGGGAATATCTTTGGAATCGGGTCTAGATACCCTGTGCAAAATCTCATGAAGATTGGACAAGATTTGGTCAGATTTGGGTTTGAAAACCCTTTTCCTGCGACTTTACCGGACCCGGTAGAGCCATTGGATTATCAGGTGTAACCGGACTATCCGGTGGCCCTCCCCGGACTATCCAGCATCGGCAGCCGGGCAGGGCTTGCACCGGACTATCCGGTAGCCCCTGCTGGATTATCCGGTGGAACCAGATTATCCAGCCCCTGGTACCGGACTATGCGGCGTGTCTAGGGCCGGAGCCGTGTTTTATTGTTTTGCTTCTTCCGCTGTGTTTTCGCTTCGGATTTGCTTTCCCCATTGTCTGACCATACCCTTTACTTGTTGTACATCAATGAGTCGCATTTCGGTGGGGTGAGTGTCGAGTGGCGGACTTGCAGGTTCCGTTCCCTCGGTGACTTGCGATCTTGTGCTTGTTAAGTTGCTCGCTGTTTTCTTGCTTGATGCGTATCCTTCGGTGGACGGCATCTTGTGCTGCTAGGCATGTATCCGTTCAGTGGACAGTGTCTAGTTTCTCTCTTGAGCACATATCTTCGGGGGTCATGATTTTAAGATTTTAAGTGCTCCTATTCACCCCTTCTAATCGCACGTCTCAGTCCTACAGATACTTTGATATTATTGATGTCATATTTTATAAAACAAATAAATGGTCAAACTTACCGTGCTAAATAAATGCACGCCTTATTTTGTGGGACGAAGGGAGTATAGAGAAATTGCTCTGCCACGGGGCTGCTAATTTCCGTCGGCTAGATAGGCCGCCGAAAACTAGCAGGCGATGACGTGGCGGGTGCTCCGACACTAGCTTTCGTGAGCCCTCAGCAGCCGACGAAAGAATGTTAATTTTCGTCGGTCGCCGATGGAAGCTAGTTTTTTTCATCAAGTATCTTTCGTCGGTGGGAAACCGACGAAAAAAGAGGAAAAACTGACGGAAGCTGTTTTCGTCGGTTTCTGGCTTGTTTTCGTGGGCTTCCAGCCGACGAAAGCAGTCCTGTTTGCTGTAAGTAACACTCCCTCCATCCCATTAAATAAGCCGTGCATATAATTAGCAAAGTCAAAGTTGGAAATCTTTGAATGACAATTTAGTAAAAAAATATAATGTTTTAGTGTATGCATGTTATATATTTGAATTGGTATTCAAAAGTACTTTATGATGATGATACTTTGATATTATTGATGTCATCTAGGTGGAATGCAATTCTACTCAATATTCAACGTGGAGGTGCCATGGCTCCGAATTTGGAGTCGCAACTCAAAGCGAAATTCCAGTACAAAGTAAATGGGTTTGGACTCCAACTCCGAATTCCTTATGCGACCAAACAACACAATTTAGGAAACATAACCCAATGCCAAATTCCATATTCCAATATCTTCATCTATGCGGGTGTAACAGCTTTTTACATTGGATTCTAACAAAAAAACTATCAATAGCTGAGGTCATTCTCAGTGGAAAGTTTCATATCTGTGTTTCCAATGTGTTACATAATGGAGAGATTGAAATAGTAGGTAATCACTGAGAATACATGGTTTCATTCTGCATAGTTTCATATGCAACGTGCACGACACAGTCTGTCTTGGTAACAATCTAGACAGAGTTTCATCCCATTTCAATTCTTTCTTCGTTAATGTCTCGCTACATCGTCAAAATTTCTGACATAGCACCACATTTAATATTTTCAAGAATGGAAGTTCCACTCGGAATGTACATATTATAATAATCAATGCTGCTTGTTCAGCGTCAATACGAAGCCTTCAATTTCGTAGGACTACTACTGTCCGGTCAGCAAAGCACAATTAGTGTTTTGTAGGACTACCGCTGCCCGGTAAACAAATTAATGCGCAACTATCCGGTCAGCAAAGCACAATTAGTGTTTCGTAGGACTACAGCTGCCCGGTCAACAAATTAATGCCCAACTTGTGATCACGCTCGATCAGTAGACCTGCAGCTGCTTGAGTGTTCCTCTATGGCTCTATATAAACGGCCGGACGGGAACACATATATATTACAAACCTTGTACCTGCGTGTCCAGAACTCCAGCTGAATAATACCCCTGTTGTTTGCTTCATTCAGCACTGAATATAGTCGCTGCTTCTGCACGTGTACGCATACATGTGGAGGCTGAAGGTGTCGGAGCGCAGCAGCCCATGGCTGCGGTCGATGAACAACCTGCTCGGGAGGCAAGAGTGGGTGTTCCATCCTGAGCTCGGCACGCCAGATGAGCGTGCAGAGGTGGAGAAGGCACGTCAGGAGTTTGCTGAGCACCGCTTCGAGCGCAAGCATTCTAGCGACCTCATCATGCGGATTCAGGTTGGTCACCTAGACACTCCATGCACGAAGTGAACAGAGATTATGTCCATCTGAGTTCTGAGAGGAATGGACGTGTTCTTCGGATCTCTGTCTCACTCATCAGCAAATTAATTCAAAGCTTGGTTCCTCTCTCCAGATATGATATATATGAGTGAGGTCGGTTCAGTAATAAAGAACCTGACTTCATTTTCACATTAATTAAAGAGAATTGAGATAAATTAAGCTTATCGGAACGATCAAAAGTCGTCAAGCAGTCTGCATGATAAAATTACTGATAACACACTGAACTACTAACAACAACGACCTGCTTACTTTCTGCTCACTGCTTTTGTTGTACAGTACGCTAAAGAAAACCCTCATGTTAAGCTGACTGACAGTCCGGCTGTCAAGCTTGGAGAGCACGAGGATCTCACGGAGGAAGCTGTGTGGACCTCTGTGAAACGGGCAGTAAGCCGCCTTTGTAATCTGCAGGCACATGATGGACACTGGCCGGCGGATTATGGAGGACTTCTGTTCCTCTTGCCAGGCTTGGTACGTGATGTGCTCCAACACGTTCTCTTACATGCCACTTCTATTATGCGCACATGTGCACACAAGCCATGCATGGTGCGCGTATGCATCGATCCGTTGCCACTTCTGTTGTAATTGTAACGCGTGCACCGTAACAATTGCGATTTTTGTGAAACACACATATGAGACATATATACCAAGTGACATGTAAAATGATTTTTTTCCATCTTCCTATGAAATAAAATTATTTATTAATTATATATGTTTTTTCGCTCCACTGTGTTCATCAGCTTATTACGTTATATGTCACTGGAGTTATGAACACTGTTCTATCATCAGAACATCAGAAGGAGATGCGTCGGTACATCTATAATCATCAGGCAAGGCTATTTTATTGACAAACTTGACGCCTCCATACTGGGAGAAAATTAAGGCAAAGTTCATTGCTTTTCTCCTGAATACAAAAATGTAGAATGAAGATGGAGGGTGGGGGTTGCACATTGAGGGGCACAGCACCATGCTTGGCTCAGTCTTGAACTATGTTGCTTTGAGATTGCTTGGGGAGGGTCCAAGCGGCGGAGAAGATGGAGCAATGGAGAAAGGTCGAAACTGGATTTTGAATCACGGTGGAGCCACATCTACGGCATCGTGGGGGAAGTTCTGGCTCTCGGTAGGATTTATTCTGTTTTGTTCATGATTCATTATTGTGTAGTCTGTGCCTTATTCAAAGGTTTTAATAGCGAGAACTTTCCATATATAAGGTCCTTTATGTTTGACATATTTCAGGTTCTTGGAGTATACGATTGGTCCGGTAACAACCCGGTGCCACCAGAATTTTGGCTACTTCCATATTTCCTGCCATTTCACCCAGGTAATGTTCCTTTGTACTGGCAAGTGCTCACCCATGTATTTACATTTCTCTAGGGCATGCTTGTGCCCCATGTAGCCCCACCAAATCTTAGCGACGACCAGAATTTGATAACCTATAGAGCTTTGGTTGTAGCAATGCAAACACTAGCGCAAACGTTCGCCGTTAAGTTTTACGGTGGTTGAAAATAATGAGAGTCGTTCATTGAGCGAAATCGGTACCATATAGGTTAGTCCGGTACCTAGAACAGTGAGACCACCGGTGATACCTTTCCAACCACCGTAAAATCTCGCATGCTACTTGGCTTGATTGCTTGGAGGCTGGGCTGCAACAATACAGACTATAACTAATGCCCTCATACACTACTACAACAACAACATGCCTTTTAATCCCAAACAAATTGGGGTAGGTTAGAGTTGAAACCTAGACCAAACCACTAGAAAGGGGAAGATTTTTTTAAATTTTTGTATAGTTGCTTTTATAAGAAAACAAGGGTTTTAAAAATTTTGGGAAGAAGCACAAGGAAGAGCCTAATAATCAAGGCTCGGGCACGTGGATAGCTGCTTTCCAAGCAGCTCTATCGAAAGCTAACTCTCTCATTATATTCCAATCTTTAAGATATCTCTTAACTGCCTTCGCCCAGGTTAAATTTGCCCGGCCCTTACCTCTCTTCACATCATTGTTCCGCCTTATGATGCCGCTATGCACTGGTGCCTCTGGAGGTCTTCGTTGCACATGCCCAAATAAATCTTAGTCGGTGTTGCACAAGCTTTTCTTCAATTGGAGCTACCCTAAGACGATCACGTATCTCGTCGTTTCGAACTCAATCCATCCTTGTATGCCCACAAATCCAATGCAGCATACGCATCTCCGCAACACTTAACTATTGAATATGTCTTCTTTTAGTGGGTCAACATTCTGCACCATATAACATCGCAAGCCTAATAGCCGTCCTATATAACTTGTCTTTTTAGATTTTGTGGTACCCTTTTGTCACACAGAACACCGGATGCTTGACGCCATTTCATCCATCCCGCCTTAATTCTATGGCTAACTTCCTCATTGACATCCCTGTCCCTTTGTGGCATTGATCCCAAGTGTGTAGCATTGATCCCAAGTATCGGAAAGTATCCTTCTTGGCACTATCCAACCTTCCAAACTCACATCTCCAGCCACCTGTCTAGCAGAACCGAAGTCACATCTCATATACTCAGTTTTAGTCCTGCTAATTCTAAAGCCTTTCAACTTTAGAGTCTGCCGCCGCAACTCTAGTTTCCAAATTACCCGCGCCTACCTTTTATCCACTAGCGGTACATCATCAGGAAACAACATACACCACGGGATATCTCCTTGCATATCCCTTGTGACCTCATCCATCTCCAAGGCAAAAAGATAAGGTCTCAAAACCGATCCTTGATGTAATCCTATGTTAATTGGGAAGTCACTTGTGTCACCGTTGGTTGTTCGAACACTAGTCACAACCTTGTTGTACATGTCCTTAACGAAGGTCACATACTTTGTTGGGGCTTTATGCTTTTCCAAAGCCCACCACAGAACATTCCTTGGTATCTTATCATAAGCCTTCTCCAAGTCTATGAAAACCATGTGTAGGTCATTCTTTTGCTCCCTGTACCGTTCCATAATTTGTCTTAAAAGGAAAATTGCTTCTGTAGTTGATCTCCCAGGCATGAACCCAAATTGGTCCATGGTAATACATGTCAATCCTCTCAGACGATGCTCTATGACTCTCTCCCACAACTTCATTGTGTGGCTCATCGACTTAATCCCTCTGTAGTTAGTGCAGCTTTGAATATCTCCCTTGTTCTTGAAGATTGGTACTAATATACTTCTACTCCACTCTTCGGGCATCTCGTTCGATCGTAAAATCTGGTAGAAAAGCTTTGTTAGCCAAACAACAGCTATATCTCCTAGGCATCTCCACACCTCGATTAGGATCACATCAGGGCCCACTGCCTTGCCCCCTTTCATCCTTTTTATGGCTCTCTAACCTTGATCTCTTGGGTCCTATGAACAAAGTGTCTATTGGCATCATCAAAGGAGTCGTCCAACTGAATGGATGTGCTCTCACTCTCCTCATTGAACAGGTTGTCAAAGTACTCACGCCACCTTAGTTTGATGTCCTCCTCCTTCACCAAGAGTTGATCTCTCGCATCCTTAATGCACTTGACTTGATTGAGGTTTCGTGTCTTCCTATCACGAATCCTAGCCATCTTGTAAACGTCCTTCTCTCCTTCCTTTGTACTCAGCCTCTGGTAAAGGTCATCGTATGCTTTTCCCTTTGCCTCACTCACTGCTCGCTTTGCAATCTTCTTTGCCACCTTGTACCTCTCTATGTTATCTGTACTCCTGTCATGGAACACGCATTTGTAGCACTCTTTCTTCTCCTTAAGGGCCTTCTGTACATCCTCGTTCCACCACCAAGTATCTTTAGTTGCACCTTTGCTCCCTTTGGTCACACCAAGCACTTCCGTAGCTACCTTCCAAATGCATGTTGTCATTTCCCCCATGTTTTGTCTGCATCTTCCCCTTCTTCCCAAGAGCCGTCCACGAGAACCCTTCTCTTAAAGTCTTCCGTCGCCTTCCCTTTGAGTTTCCACCACTTCGTTCTCACGACTTTGGCTTGTTTATCCTGTCTCGCATGCAAACGAAAGCGGAAATCAGCCACCACGAGCTTGTGTTGAGAGATAACACACTGTCCTAGTATTACCTTACAATCCAAGCATGTCTTTTTATCCCATTTCCTTGTGAGAATGAAGTCAATCTAGCTAGCGTGATGGCTACTACTAAAGGTCACCAAGTGGGATTGTCTCTTTCTAAAGGTGTTGGCTACCATCAAATTGTATACTATAGCAAAGTCTAACACTTCCTCTCCCTCCCGATTCCTACTACCATACCCGGACCCGCCATGTGCCACCTCATAACCTGCATTTGACGACCCCACATGGCCATTGAGATCTCCTCCTACGAAAAGCTTCTCACTGATGGGTACCTCTCTAACCATGCTATCTAGGTCTTCCCAAAACTGCCTCTTCATTCTCTCATCATGGCCTACCTGGGGAGCATACACACTTATTACATTGAAGACTAAGTCTCCAACAACAAGCTTGACTAGGATGCACTCATACACTACAAAAAAATAAATATCTGTGGGTTAATTGAAGAAAGGACATATGCTGCAACACATTACAAAACTTTCAAATTATCTAACATCGGCAGAATTTTAGTTTAAAAAATGGGATATGCTAATAAAATTATGGGTTTAAAGAAATTTACAATGAAATTTGTATACTTCTGTGGCATTTTACCATCATATTTCATCCTTTGAGTTTACCTTCGCTCGTGAATGGTACAACTGTACCAGCCAATATATCCTTGGCTCGTGAATGGTACCACTATACCAGCCAATATATCTGTGTCCAATCACTAATGAATCTATCGTAAATGCCTTCTTTTTTACCTAACCAATTTCATTTTCTACAGGGTAGTTAATTCAGTTTGTTACAAATTAAACCACCAAAGTCAACAAAATTTAGGTTGCTTATTGGCCATTCTTTGGTAATACGGAATGCTGATTTAGAACACAATGCAGGTCGAATGTCTTGCTATTGTCGAATGGTGTATTTGCCGATGTCTTACATTTATGGAAAGAGGTTTGTTGGCCCAGTAACATCGCTTGTACTAGAGTTAAGAAATGAGCTTTACAAAGACACCTACGATGGCATTGACTGGAACAAAGCTCGAACTGAATGTGCTAAGGTTGGTATGAAAAATTGACTGGAGCAAAGCTTGTAGCTAGTAAATGTGTACTATTCCTTATTAATTTTTACGAGTAATGTAATATCAGTTAGACTATTGCAGATTTGGACACACACAGACATGAATTTACAATACAAAGTCTACCGATATAGTCCTCCGTTATATTTGCTTCTTGTGTGATTAGGATATGGGAAACAACCTTTCATACTAGCTAGATAACAAGATAGAAATTTATATGCATGTCGTATATGTAATGTATTAGACTTGTATATCCTATGTAGTAATCCATAGTCTGTTAAAATAGGATAATTGTTCTTCCCTTGAACAATAAGAGTGGTCTCGAGGCCATTTTTTGAATCACATAATTTCTATTGATCAAATGACAAAGTCAAAGATGGACGAACCAATTTCTATTGATCAAATGACAAAGTCAAAGATGGACTATCCCTGAATACGTAACAATTGGCCAGCTCAAATAGATAGAATATCACAAACCAACACTCCTATTATATCACTGCCATCTTATTTGGTACAACTAATAGTGATGAGCCAAAAGCCAAATTACCAATGACGGCTTACAATTGGCAGTTCTTGATGGAACCAAATCAGACTACCACTGATTGTCCTAAATTAAATCATTAATGGATAGCAACAATCTCATGCGCAACAATTATACTGACTCTTTAATTAAGAATTTATGAAAATGAATGATAACAATCCTTCTTCTATGATGTTTAAAGGAGTACCTATGATTGTATTTAGGATTTCTGATACTGGATAAAATTATAGAAACAATAATAGAACCTCTTGATTTACACAAATATTTTTTTATTCTCACCTCTATTATTTAGAAATAAATATTTTAGAAATACTTGTCCTACTAAGTGTGCACAATTCAAAAGTATTGCAACATGCATTGGATATCTAGATGTTGTTTTTTGGTCAAGATGTTGTTTTTGAAAAATAGACTTTATATTAATTAAATGATTTTTAATATGCTAATAATACAGGAAGATATGTACTCTCCGCATTCATTGGTTCAAGGCATGTCTTGGGCTTTCCTACACAAGTTTGTTGAGCCAATTATGTTTCATTGGCCTGGGAGAAAACTGAGGGAGAAAGCTTTGGCCATGGCCATAAGGCATGTTCACTATGAAGATGAGTGCACTCACTACATCAACCTCGGTGCTGTACCTAAGGTAAAGTGCGCAATATATATTACGATAATTTGTCAAATATTTACAAAAATGGAGGTGTAGTTTCTGCTTTGAATTTGATGTTGAATGGCAGAGTAACAAAGCAACAAATTACTTTGACCTTGGAAAAAGAACTATTCACAAACAATCATTGGCACTCAGATTGCTTTAGGAATAAGAACGTCATTCATCTCTTAACTTTAAAATACGGTAATCTCATACCACATGTATCCTTAGCCATTGCATATCAGATCTACTTCTAGTTTGCTGATTGCAATCAATGGAATATATGGTTGAGACCTAAACTTGAGTCCTTTAAAGTCTATAGATATGTAAGAGTGGAGCCAAAATATAGAAAGAATAAAATGCACCATCATTCTATTAACTTTTTGGACTATGTCGATTAGGTCTATCAACTATCAAGTAATTTTTTGGTCTATTAATTTTTTAAAGTGTATCATAAAGGTCCATACCACACCTAACATTAACAAAAATACATATAAAATCATATACATTACCAAATTTAAATAATCAACTTTGATGTCCTGATGAGATCTGCAAGGTGGAACTGGCATTGACGACTTTGCCTCTATTTAAATGGTAAAACATATTTAAATGGTAAAACTTTTTTTTATCCAAAATTAGAAAAATGTTATTCTTGAAATTTTTACACGTATAGATACTGACTAAAATACAAGCAGCATCATTTTTGTGATATTAAGTAGTACAACAAGCCATAAATTTGTTTCATTGAAAAGACCATATTTCATAAATATCTCATTGAGTTAAATGTATGGAAGGTCCTCGAACTTGTCGTGGTGTACCAGATAGGTCCACGAACTCTCAGAACGTATTTTCAGCGTTCCAAATTTATTATGGTGTACTAGATAGTTCCATAAACTATCAAAACACATTTTCAGCACCCTAAATTTTTTATGGTGTATCAGATAGGTCCACAAACTCGTCGTTTTATGTTTATTTTTCGATTAAGCCCCGGAATGATCTATCTCTTCTGTGCTGAAAATGCGTTTTGATAGGTTTTGGATCTATCTGATACACCATAATAAGTTTAAGGTGCTGGAAATGCGTTTTGAGAGTTTGTGGACCTATTTCGTACACCACAACAAGTTTGAGAGCCTCCCATACATTTAACTCTACATTATTTCTTTAACAAAACAGCCACCACTAACCATGAGGAATGTATACATATATACACAGAGCATAACAAACACAACAGTATTTTTGCAAGATTTTTAGATGCACTAAACAATAGATTTCAGCAATTTATTTAGCATAAATAGGGGTAAGATGATCAGTTTACATGTCAATTTAGTTCCATTGTGTTGATTTCATCAATACAAAGATAAAAAATTGATTTTATAATTTTTAGATATGTACATGACTTAATATGTGATTTTTGTTAATATTAGATGCCATATGGACTCGTCTCCTACACTTTTAAAAGTTAATTGACAAAAAAATGCACATTGATAGTTGATGCACCAAAGTTAACTGACTAATGAAGCATTTTATTCTATAAGAAAATTTGATTATAGCGAGGGATCATCCTCTCTTATAAATCATACCATTCATCCGATCACAAAGATTTCTTAACGAGTCTTCTTACCTAGTGCTATATTTTGTTGAGCTCGTTGTTCTACTGTGCTAGTGGCTTGAAGAAATTATACAGACCATGCACGGTGCGCACATATAGTTGTTGCACCTTCAGTTGTAGTTGTTGCTATAGGTAGCTGTTGCGATTCTGCGCGATGCTCCAGTCACAATTGCGACTCTGCGCGCTTCGGCAGTCGCTACTGTTACTGTGCTGTTGTGACTCCGTGCGCGGTGGCAATTGCAACAGCTATAGTTCTATTGCGACTCCACGCGTTGCGGCAGCCGCAACAGCACCGTAGCTGTTGTGACTCCGCCGTGCTGCGCCAGTCGCAATTGCTAGTCGGTGGTGGCCCGGTTTGGGGATTTGAGCACCAGCAGAGTCGTTAGGAATTTCTTGAGAGTTTCAAACGTTTTTGGGCTTCCGGTGTCCATTGAAACTTGTCCACCCTCTTGATTAGCTTAAAGAAAGGCATCCCCCTTTCGCCTAGACGCGAGATGAACTGACTTAGTGCTGCCTTGCACCCTGTCAGCTGCTGGACCTTCTTCTGTGACCTTGGAGGTTCCATCCAGAGAATAGCGTCAATCTTCTCGGGGTTTGCCTCGATCCCCCTATTGCTGACGATGAAACCGAGTAATTTCCCTGCTGGTACCCCAAAGATGCATTTTTCCGAGTTAAGTTTTCAGCAGAATCTTCTGAGGCTATTGAATGCTGAAGATCATTGATAAAATCGTCAGATTTCTTGGTCTTGATCATAACATCGTCAACATAGGCCTCCAAGCGCTTGCCCCAGCGCTCTGACAGACATGTTTGGATGGCACGCTGGTATGTCGCCCCGAAATTTTTCAGCCCAAAGGACATGGAGGTGTAGCAGAACACCCCAAAAGGCTTGATGAAGGCTGTCTTCTCTTGATCCTCCTCAGCTAGACTGATTTGATGATAACCCGAGTAACAATCTAGGAAAAAGAGCAAGGAGCATCCTACCGTGGAATCTACGACTTGATTTATCCTAGGTAGCCAAATGGGTCCTTTGGGCAGTGCTTGTTGAGATCGGTATAATCAACACGCATACGTCAGTCTACTTTATTCTTTTTGCTTTTTTAGTACGAGTATAGGGTTTGCGAACCATTTAGGATGGATGACTTCTCTAATAAACTCATCGGCTTGGAGCCGAGTCAGCTCCGCACGAATTGCCTCTGTTTTGTCGGGGGTGAATCGGAGCAATTTCTGCTAGATTGGCTTGGCGTTGGGGTAGACTTTGAACTTGTGCTCGGCCGGCACCCTCAGGACCCCGGGCATGTCAGCAGGCTTCCATGAGAACATGTCCCAGTTGTCTTGCATGAATCGGACGAGTGCGTCTTCCTGTTTGGGAGGAAGAGTGGAGCTGATGCTGACAGACTTGGATGCGTCGGAGAGGCTGAGTCTGACCTTCTTGGTCTCTTCAGTCGGTCATATTGTTGGTGTAGCAGCGGCCTCCTGAGTCAGGATCGCCAAGCCTAGGAGTGAGGCCGCCTCCGCCACGAGCCGCTTCTGCATCCCTGAAGTGCCCGCCACAAGGGCCATCTGTGCCACCTCTCGTGCACATTCCGCGGCGCCTTTGAAATCTTCTCTCATGGAGAGGACATCATGCGGCCCTGGCATCTTGAGGACTAGGTACGAGTAATGTGCGATGGCCATGAACTTGGCCAGCCTAGGGCACCCAATGATGACGTTGTAGGTAGAGTTGAAACTCATCACCTCGAAGCGAAGGAGCTCGGTGCGGAAGTTCTCTGGCGTGCCAAAGGTGACAGGCAGGTAGATGTGCCCCACAAGGTATTCTCCAGAATCAGGCATAATCCCAAAGAAAGGACTGTCTGACTCCTTGAGATCGCTGAGGGGGATCCCAAGAGCCAGCAGAGTCTTGGGGAACATGACGTTGTTGCTACTCCCACCGTCGATCAACACCTTCTTGACTAGGCTGTCGTTGACCACTGGGCTCACGAGCAGAGGGTATTTCCTCGGGTGATCGAAGTTGAGGCATTGATTCGCCCAACTGAAGGCGATGGGTGTCATGGACCACCTGTATGGTCGGGTGGCTCGACCGTGGCCGGCACGACTTGGCGGTCAGACAGCTTCTGTTGCCTCTTGCTTTCCTGAGAGCCATGCCCCCCGAAGATGATGTTGACCACCCTATCAGCATGGGGGAAGTTGGGATCGTTGCCCTGTTCAGTGGCGGGGGGATGCTGGTCCTGTCGTAGAGGTGGCGGCGGTGGTCCTTGATGAGGGGCCACCCCTGACAGACCATGTTCTTGAAGTCTCGGCAGAGGCACAGGGTGTGGTACATATCCTTATGATAGGGGCAAGGCCCATCGAGGATTTCATCCAATGAGCACCTGTCGCCGCCACGGGGGTTGCCATGGGGGCGCGCGAATGGCAGCCCCATGGTGTTGACATTCTCCTCCCGTGGTCATTTGCCCCAATGTTACTCCTGCCACGAGGTGTCCTCCCGCTTCTCTTGCTTGTCCTTGCCGCGGTCATCACGGCACTGCTCAATGAGGTCCCGAGCCCGCTCGTCCATGGTGATGTACTGGTCGGCTTCGCGGAAGAGCTACTCGAAAGTGGTCGGGGCCTGCTGTAGTATGGCCCTTAAGAAGGCCTCGTCGCGAGACCCCCGATAGAAGTCTTCAATCACCGCCGCCTCGGTGATATCGGGGATGCGATTCTGCATCGACTGGAACTGCTTCAGGTAAGCATGGAGAGATTCACTGTCCTTCCTCTTCACTGACTTGTGGTCCCACGGCTGCGCTGGCTTTTCTGAGAGTGATTGGAAGTTGGCAATGAAGCGATCGCAGAAGTCCTTCCAGCTGTCGATGCAGTCATCTCGAAGGTGATGGAGCCATTGGAGTGCGTCCTGCCCGAGTATGATAGGGAGGTAGGCTGTCATCATGTCTTTAGTCGCGCCAGCGGTGATAGCCGCAATAGAGTAGATGGCCAGCCAAGCGCGTGCCTCCTGCTTGGCCTCGTATTTGTCGACGTTGGAGACCTTGAAGTTTGGCGGCCACTTGACCGAGCGGAGCTGGCTGGTGCAGACAGAGACGTCGAATGTGCCGTGTGGGGGCAGGGCGCTCCTGGTCATGACGAGGTAGCAACGGAGGATGATGATTTCCCGACCATTCATGGACCGAACGGTGCGGAGCGGGGCCGTTCACCGATCCTGTAACCGAAGGAGCCCGTACGCCGGTGCCTCATTACAAGACGCCGTGGTGCCGGTCGTACTCTTCCCGCCGCTTAAGTTCTTCTTTGTGTCACCACGTGCATGATGCCTCAATGTTATGCTAAGCGTCGCGGCGGCCATACAGATTGTGCCGCAGGTCGCTAGGGGGTGGCTCGATGGGAGCTTCTAGCAGGAGGTAGTTTACCGCCCGAGTGAGGAATTGGCGTTAGATTTCCCTGTCAGGAGAGTCAGGGAGGCGGGTCGCGAATTGAGCAAGCACACCACCAGCTTGATTCAGAGTTTGCATGGCCTCGATAAACTCCGGCAGCAAGTTGTGCTCCAGTGGTGGTTGGCCGCTAGACTATTCGCGGTTGCGTCCACCCTGATTTTGCCCGTGCCCAGCCTGTGCTCCCAGGCGCTGGTGCTCCTGGATGCTCCGATGATTCCTCCACCCGGTATTTCGCTGTTGACAAAACTCACGCTCCTCCGAGGTCTCTCCTAGTTTGGATCCTTTGTCAAACGAGACCGATAGAGTCAGGTCCCGCTCGCTGGCGTTGTGGTGACGGTGGATGTTACGAAGCCGGTTCCTCCGATGGCGTTCCTCGCTTCTCTACTGATCCTCTCCAGCCTTCGTTGATTCATCCTTAGAGACGTCATCGTCAATCACCCTGCCGTCGATGACGAGAATCTCAGGGAAACAAATAGATAAATGCAAAGGCGAGTTAGCACCCTCATCGAGGACCGTGGATGGCCCCCTTCCGAGTAAATCCTAGGGACCGGCGCCATGAGCACCGTGGTCGAAATCAGCTGTTGGCTCGGCCATGAGAGAGTCGGGGGAGGTGAGGATGCAAATCATGTGCTTGCATGGGACCTCACGCCCTGTAGCATCCCTAATGCCGACGACACTCCACTAGCTGGATGAGCGTCCATTCAGGGTGGAGGTGATGGTGAGCCCCAAACAGAGCCCAGTCAGGGGGACCTCCTCTTCATCCTCCTGAGACCGCTGTTGATGAAGTTCTGGTGCAGGCGTCATCCGAGCACTCCCGTTGTCGTTGAGGGGAGCCAAGGCACGGGACAGGGACCTCTGGTACACTGTGGCACTGTTGAGAAGTCCTTGAGGATACCAAGACGGGACCCGGTCCTGCGCATGGTTCGAGCCCAGGTGCGGTGAGCTCGTAGTTGCCGTGGACGCTGAGGGGCGAGGGAGCCCGAGGTGGTTGTCTCGGTGGGCCCCGCGCGGAGGGCGAGCCTCTTGCTGACTACCCCTCTCCCCCGACTAATCTCATTCTGGATCTGAGTTGGGGAGGCGGGAGGTGGAGTCCACAGCATTGGTGATGGTGCAGCGCTCAGCCGAGGTGGGGGTACTGATGTAAACCCATGCCCGGCTAGTGCTACAATAGAGCGTTGCACGCCGAAGATTGGTTGGGGAGCCTGAGTTGGAGAGGGACGAGATGGCGCGCTCCGCTTCGTGGCACGCCGCTGTCGAGCGGGAGCAGAATGAGCCAGCGCAGTTGGTGCGGAATGCTGTGGAGTAGAGGTATTTTGGGGTACCGGGGCCTAGGGACGAATCTGGTCAGCCCTTAGCGGTGCGACGGCAGGTGTGGGTCCTGACGCGGTCTTCCTCCTCCCTTGACTGATGTTGGTCTAGATCCTAGTCAAGGAGGTCGGAAGCGGGGTACGTCGTGTCAGAGAAGACGTAGTCGCCGCCCGGGATGCAGAAGCCAAAGTAGATCCAGGTCCGCCCGGGACTACGACGATCCGCCGCAGGCCTAGGGTAGTTTGGGGCACTGAAGCTCGAGGGTGAGACGGTGCGTTGAGCGTAGCACGGGTTGACGCACCGGCCCACTGAAGATTTGTCATAAGGCTGGGGTCATGGTGGTCGCAGATAGGAAGCTCTTTTGAGTCGATGTGGTGCCCTTCTAGCTTCGCGCCTCCTCCAGTGCACCGCTAATGCGGTGCAGATCGTCGTGCACATCGGCGATGAATGGGATAGATCCAAAATGGGTCATCATCCCAAGGGCGAGCTTAGCGTTGTTGACGGTGGTGATGGCCATGGAGCTACCCACTGACAATGTTGCCGCCCCTACCAGGCGCGCCAACTGTCTGGGTTTTATATCGGCAGTACACCACGGGGAGTACCACGAGGTGCTGTTGAAGGTTATCAAGATCGTCGGTAGCTTGATGGTTCGTGCGATGCACGATGAGATACAAGATTTATATAGGTTCAGGCTGCCTAGAGGCGTAAAACCCTACGTCCTATTTGTTTCTAAGATTGGATTGCTTTGTGCTCAAGAGTACAAAAAATGCGTATCTAGCCTAGAGAATGGTGTGCCTTGAATGAGTCATAGGGGTCTCTAACCCACCTTATATAGGCCGATGGGTTCTAGGTATAGATGGCAATGGGCATGAAATACCCGCCTAACCGCGGGCAACAAACCCGATGGGCAAGGATACGGGTGTGAGTTTACGACCGATGGATATTTATTCACGGGCAAAGAAATTTAGCATCCGTCACCCGCATACCTGTCTGACATGTGGACCCCACATTGAGTATACAGTCTTCCCCCACTCCCCGTCTCCCCCAAGCAGCTGCCGCCACCTTCCCTACGACCCTGCCCCCCATCCACTTGGTGCCTCCACTCCACAATCCGGTCCCCACTCTCCCCGGCGGCGGCGCCCCGCGCCAAGCCGAGCCCCTCGCCCCCTCCGACCGCCGCGAGACCACGGTGCCCCTAGCATGGCCGCGCCAAATGCCCAAGCCGAGCCCCTCTGCGACCGTGAGATCGCGCCGCGCCCGCGCCAGCCGCGCCAAGCTGAGCCCGCGACTGAACGTCGACCTCCTGAACCATCCTCTGGTCGCTTCTCCTCCGGTCCTTCCGTCCTCCATGACTCCTCCAGTCCTCTGTTCGTCCCATTACTCGACTGCTTGGGTAAGTGCCTACACCAACCCAAATATGCTACTTTCTTTCTTTTCATTGCTGATTTCTTAGATCTTGTGAAATCGATGTATTATCCATGGCCACTAAGGTTAGGTTTTTGTGAAATCGATGTTTCACGGGCATTGAATTCCCGCGGATAATGGGCATGGGCACAGTTCTGTGCCCGTTGCAGGTGGTGGGCATGGGCGCGGGCACGGATATTTGCTCGCGGGCGCAGGTGTGTGAAGGTACTATCCGCGCGGATATTTCCTATTGCCATCTATAGTTCTAGGGTTACAAGTCGATTTCCTTCCTAACCACTAATCCCACCATCTCCGACGAACTGCCCCTTGGATAGTATGCAAATCTCCACGTGAGCCTTATCTGAACAGTTCGCTAGCTTTCCCTTGATCTTCAAGTCGTCACGCCATTCTTTGGGCCTAAGCCATCCAGCTGACCCATGGAACAGGCCGTCTGGTGTGCTTGGCCTCTCCAATGGCCCATGTACAGAATCCGCGCCATGAGGCTCTAGGGGATATCTGTCCCCCACAGGCGACGGTTGCGAGGACCTCCGCGTCGAGGGAAGAAGAAAGCATGTTATGCTACACACACACACACACACATATATATATATATATATATATATATATATAGTGTGCACGTGCGTGCGTGTGTATATTTGCAAAGAATCCTTTTTGTACATCAAAGCTGGTAGTGAGATCTGTCAGAAATATATGCCTTATCATCTTGTCACTTATTACTGAAAAGGAAAAATAATAAGTGAATTATACACAGGCATTAAGTATGCTTGCATGCTGGATTGAAGATCCAGACTCAGAGGCGTTCAAATGCCATATTGCACGAGTATATGATTATTTGTGGGTTGCTGAAGATGGCATGAAGATGCAGGTAACCATTGATTGTTCTTTTTTCAGTAATGAAGTATCTCTATTGCTCTTGTATATGTCCCATTTCTTGCTAGTTCCTCACACTCCATTAAGACAACTACTACACATCAACAAATATGTCCACATTTACATTTTATTGGTGTTGTCGGCTAGTAGTTTTAGCAAGTTCAATTAGCTCTTTATGAGTTTACAAAGTATAGAACATTTCATTCAATTTTTTTTTTTGGAGTCTTGCACTGAATCACTACCAATCCCTATCTACTCTCAAAGAAAACTCGTTGAATGTAGTAATACTCAGTGAAGATAAAGGTACATAAAAAGGATCACAAGGAAGAACTTTACTCGAAGCTGGATGTTCACTGACAGTAGCTGGATGTTCACTGACAGTTACGAGTTATTGACTGCCTAGACACATGTAGCTTTCCTATAGAAGCCTCATGTGGCATAAACTAGCTGTGTTTGGCATTAAAATGATTTACTATTTATAATAGAGTTGTGTGAAGTACAGCATTAGCACCCCTGATTCATAGTAGGGTCACGACTTCTCAGGCCCTGATCATGATGTTTCAGATTTCACCTGATGATATTCTCCGCAGATTTACGATGGAAGCCAGGTGTGGGACGCTGGTTTCACAGTTGAGGCCCTATTGGCTACTGGCCTTATCAAAGAGCTTGGACCAACTCTTAAACGAGCACATGCGTTCCTTAAGAATTCACAGGTACATGCAAAAAAAAGAGGCCTCAATTTTAGCTCACAATATCTATTATATTTAGTGTTACTTAATTATAACAAGCTATTTTCACAATGGAATTGAAGTTGCTTGAAAATTTCCCTGGAGATTTAAACTACTGGTACCGCCATATATCAAAAGGTGGATGGACATTTACTACCGCTGATGATGGTTGGCAAGTTTCAGATTGCACAGCAACTGCACTAAAGGTGGTTAATTAAGTCTTATTTGTTACCAATGAATATGGTCTATGATGTACAATTTTAGTTTCTTTCAATATCCTATCAAACACCTTTTGTATTTGTTCATTTGTTGATAACAATGTGTAGCTTTAATTTGTACCATTGTTTCTCCGGTCATCACTACTATGTAATTAAATCTATTTAAAAAAGCAACGCCTGGGCACTAGGTGAGGTGCACCATCTCGCCTAACAACTAGGCATTTTCTGTAGGCTTTTCCTTAGAGATGTGTTAGGCTTGATGAATGCATGAAAAAGCATTATGATTCGGATAGATAAGCTCCAACCATTTTATTCATCGATGCACATTGACATTGAAAGTTTGTTTAATGTGCTAGGCATCAGAATAATCTATCACAGAAAGAATAAATTCCTAGCAATGCCGAGACGCTAGGCAGAGCTCATCCCCCTGCCAAGTGCTTTAGTGCTTTTAAATTAAGTATTTAATATAAAATTATTATACTAAAAATAATTTAGAAATTTGAGAATATCATTAATTGTATTGGCGTTATCTATTCTGGGTTGTGACAGGGAGGGAGGAAGAACATGATCATAGTAACATATATGTATTCATCTACACACTTTTTTTTGCCCTACAAAGTTTATGTTCACTTCTTATCATCTAAATTAATACTATACAGTTTGGCAAGTTAGTTAAAGACTTGACAAAACTGAAGTTATATTAGAGTGGCTTACAGGCTGTAAGCTTATTGATGTTAGTTCTGGATCCTCACATGATTGATGAACCAACTGCGTTCTCAATGTCTTATATACTGTGAATAATTTTGCATGTTGTTTTTATCCCTAACGAATTTCTATGATGTCTTTTAAATTTAGTTAATGTCATAATTTTTCGAGAAATGTAAAGTCACAATTTTTCTTGCATGTAGGCATGTCTATTATTATCAAATATTTCTCCAAAAATCGTCGGTGAACCCATAGAAATAGATAGACAATATGATGGTATCAATTGTCTAATGTCTTTGATGGTAAGCAAAGCTAAAACCCATCTCTTGTATTCTACCAAGATTTAATTTGTACCACAATTTTTATTTCATGTTGAGAACGTATTTTTTGGGACGTGCGTACTCACTATCAAGTTGTTGGAACAATGGATACAATGGAATGACAAAACATTTATTCTTCATTTTTACTAGATCACAAGTTTTTTGATATTGTGCTACAATGCTAATAGGATTGTTACAATGATTGAAAAGTGCCAATTATACTTTCAGAATAGCTGATAAGTATCGATGGTACTTTCAGGATAATCGATAAGTAACAATGGTACTTTCGTACAATTACAAATGTGGAATATTTTTATGCCCTTTAAATTATTAAAAATTTTAAAATTGGTACTAGGCCGACGTTTTTTGGTACTGGTCACACTCATTGGTACTTCTTGAATAGTACTTTCTAGTTTTGAAACCATTGGATCTCATAAAATGGAAGGCTTATATTAATCCCAATCATTATAAAACTTGTAATATATAAGACCTTTGTAATTCATTTTTGTCAAACATAACATAAGGACCGTAATCCAACTTTTTTTGAACAAGCAATCCAACATATTATCGTCTTATAAGGATAATAATTCTAGAACTATATATGGAACATTTTTATTTGACGTGGCATGTGCTTTATTGATATCCACAGAATGATAATGGTGGCTTTTCGGCATTTGAACTCGTAAGGTCTTCAACATGGCTGGAGGTTGGAATTTTGAATTTATAGGATCCTACTTTTTGTGTTATTATGCATGCATATTTTCCAATGGATACAGTTGCTTTACCATGCTTTCATCAGTAAATATGAGCTTGAAGATAGAAATAGAGATGAATCCATGATTTATGCTTATAAATAAACATGAGACAAAAACAGTAAGTAATGTATCCCTTATATACAAGATAGATTTGTTAGGTGTACAAGAACAACCGCAGAATATCTCTAATTGTACTTAGCTTAATTTAGAAAAAGCATGATGGCATACAAATTTAACAAATGGTGAAATTAAGTACTCCACGTTAAAACTTCAGATCTACCTGTTTTGTACATGCTTGCATTGCTGAAAATGCATATCTATCTATGTACGTGCTTTCAATCAATCTGACAACATTTGTGTATTCTGAAAAATTGGAATTCAGTATATTAATCCTGCTGAAGCATTTGGGCGTGTAATGGTTGAATACCCGTAAGATGCTACAAACCTTGAGTTCTTACATTCTTTTTCTGCCCAAAATAAGAAAAACTACAACCATATGCAACTGAATTATTTAACAGGCATGTTGAATGTACATCATCATCAATCCAGTGTCTAGCACTGTTCAAAAAACATAACCCTGAGCACCGTAAGGAAGAGGTGGAAAATTGTATCAGCAAAGGTGCTAAATTCATTGAGAATATTCAAAGAACAGATGGTTCATGGTTGGTATCGACACCATGCATATATAATTACGAATATCACATGGTGATCATATATAATATCTAATCAACTTTAATTATTCCAAACCTGTGTTATGACAGGTATGGCTCTTGGGGAGTTTGTTTTACTTATGCCACATGGTTTGCAGTGGTGGGGTTAGTTTGTGCTGGCAGGACATTCACGAATAGTGCTACAATCAGAAAGGCGTGTGATTTTCTCTTGTCAAAAGAACTTCCTTCTGGCGGCTGGGGAGAGAGCTATTTGTCAGCTCATAATGTGGTAATTTACCATTTTGATTAAAGCTAATATATTTATTTAGGAGTCAGGATTTGCTGTAGCTAATTTTTGTAATTAGGTGTTTCTATGAAACTTTTTGTGGAGTCATAATTGAGAGTACAACAACAGTATAACCAACAGCCTGATCAATGACCATATTCTGGCTTGCATTCAATTAGGTTTACACAAATCTTAAAGGAAATCGACCTCATGGTACGCACACTGCATGGGCCATGCTCGCACTACTTGACGCAGGACAGGTCTAGTTTTTTGTTTTATTTTTTAGCTTGCAGATTTGGTGCAATGTGGTCATTTGCAACAGAAACTAATTCATCATGTTGTTATAGGCTAAAATAGATCCAGCGCCTTTACATCGAGGAGCAAGGGTTTTGCTCGATTTACAATTAGAGGATGGAGAATTTCCACAGCAAGTAAGTAAACCTAATACCATCGAAGTTAGAAGGTAGATTTATTGTCTCATTGGGATAAGGCAAGACATATTACTAATGTGCAAAGTAGTTTCATGGAAAAACAAGCATATTGCTTGGTTATACCTAACTATTCTTGATGCACTAATCTCAGCTTCCGCGGAGCAAATTTGTAGAGATCTCCCAAATAGCATTTACAATAATGCCAATATGAGACAATATATTTCACTATTATATTCTTGTTGGGGTTAAATCATTAATTAAACAGTGTGGACTAAATTCTTTGGTTGGGTTGCTGATGGATTTCCATATATTTGGCTTCACCAATACTTCTATAGCTTGATTTCATAGTACGAGGATTGCAATGCAATTCCTTTGAAAAATGGAAGCTATCCTTCATTGCAAGCCTGTTCGAATACAAACCTTATGAAAAGTTACATGGTACATGAAGAAGGCATCATCATCATCATTTTATGAACCATCATACCAAACTCGATAGCCATGATGTTCAATTTTCATAAACGCGAATCTAATTATTGACCCGTAGCGTTCAGATATTGTGTATGATATTTTCTATATGTAAAAAATTAATCCAATTTTAGAAACAATATGTGTAATTCATTACGTACAAATGCTAGGTTTTAATATGTACTAGCACTATGAGCTAAGATATATGCCATATCGCCTGTGCAAATCCATGAGTTGGCAACCAACAAAGAGTTTCTACAAGTTTTATGGTGATCAGAAAAAAAATAGGAGCCATCCATCGAAGAAAAATCTAACAATTTAGAAACAGGCGGTACCACGGTACCGGTACCAAAAATGATAGGACCGGTATTCAAATTTTATTTTTTTTAATTTCACAAGGGCATAATGGCCTTTAAAAATTTAAAAAGTACCGGGGGTACCTTTCCAACTACCGTAAAATCTCTCAAAAGTTTCAAACATTCCTCTCGTACCAATCAAACACACAAATGTATGGTACTAAATAATGTAAATCAAAGTTCAATGAAACTAACTCCTTGGTAATAGATTGATAGGCGTGTTATGATATCAGCCAATCTCTATGTTTGTTAACCAAATGGACCTGAAGAGAAGTCTGAATAGGTAGAATAGAGTACGTCAAACGTTAATCTATTCTATTAATATATTCAGGTGGGATGTTCACCCCTATTGACAGAAAAAAAGGTAAAATAATACCGAAGTAGAAAAATTGTTGTGACGTGAAGTTTAGTAATGGATGAGTACGGTTCCATTTTCATATATAGAATCAAAATTCATTGATTATGTGAAGCAAATATTTGTCTCATAACCATGGTACACCCTCTTGGTTACACCACAATTTTCATGAGTAAACAAACATATCTCTTTGAGATATTTAGTGTCTGCCAACTATACCACAACTAGAATAATACTACATTATTGATAATACAAATTTTACGGTGGTTGAAAAAAAAAAGAGATATCCATCTGAGAAAATCAAGCGGTTTAGAAATAGACGGTAACACAGTACCGGTACTAGTTGGTACTAAATAGATGGGTCCCGTATTAAAACTGGTGGAACCGGTATCCATATTTTTTATTTTAATTCCACAAAGGACATAATGACTTTTAAAAATTAGAAAAAATAATGGTACTGCCTGGTACCGGTGTACCTTTCCGATCACTGTAAAATCTCTCGAGTGATAATATAGCCTCTTGATCTTTACTGGTCTCAGTATGTGTAAATAGTATACAAGTGAAGTGTTGTGTGCTGTTCATATACACATATTTTGCATTATATAGAAAATGTGAGATGCCATAGGTGAATCGTTTTTATTGGAAATAACAGTACAAATGTAACTTTATCCAATAAAGGAAATCTTATTTCTAACACATTTGTTTTAGGCAAACTGTCACTTTTCATTTATGATTCCTTACCAAGTTACAATATTCAAATATATTCATCACTATATATTATACTGTCACCAACAGGAAATCATCGGAGTTTTTCTCCAAACTGCCATGGCCAGTTACTCCCAGTATAGAAACATATTTCCAATATGTGCTCTCACTGAGTACCGCCGTCGAGTGCTTCTTGCAGACAAGAAATAAAGCATATGATTTGAAATCGTACAGCCTGCACTAGGCATGTGTAGGTTCCAGAAACAGCAGTCTGTTTTCTCTTTACATGTATATTTTATTTCCCTTAAACTCTGTTACAAACTTAGTTATTTCTAAAATAACATCACGTTTAATCGTGAGTAGCAGTTCTGGCTCCTTCCTTTATTTGTAATAAAACATGGAACCTATATAGTGCTGCTTGTATGCTTCCTTGTGGTTCCAGGTGCTTTGCAACATGCATTATCCCATCAACTTTCCTATTATGCGCTATTTAGTTGTTTTTATACAAAAGATATTCCCTTGTCAACTACTACAAAAGTGCTCTGTAGGAGCGGTGGAAGAGCCCTTTGTAGGATAGGTTTTGGAAAGCGCTCCTACTCGTGGGCTCCTACTGTGCATCCACTATAGGAGCGGTTTTAGGACCAGTCCTGTAAAGGGCTTAGCAGGAGCGATGGAAGTTAAGAACCGCTCTTGCTAAGGTCCTTACATGAGCAGTGCTGAGATTCTTTGCGAGAGCGATTCTTAAAATGAGCCGCTCCTGCTAAGATACTCAATAGGAGCGGTTTGTGTTTTCCACCGCTCCTGCTAAATTGAAAAAGCCCCACTATTTCTTTCCCGCCATAATTTTAAAAAGCCCTATGTTTTTGTTTCCCGCCAATTTCGTAAGTGATTTGCTATCGAAATCGTATGGATTGCAATGTATTGCTTCGGCTATTTCTTGAATCCTAATGATATAAAATATATAGATCGTATATTAGGAGCCTTGGGTTGTATCGGAAGCCCTACCCACCCAATCGGACGACCCAACCAGGTGGTCCACGCGCACCACCTAGTCTACCTGACCGCTCCCGCCTGGTCGAATCGTCCGCACATTACCCGATCCATCTGGTCCACCCACTCCACCCAATCCCAATCGCACGCAAAACCTAACCGCTCCCATCCCCATTCGCTGCTGCCGCCTCCCGCCGCTCACCAGCCGCCGCCGCCGCCGATTCCCGATCCTCACCGGCGCCGATTGTGCGACGGCCTAGGAGATGGGGCGGCCCTCTCCTAGCCCAGTGGCGAGGCAACGGTGGCCAAGGCTAGCTTCCTCCACGGTCTGGCAGGCGCGGCTACCGCGGGGGAGATGGGGCACCTTGTGGTGGGCCACATGGCAGATCCAATGGTGCTGCTGCATGGGAGCGACCTCGTTCGACTTTCCCTCCACTCGGCGGTGGCGGTGCGGCAGAGCGCGACTTCATTGTGAGGAGACGCTTCACCTACGGTGCGGGCGAGGATCTTGACAGTGGTGCCGCATCGTCACTGAAGGGCCGGTCCGTCCGTGAGATCCTCACAGCGGCTGTGGCCTTGGCACAGATTCATCGTATAGATCGACGCACATCCGGCTCCGGTGGCACCCAAAGGCGACAATCGTAACTGAAGGCTGAAACAACCCAGATTCCGCGATGCCGAAACCCAAGCCTTTTCTCATTGCGATAGTCCCAGGATACACATAAGCTATCACAATTCACATGTTTCAATCGGTATCACATCCATAGCTTTGAATATTATTACTTTTTTACAATATTAGCCTAAGCCGGTACAAGGTCCAGCAGGACTAAACATTCGTACATCCAAGATTAAAGTATAGATTGCGGAAGGCAAGTTTTCGAGTCCATCTCCACAGGCATCCTTGAGCGTAGCACAGCAACCTCCATTGCACCATCCGTAGACCTGGGCATGGGTCACCCGACCCGAGCAACCCGACCCAACCCGCCCAAAAAAAACTCGACCCAATCCGACCTGAGCAACACGACGAGCGGGCGTGGGCCGTATTTTTTGACCCGCAACAATCGACGGGTCGGGCACGGGCCATGATTTTTGACCCAAAACCCAACCCAACGCAAAAAAACCCGACCCAAGGCCAAAAAACCGACCCGACGCGTCCGGAGAACGTGCACGGGCCAACCCGACCCGACCCAGCATTAGGCGCGGGTCGAATACGGGCCATCATACATGACCCGTGGCCCGACCTCAACCCGACCCGAAACCCAACCCAACCCGACGTTTGATCAGGTCTAACCATCCATCGTAGGAATGGTCGTCATCCAGCTCATCTCCAAAACCTGCGCGCTAGAACGCAGGCCACCCTGAGACACTCCCCTAAGCGGCAGCATATAAAGTAAAGGGCTAGCTCAAATGGAAGGCTCTAGGCTTCCTATGCGAGCAAAAATATGTATAATATAATCCAGATTATCATATCATTGTTCCATTCGGGAATTCGGTCACACGACCAATTCCCTTGCTCATCACTCATGCCAACACATACACACCTCGCCACCAAACACCTCTTCCATAACATCCACTCATCATAAGCAAGGACAGCTCCCACCCGTCCAAGCCTCATCGGCCGCAGCCGGGTTCCAAACACTCGAGGGAGAAGAGAAAAATCCCATGCTAGATGAAGTGAGTTCGCTCTTGGGTCGTCCTTGACCATGGACGTCGGCTATACAGTATAGATTTTACACTCTGTAGAGGATGTTGTACATCTGTACCCACACAAGGTGGAACGAGGGCAGTGTGTCTGCTGCCCCAGGTCCACCTCACCAACGGCTGATCTCCCGTTCATGGCACCCTCCTGCTTTCCTGAGCTAGAAAATTGTGCGGATACATAACCACCGCACTCTTAGAACTGTGAGCTAGAGTAATCCGGGGGCCCATAGGTCGAGTCTATCAGGGGCATGTCACTACTATGCAAAACCCACCAACACCCCCTAGCAGTATCGCCTTACGCCTACAGTCCAGGTGCCTTTAAGGGAAGATCATGAATCGGGCCTGAGGTCGTATGGTATGCACGTGTCATAGTCCAAGATGCTATCACTCCTACTCAGTCCTTAATTGGTGAGAGCAAGCCTTCCATGGATCGGTTGCCACCCTCCGCGGTGGGCCGCGCACCTCCAAACACCTCTCCACACTCTGAAGATAGTTCTAGTATCTCCCATAAATTCCGTGCCGTCACCCGCCGATCCCATCTCACACACCATCTCGCTTTCAAACCACCCACTTTGCACACGCCAAGAGTAGAATATCCCACCACATATCACCCAATCTCACATCAAGCTCATTTTATTTAGTTGCAGCAGTATAGTGGTGGTAGTATAGCAAGCAAGGTGTAGTGGCTAAATGGAAGTAGGCTACCTATTTTAGGTTGATATAGCAAGCATGATCATAATTAAAGCAACAACAGCATATTTGCATGCCTATAGGTGAAGAAGCAGGGAAGTGTCTGAATGGTAACCTGGAGTAGAGCTGATTGCTCTCAAGCTGCGTAGCTACCCACGTCTTCATGAACTCATAGCTCCGATGCGCGTCCTGAGTCTCCAACGTTGCCCACACAACTTGGCGCAAGCAACAAAACAAAGAAACAAACGCAACAACATAACTAAGCAAACACATAGCAAAATAGAGATCAGGACGATGAAAGGAATGGATCGAATTATGGTTAATGGGTGGAACTGGAATTAGTGGGTTAGTCGATAAGAGTTGCAAGTTGGATGAAGTGATATCGACCAAGTCCTTGGAAGCAAGAGGTGTCGATGATTAAGGCGGAATTATGTGAGTGAAGTGATTCATGAATGTTTCGGGACAAGGCATACTAGCCACAAGTGATGCGAGAGAAGTCTCATATCACCCTTCCACGAGATATCACCAGAGATATTAATCATTGATTAAGATGATATGTGCGTGTTAACCGAAAGGTGTAGCTAAACTAGCAACGCTAATTATTACCAAGGCATGAAAGGGATGGCTTAATTTAGATTATTCAAATTGGGTCGGATAGAATCCAGATCTGAACCAATTAGTAATAATGAACTAGCGACTGAAACCACTCAAGTTAAATCCACCACACAGGAAGCCATGCGTGGAAACCATTGGTCGCGCTTAGAGAATAAAAAAGATGATGGTAGGAATGCGAGCTATGGCCGAAGCATGCAATCGCTCAGGGCCATGTTGTCATGTGTATGTTAGAAATGAATTGGAAGTGATAACTACGGCCAAGGCGAACTAGAGCTCGAGGCCATACGCAAACGCGTGTGTCCGATTAAATGTGTGACGAGCAAAGGCAGTGGCGAGCGAGAGCTCACGGCCATGCACCGCTGAACGAGTGCATGATTAAGCGATTGGGAGACGCACATCGGATGTGACGAGCGAAGGTTCGTGGCCGTGCACGAACGAGTGAGCTGACTAGATTCGGAGCCTTGGTGATGCTACGAGTGCAGCCCGTAGCAGCCAGAGAATCGTGGTCGTACTTATGTTCTAGATACTAGGAAAGTTAAAAATTTCAATAGCATAACGACTGAACCGAGTGATAACTCACGGCTCATGCATGCCGTAAGAGTAGATTGGATGTGCGTGTGGTACACGATTACGTCCACGGCGTGTGTGCCAGTGGCGTATTGTGACAGCCCGAGGGAAACGTGCCCCGCAAGAGAACGCGGCTCGAAGGCCGGACAGGCATGTTTATAAGATAAGGCTCATCGGCACAACTCCCAGACAATGGCAGGCACTAGGTTCATCGGCTCGATGGCCGGCATCACAAGAGCACGGCGATGTTGTGTCAACTCACCTAGGGCTTGTGGCAGGAAGAAGGCTCGTTGCAGGAACGTGGCGACACCGTGACGACTCGACGCCGCCCCTGGGAGCGGTTCGGTCCATGGTCGTGGTTGTAGCAGATCCCATCCTCGGCATAGAAAAGGTGTGAGATCGAGCACAAGATTGATATACGAGTGGAATTGCACTAGGAGCGAAGTGCTCACCATTACAGCGAACTCTCGAGCATTTGGTGGGCAACAAAGGCACAACCTATGCAGGGTGAGGAGGCAGGGCCGGTGGTGGAGACTCTGTTGGTTGCATCACCTCAAGCAAACACACAGAAGGTGTGAGATTGTGCAAATCTCAGTGAATGGCATCGAATTGAACTAGGATATGGAACACACCTTTGGGACATACACCCGAACACATGGTGGGTGCCAAGGTTGCAGCTTGGGCACATATAGAGAGGTGTCTTGTTACTGCTGCCCTGTTGGTCATTTCATCGAACAGGTGTCGAGCACAAAGGAGATGGAGGGATGGCCTGCAGGGAGGAGCAGAGGGGCGCCGCTGGAGCTGGAGTTGGAGCCCGCCGGTCCATGGAGGGGCTTCTGCCAAGGGGGATGAGGAGGCCGGCGGTCGGAGTTGGAGAGGGGTCGCGCGCTTGGAGCAGGAGAGGGCGCTGGCTTGCTGCTGCTGCTTGGAGGCGCCAAGGGAAGGTGCTTCTGGGCGCCGGTGCGGACGAGCGGAGGAGGGCAGCAGCCTTGGTGTTGCCGGAGCGAGAGGTGGGGAAGGCGCCGGAGTTGGAGAGCTCGCCGGCATCCTGCTGGTCGGAGGAGGAGGCGCCCATGGAAAGGGCTGCTGCTACTGGTGCCTGAGGTGGAGGAGCAGCGGGATTTGGGGCCTGCTTGACTTGTGCTAGGAGGAGGCAGAGGAACCTGGGAGGTGGAGGCGCCATGGGGCAAAGGAAGGGAACTGCTGCTGCGTGGCCATGGGAGGAGCTCGGTGGGGAGAGGCTGCGCCATGGGAGGTGGAGAGGGGCTGTTGCTGCGCGTGGAGGCAGAGGGGAAAGAGCAGTGAGAGGGGCGCCACGGCTGCTGCTGCTGCTCGCGTGTGGAGAGGGAGCAGCAAGGAAGAATGAAGAGCAGGAGGGTGGCGGCGGTGGAGAATTTTTGGGGGAAAAGGAGAGAAAACGAGGGACGAACTAGTTAGGGTTAGGGTCGGATATATGCGTTTTTAGATGGGCTTTCGCTAAGATGGACTACGAAATAAATTAGATAGAATTTATTTTAGAGTTCAAAGTACAGATGAATTACATTGATTTTTGGATCCGAATTAATTTACAAAGAAACTAATTTGAAGATCCCAGAACTGGTATTTCGACACGCCGGATGGTTGAGATATTTAACCGTGAAATAAATTCGCTAAGAATTCATTCTGAGGTTTCTAATCTTGCGATTTTGAGACGACTGATGACCTCTTGATTCTAATTTAATTGCGAATAATTAAATTTGATTAGGCGAGAAATCACGTCATTGTCCAAATTTGAAACTTTGGCCAAAAGATTATCCCTTTACGAAATAAAGTAGATTTAATTTATTTCAGTGCTTTGATTTATTTGAGACGTGTATTAATTCCGAATCCCTTCCGAATCCCGAATTAATAGCAAAGGATTTATTTCGGCGGTCGAGAATATCATTATGACTCAAATACTCACTTCTTGAAAGGGGATAAATAGTTCACGAAATATATCATAGATAATTTATCCCCTATTGATTTAGGGTCATGTTCTGTCGACGGAGCATCCTTGCAAGGGATACTTCAGAGCTGACGACTTTCGAGTTGAGAGAAAATTCTTCCAATCGAATTAAATTGTGACGGCCATAATTCGGTATCATCAACTCATCTCAGATTAAATCCCATGAGGATTTATCACCGAGCATTCCATGATCGAAGGTCGACATTAATTTGGGCTCAAACTAAACCGCGTCCAATTTAATCGGAGGAATCCGAATTACGGTCATACTTCTCGTATGGAGTAAACAAAACCCAAGGTGGAAGTGAACTTCTGACAATTGTGCGAAAATTGGATTAGGTCATCTACCAAAGTCGAGTTAACGAGGGTTAGCTAACTCGGCATAGCTGGAGATCAAGCCCTTACCCAAAAGAGGGTTTCCGCATTATCAGAGATTGAACCGATGATTTAGGATTGCAAGTAAAGCCCTGATCCAAATCTCGGCATTGGGGAGATCCACAACGATTAGAAGTTATGGTCTTAGATAGAGTCACGATAAAGGTGACGATTTAAGGAATTCATGGATGATAGAAGATATAGAGTAGATATATACTAGAGGATGATAGGGAGATTAGGTCTAGAAGATTATAGGGATAATGGTTTAATTCTCGAATTAGTTTTCGAAATTAAACCGGCACACAATCAATCAAACAAACAAACAAAAATAATTTTATTTATCAAAGGTTTATTTACTCAAATAAGTTATATTGGTTTGCAATCCACACATTTTAATTTGTTGCAAACATTTTAGCCTTGTTAAATAAATAGTTTTTAAAAATTTCAGATTTTTGCATTTTTTCGAAAATACAGGATGTTACAGTGAGCATAGGCTTGCCTATCCTCGTTTACGTATTTGTTGTCGCCACTGATTCACGCCACGACATTTTTATACTAAAATACTAGCAGTTTTTATATTGGACTTGATCATAAATCTCATCGAAAACAACTATATTTCTATGGCTATGTCATTAGGTTCCTATACTTGCACGGTTTTGTACACATGAGCGATGCCACCCACATTTTTAGGATAATATTGCCTGGAATCATGTTCTGAGTTCGTTTTTTCAAATTTTGGAAAGAAACTACTCAAGCTAGATTGTATTTATTCCCACCATTGCAATATTTACAATACATGGTAGTTACTTTAATAGTCATCCAAAGCACTTGATTGTATTTATGCCCACCATTCCAATATTTATCCCTACCATTGCACTGTTTATGCTTTTGATTTTTGAAACAGACAACTTTTGTATTGCCATGCAAGGGCAGCTTGTATGCAAGGATGGTAATTGCCCGCTGAATGAGTGGTGTGATGCTACTCTGCTTGCTTTTAGAATTTTCTATGATTGTTAGTACTTGTATTTATGCCATTGAAATAAACAAGTAACTAGCTATTTTATTAGTGGATGCAATTTGGATATCTATGATTGCGTCTTGTGGATTTTATACTTCCCTATTAGGTTGTGTTGGGTTATTTTTTTAATTCAAAATGCGCACTAGGTTACTATTTTAAAATAAAATGCACATTGGTAGTCAAAACCTTTGGCAAGTATAGAAATCTACACATGGAAGTATGGAAATTTGTAAATGGTGTTTTCTATAGTTGATGAATGCCATCTCTTTTATGATTTCTCTCACTATTTTTTATTTGGATTAAAAAATGTGAAACTATACATTTTTTATGATTCCTCTCACTACTTTATATGTCTTTTGTGCAAGATGCGAGAAGCCATTCGTGATACAGTGAAACTTCCTCCCATGAGACATGCTTCATCCACCAAGTGGCCAAACATGTAAGTGGCCAAACATGTAAGTGCTCCAACGAAAGATTTTGGTTCAACATGAGAATTTGGTTCAACTGTTGGGATATGTTGCGGGTTCATTTATAGACTATCTTCTTTGAGTCCCATTTAGATACTTGTTCTTTTTATTCTACTCTGCCTAAGATTGTTGCAAGGCTCACGACAACCAATGATTCTGATGGCCCATGAACAGGCCGCATGTAATTGGGTAATAATATTTAAATAGAAGGGATTAGGAAAGGAGCTTCCCGGTGCACATCACAAGAAGCTAATTAATCTTTGATTTTCTTGGATCGCACTTGCACGTAGTGAGATTTAGGCATTAACGTGTTTGTATTTGTCTTTTTGAATCTAATAACAATGAATGCTAAGAGTCTTGAACTCTCGATCCGTGGTTATTTTATCATTGAGATTGTGACATAATCCCATGTTTTCTATTATTTATGCAACCCACCTAATGCACCATATGCATATTGCATAGTTTCTATGGTTGCCATTATTATTTCGTGTATTAATGGCCACGTCTTTACAAGGATCCCACCAACATAAATTGTTTTGTTTGCTCAATTTTCTTCCTGTGTGCTTGGCTAGTGATATTCAATTAGTTTATATAAATATATGATTGATGACATTCTATTAAGGTAGAAGTGGAGACATTTGTGCTTTTCCACTTTGATATTTTTGTTGCATAGGTGCTTCTGCCTGTTTGCTAGTTCCAAGTACTAGAAATGCATTGTATAAAAAGCGAAGCTTTGGGCATAAAACACAAACAAATTTATTTTGCTTAAATTTTGTGCTTCAAAAGACCAAAATTTGGTGTGCATGCCATGTCGCCTATAGTTTACATTTTGTTTGCTGTAGTTTTAAACTACATTAGTGACGATCAGTAAACTCTATGTCCTTAATTGCTGTAGTAGACTCACTGTTTCTATGCCTTGCAAATTGAGCTCTTGGTGCTGGTTTGCTAGGTTAGTGAGTTTTTGGCATATAAAAATGGTTTCTTGGCATAAAAGTCGATTATCCCCTTTTCTTTCATAATAGCGTCAGTGATTCAATTTTGATCAGCTCATTCAATCTTGTTTTTTATGGTCAAGCTATTTCTATGTATACATTTGACTGTTCAATTTCTACTCATTAATGGTTCATGTGATTAGAAATTTCTATTCTTTCGTGTGATTGGAAATATTTATGATCCTTAGATGTGTAATGATTCATTTATATCAATGTATGAACAGTGTTACCTTGTGCTTTACGGTCAAACTATATGTATAGTGCTTTGTATTCAAATTCATATAAAAATATCACTCGATGCCTATTAACACACTAGCTTCTTTTGTATTTATTATAGATGGTTTCTATACCTATGCAATGACATATTTTTATTATCATATTGTGTACGATTGGGTTTGACAATGGTTTCTCTGGTTTCTATCCAAGTAACCATTTGTTTTTATGAGTGCTTGGTTTGATATGCATTTTGTTTCATATCTTTCACCTACTTTTGCTGTGATAAAATGCACTTCTATTGAGCTGTATGCCGTTTCTTACAGCTGATTAGTTTAATAAATTAATTAAAAACCATTATTTAACTTTCTATGTAAGCCATAATAGGAATCTACTATCCTTATCCAAGAAAAAAACAAGAATCTACGACTGCATATACAACATCCGATGACAGCTTTTATACTTCATTAACCTAATATTTACAATCGAACCTTTGTACGACTATGTTATATAAACCGTTTGTGTTAAATTTTGAAATTTGAGAAAGAAAACTAGAGCAACTACATATTTCTACGCTTGTCTCTTTGTGTTTTTATATGCAGGAACTATCCATTTGAGTTATAGAACTTTCAACCTAAAAGTGTAAATTTACGAATTTAAAAAAATTCAAAAAAATATAGTTACATTGGATGTCAAAACATGCAGAAAAATACCAACATTCTGGTGATGAAAACCGTTTGTAAATTGAATGTTTGAATAAAAAATTATCTTAAAAGAACTGGTGTAATGGAATGAACTGCATGCATGCATGTGCAGTTGGGCAGAATGTGTCAGAATCTGTTCATTCCGCTACAACAGAAAACGAAGTTTACGCTCAGTTATACACAGATTTACACTATTTTCGCTTACATTTTACGCCAAACGGGCTCTCGACCCAGGCCGCGCCCCCGCCCATGCGCGCTCGCGGACCGCGCACCTGGGTCGGGTTTTTGGCTCGCCCGACTAAGATCGCGGCTTCCGGTAACTAATGGATATATATATATATATACATATATATATAGGAAGAAGAGTTTTATCTACATGCGCATGTAGGTACACTCACTTTCAATAAACCAATAAGGGTACGTTGGTATACTCATTTATCAGTTTGAGTATGCTCATATACTTAATTATTTTAAGATATCTCAAAGATCACCACATGAAAAAATTACAAAACAGCTCTTGATTTTAATTTATTATAATAATATCTTTATATTATTACATAATATAATAAGGTATGTCCACATACTTCAAGTATACTCCCATACATCACGTATATATCACCATAGATGATTTAATATGATCATATACTCCGTGTACGTACCTTTCGTTCGCCCAGATACCTTTAAAATCTTGAAATACAGAGGTGAGTGTAGCTACATGCGCATGTACAAAATTTTTTTCATATATATATATATTCTACGTATGCATGTATTTATGTATAATCTACAGCCTTATTCTGCAGCTAGGTCCGATTGGTGCACCAGGATGGCCATCAAACACACCAGGTGGGGCGTAACTGGGTTTGCATGCATGCTTTGGTCCCCACGTCAAATTCGGCTCAGACGGCAAGCCGAGCCGGTACAGCCGTGTGGCTTCAATACGTGGACATGCCTGATCCGTAATTAGCACATCAGTTTTCTTCTATTCCGTGTGTGCATGCTGCATGCAGCGATTCGATTGTACTACATATGTGCTATGATAGTACATGAGCAAGTTACTATAATGACGTTAAGACAATTTAAACGGTTGAGGCAATAATTAGTACATACGGTGAGTTACTACAACTATGCCTCAAATGACAATATTAGATAAAATGAAGAGTTACCACAATTTATAATCGAAATAGTTAGTAGAATTCTTATGTGCCTAGATGATAGTAATTAGGATGATGAGTTACAACAATTTGGTCTCAAGCCTGTTACTATAACTAGTTAAAATTGTAATCACAAAGTAACAATAATTCGAATTACTAGATACGATATTTTATGATGACAAGTTACCACAATTTAGCATCGAACTATGCTGAGCAACCAGTTACTATAATGCTGAGACAAATTTACAAGAATTTGAACTGATTATTACTATTTATAAGTCTCTATGTATGTAGGCTACACCCGTGCAAATGGATGTCGTAATTTACTATACAAATTGGCATCCTGATGCCTACTTGATATAGTTGATACGATATTTAAAATGACGAGCTACTGCAATTTAGCCTCAAACTGTTATAAGCAGCCAGTTACTGCAACGCTGGGACAAATTTACAAAAGTTTGAGTTGATCTTTACGATTCATGAGTCTGTATATATGTAGACTGCACCCGTGCAATTAGATGTATGTGTCGTAATTTACTATACAAATTAACATCTTGATGCTATTATGAACAATTTACTATAATGACGGAAAGAATTTACCATACAATCACAATAATTCAAATGACTCAAGATGAGAATAAGTAGAAATTACGACGTTTGGTGTACAAGTAGTGCTATTACATCTATACCACAAAGAGCGAGTTTAACCAAAACTAATTTTCACCTAATAAATCTACACCCACCTAGACCGCCCAATTCTACCGTGGCCCCACCAACGCGGCAACAGGGCCCACAAATGCGGCTAAAAACCGAGTTACAGAGCAGAACGGTGCAGAACGCTCGTTCTTGCCTTTGTACCGGTGTCTCGGCGATTTTTTTCTCTCACCACATTCTCTTCTACCCGTCCCCATAATCAATCCTACGTCAGGCAACGAAAATCAACCAAAAACTCAATAATCCTCGTGGCCCAACAACAATCGGCGATCTTGAAGAAAAAAATCTCAAAAGTCCACCTCGGCCCATCAAAATCCACAAGCACTGACACAAATTAAACCCAAATGGCCGTATCAACCGTGAATAATCATGTACAAGTAGTCATTGAACCAAGAACAAACAACCAAGAATCCAGATGGGAAGCAGGGGAGGTGACAGCGAGGTGGTGGGCCGGGCGACGGCAAACGCGGCGGCGGAGGCTGAGGCGGGCCGCCACGATCCCGGGAGGGGGGGAGGCGCATCGGGGCAGATCCGGCCGTGAGCAAGCCAGAGGAGTGCCGCGGCGGATGACGAAGGGGCCGGCGGCCGTGGCGCCCGCTCGAGGGGGAGCCGGCGGACGGGGCCGGCCAAGTGAGCGGCGCCCGGGCGTATCCGGCCGCCGCGCCGCTTAGCGGGGAGGAGGCTTCTGAGGCCGGAAGGAGGCGGCGCAGGGGCGCGATGGGTTGGGAGAGATCGAGGACGGAGGCACGCGGGGAGGAGGACGAGGTGGTGGTGAGGGTCGAGGTGGAGGAAAGGAGTGGGGCGTGCGTGGAGGGGGCCGGTGGGGGAGGAGGAGGACGGGGTGGGTAGAGGAGGCAGGTGACAGCGGGGGAAGAGGAGAGGGGCACGCGGATGGAGGAGGTGGATGCGGCTACGTGCCGGTGGGGGGAGGACGGGGGTGGGCGAGGTAGGCGACGGCGGGGTAGTGAGCGGACGAGAGTGGGAGGGGGATTAGGGTTAGGGTTTCCCCCGATTTTGTGGTGTGTTCGGGCACCAAGAGCTGTCCGATTCAATCGAACGGTCCTGGAGAGCCGGCCACCAAAACGGTCCTGGGCCGGTTGTGGACTAGGCTGCAGTTAAGGCCGAAATCACTTTAATTTTTTCATATTGTTTCAATTTTTAATGAAGCTGAAAATATCTATTCAATACAATTTTTGGGTTTTAATGAATTGATGTTGATGTACTATTCCACTGTGAATTGATATTAATTCTCTAAATTAATTAGGCACTATTTAATTATCAAAATTATGGAAAATATAAATAGTTTTAATGCATTTTTTTGTTGTCAATTGATATCAAATCTCTAAATTAAATTGGAACCAATGGGGAAAATTAATTATGAGAATTATAAAAAGTATAAACAATTGGTGTATTCACTCTGGTGCTAATATAGTATTTTATGTTAGAATGAATTTTTTTAGAGAAATGTATTTTGCACCCAAAGCTCATTTACCCCTAAAGTATACCTACCGTTAGATCATCATCTATCGTATAATTTAAAGGTCAATTTTAGACAAACTTTGAAATCCATATCAACTTCACGGTGTTTACACGGCCTCAGCAAAATCCTACATTCCTACTCATAGAAAAGGACGGCAAAATTGTGTGGATGGGAAAGAAGGGCTGCGATAATTTTTACGTGTTTCTTATCGTTTTCATGTGAACACTACATCAACTACAAGTTCCGCACGGGCATTTTTGCTTAAATAAAAAAAACTAAAAATCAACACTAAAGTTTCAAAAAAAAACTAACTTTGTCCTTAAAAACGCACGTGCGCCACGTGCGAGACGCACGTGCATTTTTACTAGTACTGTCAAAAAAAGTAGTGCTATTACATCATTTGGGAAATCTTAAATTCTATATCAAATAGCATCAGCCAAAATCAGCCGGCGCCATGTTTGGCACCAAGCTTGATTCGAGCTCGGGCCAGCCTAACCCACGACAAGAATAGATGGAGGAGGAAAAGGGCGATGAGGAGCACGGGATCTCACCCGCCAGTGACGAGAAGAAGCAGCGGACATCGGATGGCGGTGAACAGCGGCGGCGGACGGGGACGCATGGTGTGGGGGTTGTGGGAGGGCGGAGCGGTGGCGGTAGTTACCGCGGGCAACGAGGCAGAGCTCAGGCAATGGTCGGACAGGGCAGGGAGGCGGCGGTGGCATGGAGCGGTGGCGGGGTCAGGCAACTGGCATGGGGGAGTGAGGGGCTCTTTCCCCTCGCTCCCCAGCCAGAGGAGGAAGACGCCTGGGCGGCCCTACCTGGCAGGCACGGCTGCTGAGCGGGCAGCCTCGGTGGCGAGCGCGGGCGCGGCCAATGAGGCCTGGCTGCGCGGCTAGGACGGCGCGTGGCGCTGGGCTGCCGCCTCCCCCCGTTTTTCTTTTTCTTTTCTTTTTTTTAACTTTACCCAAACACTTTTGTAATTTTAACCCCAAATAACAACAGAATTTTACCTAGGTCCAAATACTGAAGAGAAAGAGCACAAAATTCCCTTTCACTTTGCATTTTTGTCCTTGGCCAAAATTCAAGATTGATTTGGAGAATTTCAAATTCAAGTTCAAAATTATGCACATGATGACCTTTTTATAATGTACTTGAGAGTGGTTAACTTAAATCTGGTTTTGCAGAAATTTTTAATAGCTAGCTCCAAAATTTTTCTTAATGATGCACATGATGTCATCAGATGCTTTAAAATGCACTTAGTGATACGGGGTATCACACAAATTTTTATAGCCTTTTTTTTATTTGGGGTAACAAGAAGCAAATATTTTTGGTATGATGGAAATTTTTAGGATTAAAAATATGGATGTTAAATACTGAGCATTTAGAGTACTCACCTAGTGATCCTCCCCCAAGCTTAGTTCTTGGAAGTGATTGCCAAGAAACTGAGCTTCAATATTACCTAGCATTGCCTCCCCTAAGCTTGCTTGCTCACTGGGTGACGACGATGTTTCTTGGCTTTTGTTTATACTCACATATGTTAGGCGAATTTCCTTTCTACTCGTGTTTTGCCTCCTCTGTCCCTTTTGAAATGAGTGTTTTGAGGCTTTCTATCATATCTCCAATGCTGCTATCTGGACCTTATTCATAGGTGTTGGGAGACAAATCAGACCCGATGGTATTGCTCTCTTTTTGGTGAATGTCTCCTTGTATTTATGTTGGGTTCCCCCTCTCCAACATCATGTTTGCCTTCAACTGACATTCATTTTCCAAGTGACATAAGTGGGTCACGATGTTGCATACTTGTCACATAAAATGGAAGAACGACAAGGATCCTTTTCGAACCATTTGGTGATGATTCTACTTTAGGGATTCCCCCTCAAGTGAGCCATCATAGACTCCTTTCCTTGGGTTTAGGCCAATCTTCCACTTGCTAATAGGATAAGTAGGGTACTTCTCGAGAGGTGCTCCTCTACCTTGCTACTTTCACATCACAAGCTGTTGACGCTAGAGACCCTGGTTTGCAGAGTTTTGGTCTTTCCGAGAACGTGTACTTGAGCAGGCTTCTATGTGATGACTATGGCTTCACATAGATAACTTGCTTTCATTCCCAAATAGATTGAGTAGGAAAGACGATGACGGATGTTATTGGGATTGACTCCACTATCATTTGTACTTGCCATCAATCTCCGGTTGATGGCTGTTCACATCCTAATAGGTAGAGTACATCATTCTGACCTTTGGCAAATCTTGTTGCACACCTGGCAAGGAGAAAGGAAATTAAGGAACACAGTGTTTTGAACTTCATTGCAACGAAGGTGGTCAAGGATTCCTTCAACAAAATTCGCATCCAAGCAGTTTATGCGTACTACAAGGAGGTTAAAGGAATTCCAATGAACCAATCACTAGGAGCTGGGCAGATATACCTAAAAGAGGATGAGTATGTGTAGATAGATGAAATGTCATTTACTTTACTGACTAATACATTGAAGCTGTATCAATGAATTAACACCTTTGAATAGGTCACTCCCAAAGGGATGGAAGATCAGCCAGAAGCATACTAGGCCCTTTGCCGAAAATGGGCATCCGAAGTATGGATTGAACACTCAAAGTCGAAAAGGGGAAACATAGGGAAAAATCCAGGACATAATTACAACGGTGATGGCCATATTCATAAGGCAAAATGTATGGTAATACAAGCCTTTCTAAATCTCTTCAAGTATATTGAACATTATATGGCTAATTCATAGTTACACGAAGCAAAAGATGGCATCGCACCAAGTGACATCCAGGTGTATATCCAATGTCACAAGGGTCCAGATCCCTCACAACCTGATCAGCTCCACACCGAAGCAGCCACCGCTCGGCTTGTAAGATGTCACAACCTATTTGTCCTATGTTTTATTCCATTGTCAAGATCTAACCCTAAGCATGCATTCAAGGAGGCTTATGGGAAAGAAAAGATAAGGCGGCATGGGGAAGACTATGATTGGAGGCATCAATCGATAGACCCCGTGGTCATGCACGCTGTTGAGCCAGGGAAGCCCCGTGGACGGTGATATGACTTGAATTCATTGATTGTGTTTGATGGTTTTGTGTAATTGACAATATTGTTGATATGATGGATTGCTTGACTCGATGTAGGTACCCCTTGTTCAATGAATTGATAAACTCAGCAAAATTGCGAGCTCGGGTGGGGTCTTCGTCATGTGCATCAAGTTCTAGCAGCCATGCGTCCGCTACGGAGCTCGTGAGGCTGTAAGAGGAGCTAAGGAAGCATGATGCATACATAAAGCAACAGGAGGAAATCCAAAGGCAGCAAATGGAATATCAAAAGCAATCGCAAGAGTACTACATCAACCTCTTGGCATAGCAACAGCAAGCTATTCAAGTAGGTGACGATGATCAATAGTAGCATTCATGTGGATTGTCAATATATGATACTAACACGGTGCTTCTTACATGCAACATTAGGGTCACAGGGAGTCACCATCGCGTGGCCACAATTTCAAGCTTCTCCAACAATGCCATAGTGGCCCTCAGTTCCCATACCTTCTCTAGCATCTCAAGTATGCATGCAAGGCTGTTCTTTGCAAAATTTAAGGGTAGCCTTGTGGTATTGTATGTGCCCTCCGCCTATTATTGTCAAACTAGATATATCGTTGTCAAAATAGATCAAATTAGGTCAATCTAGCAAACACCAACTAGATTAGAAAAAAATAGCAATGGTAGCCAAACTTATTATTTTTGACCTTAGTTCCATCAACATAGGCACTTGTGGTCACTTTAGCTAAAGAAGTGCATGAAATATTATATCTACATTTGCTCAATTTAGCAGTACTTAGTGTATTATTTCACATCGCTTGTAGGGATCGGGGTACATGCCTTCAATGTTCTACTAGGAACTCCACCTCCGGTAATACCAGCACCTGAGTCACATGTTGGTCAAGTCATATCGATGCTACTACCGAAACATGCTTATACAACATGTGATGTGACATGGCTTTTTATGTTTGTTATTGTTTCAGGAGACCGACACCAAGTTCGTTAACAATGTATTTGCGTCTGGAGGTAGCAGCCACAACCCCGATAAGCCGCATGTGCTGTGAGAGGGCTTCGTATGTATGTTAGACTTGTTGCTCTTCATTGTGCAATGGATGACCTTATGTCGGACTTCTCTGGTTTAAGTGCTATGAATTTGTGAAGTGCAATGGAAGTTGAACACTTATGTTGTATGGACAATTGTGATTTGGACTTAATGTGCTATGGACTATTGTGATTTGGCTTGATTTTGAATTCTTGTTGTGCAATGGCTTGAGAATGTACTTCTGATTATTAATTGCTGATGTTTGAAAAATATATGTGTATGAACTGTGAGTTAGGATGAAAAATAGCTACATTTGGGTGGCTGCACAGAGTAACTTTCATCGACTGCACAATAACCGACAAAAGATAGTATTATTAACTTTCGTCGGCTGCACGTAATCGGACGAAAATCGATGCTAGTTTTCGTCAGCCAAAGTAACCGACTAAAACACGATAGGAGGATACAGGCCGCACCAGCCTGCCACGTGGCTGCTAATTTTCGTCGGCTAGATAAGCCGATGAAAACTAGTAGGTGGTGACGTGGCAGGAGCCCCTACACTAGTTTTCATGAGCCCTCTGCAACCAACAAAAGAAGTTTAGTTTTCTTCGGTCACAGACAGAAGCTAGCTTTTTTCATCAAGTATCTTTCGTCGGCTGGAAACCGACAAAAAAGAGGAAAAACCGACGAAAACAGCAGGTGTTTTCGTCGGTTTCTGGCTTGTTTTCGTGGGCTTCCAGCCGATGAAACCAGTCTTGTTTGCTGTAAGTAATACTCCCTCCATCCCATGAAATAAGGCATGCATGTAATTAGAAAAGTCAAACTTTGAAATCTTTAAATGACAATTTAGTAAAAAATATAAATTTTGCATGCATGTTATATATTTGAATTCCTATTCAAAAGTACTTTAAGATGATGATATTGAGAGCCAATGGACAGGCTCCATTGCCTCTGGAGTGATGAGTGATTGTCAACAGTAGTCAAGACCCAGAAGGACTTGGGCACAACCCATCCGATGAACTGGAGGCCCTCCGATGCACTGGAGGCAGATGGAGAAGAAAGCCCTCCGAAGGACAGGAGGCATGCTCGGCGTCGGTCGGCCATGGGAGTTTGATACATGAACTTATGAGCTGAAATGAAAAGATCCAGGTGGGTTTGCTTGTCACACTGATCTAGTTTGAGATCGCTTGCCTTTGCACTTTAGCAAGAACTTGGACTAGGCTGTGTATGACCAAAACCTTGTCTTAAGCTTTTGATGGTTCTCTGAACCTAGGCTTGGCATTGGTTGGTAAGAAGTGGCTAAGACAAGTGAATAACCCCTGGCACATGATCCAACTTGCATGAAGATCAATATTGCGAATTCTGAAATCTTCAAGTCTCTAAATTGCTTGTGGCCCGTTGAATATGCTTTGGTTGAGAGTAGCAAACATTGTATGTTTTGCTAGCATCTTGCCCTTCATGCCTATCTTGCAAGATGCTATTCCTGTTGGTGATGCTTTTTTTTCAACAACCCTGAAAAACATGCTCCTGATCTGTATAAGATAGATTCAATTGAGCTTGTTTGCATGCTTCCTTGCCCTCACTTGCTCTGTATGCTAGAACTTGCATTTACTGGTTTTTCATCACTGCTGAGCTCTTCATGGTACACTTCTTACATTTCATGGCATATTTTGAGGGGGAGTTGTCTAGTTCAGGGGGAGTCGGGGACGTCATCCGAAAGTTAGCGTGCAACCGAAAAAGATCAAGACTCCATTGCGGTCGTCCGTCCCCGAGAAAGTTGGGTCTTTTCCAGTTTAGCCCCTACGAGCGTTTATGTAATATAGGGTTCTCAGTGTAAACTGAGTTAGTTAGGCCTGGGCTATATATAACTAAGTGGCTTGTCATTTAGGTGACTCTTCCTACTCTAGAAACCCTAGGCTTCGCTTTCCAACCAGCCAAGTGCTTAGAGTGAAATCCGGGTGCTAATCTAGGATTTGGAGTCCCCTAGGCTAGTACTTTTCATTAGTGGGAGGATGAAGGGTGGTAGGCTGTGAGGAACCTTGTAAGGACTGATTTCCACTTCTAATACAAGGAAGATTCGTCCCTAATTCATGCTCATGTGTGCAGCCATCTTCTTCCCCATCTCTTGGTTGGTTTTTAGATGAAACTCAAGGGTGTTTGGTGATTTGCTTTGCCCGCGAGTTAATCCCTGTTCTATTGGCTCTTTTGGACTTACAAGGGTGTGGAGATCATGTCTTAGAACATCTCAATCCTACTGGATTCCCACGAGCAAGTCGTTCTTGAGTTTTCCCCTTTCTTGCCCAAAGATTGACTTTTCACGAGATCTGAAATTCCCGCTAAGCCCATGGTCACTTTGAGTTGATCTTTTGGGAATAGCTTTGGAATAGGGTCCAGATAGCCTATGCAAATTCTTGTGAAGATTGGAGAAGATTTGGTCAGATTTGGGTTTGAAAACCCCTTTCCTACGACTTTACCGGACTATCCGGTAGAGCCATCGGATTATCCTGTGTAACCAGACTATCCAGTGGCCCCCACCACACTATTTGGCATCGGCAGCTGGGCAGGGCTTGCACCGAACTATTCAGTAGCCTCTGCCAGACTATCTGGTGGAACCAGAATGTCCGACCCCTAGCACCGGACTATCTGGCGTGTCCACGGTAGGAGCCGTGTTTTAGCGTTTTGCTTCTTCCGCTGTGTTTTCGCTTCGGATTTGCTTTCCCCACTGTCTGACTATACTCTTTACTTGCTGTACATCAATGAGTCACATTTCTGTGTGGTGAGTGTCGAGTGGCGGACTTGTAGGTTCCGTTACCTCGGTGACTTGCGATCTTGTGATTGTTAAGTTGCTCGCTGTTTTCTCGCTTGATGCGTATCCTTTCCGTGGACGGCACCTTGCGCTGCTAGGCACATATCTATTCAGTGGACGGTGTCTAATTTCTCTCTTGAGCACCTGTCTTCGGGGGTCATGATTTTGAGATTTTAACTGCTCCTATTCACCCCTTTCTAGTCGCACGTCTCGGTCCTACGAGTGGTATCAGAGCCGGTTAGGTTTCTTCATACCTTTACTGGTGAGAATCCAGTAGCGACTATGGCGCACTCAGGGAAGGTTCCAATTCTTGGCTCAGATGGCTATCCCTACTGGAAGGGTAGGATGAGAGCATTCTTACTTAGCCAGAGCGAGGACATATGGAGTGCTACTCAGAGTATGACTTTTGCGGTGCTCCCCATTGCCGAGCGTACCACATCGGCGCTCATTGCTTAGCACAAGGCGAACTACAAGGCGGTGAACTTTCTCTTCTCTGCACTTGGTTCAGCGGACTATGAGAGAATGAGCCACCTTGATACCGCCCGTGAGATTTGGTCCCTGCTCAGCGCACACCATGAGGGGACGGTGACGGTCAAGGGTCATCTTGTGGAGACTTACCGGCGTGAATATGAGAATTTCATCCAGAAGTCAGGAGAGTCTATGGATGCCTTGTTTGGTCGTTTTCAGTCGATCATCAACAAGCTCCATGTCAACTCTACTCCCGCTGCTCTCCCATACACTGACCATCAGCAGGCTGTCAAGCTGCTGACTCCTTGGACAGGAAAGTATGGGAGATCAAGAAGAACTCCATTCTTGAGTCGGCAGGGTATGACACCTTGGGTGTAGAGGAGCTTTATAACAAGCTCAAGGCTAGAGAGGTGGATTACCAGATGAGAGATTCTATCGATGGTACTGGCTCCAAGAGCTTAGCATTAGCTTCTAGCTCTAGAGAGGCCGTTGCTAAGCCCTTGCTTCACAACTTCTCATTTGTTGCTTTGATGTCTGTGACCGAGGATCAGTTGGCCCTTCTAGGGGACAACGAGCAGTGTGTGGTGTCTAGTCATTTTCAGCGTGCCTATGACAACCGCATGAGCAAGAAGAGGGGCGAAAGGCACAAGTGCTTTGAGTGCAGAGAGGTGGGCCACTTCATCACTGAGTGCCCGAACAAGAACAACGACTACTACAAGAAGGGCAAGACCAGCTCGGGTGACCTCAACAAGTACCACTCCCATGACTCCCACAAGTACCGTTCTGACAGGCACAACTCCGGCAAGCACCGCTCTAGCAGGAAGGCGAAGGACTTCTTGAAGGCTTTCAAGAGCTACCGGAAGGAGAGCCGGAGGCAAGAGAAGGCCTTCCTCGCCAACCTAAGAGGCGGTAGCAGGGGATCATCTTCTTCCTCTTTGTCCTCGTCGAGCTCGAGTGATGAGGAGATCACCACCAAGCAGGACAAGAGGAAGGATCAAGGCAGTCCAGTAGGCCTTTGCTTTGTCTCCACCAAGTCCAAGTGCAAGCACAAGATAAGCGCAAGTCAGTTTGCTCCATGGCACCACAGGACAAGGGTGACAGTGGCTCCTCTGATGACGAAGTAACTCCTGATGAAGCTCAAGTTCTAGAGTTGCTGGAGAAGACTAGCCACATGTTGAGAGCCCATGATAAGATGTTGGAAAAGGCTACTAAGAAGTAGCGCAAGCTAAAAGCCAAGCTTGCTGATGCTTTGGCTGAGATTGGGAAGTTGAAGAGTGAGTGAGCCAGCCTAATGAGTTTGAGTGCCCTACCTATGAGTTTTTCAAGTCTGACCTTTGCATGCACATGAGCAAGTATGCTCGTTAGGTACAAGAGATGGATAGGCTGAAGTGTGAGTTAGGCAAGGTCCAATCCAAGCTGGATGAGCCTACTTTGGTCGAGGTGCCTGAGTGTGAGTCTTGCCCCCACCTAGCTATTGACATAGCTATGCTAAAGTGAAGTGTGAGGGGCAGCTCAGAGAGCTAGAGGAGCTTAGGGCTAGACCTGTGCTTTTGGGTGTGTGCATGGTCTGTTCTACCCTGAGGAGTGAGCTTGAACAGGTGAGAGCTGACCTTGAGGTGCTTTCAGCACCCCTTGACACGTGTGAGAACGATCTCACTTTGAGGTTGCAGTTCGTGGAGAAGGATGCCACCATTAGAAAGCTTGATAAGTCCACTCCCGTGATTCCCTCTCTAGACTGTAACACTTGTGCTGCCTAGACTTCAGTTCTGGAGGATCTGAGATAGGAGAAGTTGATCCTTGAAGAGGACAGCTGTTGGTTGAGAGAGGTGCTGAGCTGGATGTCTGCTAGAGAACCTTAGCTTAGGATGATCTTAGAGGGCAAGCGTGGTGAAGGTGACACGAGTGGACTTGGGTTAGGAGAGTGTAGTACCTCGGGTGAGAAGAGTGACCTAATCAAGCTTAACACTGCCTCTCCCTAACCTAGTTCTACTGTTGATGGGGTTTACCAAGAGCCTCCCAAGGCTGTCCTTAGGAAGTCATACTAGACACCCAAGCCACCACAGGCCAAGCTGGGTAAGATAGTGGAAGACGTGCTTAAGCCTTTCGGCAAGAGGCAAGTCCAGCAGCCTACACCACCCAAGGCTTCACCACCACACCAGAAGCCTAAGGTTTAGCCCCAACCTATGCCCAAGAGACCTGTCCACCACTATGAGTTTTGCTAACGGAATGGTCACTTGAAGGAGTTTTGCTTCAGGAGGAAGCGGTTTTAGAGGCAGGAGAGAGCTTGGGGGAACTAGGATTAGTTCTACCAAGGTGGTAGGCAGGATCCTCCCTGTCATGGTGAGATGGGAGACCGCTTTGCTGGAGGTGAGAGAGGAGGCGGCTTTCAAGCCCGTGCTCCTAGTGGTGAGAAACTCTTTGCCGGTCGAGCTCCTAGTTGTTCTCAGCGCGGCTATGGACCTCATGACCGAGGCTTTGGTAGAGGGGTTGTGAGTCCATGTTTTGGAGGATGTGGTTACCTAGATCATCATGATTCTTATTTGACTGTGTTTACCCCACTTTTCAGCAGATGGCTCAGCACTGGTTTAGCAGTTTTACTGACCCTAGTGCCGGACCGTTTGCTCACTCTCGCTTTCCTTGATTTTGCAGGATCGAGGCCTGGAGGTCATACGGATCATGGACTCCAACTTCTCTTGACACATGACAGGGCACCACAGATGGTTCTCCAGCCTCAACCCCGTGAGCACCAAGGAGTACATCACATTCGAGGATAATGGTCAAGGTAAAGTGTTGGGTGTTGGTGGTGTTTCGCTTTCTACCAAGCTTTCCCTGAGAGAAGTTGCTTTGGTGAGAAGTTTGGGTTTCAATTTAGTTTCTGTCTCACAACTTCTCGAGGAAGGGTTTGAGGTTCACTTTAAGGAGGGTTCTTCTTGTGTGCTTAATGCTAAGGAAAACTTTGTTTGTCAGATTTTGCCCTATGGGAAGGTTTTCAAGGTTGACCTTGCATCTGTTTCTGGCCCTCCTCGGTATTTGGTAGCTAGTCCTTCTATTGATATCTGGAAGTGGCATAGGAGGCTAGGCCATTTGAGTTTTGATCTGCTAGCCAGGTTGAGCTCGATGGGTCTGATCCGAGGGTTGCCCAATTTGAAAGCAGAGAAGGATTTAGTGTTCCACCTTTGTCGTCATGGCAAGATGGTTGCCACTTCTCATTCTCCTATTAATCAAGTTATGACCTCTTACCCGGGCAAGTTGTTGCATATGGACACGGTTGGTCCTGCTCGGGTATAGTTGGTGAGTGGGAAGTGGAATGTGCTTGTCATTGTAGACGACTTTTCTCGCTTTTCGTGGGTGTTCTTCATGGAGTTCAAAGATGAGGCTTTCGGTTTTGTCTGGGATCTGGTCTTGAGGTTAAGAAATGAGAGTCATAAGGCCATGAGGGCTATCCGCAGCGACATTAGCGGGGAATTTCATAAATCTCGTTTCAAAACCTTCTGTCGTGACCTAGGTCTTGAACACCAATTCTCGTCTCCTTATACCCCACCTCAGAATGGTGTTGTGGAACGAATGAACTGCACACTTGTTGACATGGAGCGGACGATGCTCGATGAGCATAGGACTCCGCGACGCTTTTGGGCTGAGGCTATGAATACGGCCTATTACATTGCCAATCACATGTTCCTACAAGCTTTCTTAGGGAAGACTTCGTACAAGCTCTGGTTTGGTAGGCAGCCCAGCGTCAAGCACCTGCGTGCATTTGGCTGCAGGTGTTTTATGCTCAAATAGGTGGGTATTTGGACAAATTTGAATCTCGCTGCTTGGATGGTATTTTCCTTGGGTACGCCTCTAGCTCTAGAGCATATAGAGTGTGGATCCTTGATACCAAACAAGTGGTAAGTCCTATGAGGTTTCCTTCAATGAATCTATGCCTTGCACAACCCCTATATTTGAGCTTTCAGGTGATGATAAAGAAGGTGCTCCCATCTTTGAAGACGAGGAAGGTCAAGTAGATGCTAGTGATGTAGGAGCCACTACACTGGCTCCAACTCCTGCCCCCTCTGCTACGAGCTCTGAAGACGAAGGAGGACCCTTGCTAATAGCTTCCTCCTCGTTCCCCCGACTGCAAGCTCGAGCAGAGGCTGGCCCCGCTGAGGACGCAGGGGAGGTGACCTCTGAGATTGTTCCATCTCAGCAGGTCAAGCGGGATCACCCTTCGCACAGGATGATTGGAGATCTACACCAGCGTGTCACACGCTCTTCGGTTAACTCTTTAGCCTTCTTCTGCCACACTGCATTTGTTGCTTCTTTCGAAACCCGGGATGTGTCACATGCATTATCTGATCCTAGTTGGGTGAACGCCATGCATGAGGAGTTGGAAAACTTTGAGAGAAACCATGTGTGGGACTTAGATGAACCTCCACCAAATTGCCACCCTATAGGAACCAAGTGGGTCTTTAAGAACAAACAGGGTGAGGATGGGATGGTTGTGAGGAACAAAGTGAGATTGGTAGCCCACTGTTCCTGTCAGAAGGAAAGGATAGACTATGAGGAGAGCTTTGCTCATGTAGCTCGTTTAGAGGCCAATAGAATCCTGCTTGCTTTTGCGGCCTCTAAAGGCTTCAAACTGCAGTAGATGGATGTCAAGTCAGCCATCTTGAATGGTTACATAGAGGAGGAGGTATATGTGAGTCAACCTCCTGGCTTTGAGAGTGTCAAGTTTCCAGACCAGGTGTATAAGCTGAGAAAAGCCCTTTATGGTCTGAAGGAAGCTCCAAGAGCTTGGTATGCTAGGTTGAAGACTTTCCTGCTCAAGTCTGGGTTTGTGATGGGTTCAGTAGACAAGACCTTATTTTTGTTGACTCATGCGAGTGACACCCTTCTAGTTCAGATATATGTTGATGACATTATCTTTGGTGGTTCATCTCACGCTTTGGTGTCTAAGTTTGCTGAACAGATGAGCAGCGAGTTCGAGATGAGTCTTATGGGTGAGCTCCAGTTCTTCCTCTGGCTACAGATCAAGCAAGGACCTGAAGGAACTTTCATCCATCAAGCCAAGTACACGAAGGACATTCTGAAGAAGTTTGATGTGGGAGACTCCAAGCCTATGTCGACTCCCATGTCAACACAAACGGTGCTTGATGCAGATGAAGAAGGGGAGGTGGTGGACTAGAGGATGTACCGAGGGATGATCGGCTCACTTCTGTACCTGACGGCGACTAGGCCGGACATCCAGTCCGCGGTTTGCCTTTGTGCGCGATTTCAGGCCTCACCGAGGACATCACACCGTCAAGCGGTGAAGCGCATCTTCAGATACCTGAAATACACTCCTGAGCTTGGTCTTTGGTTCTCTTCAGCTTCATCACTCTCTCTTACGGGGTTTTCAGATGCTGACTTTGCGGGTTGTCAGCTAGAGCGCAATTCTATTTCTGGCACTTGCCAGTTTCTTGGTTCCTCTCTTGTCTCGTGATCCTCATGCAAGCAATCTAGCGTAGCCACTTCCACCAGAGAATCTGAATATCTTGCTGTTGCTAGTTGCTGCTCCTAGCTACTTTGGATGAGAGCTACATTGAGTGACTTTGGCCAGAGTTTTAAGAAGATAACTCTCCTAGTAGGCTCTACTTCTGCTATTTCTGTAGCTAAGAACCCCGTCTTGCACTCCAGAACCAAACACATAGACGTGAGGTTTCACTTCCAGAGAGATCACTATGAGAAGGGGGATATAGACTTGATCCATGTGGAAACCGAGAACCGGTTGGCCGATATCTTCACCAAGCCCTTAGAGCTTAGCGTGTTTGCTCGCTTGCATGGAGAGCTTGGTGTTTGTTACCCCTTTTAGTTTGGGGTAGCTTTGTTGTAGTTTAGGTTTTTGTTTTGCTTTCTCCTTGCTTTTATTTGGAATTCTTGCATTCTGTATCATATCATGCATTGCATTGTATCATATGCATTTTCACTTCACAAGCACTAGAGCTCTTCTAGAATAACTAGTTAGTACTTGCTTGTGCTATATTATACAGTTGCATGCATGATCATAGTTGGCTAAGCTCCTTGAATCTGTCTAATATCATTTGTGAGCTAAGCTACTTTTATGTCTTGAAAATCAAAAACCATGATCACATCTTGACTTGGCTATCTAGCATGTGTAGGAATGTTGAATGCAAAGCTATCTTCTCAAGCTTGGATATGCTAGTTGTATGCTTTTGTCAAGCTTATGCCTAAGCATTTATGACACATTGCTTAAACTTGAAATTTGAACTAAAATTATATACGTTGCATGTCTTATGAGCTAAAATGAAAAGATCCAGATGGGTTTCCTTGTCACACTGATCTAGTTTGACATCGCTTGCCTTTGCACTTTGGCATGAACTTGGACTAGGCTATGTGTGACCAAAACCTTGTTTTCAGCTTTTGACGGTTCTCTGAACCTAGGCTTGGCATTGGTTGGTAAGAAGTGGCTAAGACAAGTGAATAACCCCTGGCACATGATCTAACTTGCATGAAGATCAATATTGCTAATTTTGAAATCTGCAAGTCTCTAAATTTCTTGTGGTCCGTTGTATATGCTTTGTTTGAGAGTAGCACACCTTGTATGTTTTGCTAGCATCTTGCTGTTTATGCCTATCTTGCAACATGCTATTCCTGTTAGTGATGCTTTCATTTCGACAACCTTGAAAAACATGCTCCTGATCTGTATAAGATAGATTCAATTGAGCTTGTCTGCATGCTTCCTTGCCCTCACTTGTTCTGTATGCTTGAACTCGCATTTACTAGTTTTTCATTACTGCTGAGCTCTTCATAGTACACTTCTTACATTTCATTGCATATTTTGAGGGAGAGTTGTCTAGTTCAGGTGGAGTCGGATTCTATGATCCCTTGAAGTGTCCATTGTCAACAAGGGGGAGAGATTGTTGCTCCTAGGGGGAGTTCATGGACCAAGGTGGAATTCTAGAGAGAACTAGTTGAGGGGGACCTGTGCATTCATCTTGCTTTTGTGAGGATGCATTTCAAGGCGAGTTTGAGCTTTGCATGCTCTTGCATCGGTGCGTTGAGCCTTTTGCCTCTTTCTGGAGGAGCTAATGTTTTGCCTAAGCATGACTGTGTTGAGCCGGTTCGCCTCCTTCTTGAGGGGTCATGCTTTAGTTTGATTGACTGTGTTGAGCGGTTTCCCTTATCATAGGGGGTCGATCTTTGGCTTTGTTTGGTTCGATCCACTGCGTTGAGCGGTTTCCCTCATCTTAGGGTGTCGATCTTTGGCTTTGTATTTGTTGTCTCAATTTGCCCTTCTCTGCTTGTGTTTGGCTTTTGGGCATCTTGAGCAACTTCTTCTTTTCTTCTTCTTTTTGGTATTACGCTTCTCTTTGTGTCTTTGTTCTATTTTAGGATACAGGTTGAAGGTGTTGACAATGCACTCATCAAGGGGGAGATTGCGAGCCAATGGACCGGCTCCATTGCTTTTAGAGTGATGAGTGATTGTCAATAGTAGTCAAGACCCAGAAGGACTTGGGCACAAGCCCTCTGATGGACTGGAGGACCTCCGATGGACTGGAGGTAGATGGAGAAGAAAGCCCTCTGAAGGACAGGAGACATGTTCGGCGTCGGTCGGCCATGGGAGTTTGGTACATGGAGGAGCGGAATGGCGACGGCAAGTGTAAGACCTTCGAAGGACTGCAAGGCGACCCCGATGGACAGGGGATGCTGGGTGCCACCGCGGTGCTCCAACCCGATTGCATGGTGCGAAGACTGTTGACGTGGCTTATGTACGAAAATTATACATCATTTTATATGGTTTTTCATTGATTTTATGCGTCAACTATATCTTTCTCTAACATTTATCACCGATAATTGTGGATTTTGTAATATTGTCTTGGAAATATGCTACATGTGATTTTTACAGGTTTTAGACCAATTTTTGGCGAAATTCACCATGATCCACTTCGAGTAAGAAAAGACCGCTAGATGACATGGATTGAAGATGAAGAACAAGGAAGACTTGGTGTACTCATAGCCCCTCTGTGTGGATCAAGGCTTCCTAATCAGAAGATTCAATAAAGTGTCAAGAGCTACAAGAAAATGAAGATATTTATTCATTAAAGATGTCAAATATGTCAAAGGCTAGAAGAATCTATCAAAGCTCGGTCCATTACGAAGATTCCAGAAGCTCAAGAGTCCGAAAGACCCCGCACAAATATTTCTTAGGCGGCAAGCAACGTCCCCGCGAAAGATGGAAGGAAACAGACGAAGGAAGGGCTGAGGTCGGCCGACCCCACCCAACCGTGGGTCGGTTTCCGATTCCTTTTCTCCCACGTCTTCTCCAGACTATATAAAGCGAGTCTAGGCCCCGAGTCGAGGCATCCAATTCATTATCAAGGCGACAAGATGTAGAGAAGAGGGACAACAACTAGAGGAGAGCTGAGGGTCGAGATTCTAGGCTAGGATTAGAGTTCTTCTAGTTCATAGAGGTGATTAGAGGCCTTGCATGGTGCTCTAATTACTTAGCTCCAGAGGTCTAATTATATCATCAAGGGAGGTATGGCCATGGTTGTAAGTATGATACAATTTATTAATGAAAGCATTGTTCTTGTCTAATTATCATGTTCTTGTTCTAATTATGCATGTTCTAGCTCTAATTAGATTTAGATCTAGATGCTTGTTGATTAGACCATGTCTTTAAGGGTTATATTCATCTAGCGTTCTTGATTGTTGATCTAGCTTTCTAATGATATAGTTGTATGTCTAGTTCTTTTGATCATGGAGATTAGAGGTTCTAGTTGTGCTAATTATGTTATTAGACCATATAAGGTAGTTGGAAGCTAGTTCTCTGCTTACGTGCCTATTGAAAGCTTTTCGTCGATTACCTGGTTACTGGTGACAGTGGAGCCCGGGGAAAGGTTAAGCCGATCTAGTAGGTTGATTGATCTTGATTTAATTATGCTATGATGAATATGCTTGAACATGCTTATCTACCTTGAGCTACTTGTTATCTCGTTGCTTTTATCTAATTGTGGTACCCTTATCATGCTTGTTTTGGATCCAATTAGAGCTTGATTAGAATCTAGTAAATACCCCTTAATTAGTGTTCTAGTTCTGTTCTAATTGTTTATCTTATATATTAAGTATAGTTTAGACGTAGATTATACATAGTTTAGAACTAGTTTAGAGGTAGATTAGAGCCTTGCTTTTTACCTTTAGTTTTCCATAAACTCTTGTTAATTAGTTCTCAATTAGTTCGTTTCCTGGATTGACAAAACCCATGATACTCATCCTCGGGAAAGCTACCACGATACTATCGCTTGCAGTATAAGGTTTGGCATGCTTAATTGCCGTCAACAAAGACGTGCGAGGGCAATGGCGGATTCGCTCAAATTTGCAACCCTATCACCAAGTCACCAAGACTCGGCGGGTGGGCTCAATTCTCACAAAGATAGAGTGGAGTGGGCTATTCCAGGCCCAGGAAGGAAATCCTAAAGTTTTTCGATTTCTGACTTCAAAACCGGGGGTCGATCGGCGGATTTGGACTACTGTTCACGTGGACGTCATCCGAAAGTTAGCGTGCAATAGAAAAAGATCTTGACTCCATCGCGGTCGTCCGTCTCCGAGAAAGTTGGGTCTTTTCCAGTATAGCCCCTATGGGCGTTTGTGTAATATAGGGTTCTCAATGTAAACTGGGTCTGTTAGGCCTGGGCTATATATACATAAGTGGCTGGTCATTTAGGTGACTCTTACAACTCTAGAAACCCTAGGCTTAGCTTTCCAACCAGCCAAGTGCTTATAGTGAAAACCGGGTGCTAATCTAGGATTTGGAGTCCCCCAGGCTAGTAATTTGCATTGGTGGGAGGATGAAGGGTGATAGGCTGTGAGGAACCTTCCTAGGACTGATTTCCACTTCTAATACAAGGAAGAATCGTCCCCAATTCGTACTCATGTGTGCAGCCGTCTCTTCCCCCCTCTCTTGGTTGGTTTTTGGATGAAACTCAAGGGCCTTTGGTGATTTGCTTTGGCCACGAGTTAATCCCTATTCTATTGGCTCTTTTGGACTTGCAAGGACGTGGAGATCATGTCCTAATTCTGCTGGATTGCCACGAGCAAGTCGTTTTTGAGTTTTCCCTTTCGTTGCCCAAAGATTGCCTTCTCACAAGATCTGAGATTCCCTCTAATCCCATGGTCGCTTTGAGTTGATCTTTTGGGAATATCTTTGGAATAGGGTACAGATAGCCTGTGCAAAATCTCATGAAGATTGGACAAGATTTGGTCAGATTTGGGTTTGAAAACCCTTTTCCTACATCTTTACCGGACCCGGTAGAGCCATCAGATTATCCGGTGTAACCGGACTATCCGGTGGCCCTCACCGGTCTATCCAGCGACGGCAGCCGGGCAGGGCTTGCACCGAACTATCTGGTAGCCCCTGCTGGATTATCCGGTGGAACCGGATTATCCAGCCCCTGGTACCGGACTATCCGGCGTGTCTAGGGCAGGAGCCGTGTTTTAGTGTTTTGCTTCTTCCGCTATGTTTTCGCTTCGGATTTTCTTTCCCCATTGTCTGACCATACTCTTTACTTGTTGTACATCAGTGAGTCGCATTTCGGTGGGGGTGAGTGTTGAGTGGCGGACTTGCAGGTTCCGTTGCCTTGGTGACTTGCGATCTTGTGCTTGTTAAGTTGCTCGCTGTTTTCTTGCTTGATGCGTATCCTTTCAGTGGACAGCATCTTGTGCTGCCAGGCATGTATCCGTTCAGTGGACAATGTCTAGTTTCTCTCTTGAGCACCTGTCTTCGTCGGTTTCTGGCTTGTTTTCGTGGGCTTCCGGCCGACGAAAGCAGTCCTGTTTGCTGTAAGTAACACTCCCTCCATCCCATTAAAGTAACACTCCCTCCATCCCATTAAATAAGGCGGGCATATAATTAGAAAAGTCAAAGTTGGAAATCTTTTAAAACAATTTAGTAAAAAATATAAATTTTTAGTGTATGCATGTTATATATTTGAATTCGTATACAAAAGTACTTTATGATGATGATACTTTGATATTATTGATGTCATATTTTAAAAGAAATAAATGGTCACACTTTTGCTTTAAACACCGTACTAAATACATACAATGCTTTATTTTATAGGACGAAGGGAGTACAGAGAAATTACTAGGTGGAATGCAATTCTACTCAATATTCAACGTGGAGGTGCCATGGCTCCGAATTAGGAGTCGCAACTCATAGCTAAATTCCAGTACAAAGTAAATGGGTTTGGACTCCAACTCCGAATTCCTTATGCGACCAAACAACACAATTTAGGAAACATAACCCAATGCCAATTTCCATATTCCAATATCTTCATCTAAGCGGGTGTAACAGCTTTTTACATTGGATTCTAACAAAAAAACTATCAATAGCTGAGGTCATTCTCAGTGGAAAGTTTCATATCTGTGTTTCCAATGTGTTACGTAATAGAGAGATTGAAATAGTAGGTAATCACCGAGAATACATGGTTTCATTCTGCATAGTTTCATATGCAACAAGCACGACACAGTTTGTCTAGGTAACAATATAGACAGAGTTTCATCCCATTTCAATTCTTTCTCCGTTAATGTCTCGCCACATCGTCAAAATTTCTGACATAGCACCACATTTAATATTTTCAAGAATGGAAGTTCCACTCGGAATGTACATATTATAATAATCAATGGTGCTTGTTCAGCGTCAATACGAAGCCTTCAATTTCGTAGGACTACTACTGTCCGGCCAGCAAAGCACAATTAGTGTTTTGTAGGACTACAGCTGCCCGGTAAACAAATTAATGCGCAACTGTCCGGACAGCAAAGCACAATTAGTGTTTCGTAGGACTACAGCTGCCCGGTCAACAAATTAATGGGCAACTTGTGATCACCCTCGATCAGTAGACCTGCACCTGCTTGAGTGTTCCTCTATGGCTCTATAAACGGCAGGACGGGAACACATATATATTACAAACCTTGTAAACTGCGTGTCCAGAACTCCAGCTGAATAATACCCCTCTTGTTTGATTCATTCAGCACTGAATATAGTCGCTGCTTCTGCACGTGTACGCACACATGTGGAGGCTGAAGGTGTCGGAGCGCAGCAGCCCATGGCTGCGGTCGATGAACAACCTCCTCGGGAGGCAAGAGTGGGTGTTCCATCCTGAGCTCGGCACGCCAGATGAGCGTGCAGAGGTGGAGAAGGCATGTCAGGAGTTTGCTGAGCACCGCTCCGAGCGCAAACATTCTAGCGACCTCATCATGCGGATTCAGGTTGGTCCTCCATGCATTAGTCGCTTCCAGTCAACTACCTTGACACTCCATGCACGAAGTGAACAGAGATTATGTCTGAGTCTGAGAGGAATGGACGTGTTCTTCGGATATCTGTCTCACTCATCAGCAAATTAATTCAAAGCTTGGTTCCTCTCTCCAGATATGATATATGAGTGAGGTCGGTTCGGCAATAAAGAACCTGACTTCATTTTCACATTAATTAAAGAGAATTGAGATAAATTAAGCTTATCGGAACGATCAAAAGTCATCAAGCAGTCTGCATGATAAAATTACTGATAACACACTGAACTACTAACAACAACGACCTGTTTACTTTCTGCTTACTGCTTTTGTTGTACAGTACGCTAAAGAAAACCATCTTGTTAAGCTGACTGACAGTCCGGCTGTCAAGCTAGGAGAGCACGAGGATCTCACGGAGGAAGCTGTCTGGACCTCTGTTAAACGGGCAGTAAGCCGCGTTTGTAATCTGCAGGCACATGATGCACACTGGCCGGCGGATTATGGAGGACTTCTATTCCTCTTGCCAGGCTTGGCACGTGATGTGCTCCAACACGTTCTCTTACATGCCCGCCACACACATACAGAGAGAACACATATATACAGAGAGAACACGGATGGCGACCGTAGGAGTAAGACCTCCGAAGGACTGCGAGACGACCCTGATGGACAGGAGATGCCGGGTGCCACCGCGGTGCTCCAACCCGAGTGCATGGCGCGATGGCGGATTCGCTCAAATCCGCCACCTTACCACCAAGTTACCAATACTCGGCGAATGAGATTATTTCTTGCTGAGATAGAGTGGAGTTGGCTGTTCCAGGCCCAGGTGGAGACTTTCTAAAGTTTTTTTGTTTCTGACATCAAAACCGGGGGCGGATCGCGGATTGGACTATTGGCCATATGGAGAACATCCGAGGATTGCGTGGACTACTAGCCACTATGCTTATCCCACTTTTGAGCAGATGGCTCGGCACTGGTTCAGCAGATTCACTAACCCCAGTGCCGGACCATTTGCTCACTCTCGCTTTTCTTTATTTTGCAGGATCGAGGCTTGGACGACATATAGATCATGGAATCCGGCTGCTCTAGCCACATGACAGGGCACCGCAGATAGTTCTCTAACCTCAAGCCCGTGAGCACCAAGGAGTACATCACATTCGGGGATAATGGTCAAGGTAAAGTGTTTGGTGTTGGTTCTATTGCGTTTTCTGGCAAGTTTTTTCTGAGAGAAGTTGCTTTGGTGAGGAGTTTGGGATTAAATTTGGTTTCTGTCTCGCAACTTCTCAATGAAGGGTTTTAGGGTCCCTTTAAGAAAGGTTCTTCTTGTGTGTTTGATGCTAAGAAAAACCTTTTTTGTTGGATTTTGCCCTATGGTTAGGTTTTTAAGGTTGACATTGCATCTGTTTCTGGCCCTTCTCGATGTTTGGTAGCTGGTCCTTCTTGCATCTGTTTCTGGCCCTCCTCGATGTATGGTAGCTGGTCCTTCTGCTGATATCTAGAAGTGGCAAAGGAGGCTAGGCCATCTAAGTTTTGATCTGCTAGCCAGGTTGAGCTCGATGGGTTTGATCCGAGGATTGCCTAATTTGAAAGCAGAAAAGGACTTAGTGTGCCACCCATGTAGTCATGGCAAGATGGTTGCCGCTTCTCATGCACCTGTCAATCAGGTGATGACCTCTTACCCAGGTGAGCTGCTGCATATGGACACGGTTGGTCGTCCTTGGGTATAGTCGGTCAGTGGGAAGTGGTATGTGCTTGTTGTGGACGGCTTTTCTCGCTTTTCGTGTGTGTTCTTCATGGAGTTTGAGGATGAGGCTTTCGGTTTTGTTCGGGATCTGGTCTTGAGGTTAAGAAATGAGAGTCATAAGGCCATGAGGGCTATCCGCACCATCAATGGCGGAGAATTTCGTAACTCTCTTTTCGAAACCTTTTGTCATGACCTAGGTCTTGAACACCAATTCTCGTCTCCTTATACCCCCACCTCAGAACGGTGCCGTGGAACACAAGAACCCCACACTTATTGAGATGGCACGGACGATGCTTGATGAGCATAGGACTCTGCGACGCTTTTGGGCTGAGGCTCTGAATACGGCCTGTTACATTGCCAACCGCATCTTTCTACGAGCCTTCTTAGGGAAGACCTCATATGAGCTACGGTTTGGTAGGCATCCCAGCATCAAGCACCTGCGTGCTTTTGGATGCAGATGCTTTGTGCTCAAAAAAGGGGGGGCATTTGGAGAAATTTGAATCTCGCTGCTTAGACGGTATTTTCTTTGGATACACCTCTAGCTCTCGAGCATATACAGTGTGGATCCTTGATACCAAACAAGTGGTAAAGACCTGTGAGGTTTCCTTCGATGAATCTATATGCTCTTTCTGACGGTAATTGGGTTAATGCCATGCATGAGGAGTTAGAAAACTTTGAGAGGAATGAGGTTTGGGTTTTGGTAGAGCCACCGCCACAATGCATTCCTATTGGTACCAAATGGGTTTTCAAAAATAAGTAAGGGGAGGATGGCATTGTTGTGCGGAACAAGGCTAGACTTGTGGCTAAGGGTTTTGTCAAAAAGAGGGGATAGACTATGAGGAAACGTTTGCTCCAGTTGCACACCTGGAAGCTATATGTATTCTCCTAGCCTTTGCAGCTTCCATGGGTTTTAAGCTTTTTGAAATGCATGTGAAGTCTGCTTTTCTAAATGGTTTCACTCAAGAAGAAGTTTATGTAAAGCAACCCCTGGATTTGAAAATGCTAAACACCCTAACCATGTTTACAAATTGCAAAAAGCCATGTATGGTTTGAAACAAGCTCCTAGAGCCTAGTATGATAGATTGAAAACCTTTTTCCTAAACCAGGGTTTCAAAATGGGGAGTGTTGATAAGACCTTGTTTCTCCTCAAGCATGGTAGTGATCTTCTTATTGTCCACATATATGTGGACGATATCATCTTTGGTGGCTCATCTCACTCTCTTGTTACCAAGTTTTCTGAGTTGATGTCTAAGGAGTTTGTGATGAGCATGGTGGGAGAGTTGCAATTTTTCCTTAGACTGCAAATCAAGCAAGGCCGTGAAGGAACCTTCATCCATCAAGCCAAGTACACAAAGCACATTCTGAAGAAGTTTGATATGGGAGACTCCAAACCTATGTCAACTCCCATGTCAACACAAACAGCGCTTGATGCAGATAAAGAAGGGGAGATGGTGGACCAAAGAGAGTACAGAGGGACGATCGGCTCACTTCTGTACCTGACGGCGACTAGGCCAGTCATTCAGTTTGTGGTTAGCCTCTGTGCGCGATTTCAGGCCTCACCAAGGACATCACACCGTCAAGGGTGAAGCGCATCTTTAGGTACCTGAAATACTCTCCTGAGCTTGGTCTTTGGTTCTATTCAGCTTCGTCACTCTCTCTTAGAAGGTTTTCGAATGCTAACTATGCGGGTTGTCGGCTGGAGCGCAAGTCTACTTCCGGCACCTGCTAGTTTCTTAGATCCACTCTCTTCTCTTGGTCCTCACGCAAGCAATCTTGCATAGCCACTTCCACCACAGAAGCTGAATATGTTGCTGCTGCTAGTTGCTGCTCCCAGCTGCTTTGGATGAAGGCCACATTGAGTGACTTTGGCCTGAGTTTTAGGAAGATCCCTCTCCTAGTAGACTCCACTTCTGCTATTTCTATAGCAAAGAACCCCATCTTGCACTCCAGAACCAAACACATAGACGTGAGGTTTCACTTTCTGAGTGATCACTATTAGAAGGGAGATATAGACTTGATCTATGTGGAAACCGAGAACCAGTAGGCCGATATCTTCACCAAGCCCTTAGAGCTTAGCGTGTTTGCTCGCTTGCATGGGGAGCTTGGTGTTTGTTACCCCTTCTAGTTTGGGGTGGCTTTGCTGTAGTATAGGTTTTTGATTTGCTTCTTCTTTGCTTTTCTGTATTTTCTTTGCATTTTGTATCATATCATGCATCGCATTGTATCATATGCATTTTCACTTCACTAGCACTAGAGCTCTTCTGGAATGACTAGTTAGTACTTTCTTATGCTAGATTGTTCAGTGCTTGCATGATCATGGTTGGCTAAGCTCCTTCAATCTATCTAATATCATTTGTGAGCTAAGTCACTTTTGTTTCTTGAGAATCAAAAACCATGATCACCACTTGACTTGGCTACCTAGCATGTGCAGGAATATTGAATGCTATGCTATCTTTTCATGCTTGGATATGCTAGTCATATGCCTTTGTTAAGTTGTTGGCTAAGCATTTATGACACTTGCTTAAATCTGAGTTCTGAACTAAAACTGTATACAAGCTATGTCTTATGAGCTAAATTGAAAAGATCCTGGTGGATTCGCTTGTCACACTGATCTAATTTTGAGATAGCTTGCCTTTGCACTTTGGCATGAACTTAGACTAGGCTGTGTATGACCAAAACATTGTCTTAAGCTTCTGATGGTTTTCTTAACTTAGGCTTGGCATTGGTTGGTAAGACGTGGCAAAGACAAGTGAATAACCCCTGGCACATGACCTGATTTTCATGAAGTTACAAATTGCTAAATCTGCAAGTCTCTAAATTGCTTATGGCCTGTTGTATATGCTTTGGTTGAGAGTAGCACACCTTGTATGTTTTGCTAGCATCTTGCTATTCATGCCTATCTTGCTAGATACTTTTCATGTTGGTGATGCTTTCTTTTCAACAACCCTGAAAAACATGCTCCTGATCTGTATAAGATGGATTCAATTGAGTTTGTTTGCATGCTTCCTTGCCCTCACTTGCTCTGTATGCTAGAACTCATCTTTACTTGCTTTTCATCACTGCTGAGCTCTTCATGGTAAACTTCCTGCATTTCATGGCATATTTTGAGGGGGAGTTGTCTAGTTCAGGGGGAGTTGAGTTCTATGAACCCTTGATGTGTCCATTGTCAACAAGGGGGAGAGATGTTGACTTATGGGAGAGATTATTGCTCCTAGGGGGAGTTCGTGGACCAAGGGAGAGAATTCTAGAGAGATCTAGTTGAGGGGGAGCTATGCATTCATCCTGCATTTGTGAGGATGCATTTCAAGGGGAGTTGGAGCTTTTAGCATGCTCTTGCATCGGTGCATTGAGCCTTTTGCCTCTTTCTGTAGGGGCCGATGCTTTGCCTAAGCATGGCTGTGTTGAGCCAGTCTGCTCTTTCTTGAGGGGTCATGCTTTAGTTTGATCGACTGCGTTGAGTGGTTTCCTTTGTCTTAGGGAGTCGATCTTTGGTTTTCTTTTTGTTGCCTCAATTTGCCCTTCTCTACTTGTGTTTGGTTTTTGGGCATCTTGAGCAACTTCTTCTTTTCTTCTTTCTTTTCGGGTTTACGCTTGTCTTTCTTGTCTTTGCCCCATTTCAGGTTATAGGTAGAAGATGTTGACAATGCACTCATCAAGGGGAAGATTGAGAGCCAGTGGACCGGCTCCATTGCTTCTGGAGTGATGAGTGATTGTCAATGGAAACTAAGACCTAGAAGGACTTGGGCACAAGACCTCCGATGGACTGAAGGCCCTCCGATGGACTGGAGGTAGATGGAAGTCCTCATAAGGACAGGAGGCATGCTCAGCGTCGGTCGGCCATGGGAGTTCGGTACACGGAGAAGGGGCATGGCGATGGCAGGAGTAAGACCTCCGAAGGACTGCGAGGCGACCCCAATGGACAGGGGATGCCATGTGCCACCGCGGTGCTCCAACCTGAGTGCATGGCATGAAGACTTGCGAGTGCGATGCGGATTTGCTCAAATCCGCTACCTTACCACCAAGTTACCAAGACTCGGCGAATGGGCTCATTTCTCACCAAGATAGAGTGGAGTGGGCCATTCTAGGCCTAGGTGGAGACTTCCTAAAGTTTTTGGTTTCTGGCTTCAAAACCAGGGGCGGATCGCGGATTGGACTACTAGCCACATGGAGAACATCCGAGGATTGCGTGGAACTTATGAAGATCAAGACTTCATCGTTGTCGTTCGTCCTGAAATATCTTGTACTCTTTCGTTTCAACCCCTCAAGGCATTTCACATTGTAGGGACCTAAGTGCAAAACTATCTAAATAGAACTAGGGTATAAATAGGCTAAGGGCTGGTCATTAGAACCGGTCTTGGCTGCTAGGTTTTCATTTCCTTAGTGTAATTTTCATCCTCAAGCTTTGAGCTCCAAGTTTAGGAGGGTTAGGGTGAGATCTAGCCTCCAAATCAAGAGGGAAGGTGAGGGTGGTTGCTTAGGACGAGATCCTCAGTTGTAATCTGAATCTTGAGACCCTTTTGGGCCATCTAATCCAAGTGATTTCGTGCAGCAAGCTTGTGTGCTTCTCGTCCCATTCTCTTTGGTTTTTGGGTTCAATCCTTGGCTTTTCGGGTGTTTACTTTGGCCAAGCTTGAATCCCTTCTTTTGCGGTGTTTTGGACTTGCAAGGACGTGGGGATTATGTCCTAGAACTCCTCTAACCTGTTGGTTACCCACGAGCAAGCGGATCTCGAGTTTTGCCCTTCTTGCCCAAATATTCACCTTTTCACGAGATCAGAAATTCTCGCTAATCCCTTGATCTTTTTCCATGGATCTTTTGGGAATAGCTTTGGAATTTGGTTAGAATAGGCTGTGTAAAATTTCGTGAAGTTTGGAGAAGAATTGGTCAAGTTTTAGTCTTGGAAACTCTTGATTCAGGGTGTTTTCAGCCCAGAACCTACCCTGTAGTTCAACCAGAACCTACCCTACTGTTCAACCAGAACCTACCCTACTGTTCAACCAAAACCTACTGTGCTATTCAACCAGAACCTACTATCAGGTTTTCTTTGGTGTTTTGTGATTCCGGCTTTTGCTCCGTCCTCGTCTGAGTGTTTCTCACCTCTGGCCCATACTCTTCGCTCACTGTACATCAGTCAGACGCATTTAGGTGCGGAGTGGCTACGTGGGTTCCTCGTTTGCGAGAGGCATTGCTTTGCTTGACTTTCGGTCTTGTGATCGTTGAGTCTCGTGCTTCCGCTCACTTGGTGTGTACCCGTTCAGTGGGCGACACCAAGTGCTTGCTAGACACGTATCCATTCAGTGGACGGTGTCTAGCTTCTATGTGTTCTATTTGCCAAAGTTGGCCACATGGGGGTTGTGAGTTTGAGTTTTTAAGTGCTCCTATTCACACCCCTCTAGTCGCGCGTCTCGGTCCTACATATATATATATATAGACACACACTCACACAACTTCTATTGTGCGCACCGTGGGCACAACCCATGCATGGTGCGCACATGTATCAATCTGTTGCCACTTGTGTTGTAATTGTAATGCGTGCACCGTAGCAATTGCGATTTTTGTGAAACACACATATGAGACATATATGCCAAGTGACATGTAAAATAATTTTTTCCTTCTTCCTATGAAATAAAATTATTTATTAATTATATATGTTTTTTGGTTCCATTGTGTTCATCAGCTTATTACGTTATATGTCACTGGAGTTATGAACACTATTGTATCATCAGAACATCAGAAGGAGATGTGTCAGTACATCTATAATCATCAGGCAAGGCTATTTTATTGACAAACTTGACGCCTCCATACTGGGAGAAAATTAAGGCAAAGTTCATTGCTTTTCTCATGAATACAAAAATGTAGAATGAAGATGGAGGGTGGGGGTTGCACATTGAGGGGCACAGCACCATGCTTGGCTCAGTCTTGAACTATGTTGCTTTGAGATTGCTTGGGGAGGGTCCAAGCGGCGGAGAAGATGGAGCAATGGGAAAGGTCGAAACTGGATTTTGAATCACAGAGGAGCCACCTCTACGGCATCGTGGGGGAAGTTCTGGCTCTCGGTAGGATTTATACTGCTTTGTTTATGATTCATTATTGTGTAGTCTGTGCCTTATTCAAAGGTTTTAATAGCGAGAACTTTCCATATACAAGGTCCTTTATGTTTGACATATTTCAGGTTCTTGGAGTATACGATTTGTCCGGTAACAACCCGGTGCCACTAGAATTTTGGCTACTTCCATATTTCCTGCCATTTCACCCAGGCAATGTTCCTTTCTAGTGGTAAGTATTCACCCATGTATTTACATTTCTCTAGGGCATGCTTGTGGCCCATGTAGCCCCACCAAATCTTAGCGACGACCCGAATTTGATAACCTATAGAGTTTTGGTTGTAGCAATGCAAACACTAGCGCAAACGTTCGCTGTTAAGTTTTATGGTGGTTCGAAATAATGAGAGTCATTATGAGCGAAATCGGTACCATATAGGTTGGTCCGGTACCCTGAATAGTGAGACCACCAGTGATACCTTTCCAACCACCGCAAAATCTCACATGCTACTTGGCTTGGTTGCTTGGAGGCTGGGCTACAACAATATAGACTATAACTAATGCACTCATACACAACAACAACAACAACAACAACAACAACAACAACAACAACATAGCCTTTTAATCCCAAGCAAGTTGGGGTAGGCTAGAGTCGAAACCCAGACCAAACCGCTGAAATGGGGAAGATTTTTTTTAAAAGTTTTGAATACTTGCTTTCTATAAGAAAACAAGGGTTTTAAAAATTTTGGGAAGAAGCATAAGGAAGAGCCTAATAATCAAGGCTTAGGCACGTGGATAGCTGCTTTCCAAGCAGCTCTATCTAAGGCTAACTTTCTCGTTATATTCCAATCTTTTAGATCTCTCTTAACTGCCTCTGCCCAGGTTAAATTTGGCCGGCCCCTACCTCTCTTCACATCATTGTTCCGCCTTATGATCCCGCTATGCACTGGTGTGTCTAGAGGTCTTCGTTGCACATGCCCAAACCATCTTAGTAGGTGTTGCACAAGCATTTCTTCAATTGGAACTACCCCAAGATAATCACGTATCTCATCATTTCGAACTTGATCCATCCTTGTATGCCCACAATCCAACGCAACATGCGCATCCCCGCAACACTTAATTGTTGAATATGTCTTATTTTAGTGGGCCAACATTCTGCACCATATGACATTGCAGGTCTAATAGCCATCCTATAGAACTTGCCTTTTAGATTTTGTGGTACCCTTTTGTCACACAGAACACTGGATGCCTGACACCATTTCATCCATCCCGCCTTAATTCTATGGCTAACATCCTCATTGACATCCCCATCCCTTTGTAGCATTGATCCCAAGTGTGTAGCATTGAACCCAAGAATCGCAAAGTATCCTTCTTGGGAACTACCTGACCTTCCAAACTCACATCTCTAGCCTCCTGTCTAGCAAAACCGAAGTCACATCTCATATACTTAGTTTTAGTCCTGCTAATTCTAAAGATCTTCGACTCTAGAGTCTGCCACCACAACTCTAGTTTCCTATTTACCCGCACCTGGCTTTCATCCACCAGCAGTACATCATCAGCAAACAACATACACCACGGGATATCTCCTTGTATATCCCTTGTGACCTCATCCATCACCAAGGCAAAAAGATAAGGGCTCAAAGCTGATCCTTGATGTAAACCTATGTTAATTGGGAAGTCACTTGTGTCACCGTTGGTTGTTCGAACACTAGTCACAACCTTGTTGTACATGTCCTTAATGAGGGTCACATACTTTGTTGGGGCTTTATGCTTTTCCAAAGCCCACCACATAACATTCCTTGGTATCTTATCATAAGCCTTCTCCAAGTCTATGAAAACCATGTGTATGTCATTCTTCTGCTCCATGTATCGTTCCATAACTTGTCTTAAAAGGAAAATTGCTTCTGTAGTTGATCTCCTAGGCATGAACCCAAATTGGTTCATGGTAATACACGTCAATCCTATCAAACAATGCTCTATGACGCTCTCCCACAACTTCATTGTGTGGCTCATCAACTTAATCCCTCTGTAATTAGTGCAGCTTTGAATATCTCCCTTGTTCTTGAAGATTGGCACTAATATACTTCTCTTCCACTCTTCGGGCATCTTGTTCGATCGTAAAATTTGGATGAAAAGCTTTGTTAGCCAAACAATAGCTATATCTCCTAGGCATCTCCACACCTCGATTGGGATCACATTAGGGCCCACTGCCTTGCCCTTTTCATCCTTTTTAAGGCTCTCTAACCTCGGTCTCTCAGATCCTACGAACAAAGTGTCTATTGGCATCATCAAAGGAGTCGTCCAACTAAATGGATGTGCTCTCACTCTCTTCATTGAACAGGTTGTCAAAGTACTCATGCCACCTTAGTTTGATGTCCTCCTCCTTCACCAAGAGTTGATCTCTCGCATCCTTAATGCACTTGACTTGATTGAGGTTTCGTGTCTTCCTATCATGAATCCTAGCCATCTTGTAAACATCCTTCTCACCTTCCATTATACTCAGCCTCTTGTTAAGGTCATTGTATGCTCTGCCCTTTGCCTTACTCACTGCTCGCTTTGCAATCTTCGTTGCCACTTTGTACCTCTCTATGTTATCTGTACACTTGTCATGGAACACGCATTTGTAGCACTCTTTCTTCTCCTTAGGGACCTTCTGTACATCCTCGTTCCACCACCAAGTATCTTTAGTTGCACCTTTGCTCCCTTTGGTCACACTGAACACTTCCACAGCTACCTTCCTAATGCAAGTTGCCATTTCTTCCTTGTTTTGTTAGCACCTTCCCCTTCTTCCCAAGAGCCCACCACGATAACCCTTCTCTTAAAGTCTTCCATTGCCTCGCCTTTGAGTTTCCACCACTTCGTTCTCACGACTTTGGCTTGTTTATCCCATCTCGCATGCAAATGAAAGCGGAAATCAGCCACCACGAGCTTGCGTTGAGAGACAACACACTCTCCTAGTATTACCTTACAATCCAAGCATGTCCTTTTAACCCATCCCCTTGTGAGAATGAAGTCAATCTAGCTAGCGTGATGACCACTGCTGAAGGTCACCAAGTGGGATTGTCTCTTTCTAAAGAAGGTGTTAGCTACCATCAGATTGTACGCTATAGCAAAGTCTAAGACTTCCTCTCCCTCCCGATTCCTACTACCATACCCAAACCCTCCATGTGCCACCTCATAACCTGCATTTGACGACCCCACATGGCCATTGAGATCTCCTCCTACGAAAAGCTTCTCACTGGTCAGTACCTCTCTAACCATGCTATCTAGGTCTTTCCAAAGCTGCCTCTTCATTCTCTCATCATGGCCTACCTGGGGAGCATACGCACTTATTACAATGAAGACTAAGTCTCCAACAACAAGCTTGACTAGGATGCACTCATACACTACAAAAAATAAATATTTGTAATAGAAGAAAGGACATATGCTGCAACACATTACAAAACTTTCAAATTATCTAACATCGGCAGAATTTTAGTTTCAAAAATGGGATATGGGAATAAAATTATGGGTTTAAACAAATTTATAATGAAATTTGTATACTTTTGTGGCATTTTACCATCATATTTCATCTTTTGAGTTTTCCTTCGCTCGTGAATGCTACAACTGTACCAGCCAATATATCCTTAGCTCGTGAATGGTACCATTGTACCAGCCAATATATCCATGTCCAATCACTAATCAATCTATCAAAAATGTCTTCTTTTTTACCTAACCAATTTCATTTTCTACAGGGTAGTCAATTCAGTTTGTTACAAATTAAACCACCAAAGTCAACAAAATTTAAGTTTGTTATTGGCTATTCTTTGCTAATACGGAATGCTGAATTAGAACATAATGCAGGTCGAATGTCTTGCTATTGTCGAATGGTGTATATGCCGATGTCTTACATTTATGGAAAGAGGTTTGTCGGCCAGTAACATCGCTTGTACTAGAGTTAAGAAATGAGCTTTACAAAGACACCTACGATGACATTGACTGCAACAATGCTCGTACTGAATGTGCTAAGGTTGGTATGAAAAATTGACTGGAGCAAAGCTTGTAGCTAGTAAACGTGTACTGTTCCATATTAATTTTTACGAGTAATGTAATATCAGTTAGACTATTGCAGATTTGGACACACACAGACATGAATTTACAATACAAAGTCTACCGATATAGTCATCCGTTATATTAGCTTCTTCTGTGATTAGGATATGGCAAACAACCTTTCATACTAGCTAGATAATAAGATAGAAATTTATATGCATGTCGTATATGTAATGTATTAGACTTGTATATCCTATGTAGTAATCCATAGTCTGTTTAAATAGGATCATTGTTCTTCCCTTGAACAATAAGAGTGGTCTCGTGGCCATTTTTTGAATCACATAATTTCTATTGATCAAATGACAAAGTCAAAGATGGACTATCCTTGAATACGTAACAATGGCAAACTCAAATAGATAGAATATCACAAACCAACACTCCTATTATATCACTGCCATCTTATTTGGTACAACTAATAGTGATGAGCCAGAAGCCAAATTACCAATGACGGCTTACAATTGGCAGTTCTTGATGGAACCAAATCAGACTACCACTGATTGTTCTAAATTAAATCATTAGTGGATAGCAACAATCACATGCGCAACAATTATACTGACTCTTTTTAATTAAGAATTTATGAAAATCAATTAATACAATCCTTCTTCTATGATGTTTAAAGGAGTAACTATGATTGTATTTAGGATTTCCGATACTGTATAAAATTATAGAAACAATAATGGAACCTCTTGAATTACACAAATATTATTGTATTCTCACCTCTATTATTTAGAAATAAATATTTTAGAAATACTTGTCCTACTTAGTGTGCACAATTCAAAATTATTGCAACATGCATTGGATATCAAGATGTTGTTTGTTAGTCAAGATGTTGTTTCTGAAAATTAAACTTTATATTAATTAAATGATTTTTAATATGCTAATAATACGGGAAGATATGTACTCTCCGCATTCATTGGTTCAATGTATGTCTTGGGCTTTCCTCCACATGTTTGTTGAGCCAATTATGTTTCATTGGCCTAGGAGAAAACTGAGGGAGAAAGCTCTGGCCACGGCCAAAAGGCATGTGCACTATGAAGATGAGTGCAGTCACTACATCAACCTTGGTGCTGTACCTAAGGTAAAGTGCGCAATATATATTACGATAATTTGTCAAATATTCACAAAAATCGAGGTATAGTTTCTGCTTCGAACTTGACGTTGAATGGCAGAGTAACAAAGCAACAAATTACTAAGACCTTGGAAAAAGAACTATTCACAAACAATCATTGGCACTCAGATGGCTTTAGGAATAAGAACGCCATTCATCTATTAACTTTAAAATACGGTAATCTCATACCACATGTATCCATGCCATTGCATATCAGATCTATGAGAGCTAATGGACCGGCTCCATTGCCTCTGGAGTGATGAGTGATTGTCAATAGTAGCAAGACCCAGAAGGACATGGGCACAAGACCTCCGATGGACACTAGGCCCTCCGATGGACTGGAGGTAGAGGAAAGTCCTCCGAAGGACCGGAGGCATGCTCAGCGTCTGTCGGCCATGGGAGTTCGGTACACGGAGGAGCGGCACGGCGACGGCAGGAGTAAGTCCTCCGAAGGACTGCGAGGCTGCCCCGATGGACACGGGATGCCGGGCGCCACCGCGGTGCTCCAACCTGAATGCGTGGTGCAAAGGCGTGCGAGGGAGGCTTTGGCGGTTTTGGCTCAAAACCGCCACCCAAGCTACCCAAGCCTTGGTGAGTTGGGCCACGACTCGCCAAGATAGAGAAGATGGGCCAAATCTGGCCTAGGCGGAGACTTCCTAAAGTTTCCCGGTTTCTTACTTCAAAACCAAGGGCAGATCGCGGATTGGTCTACTGGCCACGTGGAGAACATCCGAGGATTACGTGGAACTTACAAAGATCAAGACTTCATCGTGGTCGTCCGTCCCGAAATATCCTGTAATCTTTCATTTGAGTCCTTAGGGTTTGTCTAGTTGTAGGGACCTAAGTGCAAAACTGTCTAAACACCACTCGGGTATAAATAGGTCCAAGGCAGGTCATTAGAAACTCTCTTGGCTACTAGGATTAGTCTTTGCTTTGTGATTTTCGTCCTCAAGCCTTGAGCTCCATTGTTAGGGAGATTAGAGTGGGATTTAGCCTCCTAATCGCGAGGGAGGTGAGGGTGGTTGCTTGGGACGAATTTCTGCTTGTATGCTGAATCTTTAGACCCATCTTGGGCACTTAATCGGAGTAAATTCATGTAGCAACCTTGTGTTCTTCTCCTCCCCCTCTCTCTTTGGTTTTTGGGTTCAATCCTTGGCTTTTGGGTGTTTGTGTTGGCCACGCTTCAATCCCTTTCCTTGCTGATGTTTTAGACTTGCTAGGACGTGGAGATCATGACTTAGTTTATCTCAATCCTACTGGATTGCCACGAGCAAGCCTCTTTTATGTTTTCCCCTTTCTTGCCCAAAGATTGCCATTTCACGAGATCTGAAATTCCTGCTGATTCCGTGGTCACTTTGTGATGATGTTTTGAGAAAAGCTTTGGAATAGGGTCCAGATAATTTCTGCTCTGGATTTTTGCATTCCCCACTGTAAGACCATTTTCTTTGCTTACTGTGAGTCAGTGAGACGCACCTTAGTGCGGTGATTGTCGTGTGGAGGTTTTTGCAAAGTCTCGTTACCTCGGTGTCATTCTTGGTTGGATCTTGAGTTTTCCTGCATTAGTGCATATCCTTTCACTGGACAGCACCCTTGCGCTGTTAGACACGTATCTGTTCAGTGGACGGTGCCTAGTTCTGTGTCTATTGGGTTTTGTAGAGCACTTTCTTGGGGGTTGTGATTTTGAGATTTCAAGTGCTCCTATTCAACCCCCCACTAGTCGCACGTCTCGGTCCTACAATCTACTTCTGGTTTGCTGAATGCAATCAGTGGTATATATGGTTGAGACCTAAACTTGAGTCCTTTAAAGTCTATGGATATGTAACAGTGGAGCCAAAATATATCTGAAAGAATAAAATGCATCATTATTCTATTAACTTTTTGGACTATATCGACTGGGTCCATCAACTATCAAGTAATTTTTTGGTCCATTCATTTTTTAAAGTGTATCATAAAGGTCCATACCACACCTAACATTAACAAAAATACATATAAATCATATACATTACCAAATTTAAAGAATCAACTTTGATAACTCTGTCCTGATGAGATCTACAAGGTGGAACTGACATTGACCACTTTGCCTCTATTTAAATGGTAAAACATATTTAAATGCTAAAACTTTTTTTTATTTTGATCCATAAATAGAAAATGCTATTCCTGAAATTTTTACACATACATATACTGACTAAAATACAAGCAGCATAACGTTTGTGATATTAAGTAGTACAACAAGCCATAAATTTCTTTCATTGAAAAGACCATATTTCATAAATATCTCATTGAGTTAAATGCATGGGAGGTCCTCGAACTTGTCGTGGTATACCAGATAGGTCCACGAACTCTTAAAACGCATTTTCAGCATTATAAATTTGTCATGGTATACCAGATAGGTCCACAAACTATCAAAACACATTTTCAGCACCCTAAACTTGTTAGGTGATGCACCACAGGTCCACACCCCTTTCATTTTATGCTTATTTTTTTCAAGCCACTGGATTGTTCTATCTCTCATACTCTCCACTACAGTAGGAAGGAGCTCCATGTCGTCTTCTAATCATGCTTGGCCACTGCCGCCTCCACCACCTTCTGCTCCACCTCTTGCTCCTCGTGCCTTTTTCTTCTTGGTCACCATCCCACCACCTCCTCCTTGGTTGCCATCCCCACTTCCTCCTACGCCGTCTGCCCCACCTCCTCCTCCTCTGTTGTCGCTCACCTGCCTGCTCCTCTATGGCCCGTTGCCTCCTCCATCACTCACCACCTCCTCCCTCCACAATCACATATTTGGCAGCACCTCCCCTCCTTTACTTGTTTCGATGGGGAGACACAAGCAGGCAAGCAGCGATGGCCCCGTCCTGGATCTAGCCATGGCGCGTCGATGGCATAGGGAGGCAGTTGTCGATGGCTAGCATGGTGTGTAGAGGGGGAGGGACAACGTTGGGCAGCAATGGATAGGAGGATGAGCAGTGCCGGTTGGCTGCAAAAGAGAGGAGTGAGCGGCAGTGGTGTGGGGAGGCGATCGGCGTGGCATGGGGAGGCTACAGAGAGAGAGGCAGTGAAGAAAAGTAGAGTCGGGGAACAAAGCTCGGCTCGGTGTGACGGCGGTGGCTCCATGCAGATTCGGTCTTGGTGACGGCAAATCCGGCTCTAGCGGCCGCCGATGTGGCATGGGGAGATGATGGCGCGGAGAAGAAGGGATAAAAGGCAGTTCTTCCTCAGCCTTGGCCATGGCGTGGAGGGGAAGGGTGCCCAGCGACCATGGATGGGGGAGCAAATGGGATGGCATCGGGCAGATGAGGGGGGAGGAACTAGGGGAGTAGAACAGAAGAGATAGAACATTCCAAGGCTTTTACCCGACTTAGGTTAATGGGCCTAAATCGGTTCGGAACTAGAAGTAGGGCTATCCAAGGGAGAGATAGCATGTATTTTCCCTTTTGGGCCAAGTGCCCGTGTATTTTAGGAAGATATTTCTTTGGTAGGGAGTCCGATCGGGACTCCAGTTTGGTTAAGATTGAGAGACAAATTAGGAAAGGATAGACTTGCTATCCAAGTCTGCGGACTATACATATGTACCCGTACTGACAAAATAAACAGAGACTACTCACGTTCGTCAACAGCAGTTGTCTGCACCTTCTCTCGGCGCATCGCCACCCCTAAAAAGTTAGGGTTTCAAGGTATATCGCCATGCTCCCTATTGACTTCTTCCATAGATGTTGGTAGGGCATTACGGCATTCTGCCTATGGTAGATCTTGTACTAAGGGTTGTTGTTGGCAAGATCTGCCAGTTATCACATGTATCGACTCAATCTATTTATTTTCTATGCTTCATGACATAGATCGGGTCATGTACACTTTACCATCATGCTTTCCTGTGGCGTTATTATCTTTTGCAATATATGCTGTGTCAAGCTACCGCCATATTTTGCTAGATTTGCATGATGCAAGAGGCTTGCTTAGGTTGATGTTGATTTATCTGTTTAAACCTCACATATCCTTGTATCTCGATCGGTCCCTAGCTAGAAATAACACTCTGTTTATTTATTATGCTAAGTCTCTATTAAAGATCCGATCTGGGTAAGCAGATTACTTCATTTTTACATATCTTTTATACATCGCCTTAGAAACAGCGGATCGGCTAATGGAGTATTGATGGAGGTTTACCAATGCAAAGACCTGACACGGGAGAGCCGATCCGAGCGATCCGGCTAGTATTTAATGTTTACCATGTTTTGTCTATTTATGCAGAGGGAACAGGAGTCAATCACCACCACCACCACCACCTTCCTGGCTGTAAGGTCAAGCCAGGTGGCATACCTAACCACCACTGTGACCGACTGTCGGCTAACCGTTTAGTCGATTGGGAGCCGCAGTAAGGAGGAGCGACCCTTACATCCATATACACCTCCCGGTTCGCATTGTGTTGACCCGTTGGTGCACCACCCACCTGTTTCCTACGGCAACACATTTTTGGCACGCCCGGTGAGACACGATCTTCATGGCTAGAGGCAAGAGAGTCGAAAATGATGACGGAGTCACACCCATCGATAGGGTGGAAGACCTGCCCGAGAATCACCAGAAGCATTATGCCTCGATCATTAAGGATCTCAAGAAGAAGGTGCTCGCCATGTACGGGCGCACTCGTCATGACTCCATCAGGATCCAAGGGGTCCCTGAGTTGCTCTTGGACAAGGTCGATCTCATGACTCCGTCACAGTAGCGCACTGAAGCACTCTGTGATGAGATTCAAAGGATCATGGCTCACGCCCTCATACGGCAGTCGGAGGCGACCATAAACCGCATGGACAACATTGTGGTCAAGACTGTCAGAGCTGCCTTGGCTGGTGAACCACTTCACATCACCGGCCCTGAGCTGAACGGCCACATCGGAGAAGCCATGTTCTACTCCAGGCCGCTCACCCCCATCCATATTGAAGTTCAAGGGGATAACATCGCCGAATTCATCATGCACCCTCCACACGACGGCATTCCCCTGGAACCATGTGCTTACTCCACACCACCATTGGTCATCCTTGAGGGGTACTTCTGCCAGCTCAGGTACCGACAGCTGGAAGAGGGGGAGTAGCCCTCTCACCCCTACCCTAATCCGGTGGTTGTCAGCAAGCGATCGGCTCAAGCGCAAGGCTTGCCAGAAACTCAACCACAGCAAAAGCCGACAAAATCAGCTGAACTGGAGATGATTGAGTGGCAACGCACCTACGAAACTAGGCCGATCCAATTTGATCAGGCCGAGTACACTCCCGCAGGTGATCTCAAGGGGGCTGTGCAGGAGATCTTGAAGAATCAGTACGGAATGGCACCCAAACGCGGGGCGATCACTTATGCTAAGCCTCACCCAGAGGCATATGACCTCTTGGATCCTCCTCTGAGATTTAAGATCCCAGATTTCACCAAGTTCAGTGGCAACAATGGTGCTAGTACCATTGAGCATGTCAGTCGGTATTTGGCACAGTTGGGCGTCACCCCTCGAGCCGAACACATGAAGATTCGGCTCTTCTCCTTGTCGCTCACTAGGCCAGCATTTGGGTGGTACACCACGTTGGCCCCGGGATCAATCACTACTTGGAAGCAGCTGGAAGAGAAGTTCCATGCCCAGTTCTTCTCTTATTCTGATGAGGCAACTTTGACTGACCTGGCTAGCATCTACTAGTATCTAGGAGAGTCGGTCTAGCAATACATCCAGCGGTTCCACGAATTGAGAAATAGGTGCTACTCTCTCCACTTATCGGAGAGATCCTTGGCGGAGCTGGCCTTCAAGGGGATGAATAAGGCCATCAAAGCGGTGTACGGGCTGACTGATTTCGAGTCTGTCGGCCACTTGGTGTCGAGAGTCTCAGCCTATGAACGTAGTCATCCCGAGATCCTTCAGGAGAAGCATAAGAGGAACATCGGCTACATTCAAGCCGATGACGATGACGTGCTAGATGACGCGGATACATACCTCATACAATGGTCAAAGAAGTGCTAGCCACTGCAGTGTCAGTGGGTAAAGCAGCCCGAACCCACTCTTGGCTTCGACTTCGACGTGTCCAAGACTGAACAGATCTTTGACCTTCTGCTCAAAGAAAAGCACTTGGTACCACTGGCTGGGCATCAAATGCCCTTGGCTGAAGAAGTGCGTGGCCGCAAGTACTGCAAGTGGCACAACAGGTTCAATGGTCATAATACCAATGACTGCAGGATTTTGAGGACTGAAATCCAGAGGGCCATCGAGTAGGGAAGGCTGGTTTTTGCTCGTCCTCCAATGAAGATCAACACCAAGGCTTTTTTGGTCAACTCAGTATATGCAGTCCTACCACCCTGGGGATGGGAGGATTCACCGATCGGCTCAACTGAATCGGCTTTCGGCACTCGACTGCAAGAAGTGATCGCCGCTGGGAGAATCCTTCACTGTACCATGGGAGAGCACAGCCCTGGGCCTTCCGTCTCGATCAACATGGTCTAGGCTTCCGTGGAAGAAAAGGGGAAGGCCAAGGCTGACCCGTGCGATGACCTACCTCTTGAGTTTAGGGCTAAAGAGCATACTTCGGCCAGAACAATCGAGAGAAATCGTCGATTCCGCCCAAACTCGAGGGTACTGATGGGGTTGTATTCGCGGCATCACCAGCGTAACGAGTAACGCCATCATGAGGAGGAAGCATACTACCGTGAGCAGCACCGGTGGCATGAGGAGCATCATCGAAAGTACCCACGCTCGCCGAGGCGTGACGCGATACGATGGGAGAGCCCGCGGGAATGCGATGGGCGCTTCAACCTCGCCAACCACGGGGAACACTAGAGCTGCCCATACTTCTACTACTGTTGGAGCCAAGGTATGAGCAGGCTCCCGACCCCTGAAGAGTGCCCCGAGTGTTCTGCCCACAGAACCTGGTACGGCAAGCCGTCGGTGTTCGAGCGCTTAGAGCGCGCGCCCTCGCTGCCGCACCATTGCATCCCTTCGTCATGGTGTGGACAGGGCCCCTCTCCACCGCCACGATGGCCAGAGTACCCATCGAAGAGGCGACAGGCATCCTCACCTCCGGGGCAGGCATCACCTCCTCCACAGCAGCATGAACCACTGGTCCAAGAGGCCAATGATGGTCGATGTCGTGAGGAGTGCCACCTGCTAAGGTGGTGTCCGAGCTTGCGTTCAGAACGTAACTTCGTATGGAAGCGTAAAGTGCAGTCTGAGGTGGCTGAAGCAGGAGCCAAACCAGTCGTGGCCGACTCATCAAAGATGAAGGAAAAAGATGGAACCTTGGACGTGGACAGCGACAGTCAATCGAGCCACAAGGATGACTTTGAAGGGGAAGTCAACGCAGTCCTAAAGAAGGCCGCGACGGATGTCAACATGGTTTTCTACTTGCCAGACAATTTCTGACCACCCCCCTAGTGAGGAACAGATGGCCGAGTCCATGGTGCAGCTCAGCCTCGGCCCCACAGCTGCTATTTTTGAGAAGCTAATCGACAAAAAATATCGGCACCTTAAGCCGTTACACGTGAAGGGTTCATCAATGGCAAGCCCGTCAGTAGAATGCTTGTCGATACAGGTGCGACCGTTACCATTATGCCAGATTCCTTGTGCCCCAAGCTTGGCAGGTCCACGGAGGATCTTGTTGATACCAACGTCACGCTGAAAGATTTCAAAGGGAACCCATCGAAGGTCAAAGGGGTTCTCAATGCTAAGCTGACAGTTGGTAGCAAGACCATGGATACTTCATTCTTTGTCGCCGACGATCACGGCCCTTTCTCTGTCCTGCTTGGCCGAGATTGGATCCATGCCAACTGCTGTGTCCCGTCTTCCATGCACCAATGCCTGATTCAATGGAATGGTGACGAGATTGAAATAGTCCCTGCTGATGAGTCCTGTGACGTCACAATGTCCGAAGCACAGTTCTGGACGGAAGAAACGGAGTGCCTCTCAGGTCGACAAGATTTGGACTGGAGCTTTGTCGACCTAGAAAAAAATGGGATCCGCCGATCTCTTTGATCGGCTCACTAGTGGGTATAAGCTTTCTATAGGTTCGCCACCTGTAGTGGCCGATCCGTGTGATCGGCCCCAAAAAATTTGTAATCATATTTTGTGTAAGATTTCGGTATTGGCTGAGTCATGTGGTCGGCCCCAAAGAATTAATGTAATACATGTTTTTTCTAATAAGGATGTACTCTCTTGCGGTAATCAATCAACCCTTGATGGAGGAGAGTCAGAAGTTGCACGCTCTCACCCCTCTCCGGCGTCCTCAGGTTGCACTCAGGAATTTGCGGAAGAAGGCAAGCTCGGGTTTGGCTTCACACCGTCCGACGAGCTTGAACAGGTCGACATCGGCTCAGGGGATCGACCAAGGCCGACGTGGATCAATAAAAGGCTCGGCCCGGAGTTCAAGACCAAGTTGATCAAGCTACTCAGGGAGTTCTCAGATTGTTTTGCCTGGGAGTACCACGAGATGCTAGGTCTTGATCGGTCTATTGTTGAACATCGGTTGCCGATCAATCCCAGTTTTCGACCATTTGCTCAGCATCCTAGGAAAATCGACGTGAAAATCGTTGATACAGTCAAAGAAGAGATAGAGAAGATGATTCGCGCCGGATTTATCCGTCCTTGCCAATATGCCACTTGGATATCGAGCATTGTTCCTGTTTGGAAGAAAAACGGAAAGCTCAGGATATGCATCAACTTCCGGGATCTGAATAGAGCTACCCCAAAGGATGAATACCCGATGCCCGTTGCAGAGTCGCTCATTGATGCTACGGCTGGTCACAAGATGATGAGCTTCCTTGATGGCAATGCCAGGTATAATCAAATCTTTATGGCCGAAGAAGATGTCTATAAAATAGCTTTTCATTGCCCACAAGGTTTGTTCGAGTTTGTGGTCATGACCTTCGGTCTACGCAATGCCGGAGCAACGTATCAACGGGCCATGAATTACATCTTCCATGATCTCATTGGCTGGCTCGTGGAAGTATACATTGATGATGTGGTAGTCAAGTCAGTATTGCAGGAGAACCACTTAGTCGATCTGCGCCAAGTCCTCGAGTGTACTCAAAAACATGGTATGAGGATGAATCCTGACAAGTGCACGTTTGGCGTCACTGCTGGACAATTCCTTGGGTTCATGATCCATGAACAGGGTATAGAGATCGGCTCGAAGAGTAAAGATGCCATTAAGACGATGACACCACCAACGACCAAAAAGGAGCTTCAATAGCTGATCGGCAAAATTAACTACATTAGGAGGTTCATCCCCAACCTTTCAGCAAAACTTGAGGCGTTCTTGCCTTTGGTCAAGACACAGCGTAGCAGTGAGTTCGTGTGGGGCCCTGATCAACAGCTGGCGTTTGATAACCTAAAAAGGTACCTGACGGCACCACCGATGATGGCCCCACCTTGACTCGACCTCCCATTCATTGTCTACCTTTCGGCCGATGAAGTTTCCATTGGCTCTGTGCTGATTCAAGAAGTAGACAGCAAGGAACATGTCGTCTACTATCTCAGCCGACGGTTACTCGATGTAGAGACCAGGTATTCAGAAATGGAATGCTTGTGTTTATGTTTATATTTTACATGCACCAAACTGCGGCATTACCTGCTCAACGCCGAAGTGCTGGTCGTCTGCAAAGCCGATGTCATCAAGCATATGTTGTCAGCCCCGATCCTCAAAGGAAGGCTCGACAAATGGATGTTCGCTTTGTCAGAATTTGACGTCAAGTTCTGACCGGCGAAGGCCGTCAAGGGCCAGGCGTTAGCCGATCTCATTACAGACCAATCGGCTCTGCAATCCAACTTCATCGGCATATCATCGTGGGCTTTGTTCTTTGACGGATCTGCGTGCGATACTGGTTGCGGCATTGGGCTCTTCATCATATCCCCTCGGGGGGCACAGTATGAGTTCGCCTTTCGCCTCAGAGAGCATCGTACTAACAACCAGACGGAGTATGAAGCTTTGTGCAAGGGTCTTGAACTGTTACTGGACGCAGGCGCCGAAGCAGTCGAAGTTTTCGGTGATTCAAAAGTCGCCATTAACCAGTCAACGGAGGACTTCAATTGTGCAAGTGATTTGTTGTACCCGTACCTCCTCCGATGTCAAGAGTTGATGGCAAAATTCTGTTATGTCCAGCTTAAATGGATACCAAGGGATGACAATGCCGAAGCTAACAAACTCGCGCAAATAGCTTCTGGCTATGCAGAGCAAGTTGAGGACGTCTGTGTCGACACAATGCAACTCACACCAGCCGATTGGAGAGCCGATCTCCTCAATTACTTGAGGGATCCGGCTCGGAGGGCAGATAAGAAGACAAGACAGCGAGCTCTGAAGCATGTGCTCATTGGTGAAGAACTTTATTTCAGAACCTTTGAAGGCTTGTTGTTAAAATGTCTAGGCCTGACAGAAGCGATTAAAATCATGCACGATGTACAGGAAGGGACTTGCGGTACCCATCAATCGGCTCACAAGATGAAGTGGTTGATCAGAAGGTCTGGCTATTATTGGCCGACTATGTTGGAGGATTGTTTCAAATATTATAAAGGTGCCAGGAGTGTCAGAAATTTGGGGCCGTACAGATAGCTCCGGCTGGACCATTAAATCCTATTATCAAGCCGTGGCCATTCAGAGGCTAGGGCATGGACATGATTGGAAAATCAACCCTCCAACCAGCAAAGGCCACAAATGGATTTTGGCCGCAGCCAATTACTTTACCAAATGGATGGAGGCTATACCGATAAAAATGTCATGGCCAAGGATGTGATAAAATTTATCAAAGAACACATCGTTCATCGGTTTGGGATACCACAGACCATCACCACAGATTAGGGGTCTGTCTTTTTGGCAAAAGAATTTAAAAAATTTGCTGAAGAGATGGGCATCACCTTGATACAATCTTCACCATATTATGCTCAGGCTAATGGTCAGGCCGAGGCATCAAATAAAAGTCTCATCAAGTTGATCAAGCGAAAAATTGACAAATGTCCCAAGCAGTGGCATGACCGGCTGGTTGAAGCATTATGGGCATATCGGATGTCGTGTCATGGGGCTACCAAATGCACTCCCTATCAATTGGTCTACAGCCAGGAGGCCGTTATGCCTTGGGAGGTCAACATCGGCTCTCGACGGGTTCGATTTCAAGATGACCTGACAGCCGATGAATATTCAGCGCTCATGAACATCAACATGAATGATCTGACAGAACTTTGGCTCTGGGCTCTTGAAAAGATAAAAAACAACAAGGCCAAGGTACCGAGAGCTCATAATAAAAAAGTGAAGCTGAAGAATTTCCAAGTCGGAGATCTTGTGTGGGAACTGGTTTTGCCAGTTGGAACAAAGGACCCAGCATATGGAAAATGGTCACCTAACTGGCACGGGCCATATCGGATAGTAGAAACCGCTCCAGGAAACTCCTACAGGATGGAAATACTAGAAGGAGTATGGTTCAGCAGGAACATCAATGGCAAGTACTTGAAAAAGTTTTATCCTAGCTTATGGATCGGAACCTGATCTGTTTCGTACAAGGGCCGATGCGAGGTCATCTGGTCCTGACAAGAGCCGATGTGTTGACATCGCCTTGAGAAGAAAAATAATAGTAAAAAGAGAGATTACAAAAGTACAGGCCGATGTACGCCATTGGCTTCAACTAGAGGCGATGCAAAGTATGCATCGCCTTCAGGATAGAAAAGAAAGACTTAATAAAGATTTTGTCCATTGTCAAACATGCTCGGGGGGCATGCCAAACAAAGGTATGCCAAGAGAAACAAAGGATCTAGTTACAAATTCATACAGACTGTGTGAAAGAAAGTTTATGGATGAACTGGCAGACTGCATCAAGAGCCTTCAGTCGAACCTCATCAGCTGAGTTGAGGATTTGACGATCTGGTTCATCAGAGCCGATGACCAGACTCTTGTTCAGCGAGCGGATGTGCGCCAGGTTCGTCTTGAGTGTTGCAGACAGTTGTTGCTTTTCACTTGCAATCTTTTCTATGTTCACATCATTGGCCATGATGGCTGCTTCGACCTCGGATAGTTCTTGTTGGAGGCGTTTGATTTCTTCGTTGAGTTTAACCTTCTTCGCATCGAGCTCCTCCCTGGTTGACAGCAGCCGTGCACTGACACTTTGATCGTCAAGAGCCGCCTTGAGTTGATTTGCTGACGCGCATTCCCTGGCGATTTCTTCCTTCAAAGCTGGCTGCCTAGCGCGAGAAGCAATGCGCGTGGTGGCCGCTAGAACATCCTCACGAAGGAAACCCAAATGGGCTGTAGGCTGAAGACCCCGCTTTAGGTCTGAAGGAAGAGCATCGGCGATTGATTCGAAGGCTGATCGGATCTCATCACAGTCAACGATGAGTTGTTCAATTGGAACTTCCAATTGCTTCACGATGTCCTCAAGCTTCGCGACTATTTGTGCAGCAGATGAGGGCGACACAGGCGGGCTCTCGGTCATCAATGTTTCACCAAGGGTAGAAGGATCGAAGTCCAGCAGATTTGCCACATTGAAGGTCTGACAAAGGAGAAGCAGTAGGATCAAGTAGCCTTGGGGTGGAAACAGTATAGTAAAGGTGTGTAGTGGTCTTACCTCAGGCAGATCAGCCTCTACTTCGACCCCTGTGTGGCCCGATGTGTCTTCAGATGGAGCATCACAATGTTCGAGTAGGGCTCCTCCCACATCGGCTTCATGCTCCCCTCTATGGGTGTGATCATCCTGCATTGTACATAGTGTTTGTTGAATTAATGCAGATGGTGACAGAAAATCCGAGAGAGTAGGGGAGGACTTATTGGTGAATCGGGAGGTAATAGAGCCGAAGGAGCAACGGGCTTCTTGATGGATGCCTTTTTAGATCTCGGCTGGCTGGGCCCTCTCCCTTCTCGTTGCCATTTCAAGCCAGGAGCGGCAAATATGGCCTTGTCAAGAGGAGGTGCATTGGCTTGATACACCGGCACTGGAGCCATTTGCAGGTACTTAAATGGCTGACCTGATTCATCAGTTGGGCTTAGGCCTTCCTGTAACTGAATAGAGGAAGACTCAGTCAGATTATAGAATAATGAAAGAAAAGAAAGAATCAACGCCGAAGTGGGCATACCTCTTCCGGTGTGGCCTGGTACTCTGGGTCGATCGCCACGAGAGCCGATGCGACTGCGCCCTAGAAGGGGTGGGGTCTCTAATAACCCCACTAAGAGTTGAAGCCATTGGAAGTGTACACAAACTCCAGATTATCAGGCACTTGTAGCTTCAGGTCAGAAAAGATAGCATAGGCTTTGGAGGCTACCAGTGAGTCAGTCGGTTCGGCTCAACTCTGGATTTTCTCGTGGATGATCAGACGTGGGGAAGTCTGATTTAAGCCAAACTGATGAGCAGCCAAGATGGGTTGGTATGATTCATACCCTGGCTTGTTGATTCTATTGCTGGTGCTCGTACTGACTGGGATGAGGCACGTTGTGATCATGGTGCTGAATATGGCCCGTGTTTCATCATCAGTGGGAAAATTGTCTAGCCTAAAGAAAGATGGGTTCTCAAAATGTTCTAATTCAGCATATGCATCATAGGAAGGGGTGGTCTGGGAGCTATAGAAGCATTTGTACCATTTGGCCATTTCTGCAATAGCAGTGTTGGTTACAGGTAGCTGATGAAGAGCTTGGCCAAATGAAGTACAGCGAATAGACCTACCAGAGGAATCCGGGAAATATTGGGATTCTACTCGAGGGAAATCTGGAATTTCAGTACGAAAATAGAGCTTGCACCAGAGCTGGACAAACCACCAGGGTCCTCCTGTCTTTACATGCTGATTCGACAGGATGCGTTGGGTGTTCAGAGACAGGTGGCGATATAGGATTCCCAAGAAAAGTTTTCCCAGAGCAAGAGATCGGCCATTGGCCAGTGCATTGGCTAGGTTCAGATAATTCTTTGTCGGGGCCAAAGAAGGACCATTGAAAAGAAAATGGTCAAGCCAAAGGTTCAGAAAGGCAATGTGCTCTTTCACTGAAACATGGCCGGTGTGTTTGTTGTGCTAACTAATGTATTCGCCCCAATTTCGGGTACCGCTCTTCTCTGCTATTTTCTTATGAGGGCATTCGGTTAAGGAAAAAGGAGAAGGACAGAAGGAATGCACATCAAGGCCTAGAATCATGACGACATCCATCAGTGTTGGGGTCATGGGGCCAGAGCCGAACAAAAAACAGTTCAGGCTATCTGACCAGAAATAGCCGATAGATCTAAGCAAGTTATTGTCTTTCTCCATAGGGGAAAGGGACAGAGTTAAGGCGTCGACTATACGGGTGACTTGCTAGGTGGAACCGTGCGCCCGTTTGACACGTTTATACCAGTCTACCCAACCCTCCATTGGGAATGGCCAGGCTCGTAGTTGGTCTGACCACAGATCTAGGTCTGGAATGGTATGAACAAACGGCAAGCGTTTGGTCTCAGTTCTAACGAGCTCATGCGGGGGTTCATAGGACTTGGGTCCAAGACTAAAAGTTGTGGGATTGGCTGATGAGGGGAGTAAAATTTCATCGGCCTGATCATAAAAAGCCAAAAGACTCAGAGTGAGAAAGGTTACTACGAAATTCGGTAAAGCAGTAATCGGGGCGATAGAAATTGTTACCTTCCAATCGAAAACCCGCTCGGAGAGAGTCTTCTCCTCAACCGCGCTGCTGGATGCCGCCATTTCAGCAAAATGGAGATGGGTTGTAGTGGCAAGGTGTTTTTCGTGTCAAGAGATGTAAGGCAGATTTTGGATTAGTTCGCTGGCCTTTTATAGGGAACTGTCTGTGCCCAACGGAGTAGCGCGGGATTTTTGGAATTTGGCCAATGGATTCATGCCTTTGGCTAGATGGTCAGAATGTGGGTCCACGGTTGGCCGTTAGCCGATGCCGGTTCAGAATAGCGCCAATCGGCTAAAGACCATTCTGCAGGAAGTGGACCTATGTGAAGATCGGCTCGACTCATCGTGCTGTCGCCAGAATCTGATTTTTGAGTGGGCTAGTGCGTTGCCACTAAGCCGATGTCACCGAGTCAATCTGATTATGCCGATGCCCGTAAGTAAGGCTTCAAGTTTGGCTCAGTGCGTTGCTACTGGAGCCAATGTTAAGAAGTCTCAGAGGGATTTTGAACGAAGGAATCAATAAAGGAAAGTTCACTAATTTATATATTCTTACTAAGGGGTATATACATCGGTGGCAAAATATATAAAAAAAAAAGAGAAGAGCGAGTCCTCAGAGCCGATTCCATCACTATCGGCTTGGCCAAAATTCGAGATCCTTCTTAAGAGCCGATGCAACGGCTAAAAGGTAAAATTAACTGACTAAAACTAAAACTGGGGACGTGGCTCGTGGCCGGCGTTCTTGCCGTCTTCGCCGCTGGGGGACTCAAGGCCCGAGGGACCTTCACCTCCCTAGACGAAGAAGTCCTCATCTTCGTCCGGCTCCTCCGGTGCGGCGTCGCTTGCGCCTTCCTCCTCGAGCTCCTCGGCCTCCTCCATCCCCTCCATCCCAAGAGAAAAGATCGTCGTCGCTTGAAGAGAGAAGGGGGCTGTGGACGAGGACGTCGAGGTCCTCGCCGCTCGTCATCTCCGAGTCGCTGTACTCAGAGGACCCAGAGCTCCACGACCTTGCGTCGTGGTAGTACTCTGGGAGCTCGAGGGGGATGATCGGCGGCGGCGGCTCTATCTGGTCGTCGTGAACATGGAGCGCCGGTGGAGGAGTGCTTGTCCCGCTGCTGTGGCCGACTTCAGGGTCAGCGTCGGAGTCGTCACTGGAGATGATGATGATCTCCAGTGGAGCGGGGACGACGGCCGGTGGAGGCGGCAGCGCCAATGCCGGGGCGGCTTATCCCGAGGGCACCGGCGCCATGTCCTCCAAATGGGAGAGAACGCGCTCCACCGGAGAAGGAGACCTCAAAGGCCCTGCGACGGAAGGGGAAGAAGGATGGTCTGGGATGTTGCTACCTATGGAAGACATGGCAGAGGACAGGGGGTATCGGATTTCGTTGGCTCAAGGGGAAAGAAGGAGCGGTTGCCGATGTGAAGAAAACAAGGGAACCCCTGTACTTGTTAAGTACTAAATCAGAGGAAGATGAAGAGGCGCTACACGGTTACCAAGACACCGAACGGTCATCATTACAGGGAGGACCGCGTGGCGTTCCAAGTCCGATGGGACAGGGCGGTCAGCGCCCGTTTCCTGTTTGGTAATGTGGCGTTTCAGGCTTGACAGGACAGATCGACAGGAGATCCATCCTTATTTGGTTTTGAAATAAAAACTTTTATTTGCCAAAACCAGGGGGCATGTGTTGGCGCCAGAATTTAGCCGACTTAGGTTAATGGGCCTAAATCGGTTCGGAACTAGAAGTAGGGCTATCCAAGGGAGAGATAGCGTGTATTTTGCCTTTTGGGCCAAATGCCCGTGTATTTTAGGAAGATTTTTTTTTTTGGTAGGGAGTCCAATCGGGACTCCAGTTTGGTTAAGATCTGCTAGTTCTGCTAGTTATCACGTGTATCGACTCAATCTATTTATTTTCTATGCTTCATGACATAGATCGGGTCGTGTACACTTTACCATCATGCTATCCTGTGGCGTTATTATCTTTTGCAATATATGCTGCGTCAAGCCACCGCCATATTTTGCTAGATTTGCATGATGCAAGAGGCTTGCGTAGGTTGATGTTGATTTATCTGTTTAAACCTCGCATATCCTTGTATCTCGATCGGTCCCTAGCTAGAAATAACACTCTATTTATTAATTACGCTAAGTCTCTATTAAAGATCCGACCTGGATAAGCAGATTACTTTATTTTTACATATCTTTTATACATCACCTTAGCAACGTCAGATCGGCTAATGGAGTATCGATGGAGGTTTGCCAATGCAAAGACCCGACACGAGAGAGCCGATCCGAGAGATCCGGCTAGTATTTAACGTTTACCCTGTTTTGTCTGTCTATGCAGAGGGAATAGGAGTCAATCACCATCACCACCACCTTCCTGGCTATAAGGTCAAGCCAGGTGGCACGCCTAACCACCACCGTGACCGGCAGTCGGCTAACCGTTTACTCGACTAGGAGCCGCAGCAAGGAGGAGCGACCCTTACGTCCACGTACACCTCCCGACTCGCATTGTGTTGACCCATTGGTGCACCGCCCACCGGTTTCCTGCGGCAACGGGCTTAATTGAAAAAATAAACATAAAACGGAGATGTATGGATCTGTGGTACATCACTTAAGAAGTTTAGAGTGCTCGAAATGTGTTTTGATAGTTTGTGGATCTATATGATACACCATAAAAAGTTTAGGGTGATGGAAATGCGTTTTGAGAATTCATGGACTGATTTGATACACCACAGTAAGTTTGGGGGCCTCCCATACGTTTAACTTTACATCATTTCTTTAACAAAACAGCCACCACTAACCATGAGGAATATATACATATACATAGAGCATAACAAGCACAACAGTATTTTTGTAAGATTTTTAGATGTACTAAACAATAGATTTCAGCAATTTATTTAGCATAAATAGGGGTAAGATGATCAGTTTAGATGTCAATTTAGTTCCATTGCATTGATTTCATCAATACAAAGATAAAAAATTGATTTTATAATTTTTAGATATGTACATGACTTAATATGTCATTTTTGTTAATGTTAGGTGCGATACACATAGCTGTGGCAAACTCAGTTGTAGCTGTCGCTGCAGGTAGTTGTTGCGACTCCGCGAGCTATCGCTGCAGGTAGCTGTTGCGACTCCGCGCGCTGCTGCAGTCGCAATCGCGGCTCCGCGCGCCGCGGCAGTCGGAACTGCTCTATAGCTGTTGCGACTCTGCCGCGCTGCAGCGGTCGCAATTGCAACCTGCGTTGTGGCAGTCGCAATTACGAATCAGCCGGCGCCAGCTCACCGGGGAAGAAGGAAACCTCGCTGGCGTCACCGTCTTCTCTTCGGGGTCGGGGTTAGAGTTCAGGGTTGGGGGTTCCACGGCGGGTCTTCTTCGGCCTTAGAGGGGAAGGCCGGGGGCGGACGACCGGCCTGGCGGAGGTGGCGGTCAGTCGGGCGGCTGAGACCGGCGGCGATGGCGCCGCCAGTCGGGTGGCGGCGGTTGGGCGGGGTAGGCGGCGGAGGCGATGGCGGGTGGGCGGGTGGGCGACGGTTGCAAGCACCTCTGCGTCGGGGGAAAAAGAAAGCATGTTCTGGCATGTGTGTGTGGAAAGAATCCTTTTTGTACATCATAGCTGGGAGTGAGATCTGTTAGAAATATATTCCTTATCATCTTGTCACTTATTACTGAAAAGGAAAAATAATAAGTGAATTATTCACAGGCATTAAGTACGCTTGCATGCTGGATTGAAGATCCAGACTTAGAGGCATTCAAATGCCATATTGCACGAGTATATGATTATTTGTGGGTTGCTGAAGATGGCATGAAGATGCAGGTAACCATTGATTGTTCTTTTTTCAGTAATGAAGTATCTCTATTGCTCTTGTATATGTTCCAGTTCTTGCTAGTTCCTCACACTCCATTAAGACAACTACTACACATCAACAAATATGTCCACATTTACATTTTATTGGTGTTGTCGGCTAGTAGTTTTAGCAAGTTCAATTAGCTCTTTATGGGTTTACAAAGTATAGAACATTTCATTCATTTTTTTTTATTCTTGCACTGAATCACTACCAATCCCTATCGACTCTCAAAGAAAACTCGTTGAATGTAGTAATACTCAGGGAAGATAAAGGTACATAAAAAGGATCAGAAGGAAGAACTTTACTCGAAGCTGGATGTTCACTGACAGTAGCTGGATGTTCACTGACAGTTACGAGTTATTGACTGCCTAGACACATGTAGCTTTCCTATAGAATTCTCATGTGGCATAAACTAGCTGTGTTTGGCATTAAAATGAATTACTATTTATAATAGAGTTGTGTGAAGTACAGCATTAGCACCCCTGATTCATAGTAGGGTCACGACTTCTCAGGCCCTGATCATGATGTTTCAGATTTCACCTGATCATATTCTCCGCACATTTACAATGGAAGCCAGGTGTGGGACGCTGGTTTCACAGTTGAGGCCCTATAGGCTACTGGCCTTATCAAAGAGCTTGGACCAACTCTTAAACGAGCACATGCGTTCCTTCAGAATTAACAGGTACATGCAAAAAAAAGAGGCCTCAATTTTAGTTCACAATATCTATTATATTTAGTGTTACTTAATTATAACAAGCTGTTTTCACTATGGAATTGAAGTTGCTTGAAAATTTCTCTGGAGATTTAAACTACTAGTACCGCCATATATCAAAAGGTGGATGGACATTTACTACCGCTGATGATGGTTGGCAAGTTTCAAATTGCACAGGAACTGCACTAAAGGTGGTTAATTAAGTCTTATTTGTTACCAATGAATATGGTCTATGATGTACAATTTTAATTTCTTTCAATATCCTATCAAACACCTTTTGTATTTGTTCATTTGTTGATAACAATGTGTAGCTTTAATTTGTACGATTGTTTCTCCGGTCATCACTACTATGTAATTAAATCTATTTAAAAAGGCAACGCCTAGGCACTAGGTGAGGTGCACCATCTCGCCTAACAACTAGGCATTTTCTGTAAGCTTTTCCTTAGAGATGTGTTAGCCTTGATGAATGCATGAAAAAGCGTTATGATTCGGATAGATAACCACCAACCATTTTATTCATTGATGCACATTGACATTGAAAGTTTGTTTAATGTGCTAGGCATCAGAATAGTCTATCACAGAAAGGATAAATTCCTAGCAATGCCTAGACGCTAGGCAGAGCTCATCCCCCTGCCAAGTGCTTTAATCCTTTTAAATTAAGTATTTAATATAAAATTATTATACTAAAAATAATTTAGAAATTTGAGAATATCATTAATTGTATTGGCGTTATCTATTCTGGGTTGTGACAGGGAGGGAGGAAGAACATGATCATAGAAACATATATGTATTCATCTACACACTTTTTTTTGCCCTACAAAGTTTATGTTCACATCTTATCATCTAAATTAATACTATACAGTTTGGCAAGTTAGTTAAAGACTTGATAAAACTAAAGTTATATTAGAGTGGCTTACAAGGGTAAGCTTATTGATGTTAGTTCTGGATCCTCACATGATTCAAGATGATGAATCAACTGCGTTCTCAATGTCTTATATACTGTGAATAATATTGCATGTTGTTTTTATCCCTAATGAATTTCTAGGATGTCTTTTAAATTTAGTTAATGTCATAAGTTTTTCGAGAAATGTAAAGTCACAATTTTTTCTTGCATGTAGGCATGGCTATTATTATCAAATATTTCTCCAAAAATCGTCAGTGAACTGATATAAATAGATAGACAATATGATGGTATCAATTGTCTAATGTCTTTCATGGTAAGCAAAGCTAAAACCCATCTCTTGTATTCTACCAAGATTTAATTTGTACCACAATTATGATTTCATGTTGAGAACATATTTATTGGGACGTGCATACTCACTATCAAGTTGTTGGAACAATGGATACAATGGAATGACAAAACATTTATTCTTCATTTTTACTGGATCACAGGTTTTCAGATATTGTCCTACAATGCCAATAGGATTGTTACAATGATTGAAAAGTGCCAATTGTTCTTTCAGGATAGCTGATAAGTATCAATGGTACTTCCAAGATAATCGATAAGTACCAATGATACTTTCGTATAATTACAAATGTGAAATATTTTTTATGCACTTAAAAAATTTAAAATTGGTACTAGGCCCACAGTTTTTAGTACTGGTCATACTCATTGGTACTTCTTGATTAGTACTTTCTAGTTTTGAAGCCATTGGATCTTATGAAATGGAGGGCTCATATTAATCCCAATCATTGTAAAATTTGTAATATATAGGACCTTTGTAATTCATTTTTGTCAAACATAACATAAGGACTGTAATCCAACTTTTTTTGAACAAGCAATCCAACATATTATTGTCATATAAGGATAATAATTCTAGAACTATATATGGAACATTTTTATTTGACGTGGCTTGTGTCTAACATGCTTTATTGATATCCACAGAATGATAATGGTGGCTTTTTGGCATTTGAACTCGTAAGGTCTTCAACATGGTTGGAGGTTGGAATTTTGAATTTATAGGATTATTATGCATGCATATCTTGCAATGTATACAGTTGCTTTGCCATGCTTTCATCAGTAAATATGAGCTTGAAGATAGAAATAGAGATGAATCCATGATTTATGCTTACAAATAAACATGAGACACAAAACAGTAAGTAATGTATCCCTTATATACAAGATAGATTTGTTATGTGTACAGGAACAACCGCAGAATATCTCTAATTGTACTTAGCATTTAGAAAAAGCTTGATGGCAAACAAATTTAACAAATGGATAAATTAAGTACTCCACGTTAAAACTTCAGATCTACCTGTTTTGTACATGCTTGCATTGCTGAAAATGCACATCTATCTATGCATGTGCTTTCAATCAATCTGACAACATTTGTGTATTCTGAAATATTGGAATTCAGTATATTAATCCTGCTGAATCATTTGGGCGTGTAACGATTGAATACCCGTAAGATGCTACAACCCTTGAGTTCTTACATTCTTTTTCTGCCCAAAATAAGAAAAACTACAACCATATGCAACTGAATTATTTAACAGGTATGTTGAATGTACATCATCATCAATCCAGTGTCTAGCACCGTTCAAAAAGCATAACCCTGAGCACCGTAAGGAAGAGGTGGAAAATTGTATCAGCAAAGAGGGCAAAATTCATTGAGAATATTCAAAGAACAGATGGTTCATGGTTGGTATTTCGACACCATGCATATATAATTACGAATATCACATGGTGATTATATATAATATCTAATCAACTTTAATTATTCCAAACCTGTGTTATGACAGGTATGGCTCTTGGGGAGTTTGTTTTACTTGTGGCATATGGTTTGCAGTGGCGGGGTTATTTTGTGTGCTGGCAGGACATTCACGAATAGTGCTACAACCAGAAAGGCGTGTGATTTTCTCTTGTCAAAAGAACTTCCTTCTGGCGGCTGGGGAGAGAGCTATTTGTCAGCTCATAATGTGGTAATTTACCATTTTGATTAAAGCTAATATATTTATTTAGGAATCAAGATTTTCTGTAGCTAATTTTTGTAATTAGGTGTTTCTATGAAACTTTTTGTGGAGTCATAATCGAGAGTACAACAGTATAACCGATAGCCTGATCAATGACCATATTCTGGCTTGCATTCAATTAGGTTTACAAAAATCTTAAAAGAAATCGACCTCATGGTACGCACACTGCATGGGCCATGCTGGCATTACTTGACGCAGAGCAGGTCTAGTTTTTTGTTTTATTTTTTAGCTTGCAGATTTGGTGCAATGTGGTCATTTGCAACAGAAACTAATTCATCATGTTGTTATAGGCTGAAATAGATCCAGCGCCTTTGCATCGAGGAGCAAGGGTTTTGCTCGATTTACAATTAGAGGATGGAGAATTTCCACAGCAAGTAAGTAAACCTAATACCATCGAAGTTAGAAGGTAGATTTATTGTCTCATTGGGAAAAGGCAAGACATATTACTAATGTGCAAAGTAGTTTCATGGAAAAACAAGCATATTGCTCGGTTATACCTAACTATTCTTGATGTACTAATCTCAGCTTCATTGGAGCAAATTTGTAGAGATCTCCCAAAATAGCATTTACAATAATGCCAATATGAGACAGTATATTTCACTATTATATTCTTGTTGGGGTTAAATCATTAATTAAACAGTGTGGACTAAATTCTTTGGTTGGATTGCTGATGGATTTCCATATATTTGGCTTCACCAATACTTCTATAGCTTGATTTCATAGTACGAGGATTTCAATGCAACTCCTTCGAAAAATGGAAGCAATCCTTCATTGCAAGCCTGTTCGAATACAAACCTTATGAAAAGTTACATGGCACATGAAGAAGGCATCATCATCATCATTTTAAGAACCATCATAGCAAACTCGATAGCCATGATGTTCAATTTTCAGAAAAGCGAATCTAGTTATTGACCCGTAGTGTTCACATATTGTGTATGATATTTTCTATGTGTAAAAAATTAATCCAATTTAGAAACAATGTGTAATTCATTACGTACAAATGCTAGGTTTTAATATGTACTAGCACTATGAGCTATAGAAACATATATGCCAAAGCGCTTGTGCAAATCCATGAGTTGGCAACCAACAAAGAGTTTCAACAAGTTTTACGGTGGTTAGAAAAAAATATGAGCCATCCATCCAAAAAAAAATCTAATAGTTTAGAAATAGTCAGTACCACGATACCGGTACAAAAAATGGTAGGACCAGTATTCAAATTTTTTTTTAATTTCACAAAGGGCATAATGGCCTTTAAAATTTTTTAAATAGTGGTACCGTCTGGTACCGGGAGTATCTTTTCAACTACCGTAAAATCTCTCAAAAGTATCAAACATTCCTCTCGTACCAATCAAACACACAAATGTATGGTCCTAAATAATGTAAATCAAAGTTCAATGAAACTAATTCCTTGGAAATAGATTGATAGGCGTGTTATGATATCAGCCAATCTCTATGTTTGTTAACAAAATGGACCTGAAGAGAAGTCTGAATAGGTAGAATAGAGTACGTCAAACGTTAATCTATTCTATTAATATATTCAGGTGGGATGTTCACCCCTATTGATAGTAAAAAAAAAAAGGTAAAATAATACCGAAGTAGAAAAATTGTTGTGACGTGAAGTTTAGTAATGGATGAGTATGGTTCCATTTTCATATATAGAATCAAAATTCATTGATTATGTGAAGCATATATTTGTCTCGTAACCATGGTAGACCCTCTTGGTTACACCACAATGTTCATGAGTAAACAAACATATCTGTTTGAGATATTTTAGTGTCTGCCAACCATACCACAACTAGAATAATACTACATTATTTATAACACAAATTTTACGGTGGTTGAAAAAAATAGGAGATATCCATCTGAGGAGATCAAGCGGTTTAGAAATAGGCGGTAACACTGTACCGGTACTGGTTGGTACCAAATAGATGAGTCCCGTACTAAAACTGGTGGAACCGGTATCCATATTTTTTATTTTAATTCCACAAAAAGCATAATAACCTTTAAAAATTAGAAAAAATATGGCACTGTCCGGTACCGGTGGTACCTTTCCGGTCACCGTAAAATCTCTCGATTGATAGTATAGCCTCTTGATCATTACTGGTCTCAGTATGTGTACATAGTATACAAGTGAAGTGTTGTGTGCTGTTCATATACACATATTTTGCATTATATAGAAAATGTGAGATGCCATAGGTGAATCGTTTTTATTGGTAATAACAGTACACATGTAACTTTATCCAATAAAGGAAATCTTATTTCTAACACATTTGTTTTTGGCAAACTGTAACTTTTCATTTATGATTCCTTACCAAGTTACAATATTCAAATATATTCATCACTATATATTATACTGTCACCAACAGGAAATCATCGGAGTTTTTCTCCAAACTGCCATGGCCAGTTACTCCCAGTATAGAAACATATATCCAATATGGGCTCACTGAGAAACGCCGTCGAGTGCTTCTTGCAGACAAGAAATAAAGCATATGATTTGAAATCGTACAGCCTGCACTAGGCATGTGTAGGTTCTAGAAACAGCAGTCTGTTTTCTCTTTACATGTATATTTTATTTCCCTTAAACTCTATTGCAAACTTAGTTATTTCTAAAATAACATCACGTTTAATCGTGAGTAGCAGTTCTGGCTCCTTTCGAGATCCTATGTCGCCTATTCCTTTTAATATTGTGGCAGACATGCTCTCTATTTTGATTAAGAGACCAAAAGATGATAGTCAGACCAGAGATATTATACCTCATCTAGTTGACGATGGCCTATCCATTTTACAATATGCTGATGATACAATCATTTTCATTGATTATGATTTAGAGCAAGCTAAAAATATGAAGCTTTTCTTCTGTGTATTTGAACAATTATCAGATTTAAAAATTAACTTTCACAAAAGTGAAATTTTTTACTTTGGTGAAGCAAAACACTGTAAACATGATTATGCTGAGTTATTTACACGTGGTTTAGGATCATATCCTTTCAGATACTTAGGAATCCCAATGTACTTTCACAAAACCCATAATGCGGATCGGGGAGTAATTGAAGATAGATTCAAACATAAACTAAATACTTGGAAGGCTAAGCATCTATCTTATGGAGGTAGGTTGGTCTTATTAAACTCAGTGTTAAGCAGCTTTCCAATATTTATGATGTCCTTTTTTGAAATTCCAAAAGACGTCTTGAGAATGTTAGATTTCTATCACCCTAGATTCTTTTGGCAAGGCAATAATGATAAGCAAAAATACCTCCTAGCTAGCTTGAGAATGTTAGATTTCTGTCACCCTAGATTCTTTTGGCAAGGCAATAATGATAAGCAAAAATACCTCCTAGCTAGCTGGGATATGCTATGTCGCCCCAAAGATCAAGGAGGACTAGGAATAACATATCTTAATATTAAAAATAAATGTCTTCTCTGTAAATTGTTATTTAAATTACTTAATGAGGTAAGGGATTTGGCAGAACTCGCTAAGAAATAAGTATATAAGTTCAAAACATTTGTCCCAAATTCAAATTAAACCAAGGGATTCACATTTTTGGAAAGGTCTTCTGAAACTTAGGGAGAATTTTCTAGAACGTGGAACATTCAATATAGGTCTTCTGAAAGTTAGAGAAGATTTTCTAAGATATGGAACATTCAATATAAAAAATGGTTCACAAACTAGGTTCTGAGAACACAATTGGATGGGATCTAGCCTGCTTAAAGATCAATTTCCGAGCCTTTATAATATAGTCCATTACCCGCGTAAAACTATGGCAAATATCTTCGCTCAAATACCAATAAATATTACCTTTCGAAGATCCTTAGTTGTGGACAAATTGACAGCGTGGCATAACTTATTAGCAAAAATAGCTAATGTTCAACTATCTGATGAAAAGGATATTTTCATCTAGGGTTTGCATAGATATGGTCAATTTTCTGTAAAATCTATATACCATTTTCTGATGGACCAGGGTACCCCTTTCACAAGCAATTTCATTTGGAAGTTAAAGATTCCATTGAAAATAAAAATCTTTTTACAATACTTGCATCATGGAGTTATTTTAACAAAGAATAACTTGGCTAAATAGAATTGGCATGAGAGTCAAAAGCGTTGTTTTTTGATAGAAATGAGACAATTGAACACTTATTCTTTGAATCCTAACATGCTAAAAATATTTAGAGAATTGTTCACATAGCTATTTGTTTAACTCCACCTAATTCAACATCTCACTTGCTTGGGCATTGGTTAACAAGCATTGGGAAAAATAATAAAAATCTGATTTTTGTGGGTGTGGCAGCTCTCTTATGGGCAATTTGGTTCACACATAATGACCAAATATTTGAGAAAAAAGATGCAATTCTTTTATGCAGGCAATCTTTAGGGAAACATATTGGCTGCGATTTTGACCATTGTTGCAGCATGAAAACAAAAGAGAGACCATCCACATGGTGACCAGGCATTGAAGGTCATTGCATTAGAGATTTTCGCCAACAATGGATGGAGAAACAATAATAGACTATGCTTCTAATTTTATATTGTCGTTCATTTTGTCATTTGTGACCAACATTATGGTTAAAATACTGTAACATTTGCAGAGACCGAAGGTCACTCCTTTATCTAAAAAATCCATCTATCTCTATCTATCTATTCTATATATACTATAAAGCACGAGTTTAATGATAATTAATTTCCACCTAAGAAAATTGTACCCGCATAGACCGTCCAAATCAACTGTGGCCCACAACCAAGGCAATGGACCCCACAAATATGGCTAAAACCTGGGTTCCGGAGCGGAACGCTCCGTTCCTGCCTTCGTAGCGGTAAGCCGCACGATGTTTTACGAGTTTTTTTTTCTCACCTATGTATCATCTAGCCAACCCCCGAATCAACATAACTCCAAATTCCACATACCTGGAACCGCCGCCCTCCGGCTGTACGTCCTCCCCCTCGCCAATTCGGTTCCTCTCCGGAATCCTTCGGACTCCAAATCCCACGTACCCACATCCGCCCTCCCCCTGCCGTACGCCCTCCCCTTGGCCAATTCGGCTTCCCTTCGGACTCCTCCGAATCCCACGCACCTACCCATGCCCTTTCCGACTCCATAACACATACATATACAAGATATAATCTATACAATTCATCTATATGGGGCTGCACGGCCATCAGGTGTGCATGCAGTTGACCTCCAAGGCGGCGGCCGTGCAATCTCAAGCTGTCCACCATCCGTCACAACGTCGACCACGTCATTGGAACAATGTCTGCCTGTTACACCGGAACAAGGTAATTAGTTAGATATGCAAATCAATCTTTTTACACATTTACACAGCAGATCAAACTGAAGTAGAAAGCTTTCTTGATTCAACAGTTCAGAGCACATGCATTATGTATTCCAGATAGAATAACATCTGGTAATTTAATGATCAGATATTGCTATCCAACAATGAGCAGAGGAGAACTAGACCTTTCAAGTTTCAAGTATAGGTATTGCAAAAAGAAAAAATTATTAGAAGATCAACTGAACCATGATTGTCAGCACTTGTGTATCAAAAATCAATGGAATCCTGATTCTCATGCATTCCTTAAAGGCGACCAATAGAGTTTTCATAAATCTAACAAATCGAAATTCAAAGTCCATCCTGCAAATTTCCCATCCAGATTTACAAGGGTCAACCTTGAAAACATGCATACACCAATAGAGTTCTACCAAGGATATATGAAAAACACATGTACACATACACAGTTACAAACAGGTAATGAAACGAGTTCATTTTGTGCACTATATTTGTAGAACTTATTCTCAGGTAACGCTACTGTAAAGTATTATCAAAAGGAACCATACTAAGTAATATTGTTTGAACCCAGATTCATGTCATGGTTAACCAAAAGCAACATAGAGGTAAGACGAAACAAGAGTACCATATGCAGCCACGCAACAAAATGCATGCACAGTCAAAAAGTGACTTAGTAAAAGAAACAATTCAGTATGATGTGCTAATGTAAATAGATATAATACTTAACATATCCTAATGGATACAAATGCAATATTTGGTGCTAAAAATATCACCTTTAGGCCTCACTCAACAGCTGCTGCTGGAGCAGGAAGTCGGCCATCACCAAAATGCCATCCACACCAATCGCAGCCACATACCAACATGCAGAACCGTTGAAATTGTCAATTAGCAACTAAAAAAGTGTGAAAGTATAGGTGCCAAATTTGAGTCTCAAAGATCCAGACATAATCCAAAACATAAGAAAAATAAAACACATTGGGCAACAACGTGATAGCAACATGACAACATAACAGAAAGCAAGAGTTCAAATTGAGTCTCAGATCCAGACTTAATCCAAAACATAAGTAAACTACATTGACTAACAACGCGATAGCAACATGGCAACATAACAGAAAGCAAGAGTTGAACCATATAGGTGCACACAGTTTCTTAATATTCTCTGCCACAACCACTATGACAAAGATATCAGGTTAAAACATCAGAATCAACAACTACAGTTATAGGCAGCAAATGATTCAACAGTTGTCTGAAGTCCTCCCTAACAATTAGAACGAGTCAGACCTTATTGTGTCGTATTTGGACACCACCTTGCTTTATAGCACCAAATATCTATAATTCCTCCTCAACAAATTCAATATTAGAACTGAAAGGCAAATTATTGATGTAAATTGAATAGTCTTGCTCTGCAGGACAAGGTGATAGTGTCAATATTTGAAAGAGTGCAAAAAGAACCACAAATGAAAATGTGAGCACCAAAACCAACCATTACGAGAAGAGTTGTTCTGGGCAATAATCCCAGCACTGGTTTCATTAGCCTGGGTAGGTTGCGCAGAGGATTTTTCCGGACCATCAACAGTCTTGGCCACTGGTCTGGATGGAGTTGTTTTGACAACTTGTGGAGTTGGTGGACCCTCTTTCATGACCTTCACCTGTGAAGCAAGACACAAAAGGTATGTAATTTGTAAGAAGCAAACCATCCTCCTAAACTCTAAGCCTGAGAGATACTAATTTGGACCCTATCATTACCATCTTCAACACGAAGAACAGTTCGTATTTGGTATAGACTGAAGATCAAATCTGATTATGAAAAAGCTCCATATTTAATAGATGAATATAGGGGTTAAATAATATTTTCAGTTGGGAAAAAATAAAGAGCTGGGGACAATATAAGTGTTATATGCTCATTGTCATGCTGGGTAGGGAGCTGCATGAAGCCAAATATGGACAGACAGATTATATTGTTGCCAATGCATCTGAACTGTAAGCTTCCCATAGGTGCATGATGCATGGATCGATTCCTTTGTCGTCCACCAATTCAGTCATGGGATGGTGTCCTTATATATGCATTTGGCTCGAAGTCATGACTTGACAAACTTCTACCCTTTGTTTGTTGCATGCCTAGCAGGCCTCAGAATCGTGAGCTGATTGATGAGCGCTACATGCATGTGGGCCACGACTAGCTCTAGCTACATGCAGATTCACCGATTCAGTAGTCACGGGATTCACTAGGCTAGCTGGGGCTAAGCTAGAGTCGCTATACTACATGGACCAACTTCTATCTGAATTTAACTGATTCACGTCGCGCAGATTAGCCAGCGTTTTCTACCCAGCAACCTTTAACAGGGCATACCCATCAATTTAATTTTGCAGAAGATATATTTCACCTTGCAATTATTTGTCACAATTTATCCAGAAAATCGCAAGACAAAATATATGGAAAAACAACGAGTATGGAAATGAATCAAACAAAATGATATATAACTCACAATGGATGCATAACATTTCTTAGTAACATCCGTCTGAGTTGGAGCAGGAGGGGGAGCTGCAGCGACTGGCCGTCGGTGTCCTGGTTGCTGCAGCCTGCAGGAAGAAGAGACATGTCAGCAGAAGTGACCAGCGCCATGGATAGGGAGCTGCAGCAGTAAGTCGCGGGAGGACGACAGAGAGAAGGGGTGCTCACCATGGAAAGGAGCTGCTGTTGCCTGTGGTGGAGATGGAATGCAGGGAACGATATGGACCTCCTTGCCTGGTTGGAGGCAGGGTCGCCGGCGCTATGAAAGGCGGACGCCATCGACGTCGCCTCGTCTCCCGCGCTGCCACAATCCCTTCCTACCTCGATCCAGCGACGCATCCTACTGCCTGTTCCCTTAGGCAGCATGCCTCCGCCGCGTCCCGGCACGGCCAAGCCCGATGTCCCGTCCGGCGCGCACCTCTTCCGAAGCTCGCGGCGGCCAGTACCGCCCCCCGCCGGCGCGGCCTCATAAGGCCGGACACCCGGCGGCCGGGATCCGCCCCGGCGTGCCTCTTCCCGGGGCAGCGGGCACTTCCCCTGCCCCTCTTCGTCTTCAACTACGCCGCGCACCAAGGAGCTCAGCTGCTCGTGGACATGGGCGGAGGAGGATGTTGCGGAATGGAGAAAGCCCCTTCGGGAGGGAGGGCGACGGGAAGCGGCTAGCCCAGATCTGGTCAGAGGAGGAGGCGCGCCGGGGCAGAGGAGACGCCAGCGGCCGGGAGGAGGTGGCGGGCGCTCGGATCTGACGGCGGGGCGGAGGCGGAGTGTACCTTGAGCAGTGATGCTGCGGGAGCGAGTGTGGGAGAAGCAGAAAGTCGGATAGAGCGGTGGCGGTCGCTGAGGATGTACGGCGGCATCGGATAAGATTGTCCGACAACGTCTGGAATACGGACCCTTCTTCGATATGGAAAAAACGTAAATAAAAACAGGTCTGATGTTTATTTGTATCAAAATATATAAAAACGAGCGCAGCCCAAGATTAAGAGTCTTATTTCTTAGAGTTAATTAGATTGAAACCATTATTATTTGTATGGTTTTAAGTTTTGCCGTTACTATTCCGAATATAGGAATTAGACCACTGCAATTTGCCTCATGTTTAAAATACACTATTGTGTACGTTTTTTAGCTATCTGGACCCATACGCAGGCTGCTGTATTTCCGTACGGACCAAAATACCCTTCTACTCTCTTCCCCCTCAACTCACGGACGCATGGACCCGACACAGCATCTCTCTTCCCCAACGCCCCCTCTTGCCGGGATCCCAAGCATCTCACCGGAGCAAGAGGGCGGGAGCTCACCACCGGCCTCGGCACGCCTAGGCAGAGGCCGTCGGTGGCGGTGGCGGTGGCGCCTCCTTCCCCGGTGCCACGGCTGCTTCCTCCGCCGCCGCCGCCCGCGCAACATCCCGCCCACCGATCGCACGAGGCCTCCTCTCGCCCATTGCGTCGCGCGGCAGATCAGTAGCCGAAGCAGAGGAGTTGTTCCACTCCCCGCACCCCTCGCCCTGATCCAGGTCCCTCTTCGTGAGCTCCTCCATCTTGAATCCCTGATAGCTCACGAACACGATGCTGGCCACCACGCACGTCTCCGAGACAAGTACCAACGAGCACCAGCGACTTCCTGGCCAGTGCCGAGCTGATAGCCTCTGTATTCTCCAATTTCATCATTTTTTTATCCAACCACAACTCCAAATCCTTGTACGCCTCTTCAATTGCTTGTTTTATTCTCCAATTGCAAGCATCGGGAGGAGCAGGACCCGGACCATGGATTGGTGGCAAAGCGGGTGCCGACGCAGGACGAGCAGCAACGCCGCCATGGCCTTGCTGCAGCTCCTTGTCACCGTGCTCCACGCGCCGCCGCTACGTTCCTGGTGCAGCTCTGCTCGTCGCCGCGGTGCCTCACGCGGCGCTGCTGCTCCCGAAGCCGCCGCCCAATGGCGCTCGTCGACGCCACACGTGCAGCCGCCCCACTCGTCGACTCCGGCGCTGACTGAGTCCTGCGGCACCGCCTCCGCCTCCACCTCTGCGCTCATCACCGCAGCCATCATCCCTCGCCGGGATGGGAGGCGAAGCGCACCGGCGGAGGAGGAGGACGGCCCTGGGACGGGAGGTGGAGAGCCAGGAAGGCGCGCCGGGACGGGAGGCGGAGTGCCGGGATGGCGCGCCGGTGGAGGAGCAGGACGGCGCCGGGACGGGTGTCGGCCATGTCCATATTGGAGAGAAGGGGAGCAAGGGATGACACGCGGGACCCATGTGTCATAGGCGCGAGGAGGAGAGAAACCAAGGGCATTTTTGTCCATATGGAAATACGGTAGCCTGCATGTGGGTCCAGATGGCTCAAAAACGTATATAATGGCGTATTTCAAACATGAGACAAATTGTAATTGTCTGGTTCCTGTATTCGGAATAGTAATGGCAGAAGTCAAAACCGTATAAATTATAATGATTTCAATCTAATTAATCCTATTTCTTATACGATCAGACAACAAGTCCACGTGCTTCCATCCTAATATATAGATGCGTTTGGCTTCAAAACTCTGTGCAAGATCAAAGTGAAAAAACAACTACAACCCATCGCAGTTCAACGCCAAAACAGGACTGCGGCACGCAGACCATCCACGACGTCTTCCGCTGCTAATCTACACTCAACGATGTTCTTCACATCGAATTGATCTTATTCAGATCAAATCCAAGCATAAGTTAACTCTATTGACAACTTTAATACCCCTTTTCACCAGCGTTGCAAATAAAACTTATCACGGTAGCAACACAACTTTACTTTCATGTTAGTGAACAACATGACAAACTTTACTTACCATCTTGATCACTTGCCTGTACCATCAGCGGAAAAGCAAAATACATTCCACCATGATGGTAAGTATATTGTCATCTAACATGATAGTTCATAAATCAAAACACTATTTATCTTATGATAACAATATTATTTCCAGCAACCAGGAAAACTCAACCACATGCTTTCTCATGAACAAGCAAAAATGCCGATGAGTAATCGGAGATACACTGATGACCTATGTCGCTAAAGTAATTGACACCCGTGCCATGGACATGAAAACCTGGAACACAAAATCACACAGAGAATACATACTTACCATACGATCTAGAGAATCGCATTGCGGAAAAAGCAAGAGAAATCCCACAAGGCTGCACATGGAAATGTGATGTGTCAATCAACATCACGTTCGATCTCGAGTACTCACAGGCAATTGAACTCATACGTTCATGCATCAATAATTCAGAGCCATTGTCTATTTGCCAAGAGAATATGACAGACGGATTAAGAGAAACAGTTATACTTCCTGAATGCAACCATGGCTACCACGCGACATGCACCACCAATTGGTTCACAAAAAACACAAATTGCCCCATATGTCGCTACGACTACGAGGATTATCCGCCAGAAACTTACAAGCTTCTACGGGAAAGGTTCAACTGAATAAATAAACGGGAACACTCTTACCCGAGCCCGTTCGGAGCCACACGGTGATATCGGACGCTGGTTTCCACCTCCTCTACAAAAAATCAGACACCCTTCTCCAATGTTGCAGTAGTTCTTCAAGATTGTTTCCGTAGTTACGTCACGATGTTTCAATAGTATTTTCCCAATGTTTTGTCCAATTTTTTAAAAAAAATCCACTTGATTCGTGAACCCAAAATTTTCATTCAATTCAGTTAATTTTTCATATCCGTCGATGTTGCAATAGTGTATTTTCAATGTTTTATCAGTTGTTCATTGATGTTTCGATAGTTATTTTCTCATGTTTCATGCATCGCCCGATGCGCCACGTTTGGATTTTTTCCCCCAAAATATCGATGTTGTAATACTACAATATCTAATGTTTCAGCGGTACTTCATTGATGTTTCGGTAGTTCAATTCTGATGTTTCGTCCAATTTTTTTAATTTTTTCACTGGATTTACGGATCCGAATTTTTCATTCAATTCAGTTAATTCACACATGCCGATGTTGCAATAATGTATTTTTAATGTTTCATCAATAATTCGTTGATGTTTTGACAGTTCATTTCTGATGTTTTAGCACATGGCTCAAGGGCGGTTCAATCGGACGACTGAGCGTGGTTTGATCGGACGGCAGAGAATGCGTCCGATCGCCCGGCGTCCGCCAGGACGTCCGGGCGCTAGCACTCCCGATAAATAAAACTATACAAAAATTATATATTAATTACTTGCGCCTGCGAGGTGTGGGGACAAGGAGATAGCGCTGTTGCGGCGACGAAGAAGCAAGGGGATTGGGGGATGCTAAGTGAGCGAAGGATAGATCGTGTTGGTGGGCTAGAGTTTCCCCGGGTATTTGTTTCGTAGGGACGCTTAGGATGAAGCTTTAGGCTGACTTTGTATTTTTTTAATTAATCAATTAACCTCATAATAAGTTATAAGTCCAATTTTGAGGTAAATTGTAAGTGCTATTTATTACTTTTATATTTAATAGTGTTCTAAGTCTAATTTTATTGTACATTTTCGCTACGAATTGATATATTTAATGTTATATGGAATTTTTTTAAACACGTGCCGGACGCGAACAACTTCAGCTATACATATAACTTACTTTCTATCTCTAAAGTACTTCTAAATATTTTAATAATATCTACAAAAGTGTGTACGGAATAAAAAATATTATTAAAATTTCTGAAAACATCAAAGCATGTGATAATAGCCAATATCGTATACTTTTAATAACTCTTAAAAACTCCCTACAAATAATTAAATAATATAAAACATATTGGAATATATACCAACTTTTTAAGCAAAAACATTCAAAATAATTAATAAAACAGAACACTATAATTTCTCAAACACAAAACTTTAACTAACTTTGACCCGAAAAATGCACGTGCGCTGTCCCGCACGTGCATTTTGACTAGTCTTGCTAAGATTCTTTGCAAGAGTGGTTCTTAAAATGAGCCGCTCCTGCAAGGATACTCAATAGGAGCGGCTTGTGTTTTCCACCGCTCCTGCTCAATTGAAAAGGCCGCCATAATTTTAAAAAGCCCTATGTTTTTGTTTCCCGCCAATTTCGTAAGTGATTTGTTTTCGAAATCGTATGGATTGAAATATATTTCTTCGGCTATTTCTTGAATCCTAATGATATATATATAGATTGTATATTAGGAGCCCTGGGCTGTATCGGAAGCCCTACCCACCCAATCGGACGACCCGACCAGGTGGTCCACGCGCACCACCTGGTCTACCTGACTGCTCCCACCTAGTCGAACTGCCCACACATTACCCGATCCATCTGGTCCACCTACCCCACCCAATCCCAATCGCATGCAAAACCTAACCGCTCCCATCCCCATCCGCCGCCGCCACCTCCCGCCACCACCGCCGCTCACCCGCTGCCGCCGCCGATTCCCAATCCACACCGGCGCCGATTGTGCGGCAGCCTAGGAGATGTGGCGCCCTCTCCTAGCCTAGTGGTGAGGCGGCGGTGGCCAAGGCTCGCTTCCTTCGCAGTCTAGTAGGCGCGGCTACCACGGAGGGAGATGGGGCAGCCCGTGGTGGGCCACATGGTTGATCCAGTGGTGCTGCTGCACGGGAGCGAGCTCGTTCGACTTTCCCTCCACTCGGCGGTGGCGGCACGGCAGAGCGTGACTTCATTGCAAGGAGACGCTTCACCTACGGTGCAGGCGAGGACCTTCACGGTGGTGCCGCATCGTCACTGAAGGGCCGGTTCGTCCGTGAGATCCTCACAGCGACTGTGGCCCTGGCGCAGATTCATCGTATAGATCAACGCACATCCGGCTCCGGTGGCACCCAAAGGCGGCAGTCGTAACTGAAGGTGAGCATAGGCTTGCCTATGCTCGTTTATGTATTTGTTGTCGCCACTGATTCACACCACGACATTTTTATACTAAAATACTGGCAGTTTTTATACTGGACTTGATCATAAATCTCATCGGAAACAACTGTATTTCTATGGCCATGTCATTAGGTTCCTATACTTGCACGGTTTTGTACACATGAGCGATGCCACCCACATTTTAAGGATATTGCCTAGAATCAGGTTCTGAGTTCGTTTTTCAAATTTTGGAAAGAAACTACTCAAGCTTGATTGTATTTATGCCCACCATTGCAATATTTACAATACATGGTAGTTACTTTAATAGTCAACCAGAGCACTTGATTGTATTTATGCCCACCATTCCAATATTTATCCCTACCATTGCACTATTTATGCTTTTGATTTTTGAAACAGACAACTTTTGTATTTCCATGCAAGGGCAGCTCTGTATGCAAGGATGGTAATTGCACGCTGAATGAGTGGTGCGATGCTACTCTGCTTGCTTTTAGAATTTTCTATGATTGTTAGCACTTGTATTTATGCCATTGAAATAAACAAGTAACTAGCTATTTTATTAGTGGATGCAATTTGGATATCTATGATTGTGTCTTGTGGATTTTATACTTCCCTATTAGGTTGTGTTGGGTTTTTTTTAATTCAAAATGCGCACTAGGTTACTATTTTAAAATAAAATGCACATTGGTAATCAAAACCTTTGGCAAGTATAGAAATCTACACATGGAGGTATGGAAATTTGTAAATGGTGTTTTCTACAGTTGATGAATGCCATCTCTTTTATGATTCCTCTCACTATTTTTTATTTAGATTAAAAAAATGTGAAACTATACATTTTTTACGATTCCTCTCACTACTTTATATGTCTTTTGTGCGAGGTGTGAGAAGCCGTTCGTGATACAGGGAAACTGCCTCCCATGAGGCATGCTTCATCCACCAAGTGGCCAAACATGTAAGTGCTCCAATGAAAAATTTTGGTTCAACATAAGAATTTGGTTCAACTGTTAGGATATGTTGCAGGTTCATTTATAGACTATCTTCTTTGAGTCCCATTTAGATACTTGTTCTTTTCTATGCCACTCTGCCTAAGAATGTTGCAAGACTCAGGACAACCAATGATTCTGATGGTCCATGAACATGCCGCAAAGCTGACTTTTTTACGCCGGTTGTACACTTATGCAATACCCTTTATACACTCTAATTTTTATGCATTTTGCTGAGAGGTGATGGGTGGTTATTTAGCTTCAACTATATTGAGTTTTCCATTATTTAGGTGTTCCCTTTTGTTAGCTGAATTGGAACCCTATGCTACTTTGCTTCCTTTTAGAATTTTCTATGATTGCTTTACTTTTTTCTGTGCCATTGAACCAAAGTATTGATTTTCTTATTATGCACGAAATTTCCAAAAGTACGGCCACGGTGAGCGGATGCTGGTTGTGTGATGATGTTGATGTTGGCCACAGCGACCCTGTCCCACCTGTGTGATGATGATGACCCACCTGGGACAGGGATAGGATCGCTGTGGGACAGGGTCATCACACAGCGACCCGGAAAGAGACCTACCGAGCGGCATCGTCTCCCAAACGCTCTGCCTCAAGATGAAGATGGCGATTTTGAGTCACCATAGAAGAAGGCCTGTGACTCCTGCAGCTTGGTTCAGCATAGTACGAAGCAGCTAGCTATTACTGACGTCAGGTATGTGCACTGGTATCCATCTCTGCATGTAATTGGGTAATAAAATTTAAATAGAAAGGATCATGAAAGGAGCTTTCTGGTGCACATCACAAGAAGCTAATTAATCTTTGATTTTTTTGGATTGCACTTGCACACAGTGAGATTTAGGCATTAACATGTTTGTATTTGTCTTTTTGAATCTAATAACAATGAATGCTAAAAGTCTTGAACTCTCGATCCGTGATTATTTTATCATTGAGATTGTGACATAATCCCATGTTTTCTATTATTTATGCAACCCATCTAATGCACCATATGCATATTGCATAGTTTCTATGGTTGCCATTATTATTTCGTGTGTTGACGGCCACGTCTTTACAAGGATCCCACCAACATAAATTGTTTTGTTCGCTCAATTTTCTTCATGTGTGCTTGGCCAGTGATATTCAATTAGTTTGTATAAATATATGACAGGTGACATTCTATTAAAGTAGAAGCGGAGACATTTATGCTTTTCCACTTTGATAGTTTTGTTGCATCGGTGCTTCTGCTTGCATCTTGCTAGGCTAGTTTTGAGTGCTAGAGATGTATCGTATAAAAAGTGAACTTTTGGACATAAAACACAAACAAGTTTATTATGCTTAAATTTTGTGCTTCAAAAGACCAAAATTTGGTGTGCATACCATGTGGCCTACAGTTTGCATTTTGTTTGCTATAGTTTTAAACTGCTTTAGTGACGATCAGTAAACTCCATGTCCTTAATTGCTGTAGTAGAGTCACTGTTTCTATGCCCCACAAATTGAGTTCTTGGTGCTAGTTTGCTAGGTCAGTGAGTTTTGGACATATAAAAATGTTTTTTTGGCATAAAAGTGATTATCCCTTTTTTTCATAATAGCGTCAGTGATTCAATTTGATCAACTCATTCAATCATGTTTTTGATGGTCAAGCTATTTCTATGTATACATTTGACTGTTTAATGTAGAAATTTCTATTCTTTCATGTCATTGGAAATATTTATGATCCTTGGATGTGTAGAAAGCTATCCAAGTTTTGTTTCCAAAAGTATCAATTTCTATGCTTTTATTCGCTTATTGCTACAGTATTTATGATCCTTGGATGTGTAGAAAGCTGTGCAAATTTTGTTTCCAAAACTTAGCAATTTCTATGCTTTTATTTGCTAATTGTTACACAATTGTTATTGGTAATACAAGGTGAACTTTCTTGTATGATGATTCAAGTATATATATTTTCATGGCTATGTTTTCTATAAATGATGACGCTGCAAAGATCCAGTACATATTGTGTTTCATGCCTACAATGGTAGATCTATGCTACTTATTAATTACCAAATACGATTGCAGATGGGATTTTTAGCTTGACATTTTTATGCTTTTCTCTCTGTGTTTTTATGCTCATGAAACTGCATATATGACAAAGTTTAACTAAGTTTATGCCACCACACGTGTCTTTTATACTGATTGCTATGTGTATCTAAGTTCTAATAGCTACCTGATAGAAATTAAAGGTCCCATTACTTGCCACAAATGCTTGCAGAGGAGATTTGTATGATCCAATCAATTGCCACATAAGCTTACATTAGTACATGCACTAGACGCTCATACCATATGCTTTTTCTTTATAGTTTTCACATTGATTTTTTTCTTAAATGCACTAGATTGTTGCATTATTTATGCATACCATTGCACTATTTATGACGACGGTTACACTGTTTATGCATTTCAATGCCTTTTTATGCATACTATTGTACTAGCAATAATATGCATGTCTTTCTGTAATACTAGCATTATCTAGCTTGTGTTAATTCGCATTGATTATATGATTACTACCAATGATTTTTATGCCTCTTTTTATGCAAGGTAGTGATGAAAGATCAGAGTGACATGGCAATACAGCAAGGCCCATGTCTTACTGGCACCTTGTGCTAAACGGCGAGGCCCTCGACCCTGACGTGTGTAGGGATGCATAACATTTGAGATCTTTTTCTCTCTATTTGAAGATTGTCAGGCACGCAGCCAATGATGATATTGTTCTAAATTTTAGTGTATAATAGAGCCCAAATGTATAACTATCAGAGTACATAAACATATGATGTTCGTGCAAATGTTGAACTATGTAAATATATCATTTTGAAATCACGATTCATTTATATCAATGTATGTGCAGTGTTACCTTGTGCTTTTCTGTCAAACTATATGTATAGTGCCTATTAACACACTAGTTTCTTTTGTACTTAAAGTTTCTATACCTATGCAATGACATCTTTTTATTATCATACTGTGTACGACTGGGCTTGATAATGGTTTCTCAGGTTTCTATCCAAGTAACCATTTGTTTTTATGAGTGCTTGGTTTAAAATGCATTTTGTTTCATATCTTTCACCTACTTTTGCTGTGATAAAATTCACTTTTGTGGAGTTGTCTGCTATTTTTTACGGCTGGTTAGTTCAATAAATTAATTAAAAACCATTATTTAATTTTAAATTAATTAAAAATCATTATTTAACTTTCTATGTAAGCCATAATAGGAATCTATGATCCTTATCCAAGAAAAAAAAAACAAGAATATACGACTGCATATACAACATCCGATGACAGTTTTTATACTTCGTTAACCTAATATTTTCGATCGAACCTTGTACGACTATGTTATATGAACTGTTTGTGTTAAATTTTGAAATTTGAGAAAGGAAACTAGAGCAATTACATATTTCTATGCTTGTTTCTCTGTGTTTTTATGCGCAGGAACTACCCCTTTGAGTTATAGAACTTTCAACGTAAAAGTGTAAATTTACGAATTTAAAAAATTTCAAAAAAATATAGTCTTCAATGGATATCAAAACGTGCAGAAAAATGTCAACATTCAGTGATGAAAACCGTTTGTAAATCGGATGTTTGAATAAAAAAATTATCGTAAAAGAACTAGTGTAATGAAATGAACTGCATGCATGCATGTGCAGTTGGGCAAAATATGTCAGAGTCTGTTCATTCCGCTACAACAGAAAACGAAGTTTACGCTAGATTTACACTATTTTTCTTACATTTCCAATCATGCCCTCGACCCAGACCGCGCCCCCCCCCCGCCCATGCGCGCTTGCACCTGGGCCGCATTTATGGCTTGCCCGACTAAGGTCGCGGATCCATGTAACTAATGGATGGATATATATATATATATATATATATATATATATATATATATATATATATATATATATATATATATATATATATATATATATATATATATATATATATATATATATATATATATATATATATATATATATATATATATATATGAAAATTCCTTTCTACATGCGCATGTAGCTACACTCACTTGTATATCTCATGATTGGGGGTGTATCTAGCCAAATCGAAGGTATGTACACGGAGTATGTAATGATACTAGACCATCCGAGGTGGTATATGCATGAGGTATGCGGGTATACCTAAGGTATGTAGACATACCGCGTTATATGTACTAATATGAAGGTATTTTCATAATATATTAAAACAATGGCTGTTTTGTAATTTTTTCGGGTGGTGACATTTGAGGTATCTTAAAATAAGTATGTGAACATACTCAAATTTATAAATTAGTATGCGAACATACCCTTATTGGTTTATTGAAGATGAGTGTAGCTATTGTACGCATGTAGAAAAAACTATTCTTATATATATATATATATATATATATATAACCTACAACCAATCATAGAATACCTTATTCTGCAGGTAGGTCCGATTGGTGCACCAGGTGGGGCATAATTAGGTTTGCATGCATGCTTTGGTCCCCACGTCAAATTTGGCTCACACCGCAAGCCGAGCCCCGGTATAGCCATGTGGCTTTAATACGTGGACAGGCCTAATCCGTAATTAGCGCATCAGTTTTCTTTTACCAGTAAAACTGCACGTGTGTTCCGCACGTGGCAAAATGAATGTGTAGAATGCATGTGACAAAGTAAATAAGTGGAACATAGGTCAAAGTTTTTTTTGTGTGTAGAGTGACAAAGCAAGGCAATGATATAATTTTTATTGTTTTTGAGAATGAAGACACTCTTATCTAAGCAGCTCAAAAGCTAGTTCCTCGTACCATGATTCTAATACCAAAAATACATCTAAAAGATATAACAGTGGATATAATTTGGTAACTCACTTCATGAGCTTTGGAGTAGTAAACAAGCACACTTGGCCTCACTTAATAATAGTGTACGGTGAACATTCTATAAGGATCAAGCCCAAGGTTTTACAATCCCCGGCTCATTAAATATTAAGGAATCAACAATATAGCTGCTAAAGCTAACTGAACCCCACAAAGCTTTAGAAAAAAATATTATCTATCTATGAGCAGTAGTATCAGACATATATGCCAGGACATAAACCGAATATAGTTGTCACCTAATGAATCTGTACAAATATATGCCCGGCTAATGGCCCCTGTACCTAAGCTAAATGGATGGCTGCTCTGTGACAGGAGACCCATCAGACCAAGTCCTTTGGTTTTCCCATGTTTTTCTTTTATTAATAATTGTGTCTTATTTTAATGTATCATAGGAATGGCATGGTGGAAAGCGTAGATAGATCTTACTATCAACACTTTCTCTTGAACACACTTGGAAAATTTTGCTTCATTGCATTGAAGTCAATTCAAATTAACACTCCAAATGAAGTATAATGAAACACAAACGTCATAGAGTCTAGTGAACCCTTACTTTCTCTACTACCTGACCAAAGTTGTAAGCACAAATCGGACTGGAGACTTTATTCATGACTACTATGCCCATAACAGGTTCTTAGGTCATATTATACTCATGACAGATTTAACAAAATTTCAGTAAATGTTTCTAAAACAACCATACAAAAAATTAGCCTCGGCATGGATATTTGCTTACCTGAGATATTTGCAGCAACAATGCGGTTGTTCTTGTTGAAGTACTCGATGGCTACAGCAGTTTGGACAGTTTGGATAGAAGAATTAGAATATCAGAGAACTTGCAAAACAAGAACTTGGTTAATTAGAAAAACATGAGTTAATATATGTTGCTCCCCTATCCTAATTTATAGGTTGTTTGATTTTTTGGCAAAAAGTTTGACCAATTTATTTTCTCCAAAATATATTTATGAAAATATATTCACCAAAACCTACAAAAACTAAGACATGAGAAAATAAGAGTAGAAACCCTAGGTGATAAAGGAGTAGGAGAAAATCGCGGTCGGCGGAGGATGAAGTTGTGGCAGCAAGCGCTGAAGACGGCGGCGGCGGCGGCTGCGGAGCGTGGTCGACGAGGACGAGGCGACCGAGAGCAGACAGTGGTGGCAGCAATGGCCTCCCTCGAGGATGGCGGTGATGGTGGCCGGACGTGAAAGACAGTGGCGGTCGAACGCGGAAGATGGTGCCGTCAACATCCCCTGTCGGCCGTCGTCGCACACGGGAAAGAGCCACGAGGTTTTCCTAGGAAGGCCGGCATGTTCCCCGTGCTAAAAGAAAAAAGTGTTACGCGTGTTACGTCTTACATGTTTCTGCCATGAGACATAATTTTTTTCCACCGAAAAACCTTCTTGTACCCATATTTTGTGGGCCCAATTTATATAATTTATGGTGGGTACATAATTGGGTAGATAAAAGTTGGATAAAAAATGTTTTTGTTAAAACTCGTTTTTTTATAAGGTAGATAGATACTAAATTGATATCCATAATGCTAATAAATTGTATTATAGCACCGGCAAATATTATAAACGTGAAAAAATTTACATATCATATATTAGGAAAACTTGTAGATTTGTGTCATGGACAGCACAGGACCCAAAAAAGAAAAAAGAACGGACGGAGGGCAGCTAGTAAAAAGAAAAATGGGGATGGGCAAAGCCTTATCCACTCGGCTCCCAATCACTCCAACGCCCGTCGTTCTCGTCGCCGAGTCCCGAACTCCCGATGCACGCCCGCCGCGACCTGCTCCTCCTCCTGGTTCTCCGACCCCCGCGTTTCCCTCTTCTTCACCAGGGCACGGCGCCCCTTTCCTCCTCCGCGCCTCTCTCCATCCTCTTCACCTCAGCCCATCGTTCTACGCCGCGCGACGGGCGGCCGGAGGAGAGCTGGAGACGGCGCCGCAGCCCCCATCACTCTACGCCGGGAGAGCTTCCCGGTCGCCACCTCCTGCACTGCCCGGTCACCTCCTCCTCCCGAACCTTGAGATTCCTCCTGATTTCTGTTTTTCCAGCTGTCTGCCAAATCTTTGAATCAACGACGTGTTAGACCGTCCCAATGGTGTTGGCTAAAAGTTTGCTTATCCATTATTTTTCTACCGTTCTAACTGCCTTTCTCTGTTTACGATTTGTATTATAGGCAAGCCGGATAGGCTTACAGCGGAGCTCTGCTGTTTCTTTTTTTCTCCTTCCGTCATTGTTCATTCGTTTGCAATTTTTGCAATCTCGGAGTGATTTGCTTTTCACTGAGTGCTCCGATGGGTACTTGCAATTATAAGTAAGCGTAGCCAAAATTGTATAGACGATTTGCAGTTATAAATAAGCATAGCCAAAATTGTATAGACGATTTGGTATTTGACTAAAGTTTTTTTTTGCTTGGGTGAGGATCATGATTAGGCTCAGGCTGTATTGAACTAACTCTTTTGCCTGGGTGAGATCATGATTGGGCTGCATCGAACCAAATCTGCAGGCCACAGTTGGGCTTTGTTGGACTTTGACGAGGGAAAGGTACAGCACTACAGCCAGAGTCCTTGTGTCGTAGGAGCCTCAGTCGTTTTCATCGCATGATTGAGTTTCACGGGAAGAGGGATGAAAATCTATCTATAAAAGAGCGAGTTTAAAAAAAATATTTTGTACTCTATTATAATCTACACAATATTATATCCACCCTCAAATTATATATCATCACGCAGTTTGTCCATTAGATGAATATTGTCGGGCCCACAGCTCATGTTAAATGTAAATGTTGATACCGTTTGTTAAAAGGTTTATCGGTCCGATATAAATTTTTATTGGTCCTCTACGGCTGGATCCAATGTTCACGCTCGTGAGTTATGCGTTTCTGTCTGTGTTCGCAATTCTTTTCTCACTGTAACCATCGTAAGTACCCTCTTTTCATTTTATCCAACTTCTTTTTTTCTCACGGACTCTTTTTTTTTCTTTCTTTTGGAAACCAATCTACTCCGATTTTCGCCCAAGACTCTACTGTGATCCTCGCCCTCACGTGAAAGTTGGAATCCTTCCGATGCCGCCGTCGGGCCATGAAAGCACACGTAACAACGTCGCCCCCGATGAGATCGCTAAAATGCGGCAGCGAGCACATCCTACTCTTCAGCAGAGACGCAGCAGCCAGGTCTTTATAATCGTCAACGGTATCAAGAGTCATGCTTCATCAGACGGTGAATTGCAGTTGTAGATCTATTGATCGCAAGTACTTTGATTTTGAGACTGGATCATACCCCATCGGACTAGTTATTTCTACAAAGTAGGAATTTTATCTTTTACATTGTTATATGAAAGCACATGAAACTTTTCTTCATTATGCTTATTTTCATATGTAGCTCACCTTGGTAATTTTCTACTGTAAAGTGTAATACGCCTCATACAAGACTGGTGAGCTATCTTTGGTTTAATATTCATCTTTTTCTCAAATAATTGATAAAATGTTATTATTACTCCTTTCAAACGTTGAAATATAAGAGATCCCATAGTATTTTTTAAAATATAATAGTATCGTAAGCATGGTTTGATGCCTCATGAACAATCCTTTCTGTACAGAAGTCGACATTCAAGTTTAGCTGACACCCATTATTCTGATAGAATTTGTGTTCTTATCATGCACCATACTTGCTACCTCTTAAATTATAATTGCATATGTAGTGCTATATATAATTGCATATATATATATATTGTTTTCATTGTGCGAATTTTAGTTTATCATGACCCATCTTTATATCATATTAACACTATTGAACATGCAGCTTTTTCTGTCTTTCTCCGTTCTTATTGAGCCATCGAGGGGGTATTCATGTTTGACATATGCTGCCCTGACTGAATTCTTTGGAGACGATTCTATATTACAAGTTGACGGAATTGTTATAAAAGCATTTTCAGATCTCTTCTTATTTATCAGGTGCACTTGAGTTTATATTGAATTAAGCATTGTGATGTTTGCACAATATATAAGTTAAGGAATATTTTATTATTTTTTCCATAAGTTTGAGTTATTTTTCCATAAGTTTTTATTCTTATGGAAAAAATAATAAAATATTCCTTAACTTATATATTGTGCAAACATCACAATGCTTAATTCAATATAAACTCAAGTGCACCTGATAAATAAGAAGAGATCTGAAAATGCTTTTATAACAAATCCATCAACTTGGAATATAGAATCGTCTCCAAAGAATTCAGTCAGTAAGGGCCAGCATGTCAAACATGAATACCCCCTCGATGGCTCAATAAGAAGCACGGAGAAAGACAGAAAAAGCTGCATGTTCAATAGTGTTAATATGATATAAACATGAGTCATGAAAAACTAAAATCCGTACAATGAAAACTATATATATATATATATAGGGTCGGTATAAAGGAAGCCCAGGGCTTCCATTAGTTGCAAGAGGAAGCCCCAGCCAGGGGGCCGGACCAGCCAGGGGTGCGGTCCGCGAGTGTGCATGGCGGGGGACGCTGGCTGGGTCGGGGCCCGTTTAGCGTAAAACCGTAGTAAAAGTAGCGTACAATTGTGTATAAATGAGCGTAAACTTCGGCTTCTGTTGTATCGGAAGGAACCGACTCTGACACATTCTGCCCAACTGACACATGCATGCATGCAGTCCATTCCATCGCACTAGTTTTTTTACGATAATTTTTTATTCATACATCCAATTCACAACAGTTTTCACCATTAGAATGCCCACATTTTTACGTACGTTTTGACATCCACTGTGACTATATTGTTTGGAAATTTTTTAAAATCATAAATTTACGCTTTTAGTGTCGTTCATTTATTCATCCATGCATTTAAAAAGTTCTAAACTGGTAGCTATTAGTGTCGTTCGTAGCTATTAGTGTCTATATTTGTTTGCTATAACATCCGATTGACAAATGGTTTTTATGATCACGGAAACATGTTCTCATGGTTGAAAGCTTAACTCAATGGAGAATAGTAAAACGCAGTGGAATGTATCGTAAATTTCAGATTAAGTTCATAAATCACGATGATCTCGTTGGTTTATGATATTTGGCATGGTCTGTAAGTATAGTATATGTGCCGACTGAAGCATACAAACAACTATATAATAGCATAGGATCTCCATTCTAGGTGTATAAACATACTAGGACTATGATGCATCCGCATAGAATCTCTATTTTTTTTTTTTGCATAATTGAATCGTAAAATTAACTTTATGATGGCATAAAATCTGAATTACAGTGAGCAAATATGAACTGGGAGAGAGGTGTGGAACCTTTTATGCATCTAGCCAAAAAGCATAGAAACCTAGTGGTACATTCTCAAATACAAACTCAACTCAGCAAACATGGTACATTTTAAAGAAAATGTCATGCGATGCGAAGCCTAAATATTCACCGGTGACAGCATAGAAAATATGGTTTCTTGCTTTCACATGTAAAATTTAGTCCAATAAATTCATGTGGCCAAATTGAAGATGTCCTGCCAAAAGATATTACATTGATCCTGTATAACAACTAACATAGACATGCGTAAAATCACAAGGTAACGACCTTTTCCCTATCCAGATGATGATATATTTCAGACCTAATAAACATAAATGGTCTTTGATAAATAAAATGATGCATAGAAGGCTTGAATCCAAGCTGCATAATGGCAACTCTGCTGCACGCTGGCCACCATGGATCATATTTTGTACTCTAACCTCGTCAGACAACAAGAACCACACCACAATGAGAAAACTGATAGAGAAATCATCGGTACTGATAGCATTATATAATCTAGAAGAAAAAAATATATAGCCATAGTGGATCGTTGACTCAAAAGATATTTTGCATAAACAGAGGTTGCTAGGTGCAAATTTTGAATCGATCACATAAGCACCGTACCAGCAACCTTGCAAACAATTAGATTCCAAAAGCATTGATAGGCACAACTATAGCAATATATGCATAAATGGGGCATGGTATGCATAAATAGCGCAACATTAATTATAGTTGATCAATGGTAGACATAGATAGTACTGTGATATGCATAAATAAGTCAATGGTAAAGATGAATAGTGCACATGTTGACATAAATAGTGCAACAATAATCATAAAAAGTGAAATGGTAAGCATAACTAGTGGTGAAGAGATTGGCATAAATATTGCAATGATGTGCATAATTAAATCAAATTGGCAGTGAGGCTGCAAACGAATCAAAAGCATAAATATTGGTCTGGCTGGGCATAATCAGCGATACGTGTATCCGTAAAAATTGCATCTGTGTGCATAAATAGTGAAATGATGGACGTAAATGATACAATGATATGCGTAAGTACAGCAAATTGGTGTAGAGACTAGCGAGGGCAATCATAGAAAATAGAGATCCTATGTAGTCAAATCAATTTGAATATGTATGCATCAATTTGAATCAGTGAGAAATGAATTGAAGGCATCAGAAATAAAAATAAGAAGTCATAGAAACAATAGTGCAGAGGCATAAACTTCCAGATCATAGAAACTGCAGCGGCAGCTGTTACTGAATAATGGCGATGTACAGAATAACGCCATAGCTCAACAGCAATGGAGGAGGCAGCCATGACGGTCGGACCCAAGAAGAACACATCGAGTTTGTTCGTACAGGCAACGATCCGCAGCTGCAATCACAAGAACAAGCCTGAAAAGGTAGCAATTTGTTGAGTTCTCACAGGCATATAAGAGCATAAATTGTGCAATGTTAATCATAAATAGTTAAATACACATCTAGAGAAACATATACATTTAGTAATTGTAGACGGATTGCATTTATAAATCAAAATAACATAAATAGTGCAATCGTTTTTTGCTTTTTCTAATCTGCACATAATTTAGTTGTATACTAGATTAAAGTACTAACGTAATCACAATCAAACCAAGTTGCACTCAATTGCAATACAGAAACGAAAGAGATTCGGGGCTTTACTGGCCATCGTTGCAAACCTCAATAATTTATGAAGAAGAGAACTTCAATAATTCGATTTTTGGGACAGAAAAAATCATAAACCAGTTTGTGACTAGAAAAAATAAAGAATGCAATGGAGACGGACACTAGTTTCTGGAGGAACAGGCCGCTAGTCACACATCCATGAGTTCCACAACATTAGAAAGATCGATGATGAGCATTTTATGAGCCAGGGGATTTAAAAATGTCTAAAATTAATCTAGCTTTCTTGCTAGAGAGGAAGTGTAGATAGATCATAGAAGAATCATATAATAAGTGTAGATGGATCGTAGAAGAATCATACGTGTCCAGTAAGGCTGAGACAGGGTCAGGCTCCAGCCACATTGATCCTCTCTCTAGTCCCCACACAGCTAGGCCTCAAAAGGGCCAACGTGTCGGGACTCCTAGCCGGGGATGTCGCGCCACCCTCGCCGTGATTATGCACTTCGGATTCGTCGGAGGACGATCCACTGACTTCATGGTCACTCAAATCGAGCTAGGCAAAATCAAGAACATGAACCCTAAGTGAAAAACGAATGAAATAACCCATGGATCAGAAGTGAATGGAGTTTGGGGAGAGGACGCACCTGATCCAATTAGTCGCCGGTGGTTATAATATCCATCCACGACTCCGCCAAATCGTCTATGAATAAATCACACAAAGAAAAAAAATTAATTTGGGGAGAAATATATGCACGAAGGAAGCCCCAGGGATGAAGAAATCCCTTACCGTGGTGCTTCTGATGGGGGCGAGGGAGGCGCAGATCACGCAATAGGAGAAAGGATCCATGGCGGCTGCTTCTGATGGAGGCGAGGGAGGCACAGATCAGGTGACGAGGGGGAGGATTCGTAGAGGACGAAGGTTACGGAGCCAAACATGCGGCGGCGGCAGATACGGCCTCAGGTATGGCGTGGGGTACCGGAGCGGATACGACGTACGTGCAGTATACGTGGCTGGGAGACAGAACGTGCGCATGCGGGCCTGGTTGCTGGTTCGCTCGGGTGGGGGCTTCCAAGTAGAAAGCCCAGGGCTCATATATATATATGTGTGTGTGTGTGTGTGTGTCTGTGTGTCTATATGCAATTATATATAGCACTACATATGCAATTATAATTTAAGAGGTAGCAAGTATGGTGCATGATAAGAACACAAATTCTATCAGAATAATGGGCGTCAGGTAAACTTGAATGTCGACTTCTGCACAGAAAGGATTGTTCATGAGGGGTCAAACCATGCTTACGATACTATTATATTTAAAAGATACTATGGGATCTCTTATATTTCAACGTTTGAAAGGAGTAATAATAACATTTTATCAATTATTTGAGAAAAAGATGAATATTAAACCAAAGACAGCTCACCAGGCTTGTATGAGGCGTATTACACTTTACATTAGGAAATTACCAAGGTGAGCTACATATGAAAATAAGCATAATGAAGAAAAGTTTCCTGTGCTTTCATAAAACAATCTAAAAGATAAAATTCCTACCTTGTAGAAATAATTGGTCCGATGGGGCATGATCCAGTCCCAAAATCGAAGTACTTGCAATCAATGGATCTACAACTGCAATTCAACGTCCGAGGAAGCATGACTCTTGATACCGTTGACGATTATAAAGACCTGGCTGCTGCGTCTCTGCTGAAGAGTAGGATGTGCTCGCTGCCACATTTTAGCGATCTCATCGGGGGCGACGTTGTTACGTGTGCTCTCATGGCCCGGCGGCGGCGTCGGAAGGATTCCATCTTTCACGTGAGGCGAGGATCACAGTAGAGTCTTGGGCGAAAATCGGAGTAGATTGGTTTGCAAAAGAAAGAAAAAAAAAGAGTCCGTGAGAAAAAAAGAAGTTGGATAAAATGAAGAGAGGGTACGACCAGAGGGTACGATGGCTACGGTGAGAAAAGAATTGCGAACACAGGCAGAAACGCGTAACTCACGAGCGTGAACATTGGATCCAGGTGTAGGCGACCAATAAAGATTTATATCAGACCGTTAAACCTTTTAACAAACTGTATCAACATTTACATTTAACATGAGCTGTGGGCCCAACAATATTCATCTAACGGACAAACTGCATGATGATATATAATCCGAGGGTGGGTATAATATTGTGTAGATTATAATAGAGTACAAAATATTTTTTCTTAAGCTCGCTCTTTTATAGGGTAGATGAGTGTGTATATATGTAGACTACACCCGTGCAATTAGATGTATGTGTCGTAATTTACTATGCAAATTAGCAACTTGATGCTATTATGAACAATTTACTGTAATGACGGAATGAATTTACCATACAATCACAGTAATTCAAATGACTCAAGATGAGAATAAGTAGAAATTACGACGTTTGGTGTATACAAGTAGTGCTATTACATACCGTCAAAAAAAGTAGTGCTATTACATCATTTGGGAAATCTTAAATTCTATATCAAATAGCATCAGCCAAAATCAGCTGGCGCCATGGTTGGCACCAAGCTCGATTCGAGCTCGGGCCAGCCTAACCCTTGACGAGGATAGATGGAGGCGGAAAAGGGCGATGAGGAGCACATGATCTCACCCGCTGGTGACAAGAAGAAGCAGCGGACGTCGGACGGCGGTGAATAGCGGTGGTGGACGAGGACGCGTGGTGCGGGGGTTGTGGGAGGGCGGAGCGGTGGCGGTGGTTGCCGCGAGCGACGAGGCAGAGCTCAGGCGATGGTCGGACAGGGCAGGGAGGCGGTGGTGGCGTGGAGCAACGGCGGGGTCAGGCGGCGGCACGGGGCGAGTGAGGGGCTCTATCCCCTCGCTCCGCAGCCAGAGGAGGAAGACGCCCGGGCGGCCCCACCTGGAAGGCACGGCTGCTGAGTGGGCCACCTCAGTGGTGAGAGCGGGCACGGCTAGCGCGGCCTGGCTGTGCGGCTGGGATGGCGCATGGCGCTGGGCTGCCGCCTCCCCCCGTTTTTCTTTTCCTTTTCTTTTTTTTTAAACTTTATCCAAACACTTTTGTAATTTTAACCCCAAATAATAGAAGAATTTTACCTAGGTCCAAATACTGAAGTGAAAGAGCACAAAATTCCCCTTCACTTTGCTTTTTTGTCCTTGGCCAAAATTCAAATTTGTAAAGAATTTAAATTCAAGATTGATTTGGAGAATTTCAAATTCAAGTTCAAAATTATGCACATGATGACCTTTTTATAATGTACTTGAGAGTGGTTAACTTAAATCTGGTTTTGCAGGAATTTTTAATAGCTAGCTCCAAGATTTTTCTTAATGACGCACATGATGTCATGAGATTCTTTAAAATGCACTTAGTGATACGGGGTATCACACAAGTTGTTATAGCTTTTCTTTTATTTAGGGTAACAAGAAGCAAATATTTTTGGTATCATGGAAATTTTTAAGATTAAAAATATGGATGTTAAATACTGAGCATTCGGGGTACTCACCTAGTGATCCTCCCCCAAGCTTAGTTCTTGGAAATGATTGCAAAAAAACTGAGCTTCAATATTACCTAGCATTGCCTTCTCCAAGCTTGCTTGCTCCCTGGGTGACGCGATGTTTCTTGGATTTTGTTTATACTCACCTATGTTAGACGAATTTCCTTTCTACTCATGTTTTGCCTCCTCTGTCCCTTTTGAAATGAGTGTTTTGAGGCTTTCTGTCGTATCTCCAATGCTACTATCCGGACCTTCTTCATAGTGTTGGGAGACAAATTAGACCTGATGGTACTGCTCTCTTTTTGGTGAATGTCTCCTTGTATATATGTTGGGTTTCCCCTGCTCCAACATCATGTTTGCCTGCCGCTGACATTCATTTCAGGTGACATAAGTGGGTCACAGTGTTGCATACTTGTCACATAAAATGGAAGAACGACAAGGATCCTTTTCGAACCATCGGGTGACGATTCTACTTTAGGGATTCCCCCTCAAGTGAGCCATCATAGAATTGATCTATTGTTGATCTTATAGGCTCCTTTCCTTGGGTTTAGGCCAATCTTCCACTTGCTAATAAGATAAGTAGGGTACTTCTCGAGAGGTGCTCCTCTATCTCTGCTACTTTCACATCATAGGCTGTTGAGGCTAGAGACCCTGGTTCGCAGAGCTTTGGTCTTTCTGAGAACGTGTACTTGAGTAGGCTTCCAAGTGATGACTATGGCTTCGCATAGATAACTTGCTTTCATTCCCAAACAGATTGAGTGGGAAAGACAGTGACGGATGTTGTTGGGATTGACTCCACTGTCATTTGTACTTGCCATCAATCTTCGGTTGATGGCTGTTCACATCCTAACATGTAGAGTAGATCATTTTGACATTTGGCAAATCATGTTGCACAACTGGCAAGGAGAAAGGAAATTAAGGAACACAGAGTTTTGAACTTCATTGCAACCAAGGTGGTCAGGGATTCCTTCAACAAAATTCGCATCCAAGTAGTCTATGTGTACTACAAGGAGGTTAAAGGAATTCCAATGAACCAATCACTGGGAGCTGGGAAAATATAGCTAAAAGAGGATGAGTATGTGTAGGTAGATGAAATGCCATTTACTTTACTAACTAATACATTGAAGCCAAATCAATGAATTAACACCTTTGAATAGGTCACTCCCAAAGGGATGGAAGATCAGCCAGAAGCATACCAGGCTCTTTGCCGGAAATGGGCATCCGAAGTATGGATTGAACGCTCAAAGTTGAAAAGGGGAAACATAGGGAAAAATCCAGGACATAATTACAGCGGTGATGGCCATATTCGTAAGGCAAAATGCATGGTAATACGAGCCTTTCTAAATCTCTTCAAGTATATTGAACATTATATGTAGGCTAATTCATAGTTACAGGAAGCAAAAGACGGCGTCGCACCAAGTGACATCCAGGTGTATATCCAATGTCACAAGGGTCCAGATCCCTCACAACCTGATGAGCTCCGCACCAAAGCGGCCACCGCTCGGCTTGTAAGATGTCAAAACCTATTTGTCCTATGTTTTATTCCATTGTCAAGATCTAACCCTAAGCATGCATTCAAGGAGGCTTATGGGAAAGAAATGATAAGGCAGCATGGGGAAGACTATGATTGGAGGCATCAATCGATAGACCCCGTGGTCATGCACGCTGCTGAGCGAGGGAAGCCCCATGGACGGTGATATGATTTGAATTCATTGATTGTGTTTGATGGTTTTGTGCAATTGATAATCTTGTTGATATGATGGATTGCTTGACTTGATGTAGGTACCCCAGGTTCAATGGATTGATAAACTCGGCAAAACTGCGAGCTCAGTTGGGGTCTTCGTCATGTGCATCAAGTTCTAGCAGCCGTGCGTCCGCTACGGAGCTCGTGAGGCTGTAAGAGGAGCTAAGGCAGCGTGATGCATACATAAAGCAATAGGAGAAAATCCAAAGGCAGCAAATGGAATACCAAAAGCAATCGCAAGAGTACCACATCAACCTCTTGGCATAGCAACAGCAGGCTATTCAAGTAGGTGACGATGATCAATATTAACATTCATGTGGATTGTCAATATATGATACTAACACGGTGCTTCTTACATGCAACATTAGGGTCACAGAGAGTCACCATCGCGTGGCCACAATTTCAAGCTCCTCCAACAATGCCACAGTGGCCCTTAGTTCCCTTACCTTCTCCGGCATCTGAAGTACGCATGCAAGGCTGTTCTTTACAAAACTTAAGGTAGCCTTGTGGTATTGTATGTGCCCTCAGCCTATTATTGTCAAACTAGATATATCGTTGTCAAAATAGATCAAACTAGGTCAATCTAGCAAACACCAACTAGATTAGAAAAAATTAGCAATGGTAGCCAAGCTTATTATTTTGGACCTTAGTTCCATCAACATACGCACTTGTGGTCACTTTAGCTAAAGAAGTGCATGAAATGTATATTATATCTACATTTGCTCAATTTAGCAGTACTTATTGTATTATTTCACATCGCTTGTAGGGATTGGGGGTACATGCCTTCAATATTCTACTAGGAACTCCACCTCCGGTAATACCAGCACCTGGGTCACATGTTAGTTTGGCACTTGTCGATTTCCAAGTTGGTTAAGTCATATCGATGCTACTACCGAAACATGCTTATACTACATGTGATGTGACATGGCTTTCTATGTTTGTTATTGTTTCAGGAGATCGACACCAACTTCATTAACAATGTATTTGCGTTTGGAGGTAGCAGCCACAACCCTGATAAGCCACATGTGATGTGAGAGGGCTTCATATGTATGTTAGACTTGTTGCTTTTCATTGTACAATGGATGACCTTATGTCAGACTTCTCTGGTTTAAGTGTTATGAATTTGTGATGTGCAATGGAATTTGAATACTTATGTTGTACGGATTGTGCACAAGGCCTCCGATAGACTGGAGGCCCTCTAATGCACTGGAGGTAGATGGAGAAGAAAGCCCTTCGAAGGACAGGAGGCATGCTCGACGTCGGTCAGCCCTGGGAGTTCGGTACACGGAGGAGCGGAACGGCAATGGCAATTGTAAGACCTCTGAAGGACTGCGAGACGACCCCAATGGACAGGGGATGCCGGGTGCCACCGCGGTGCTCCAACCGAGTGCATGGCACGAAGACATGCAAGGGCGATGGCGGATTCGCTCAAATCCGCCACCATATCACCAAGTTACCAAGACTTGGCAAATGGGCTTAATTCTCGCCGAGATAGAGTGGAGTTGGCTGTTCCAGGCCTAGGAAGGAAATTCTAAAATTTCTCGGTTTCTGACTTCAAAACCAGGGGTTGATCAGCGGATTTGGACTACTGGCCACGTGGATATCATTCGGAAGTTAGCGTGCAACCGAAGAAGATCAAGAGTCCATCGCGGTCGTCCGTCCACGAGAAAGTTGGGTCTTTTCCAGTTTAGCCCCTACGGGCGTTTCTGTAATATAGGGGTCTTACTGTAAACTGAGTCAGTTAAGCTTGGGCTATATATACCTAAGTGGCTGGTCATTTAGATGTCTCTTCCAACTCTAGAAACCCTAGGCTTAGCTTTCCTACCAGCCAAGTGCTTAGAGTGAAAACCGGGTGCTAATCTAGGATTTGGAGTGCCCTAGGCTAGTACTTTGCATTAGTGGGAGGATGAAGGGTGGTAGGCTATGAGGAACCATGTAAGGACTGATTTCCACTTCTAATACTAGGAAGATTCATCCCCAATTCGTGCTCATGTGTGTAGCCATCTCCTTCCCCCCTCTTGGTTGGTTTTTGGATGAAACTCAAGGGCCTTTGGTGATTTGCTTTGCCCGCGAGTTAATCCCTATTCTATTGGCTCTTTTGGACTTGCAAGGATGTGGAGATCATGTCTTAGAACATGTCAATCCTGCTGGATTGCCACGAGCAAGTCGTTCTTGAGTTTTCCTTTTGTTACCCAAAGATTGCCTTTTCACGAGATATGAAATTTCCGCTAATCCCATGGTCATTTTGAGTTGACCTTTTGGGAATAGCTTTGGAATAGGGTCCAGATAGCCCGTGCGAAATCTCGTGAAGATTGGACTAGATTTGATCAGATTTGAGTTTGAAAACCCCTTTCCTGCGACTTTACTAGACTATCCGGTAGAGCCATCGGATTATTTGGTGTAACCGGACTTTCCGGTGGCCCTCACCGGACTATCCGTCGTCGGCAGCCGGGTAGGGCTTGCAACGGACTATCCGGTAGCCCCTGCCGGACTATCTAGTGGAACCGGATTGTCCGGCCCCTGGCACCGCACTATCCGGTGTGTCCAGGGCAGGAGTTGTGTTTTAGTGTTTTGCATCTTCCGCTGTGTTTTTGCTTCGGATTTGCTTTCCCCACTGTCTGACCATACTTTTTACTTGTTGTAGATCAGTGAGTCGCATTTCGGTGCGGTGAGTGTCGAGTGGCGGACTTGCAGGTTCCGTTGCCTCGGTGACTTGCGATCTTGTGATTGTTAAGCTGCTCGCTGTTTTCTCGCTTGATGTGTATCCTTTCAGTGGACGGCACCTTGCGCTGCTAGGCACATATCCATTCAGTAGACGGTGTCTAGTTTCTCTCTTAAGCACCTATCTTCGGGGGTTGTAATTTTGAGATTTTAAGTGTTTCTATTCACCCCCATCTAGTCGCACGTCTCGGTCCTACAGATACTTTGATATTATTGATGTCATATTTCAAAAGAAATAACTGGTCAAACATTGCTTTAGAGTCCGTGCTAAATACATGCCCGCCTTATTTTGTGGGACGAAAGGAGTATAGAGAAATTGCTAGCTGGAATGCAATTCAATTCTACTCAATAGTCAATGTGGAGGTGCCATGGCTCCGAATTAGGTATAAAGTATAAAGTAAATGGGTTTGGACTCCAACTCCGAATTCCTTATGCGACCAAACAACACAATTTAGGAAACATATCCCAATGCCAAATTCCATATTCCAATATCTTTATCTAAGCGGGTGTAACAACTTTTTGCATTGTATTCTAACAAACTATCTCATAGCTGATGCCATTCTCAATAGAAAGTTTCATATCTGTGTTTCCACTGTGTTACGTAACAGAGAGATTGAAATAGTAGATAATCAATGAGAATGCATCGTTTCATTATACATAGTTTCATATGCAATATACACGACATAGTCTGTCTAGGTAACAATATAGATAGAGTTTCATCCCATTTCAATTCTTTCTTTCGTTAATGTTTCGCCACACCGTCAAAATTTCTAACGTAGCACCACGTTTAATATTTTCGAGAATAGAAGTTCCACTCGGAATGTACGTATTATAATAATCAACGCTGCTTGTTCAGCGTCAATACGAAGCCTTCAATTTCATAGGACTACTACTGTCCGGTCAGCAAAGCACAATTAGTGTTTCGTAGGACTACAGCTGCCCGGTCAACAAATTAATGCGCAACTGTCCCGTCAGCAAAGCACAATTAGTGTTTCGTAGGACTACAGCTGCCCGGTCAACAAATTAAGACCGTACCGTCTCCAGCCGTCTGTCCATAACACTGTTTGACACCGTAAAACCACTGTAAATAAAAAAAAGATGAGTAATTAGAGTAGTAATAGACAATTCTGATAGACGGTCTATTGGAGATGGTCGCAACCTGTGATCACGCTTGATCAGTAGACCTGCACCTGCTTGAATGTTCCTCTATGGCTCTATAAACGGCCGGACGGGAACACATATATATTACAAACCTTGTAACCGCGTGTCCAGAACTCCAGCTGAATAATAATCCTCTTGTTTAATTCATTCAGCACTGAATATAGTCGCTGCTTCTGCACGTGTACACACACATGTGGAGGCTGAAGGTGTCGGAGCGCAGCAGCCCATGGCTGCGGTCGATGAACAACCTCCTCGGGAGGCAAGACTGGGTGTTCCATCCTGAGCTCGGCACGCCAGATGAGCGTGCAGAGGTGGAGAAGGCATGTCAGGAGTTTGCTGAGCACCGCTTTGAGCGCAAGCATTCTAGCGACCTCATCATGCGGATTCAGGTTGGTCCTCCATGTATTAGTCGCTTCCAGTTGATTACCTTGACACTCCATGCACGAAGTGAACAGAGATTATGTCCGAGTCTGAGAGGAATGGACGTGTTCTTCGGATCTCTGTCTCACTCATCAGCAAATTAATTCAAAGCTTGGTTCCTCTCTCCAGATATGATATATATGAGTGAGGTCGGTTCAGCAATAAAGAACCTGACTTCATTTTCACATTAATTAAAGAGAATTGAGATAAATTAAGCTTATCGGAACGATCAAAAGTCATCAAGCAGTCTGCATGATAAAATTACTGATAACACACTGAACTACTAACAACAACGACCTGCTTACTTTCTGCTTACTGCTTTTGTTGTACAGTACGCTAAAGAAAACCCTCATGTTAAGCTGACTGACAGTCCGGCTGTCAAGCTTGGAGAGCACGAGGATCTCACGGAGGAAGCTGTGTGGACCTCTGTGAAACGGGCAGTAAGCCGCATTTGTAATCTACAGGCACATGATGGACACTGGCCGGCGGATTATGGAGGACTTCTATTCCTCTTGCCAGGCTTGGTACGTGATGTGCTCCAACACGTTCTCTTACATGCCACACACACATATATATACACACACGCACACGACTTCTATTGTGCGCACACATGCGCACCATGCCCACATGCATCGATCTGTTGCCACTTGTGTTGTAATTGTAACGCGTGCATCGTAGCAATTGCGATTTTTGTGAAACACACGTATGAGACATATATGCCAAGTGACATGTAAAATGATTTTTTGCCTTCTTCCTATTAAATAAAATTATTTATTAATTATATATGTTTTTTCGCTCCACTGTGTTCATCAGTTTATTACGTTATATGTCACTGGAGTTATGAACACTATTCTATCATCGGAATATCAGAAGGAGATGCGTCGGTACATCTATAATCATCAGGCAAGGCTATTTTATTGACAAACTTGACGCCTCCATACTGGGAGAAAATTAAGGCAAAGTTCATAGCTTTTCTCGTGAATACAAAAATGTAGAATGAAGATGGAGGGTGGGGGTTGCACATTGAGGGGCACAGCACCATGCTTGGCTCAGTCTTGATGAACTATGTTGCATTGAGATTGCTTCGGGAGGGTCCAAGCGGTGGAGAAGATGGAGCAATGGAGAAAGGTCGAAACTGGATTTTAAATCACGGAGGAGCCACATCTACGGCATCATGGGGGAAGTTCCGGCTCTCGGTAGGATTTATACTGCTTTGTTTATGATTCATTATTGTGTAGTTTGTGCCTTATTCAAAGGTTTTAATAGCGAGAACTTTCCATATACAAGGTCCTTTATGTTTGACATATTTCAGGTTCTTGGAGTATACAATTTGTCCAGTAACAACCCAGTGCCACCAGAATTTTGGCTACTTCCATATTTCCTGCCATTTCACCCAGGCAATGTTCCTTTCTAGTGGTAAGTATTCACCCATGTATTTACATTTCTCTAGGGCATGCTTGTGGCCAATGTAGCCCCACCAAATCTTAGCGATGACCAGAATTTGATAACCTATAGAGTTTTGGTTGTAGCAATGCAAACACTAGCGCAAACGTTCGCTGTTAAGTTTTATGGTGGTTGGAAATAATGAGAGTCATTCATTGAGCGAAATCGGTACCATATAGGTTGGTCCGGTACCCTGAATAGTGAGATCACCGGTGATACCTTTCTAACCACCGTAGAATCTCGCATGCTAGTTGGTTTGGTGCTGGGCTACAACAATATAGACTATAACTAATGCACTCATACACAACAACAACAACAACATAGCCTTTTAATCCCAAGCAAGTTGGGGTAGGCTAGAGTTGAAACCCAGACCAAACCGCTAGAAATAGGGAAGATTTTTTTAAATGTTTTGAATAGTTGCTTTCTATAAGAAAACAAGGTTTTAAAAATTTTGGGAAGAAGCACAGGGAAGAGCCTAATAATCAAGGCTCAGGCATGTGGATAGCTGCTTTCCAAGCAGCTCTATCCAAGGCTAACTTTCTCGTTATATTTCAATCTTTTAGATCTCTCTTAACTGCCTCCGCCCAGGTTAAATTTGGCTGGCCCCTACCTCTCTTCACATCATTGTTCCGCCTTATGACGCCGCTATGCACTGGTGCCTCTGGAGGTCTTCGTTGCACATGCCCAAACCATTTTAGTCGGTGTTGCACAAGCTTTTCTTCAATAGGAACTACCCCAAGACAATCATGTATCTCATCATTTCGAACTCGATCCATCCTTGTATGCCCACAAATCCAACGCAGCATGTGCATCCCCGCAACACTTAATCATTGAATATGTCTTCTTTTAGTGGGCCAACATTCTGCAACATATGACATCGCAGGTCTAATAGCCGTCCTATAGAACTTGCCTTTTAGATTTTGTGGTACCCTTTTGTCACACTGAACACCTGATGCTTGACGCCATTTCATCCATCCCGCCTTATTCTATGGCTAACATCCTCATCGACATCCCCGTCCCTTTGTAGCATTGATCCCAAGTATCGCAAAGTATCCTTCTTGGGCACTATCTGACCTTCGAAACTCATATCTCCAGCCTCCTGTCTAGCAGAACCGAAGTCACATCTCATATACTCAGTTTTAGTCCCGCTAATTCTAAAGCCTTTCAACTCTAGAGTCTGCCGCCGCAACTCTAGTTTCCTATTTACCCGCACCTGGCTTTCATCCACTAGCAGTACATCATCAGCAAACAACATACACCACGGGATATCTCCTTGTATATCCCTTGTGACCTCATCCATCACCAAGGCAAAAAGATAAGGGCTCAAAGCCGATCCTTGATGTAATCCTATGTTAATTGGGAAGTCACTTGTGTCACCGTTGGTTGTTTGAACACTAGTCACAACCTTGTTGTACATATCCTTAATGAGGGTCACATACTTTGTTGGGGCTTTATGCTTTTCCAAAGCCCACCACATAACATTCCTTTGTATCTTATCATAAGCCTTCTCCAAGTCTATGAAAACCATGTGTAGGTCATTCTTCTGCTCCTTGTACCGTTCGATAACTTGTCTTAAAAGGAAAATTGCTTTTGTATTAGATGTCCCAGGCATGAATCCAAATTGGTTCATGGTAATACACATCAATCCTCTCAGACGATGCTCTATGACTCTCTCCCGCAACTTCATTGTGTGGCTCATCAACTTAATCCCTCTGTAGTTAGTGCATCTTTGAATATCTCCCTTGTTCTTGAAGATTGGTACTAATATACTTCTACCCCACTCTTCGGGCATCTTGTTCGATTGTAAAATCTGGTTGAAAAGCTTTGTTAGCCAAACAATAGCTATATCTCCTAGGCGTCTCCACACCTCGATTGGGATCGCATCAGGGCCCACTGTCTTGCCCCCTTTCATCCTTTCTATGGCTCTCTAACCTCGGTCTCTTGGATCCAACGAACAAAGTGTCTATTGCCATCATCAAAGGAGTCGTCCAACTGAATGGATGTGCTCTCACTCTCCTCATTGAACAGGTTGTCAAAGTACTCACGCCACCTTAGTTTGATGTCCTCCTCCTTCACCAAGAGTTGATCTCTCGCATCCTTAATGCATTTGACTTGATTGAGGTTTCATGTCTTCCTATCACAATTCCTAGTCATCTTGTAAATGTCCTTCTCTCCTTCCTTTGTACTCAGCCTCTGGTAAAGGTCATCGTATGCTTTTCCCTTTGCCTCACACACTGCTCGCTTTGCAATCTTCTTTGCCACCTTGTACATCTATATGTTATTTGTACTCCTGTCATGGAACACGCATTTGCAGCACTCTTTCTTCTCCTTAAGGGCCTTCTGTACATCTTTGTTCCACCACCAAGTATCTTTAGTTGCACCTTTGCTCCCTTTGGTCACACCAAGCACTTCTGCAGGGTAGTTAATTCAGTTTGTTACAAATTAAACCACCAAAGTCAACAAAATTTAGGTTGCTTATTGGCCATTCTTTGATAATACGGAATGCTGATTTAGAACACAATGCAGGTCGAATGTCTTGCTATTGTCGAATGGTGTATTTGCCGATGTCTTACATTTATGGAAAGAGGTTTGTTGGCCCAGTAACATCGCTTGTACTAGAGTTAAGAAATGAGCTTTACAAAGACACCAACGATGACATTGACTGGAACAAAGCTCATATTGAATGTGCTAAGGTTGGTATGAAAAATTGACTTGAGCAAAGCTTGTAGCTAGTAAACGTGTACTATTCCATATTAATTTTTACGAGTAATGTAATATCAGTTATACTATTGAAGATTTGGACACACACACACCGACATGAATTTACAATACAAAGTCTATCGATATAGTCCTCCGTTATATTAGCTTCTTGTGTGATTAGGATATGGCAAACAACCTTTCATACTAGCTAGATAATAAGATAGAAATTTATATGCATGTCGTATATGTAATGTATTAGACATGTATATCCTATGTAGTAATCCATAGTCTGTTAAAATAGGATCGTTGTTCTTCCCTTGAACAATAAGAGTGGTCTCGAGGCCATTTTTTGAATCACATAATTTCTATTGATCAAATGACAAAGTCAAAGATGGACTATCCTTGAATACGTAACAATGGCAAGCTCAAATAGATAGAATACCTCAAACCAACACTTATATTATATCACTTCCATTTTATTTGGTACAACTAATAGTGATGAGCCAAAAGCCAAATTACCAATGACGGCTTATGTGATGCCCCCTGCATCTCAAAAGCCTTGACACGCGATTTGATTAGTGCTAATCAAGGATTTGGATTTAATCATGCTTAGATAGGAACAATAACCAGGCCAGGAAACCACTAAGTCAATATTTTCAAGTTGGATATGCAAAACTTTGCTTTGCATGGTTGAGTAGTTAGACATTTATACATTTTCATGCAAGACATCAAATACAAAAGTTTTAGTTCAGGAAGTTACCTTCAAATTCGCTTTTTGACCAATTTCAAAATCAGATGTTAAGGGACCCGAAAGTTCAAACCAAACCCAGTTAGCCTACACTCAGGAAATTTTGCTAAGTCTAGGGTCGACACTCTTTCCCAAATTTCATTCTGAAATTACTTTCGATTTGACTATACAACTCCAATATCTTTCTTTGTATGAAATGAAATTAAACATATTACCTTTCAAATGCATCAAACCGTGAATCAATTGGACTTCCTTTGGTACTTCAAGAGATGGAAATAAGAAAGGCTCTACAATCAGTGGAGATGTTGCCTTACAAAATCTCTGAATATGTTTGAGCTGGTATTTCAAAATCTGTTGTAAATTTGAAGAAACTTTATATACCAAACTTGTAGATGATCTCATGATGTACAACTTTGGTAATTAGAGTTTTGACATGCACAAAGGTTTACATGGTGTTTTAGCTCATTTTCTGTCTCCTAGTGAAACCTGTCCAAATTTGATCTAAATAAAGATTTTAAATTTTTGTGAAACGAAAGTCATTATATTGCAATACTTTGTATATCAAAGTTGTAGGTCATGAACAGCTGAACAACAGTGGTATAATAAATTCTGTATGAAACCAATCACAAAGAGGAGTTTTAGAATTTTTAAGTGGGAATATTAAGTGGGTCAAACACGGGTTAGCAATTTAAATTCAAATTATCTCCCAAAATTCATATATAACATGGCATCAAAATTTATACAAGAGTTGTAGATTATCAAGTTTACAACAACTTTTGTATTTTAAGTTTGTTCTAATTCGGCCCCTAAGTTCTTCAAAAATGTGAAATTCAGAACCCTGTCCTCCTGGTCAAATAGCCATTTTTCTATTTTCGAGTTTTAATTTCCTTTTGTGTGTATGACGCGTGGGACCCACCCGTCAGGGCATTGGATCCGGGCGGGGATGACGTCAGCTGTGGGCCCCACTTAGTCTACCCCTTCGTGCACCTGGTCCACTAGACCTGCACCTCTCCTCCCTCCACCAGGCCCACCCGTCAGCTGCACTGGTCCATGAACCACGTCTACCGTGACAGCATCTTCTTCCTCCTCCGCTCTCCTGCGCCCACGCGGCAGGCAGGAGCTGCCCGCTCCCTACCGTGGCCTCGCCCTACCCGCGCCCCGGCTCGGCTTCAAAGGGAAGCGAGGCCTGCTTCCTCCCCTCACTCTCTCCGCTCCTCCCTGCCTCTCCCGCCCGCGCTCCACCCACCACAGGAGCTGCCTGCGCCTTTCCAGTACGCGCCACCATAGCAGGGAGCTCGAAGCTCGAGCTGGTCCGGCCGTTCCGCGCCTCCCCGCGCCACCAGAGCACCGCGCCGCTTCTCCGCAACCTCCGCTCCGCCATTTCCCCTTGCCTGGGGCCGCTGGAACTGCTCCGCCGCGCCGCAATCCCGCGCGCGAAGCCCCCGCGTCCAAGCGCTCCGTCACCGCACAGTTCATGCCTCCCCGTGCCAAATCGAGGTAGTGGAGCATGTTTCCCGGACTCCCCTCCCCGTCCTAGGCCACTGCCGGTGGGCTGCCGCTGTGGCGGAACCGCCGATTTAATCCGGGCTAAGCACACCTGCCACCTCTGGCTTGCAGTTCGATTAGACCGAACTAAACCCGGTCGTCCATCGAGAGTCATTCGGCTCCCGATATTACCTTTTCCCAGAGGAACCGACATCATACCCATCCAGCCCGCGATGGAGCCACAACAGATACATCATCTCAGCCAGTTGGATATGGCAGATATAAACATATTTTACAAACCAGTTTGAAATAAAGATATAGGTTTCAACATAATGCCATACAATAGGCAGGTTTGAATCAGATAGCGGAAGCGAATTCGAAAACATCTCACCGCGGAAACAAAATACTTTAGTAGACTTCATGCAACGATGATCGAGGCGAGCAGCACCGAGCCCACCGGTACTACCCTCCTCCAAGCACTTGTCCAGATGTCGCCCGTACCTGTTCTCAAAAGGTGGGGGCAAACCCTGAGTACTAATTACTCAGTAGGACTTAATGGATTGGCTTACGGCTGACGCAAAGCTTGCTTACTAGCACGTGGATCCTCAGCCATTGATTTTAAACAGTGGTATATCAACATAGAGTATCAAAATTCATGTTTTGCATATAACTCCATAATAATAACTTGCAGAAATGTAAGCAATACAATACAAACATGTAGTATTTGAAAACATGAGTAACAGATACGATATATTCATGTAGTTACTACGTTGAACGTCAATGGTATTGGCATTCCCACACCTGGTGGGCATCAGCGATTCGAATCGATTTTAATTCCCAGGAATAACTATCATGCTAGGGGTATATGCTTACTAGCCATCGCGTTCCCACATATAGTCCCAATCTCCACCTGTCTTGTCCCAAGATTCAAAGCGCCCCCACCTAACTCCCGGGTTGTGCCCCCTCAGGAGCGATACCACAGTGCCCTAGGTCAGCCCTCCCTCGAGTACCAGCGCCCCCGGGCCCATCGGCCTCCAGCAAGTGAATGGGCGGAGCCTCGAAAACTCCGGACAAACCCAGGTAAGACTTCACCGGTCCCATTTCCCGGTTAAGCAATCTAGCAATGTTATGCCGACCAATAGGCGAACAGCGGACGGGCCTTAATCGACTCGGGCGGAGCCAAATGATACAACAACGCACACCACAAAATAAGATTATTCTCCGCCCGGTCTCCATTTAAATCATGAGCATAGTATTACTTTCCCAATAGTAAAAGTTTTGTAATATTTGAAAACACCTACGCGACGAGTGACTCCTTTCACTCGTGTCTACTCGCACCTAGCAATTCTAGGCAACTCATCCTACGAACTCTAGATATAGGTGCTAGGGCCAGGGCGGCCAGAGAGTTTAATGCAAGGGTTTTCAATCAACTCCTAATGCGGATGCGTAATCATCAACCAAGATAATATTAGCTGGGCATTTCATGGTCCTGCCTACCTTCCTCACTAGGGTTAGTAGCTGCCTCCTGAGCAAAGTCGGGCCCCTACTGCTGGTCTTCCAGTTCCTGGTGCAGCTCCACCTCGGGCTCCTCTACGATCGGTTGGTTCGGCGGGTGTCCTTCGCTCGCGGGATCTATATGCATGACATGGTGCAATTGGAGCATGTATTAGTGAAATGCTTGCTTCATGATGCGAGTGCGATGCAAGGAATCATGATTTAGGGACTAAAGTTATGCATTTTCGTGGTGAAACTTGTTTAGCATTAAGAAATCATACGAGGCGTCGCCTATGGTAACTTAGCTTATCACATATAACAACGTGGGGGTCTGTGGCGAGGTAGCATCGCTTCATGTGAAGCGACCGAAGCTTACTTAAACATCCATTTTTTTTTTCACATAGCTAACTTAGCATTCCTAGCGTGCATTTCTCAAACAGTAGTGAAGACCTATATTGCATTCCAGAATCAGTAGTTAAGACTTACATATTCTTATGTTTCAAATATGATCCATTGTGGCATTTATTAGATATACTAGTCTCACATTTTCTATTATTTACGTAAATATGCATTATTTCTACCATTTTCATATCAGAGCCAAAACCTTACATGCACCACCTCCTACTCTAGCAGTGAGTCATGTTCATAACCTAGAGCTCATACCAAGCCCCTAAAGTCACCTGGAGCATTTTTTTCACCATAGCAACCTTTTCTTAAATTAAATATATGCTTAAATACAAGACAAGGGCAAAATAGTAATTAAACAGTCAAAGCTAGGGCTACCAAAATTTATACAGAGCCTACACATGTTAACAAGGCCTTTGCCCAAATTTCATAATTTTTGAAGCTCATTTTACCCACATTTCCTATTTATTAAGGTTTTTCATGCAAGCTCAATAACAGGGGCAAAAAGGTCTTTTCATACCCAACCATCATATCCATTCTGTAGATCTACTCAATAAGAGGCAAATGCGACTGAGTTTACATTTTTAGGATTTTTATTTGATTTGTTATGATTTTTTGAAGTTCACAGCTCATAAAAATGCACTTAAATAAAAATCCTTTAGTTCCAGGGACTCAAATGCGATTAAATCTAGACTTCAGGGGCCTGCAGGGAAGAAAACTGAGACTCAGTGAATAGCGCGCTTAACGGAAGCATAAAATGGCGAAATCTCAGAGGCCACGGATGGGTGTGCGAGCTGTGCGGGGAAGTGGCGCATCCGGAGGAGGTGCTACGGAGGTGCGGGACGGCGCCGGTGGTGGCTGTCCGCGACGAGATGAGGCCGGTGGCCATGGCGAGCCACAGTGCTCGCGTGGGGAGAGGGTGCAGGAGGCACTAGTGAGGCCGAGGATGTGGGGGAAACGGCAGAGGAGGGCGACGTGGATGTGGTGCTTGCGGTGGATGGAGGAGGAACGTCCCGAGGTGGCAGCATTACGGAGCTCGAGCTCCATGGTCATGGCGGGCGGCGTTCTGCTGTTGCTCGTGAGGGAAAGAGCGAAGGAGAGGGAGAGAGAGACCGGGAGCGAGCGCAGGAGGCCGCGAAGACGTCCAGGTGAAGCCGGGCGCGCCAGGGGAGCGATCCGCGGCGCGGCGAGCTGACCGTACGCCGCCGGCCACGCGGCGTGCGCTGGCAGCGCCGGCAGGCACCGCTGACAGGTGGGACCCACCTGTCAGTGACTCCGGGGAAGCCAGGGAATTTCTGTGCTTTCTCCCTCACTAAAAAACGTGTTTTGGCCCATTTAGAAGCCGAATCTGGAGATATGCCCATTGGATGAAATGTTCAAATCGTTGAGCTCTACAACTTTGTCAAAAGGATCAAGTTCAAATTCTGGGTATAATTATGATTTAAATTCGAATTTATCTAGCAGCCCTAAGTTTGGACATATAACTGTTTTCCTTAGAAAATTCAAATGTCCTATTTCAAGCCATTTTCTCCCAAAAACCTTCTTGACAATGTTGTTCAAAATTTCATGGCCTACAACTTTCTCAATTGGACCTTTGCATGAAAAGGATTGTAGGTTATACAAAAATAAAGATTTGTAAACAGTTCAGGTTTTGGTTGTGTTTCTTGTCTGACAGTAAAAGACCCTTTACTCTATGCTAAGTCCATTTTCTATCCAAGATCCAACTAATAAAGTTGTTCATCACATCATGACCTACAGGTTTGGTATAAAAAGTTTTGGCTAGATCACGATATATTTTAAACTACAATCACATTTGTATTCAAAGGTTCGGTAAAACTGCAGTTTCAAATTGTGCAGAGTATTTCTTGTTTTCAACTTTTGAACCTCCAAATGAAGTCCAATTGATTCAAGGTCTAGTGCATTTGAAAGGTCATAAGTTTAATTTCATTTCATACAAAGGAAGGTTTTGAAGTTGTATAGTCAAATCGAAAGTAATTTCAGAATGAAATTTGGGAAAGAGTGTCAACCCTAGACTTAGCAAAATTCCTTGAGTGTAGGCTAACCTAGCTTGGTTTGAACTTTTGGGCCCCTTAACATCTGATTTGAAAATAGTCAAAATATCATATTTGATGGCAACATCTTGAACCAAAACTTTTGTATTTGATGCCTTGCATGAAAATGTATAGTGTTCAACTACTCAACCAAGCCACGCAAGGTTTTGCATATTCAACTCGAAATTTTTTGACTTAGTGGTTTCTCCACCAATCCTCATAACTCTCTAAGCATAAATAAATCCTAATTCACCATTAGTGTTCATGTAATCATGTGTCAGGGCTTTCGAGATGCTGGGGGCATCACAACCCACCCCCCTTAAAGAAATCTCGTCCCGAGATTTGGATGAGGTACGGCGGTATAACCCAGCGTGTATTACAAAGAGTAGGGCATCGTGGTCCGTGTCTTTTCGAATGCATGTGGCAATATCCAATTTTTCACCCGTTGGCTTTGTGAACTAGCTTGTGAATGGTTAGTGCCTTTTTAACACAAGTAGTCACAGAGCGTCATGTAATAAGGCTTGGGGGTCACTCTAAGGTACTCGACAAGTCGTGCCATATATGAGAGCGAATGAACAAACCATGAAGAGAATGTGGTCAGTGAGCCAGTGACAATGGTAGACGCAATTGAGAGGAGTTACTTCCTGACTTCGATACCAACATTTGAAACATGGTAAGTACCTGATTTATCCAAATAATGAAAGCAAAGTGTACACAGTCGGAAATTGAACAAGGCAGGGTCTTTTGATTGAAAGGAGTATCATCGGATATGTTTTTGAGAGACACATTCATTTTATTTGACAGGGACTGTGTCCACATATAAAATTCCAAGTCAACATGTTTTCAAAGAGTAAGATGTGGTGAAACGTAGCACATTCTACTCATCGGGACAAGAAAGGCACAAGAGGGAGAAGATAGGCCGTATTCGCCTAAACAAGGTGATGATTTGTACGATTTCTTAGTGTTGGTCATGATTGATCAAGAACATGGCAGTAGCTGACGTGTTCTTACTAGCGAAGCAAAATGCTAGTAAGCTCCCTTCTAAGAGGAAGAAAACCACTCATAGGGAAATGACGATATGGCAAGAGTACTAGCCGAGGACACAAAGCTAGTGTGGAGGATGTTCGTAAGGTACACCCTCGGAGGATAAGGTTCAACAAATGAATAGAAAATATCGGCGGAGACAATGAGAACGAAGTTGACTGTTCTCACCAATCGTCAGGGCAAGGTCAAACAAGGATATGAATTAATACGAACGAGTCGTGGGTTTGAGGCGGATCATCCCTACTGGTCAAGGAGGCAAGGTGAAACAAGGCAATGGAAAGATGTCATGAGATGGTGGAAACGAGACTTATTACTTCCACAGAAGCCATGAAAAGGGTGTGGATAAGCAGTGGGTGGAGGTTGGCTACTCCCACATCTCAGGAAAAGCAGGGTGCAACAAGGCAATGAAATGATATATACAGGACAGTGGAAATGAAATCGAGCATCCCCACAAATCAAGAGTAGAAAGATTCGAGATCAATCAAAGGATAAACACCGATTATGAATGTTCCACGATTGAAGCGATGTCATGCCTTCGCATGTCCTAATGCCAGCGCGAACCTAGTAGCACAACCATGTGACGGCCATACACATAGGACTCTAGGTCCCGTCGAGGCATCCAAGACTGCCTAAGGAGACACCACAACAAGAGTGGCTCAATCATTCCACTTACAGAGTCATAATCAATACAAGGTTATGGTAAATGAAGAGGAAGTCTAATGTGATATAAGAGCTTAGGGCGCTTGAATCCCATTGTAAATGAGGTTCCTTGATTTGCAAAGTTTTGGAGCAAGTAGTTAACGAATAGTGGAATATAGTGCAAATAGACTAGGATTTCTCCGATCACAAGAGTTCGAAATGCATGAACGACAAGGGTTTTAAATCTGAAAGTTACCAAAGCTCAAAGCTACTACATCTCTGTAAGACTAATAGTACATTAACCTTGAAAACGAGTAACTAGTAAATTTTTCAGAGCTGGATACACGAGGTTTGCTTGATCTACGAGAGTCAGGTTCCCTTATTACAAAAGTTTGGCTCAAGTGTTACCAAACCAACCGGCACTCAGCTAATACTGCCTAAACGTAAGATTGACACGTCCAGGTCGAAGACCGGTTTCTTCCTTCAGCCATGTCGGGGTAGTGTTAGGCTTCACGTGGGAGATGCCATGGAACAGTAGTCTTGATTTTCCACCGAGTATAAGAACATCGCCTGATTCGAGGTTGATCTTAGTCGCTCTATCCTTGTCTCGAGTATCGCTGAACAGGAATTCTGCCGTGTCGCCTATGGAGACTGAGATGACAGGTAGACCTTGGTTGATGCTTCTTCCTGATTCATCCTTATCTTGATGGAGTCCGAGCTTCCCGACGTTGTTGTAGTAGTTAATGATGCATATGTCAGGATTGATTTGAGAAAATTCGTTTGCGGTTGAATTTGCAGTTTGAGCAATTTTCCTAAAAGCTTCTGGTATCGTAGGGACGTGGGCACCATCGCACGGACGCGTTGGCCCCTAGAAACCTGTAGTTGGATCCCAATTCTTCCCTAGACACATCATCCATAGCTTCATCTCGGCTCCGTTCTTGAAACTAGGCCTATAGAATCCTCCTGGACCAATACCTAGTTGTCGACACGTACGAACTATCTTGACTTGATCTTCAGGCTTGACGAATCCCTTCAATAGAACCATGCCAGGTTGCAGATGTTGAACTGAAGTTGTGTTAGTAGAAGATTCTTCCGCTTTTCTCTTCTTGAGACCTGCAGGTGCTGTTGTTTTAGCCTTCGTGGGCTTAGGGTGATCAGGGCATAAGTCGAAGGGCTGCGACATTTGTAGCAGGAAGAATAAGGCTCCCGTAAGTTCAAGGGTTTTGAAAACTTGGTGTGGTCATAGCGTATTTTGTGTTTACATGCTCGGAAAATATGCCGAAAAGTGATTTTATCACAAGATGATGGCACCTCTGAGGGTCGATCAATGGATTCTAAAGATCTTAGGAAACGGTACTCGTACATTAGTCTATACTCTACCTCGGTTGTGTAGAAAGTTTTGGTTAGTTCTATTTTGAAATAGTTCAAGTTTTCCGAATCTGCGAGCTACGGAAAATATGTCCAAATAGTTTCTGCTAGTTCTACTTGTACTTTGAGCTACATATCAATACAGTGGTAACACACACTGAAATGCAATATGCTTTTAGTCATTCTCAAGCAACAAAAGCAATGCATGCGAGATAAGGTAAGATAAGATGCCATGATGCATGATTCGTCCTATTGGGTCTCACATCACACACCTTATGTATCGTTTACATATCTACCGGGTATTCGGTGACATATATGCACGGCACTCCCAAATGCAACTAGTCGTTCTCTACTCGTTCTTAATTTCGCACGTGGTTAGTGTACCTGCAGAAAAATGCATGCTCATACCAACATCATCACTATCATCATTCATTACCACTCTAACCCTAAAAGTGGCATCCAGGAATTTCTTTAAGCTACGTCTGGTGGACGACGTAGTGGCGCCATTTCTCTCCACACACCCAACGTTCCTCCAGTACTGGGGAATTGCTGGGGAGAGAAACGGTGGCCAACAAGATCTAGCTAAAATTTTGGTCGAAGGAGAAGTGGTCACGAAACACTCCAATGGCGTGACCACCCCCCTTAAAGAGTTCTGCCCTATCAGCATGAATGCAGGGTTTGCAACAGTCCGCAAATCCCAATAGCGCTCCGCCAGCACTGGGGATGGCTATGGCCGAAATGTTGCTTCCCAAAGCGCCGAATATGCATATGAGTTCTATCTAGGTCAGAATGTTAGCGATGTCACTTGGTATTACACTAACATCCTTAGTATGGGCGTAGCGATACTCTCATTTTTCAAATACTTCGAAAAGGGTTTTCGAAAGTAGGTTTGCAAATCAAAATTGGATGATATGTTTGTTGTCTGTGTATGATCGGCTCTGATACCCGCTGTGGCGGAACCACCGATTTAATCCGGGCTAAGCACACCTGCCAACTCTGGCTTGCAGTGCGATTAGACCGAACTAAACCCGGTCGTCCGTCGAGAGTCATTCGGCTCCCGATATTACCTTTTCCCAGAGGAACCGACATCATACCCATCCAGCCCGCGATGGAGCCACAACAGATACATCATCTCAGGCAGTTGAATATGGCAGATATAAACTTATTTTACAAACCAGTTCGAAATAAAGATATAGGTTTCAACATAATGCCATACAATAGGCAGGTTTGAATCAGATAGCGGAAGCGAATTCGAAAACATCTCACCGCGGAAACAAAATACTTTAGTAGACTTCATGCAACGATGATCGAGGCGAGCAGCACCGAGCCCACGGGTACTACCCTCCTCCAAGCACTTGTCCAGATCTCGCCGTTACCTGTTCTCAAAAGGTGGGGGCAAACCCTGAGTACTAATTACTCAGTAGGACTTAATGGATTGGCTTACGGCTGACGCAAAGCTTGCTTACTAGCATGTGGATCCTCAGCCATTGATTTTAAACAGTGGTATATCAACATAGAGTATCAAAATTCATGTTTTGCATATAACTCCATAATAATAACTTGCAGAAATGTAAGCAATACAATACAAACATGTAGTATTTGAAAACATGAGTAACAGATACGATATATTCAAGTAGTTACTACGTTGAACGTCAATGATATTGGCATTCCCACACGTGGTGGGCATCAGCGATTCGAATCGATTTTAATTCCCGGGAATAACTATCATGCCAGGGGTATATGCTTACTAGCCATCGCGTTCCCACATATAGTCCCAATCTCCACTTGTCTTGTCCCAATCCTCACTAGGGTTAGTAGCTGCCTGCTGAGCGAAGTCGGGCCCCTACTGCTGGTCTTCCGGTTCTTGGTGCAGCTCCACCTTGGGCTCCTCTACGATCGGTTGGTCCGGCGGGTGTCCTTTGCTCGCGGGATCTATATGCATGACATGGTGCAATTGGAGCATGTATTAGTGAAATGCTTGCTTCATGATGCGAGTGCGATGCAAGGAATCATGATTTTGGGACTAAAGTTATGCATTTTCGTGGTGAAACTTGTTTAGCATTAAGAAATCATACGAGCCGTCGCCTACGGTAACTTAGCTTATCACATATAACAACGTGGGGGTGTGTGGCGAGGTAGCATCGCTTCATGTGAAGCGACCGAAGCTTACTTAAACATCCATTTTTTTTCACATAGCTAACTTAGCATTCCTAGCGTGCATTTCTCAAATAGTAGTGAAGACCTATATTGCATTCCAGAATCAGTGGTTAAGACTTACATATTCTTATGTTTCAAATATGATCCATTGTGGCATTTTTCAGATATACTAGTCTCACATTTTCTATTATTTACATAAATATGCATTATTTCTACCATTTTCATATCAGAGCCAAAACCTTACATGCACCACCTCCTACTCTAGCAGTGAGTCATGTTCATAACCTAGAGCTCATACCAAGCCCCTAAAGTCACCTGGAGCATTTTTTTCACCATAGCAACCTTTTCTTAAATTAAATATATGCTTAAATACAAGACAAGGGCAAAATAGTAATTAAACAGTCAAAGCTAGGGCTACCAAAATTTATACAAAGCCTACACATGTTAACAAGGCCTCTGCCCAAATTTCATAATTTTTGAAGCTCATTTTACCCACATTTCCTATTTATTAAGGTTTTTCATGCATGCACAATAACAGGGGCAAAAAGGTCTTTTCATACCCAACCATCATATCCATTCTGTAGATCTACTCAATAAGAGGCAAATGCAACTGAGTTTACATTTTTAGGATTTTTATTTGATTTGTTATGATTGTTTGAAGTTCACACCTCATAAAAATGCACTTAAATGAAAATCCTTTAGTTCCAGGGGCTCAAATGCGATTAAATCTAGACTTCAGGGGCCTGCAGGGAAGAAAACCGAGACTCTGTGAATAGCGCGCTTAATGGAAGCATAAAATGGCGAAATCTCAGGGGCTAAATAGCAAAACCTGCGTCTTTCTTCAACCTCTCGACAGGGGCAGGGGCGCTCGTGGCCGCCGAGATTCTCGCGCGCGGCGCACCGCGTGGGGGTGCGCGCTTGGAGCCGAGCTGGTCTGGGGACGTGTTCCCGGCGTAGGGCTCCCTTTCCCCAAGACGGCGTCGCTCGATGTTGAGCGAGTGGGCGAGGAACGGCCGTGAACTGATGGGCGGCGGAGCATGGTCCGACGGCACACTCCGGCTTGATTCGGCGCCGTTGGCGGGGAAGGGAGGCCACGGATGGGCGTGCGAGCTGTGCAGGGATGTGGCGCATCCGGCGGAGGTGCTACGGAGGTGCGGGACGGCGCCGGTGGTGGCTGTCCGCGACGAGATGAGGTCGGTGGCCATGGCGAGCGACAGTGCTCGCGTGGGGAGAGGGTGCAGGAGGCACTGGTGAGGCCGAGGATGTGGGGGAAACGGCAGAGGAGGGCGACGTGGATGTGGTGCTTGCGGTGGATGGAGGAGGAACGTCCCGAGGCAGCAGCATTACGGAGCTCGAGCTCCATGGTCTTGGCGGGCGGCGTTCTGCTGTTGCTCGTGAGGGAAAGAGCGAAGGAGAGGGAGAGAGAGACTGGGTGCGAGCGCAGGAGGCCGCGAAGACGTCTAGGTGAAGCCGGGCGCCCCAGGGCAGTGATCCATGGCGCGGAGAGCTGACCGTACGCCGCCGGCCACGCGGTGTGCGCTGGCAGCGCCGGCGGGCGCCGCTGACATGGGGGACCCACCTGTCAGTGACTCCGGGGAAGCCTGGGAATTTCTGTGCTTTCTCCCTCACTGAAAAACGCGTTTTTGGCCCATTTAGAATCCGATTCTGGAGATATGCCCATTGGATGAAATGTTGAAATCTTTGAGCTCTACAACTTTATCAAAGGGACCAAGTTCAAATTCTGGGTATAATTATGATTTAAATTCGAATTTATCTAGCAGCCCTAAGTTTGGACAGAGAACTGTTTTCCTTAGAAAATTCAAATGTCCTATTTCTAGCCATTTTCTCCCAAAATCCTTCTTGACAGTGTTGTTCACAATTTCATGGCCTACAACTTTCTAAATTGGACCTTTGCATGAAAAGGATTGTAGCTTATAGAAAAATAAATATTTGTAAACAGTTCAGGTTTTGGTTGTGTTTCTTGTCTGACAGTAAAAGACCCTTTACTCTATGCTAAGTCCATTTTCTATCCAAGATCCAAGTAATAAAGTTGTTCATCACATCATGACCTACAGGTTTGGTATAAAACGTTTTGGCTAGATCATGATATATTTTAAACTACAATCACATTTGTATTCAAAGGTTCGGTAAAACTGCAGTTTCAAATCATGCAGAGTATTTCTTGTTTTCAACTTTTGAACCTCCAAATGAAGTCCAATTGATTCAAGGTCTAGTGCATTTGAAAGGTAATATGTTTAATTTCATTTCATACAAAGGAATGTTTTGAAGTTGTATAGTCAAATCGAAAGTAATTTCAGAATGAAATTTGGGAAAGAGTGTCAACCCTAGACTTAGCAAAATTCCCTGAGTGTAGGCTAACCTAGCTTGGTTTGAACTTTTGGGCCCCTTAACATCTGATTTGAAAATAGTCAAAATATCATATTTGAAGGCAACATCTTGAACCAAAACTTTTGTATTTGATGCCTTGCATGAAAATGTATAAGTGTTCAACTACTCAACCAAGCCACGCAAGGTTTTGCATATTCAACTCGAAATTTTTTGACTTAGTGGTTTCACCACCAATCCTCATCACTCTCTAAGCATAAATAAATCCTAATTCACCATTAGTGTTCATGTAATCGTGTGTCAGGGCTTTCGAGATGCCGGGGGCAGCACAGCCGCGCCCCCGCAGGCCGGAACGGCGAGCGCGCCGCCGCTAGTTCCTCCCCTGGCGGGAGGTTGAAGAAAGCCTCCGTTTTTGCTGTCTGGCCCCTGAGATTTCGCCATTTTGTGCTTCCGTCGAGTGCGCTATTCACTGAGTCTCGGTTTTCTTCCCTGCAGGCCCTAAAGTCTATACTATAAATAGCTTGATATCACTCACTTGAACCCCAATTCCATACTATAAATAGCTATCTTCATCCATCTTTGTGAAGCTTTCCTTGGAATTGTTCCGCATGTTGGATTATGGAAATACCTGCACCATTGCAAGCCTGGTACGAGTCAAGGTGTTCTTTAGGTTGTTGGCGGCACAAGCCTTGAACTGCGTCGTGGCCGCAAATCCATGTATCTGGATATTCCCATTAAGGATAGCAATAGGGGATGGCACTCTGGGTGGTTTACTTTAGAGAACCATGGAGGGTCACTTCCTGCTCGATCGGGAAGGCAACCCAATACCAAACTGCCTAGTTGGGAAGAAGCACCTACTGATGAAGAGACTGCCAAAGCTGAGGAGCTGTTGGCAGAAATAGCCAGTCTAAAAGGAGAAGGACTGACCGCTCAAGCCGTTGTGATTGATTTTGTCTTTCGCAATATACAGCCTTTAAAGGACCGAGTTTATCAGGCCTATCTTTATGTTGGAACTAGTGATCCCACTTGTGAAACTAACCGGGTGTTTTCTGAAGAAGTCTTAGCCTGAGTGAGCTCAATCTTGAAAGGCGAAATCCATAATGAAGGGATGCCACAACCATATTCGGCATGGCACCCATCACCTGCAGTAAGTATCTAAACCTGAACTGAACTAATTATGACATCTGCTGATTTAAATTTGAATCCAATTCTGACACTGAGCTATTCTTGCAGAGTGACATTACAAAGTTCCTGTCAGACCCGCCACAGCAGGGAGAAAGTCACATGTTGAAACGATCCTCTGAGCTGACTTCTCAAGAGATGGAAGCTATTGTTGCAGCTACCAAAGGTGATGGTAGCAATGAGGCTGCCACCTTTATTGTGATTTGTCGCCCGAGTCCAGATGCTGAAAATATAGCGACAATAAAGGAATATGGAGAGGAAGCCCCCAAGCCTGAAGGTGCTGAGCCAACTGAACAAGCCCCTGAGCATGGAAAAACTGGTGAGTGGATAACATTGGGTCAATCAGTACCAAGACGGACACGCTCCATGATGTTTGCTGTGAGGACCAAGGTTCCTAGGAAAGGGAAAGTGAGTGAACATACATCTAGTAAGAGGGCTACCACTTCCACAATTAAGTCTGCAGTATCCGCTGAACGGCTGAACAAGAAAGCCAAAACCAGGGAGGTAGCTAGAGGCGATGAAACCAGCTCGCGCCGTTTCATCGACTGGGACAAATAGGAAAGTGGCTACGAGGAGGAAGATATTGCCCTCGAACGTCGTGAAAGGAGGTCAAAGGGATAGCAAGACCTTGAAGTGCCTTCTGCCTAGGCCCAAGAACACGTAGCCATGGAAGAAGAGCTAGACTCATCTATGTTTGATGCTGAGCTTGATGACTTTATAAATGCGGTTCCACAGCTACCCTTCCGCGGTGCAACTGAAGATGCACCCGAACCATCGGGGTAGGCCTCATAGGTGCAGTGTCTTGCTCTTTGCATCATGTTTATACTGACATAGTGTGACAACTATGCAGATCGACCCAGCTGCAGCCTTCGCCACAACATGTACCAATCTTGCAGATCCACCAACTGCTGGCGCCGGTATTGCTCGAGACAGCCAATACCCAAGCCCCCGAGGATCTTCCCAGCCTACAGGCGAGCACGATGAAGAGACCTGAGCGCAGTAGGAGTCTACGACCCTTGAAGCAGGGTGTGGGCTTGAGGCCGGCTCAACTGTAGCCCCCGAGTGTAGGAATACTGAAACAACGATAGAAGTTTCGGAAGATCGGCGAGAACCCTAGGGCATCATAGAGCCTGAAATAGCCCCAGTCTAGGGAGGACAACCTAAGGGAAATCCATGCCCTGAAACAGCATCAGCGTCTGATACTACCACTGCTGACCAAGAGCCATTCCCAGGTTATCCGGGCGCCAGAGGAGGCAACAATCCTCCTTTGTTTCCATCAAAAGAAGTACAATGACAGCATGATGAAAGGACCCATAGTAAAATTGTTCCAACCTATGAAAAGGCTTCATCTGATAACTTGGCGACAGGCGGGAGCCTCCCTAGAGATGACACGATGTCCCTCATCCTGAGTAAGACAACCATCGAGGCCCCGACCCAGGGAGGTACTAGCGCAGATCTTGAAATGGTGGAGATTCCTTCTGAGTCACGCCCTCTTGCAGCTTTTGAGGTGATTTTTTACTGTCATTACCACGTCTTGGCAAACTGATATTTAATATAGTTAAATGCCACACAGGCTTGGCTAAGGCATGCCACTAATGGAATGTATGGATGGATGAGGCAATCCGCCTTAATACACGAGAGGATTGAGCCACTGCTCGCCTGAGACACTGCCATGCTTCGTCAGCGATTAGCTGACTTAGAAACGTCTTGAACTACGGAGGCCGTTGGTAAGTAGATAACTGCTAAATCTTGAACTTTGTTGACCTCTCCATGTTGAGTATTACGATCTTTGCTTGACAGCTGCTGCTAAGAAGATAGCCGAGCTGGAAAATGCTTTATTAACACAGCCAGACGGCATATCACAATGCCATAACCGAGCGCGACGAGGCCCGGGATGCCGCTATCGGACTGCAGAAGGAGCATGACTTGAAAAGAAGAAGCATGAGGTAACCCGCCAGGAAACTCGACTCGCGTATGATTTGCTCACTGAGGCCTATAATTTGCAATAATTCACAGGAAGAAACACTGCGACACCCGGGGCAATACTCCCGACTTATGAAGGAGATCCAGAGGCTGCAAAATTCTCGTGATGGCTTCGAAAGATCGTTCTGTGAGACAGCCGACTCCTTGAAAGCTCTTCAGGCGAGCCACAAACTAACTCAGGAAGACCTCCAAAAGAAGACCGCCGAGCTAATTGACGCTGATAAGGCCCGAGTCGAGATTCAGAAGAAGAACATGGATCTTGAGAAAGTGCTGAGCTCCACCGGGAAAGCACTCAAAGAATCACGCCTGCAAGTGAAGGAACAACTAGAAGGCCTGAAACTTGCAAAGAAAAATTATGAGGTCAGTAAGAAAAAATGCGAAAAACTGAAAGGTCCGTTTGAGATGCGAAAGCTATGGTTAAGTCCATGGCTAATTCCCTGGCCACGGCCTTGAACATATGTGCTCCGGAGACTGGGAATCCACGGTCACTTGAGAGTCGTATGTCAACCATGTCAGAGGATGTTAAGGCCCATCTTCGAGGCAAGCTTAGGACAGTGCTCAAACAAGCTCTGCTAGCCCTCAAGATAACTAAGCCCGACCTGCAACTTACTGACTTAACGAGAGTGGTTGCCACAGACCTAGATGATGCTGTGATTGCCGGCTATGCTGCAGAAGCCGAAGGTGTGGCCGAGGAGCTTACACGCGAGCTGGATCTGTAGAGAGGACACCTGAAACTTTGACAGAGATACCAAGCGAAAGATTATGATCCATGTAATGATTAAACTTTGGTTATGTACGTATGACTGAATTGCATGTATGAAATAGAGAAAGGCTTTTGTCCGAGTAGTAGAAACATGTGAAGCCTGAAAGAAGTCGAGTGACCGGAGCTAGTCACCCCATGCAGGATGTCTTTAGAGTACGCTTATGCGCTTTATTTTTCATGAACATAGAGTGCTAGTGACGAGTGAGGCTGTGGCCTGAGCCTGTCACCCTATGCGGGGGGTTTGGAGTCACCCTTTTTGAACTATCGGAAGCATGTGGCACCAGCTGTAGGTCGGGATACGGCTTACACTAATTGCTTCCGGGGGGGAGGGTTTAGATATTACCCTTTTTGAACTGACGGAAGCATGTAGCACTAGCTGTAGGTCGGGATACAGCCGAAGTTGATTGCTTCTTGTATGAATGAGTATGAAAGAAAGAAAATTAGGTGTAATGCAGTATAAAGGATATGACACAGAGCTTGCACAGAAATCATGCAATCTTTATTCATTGAGTACGATTATCTAGTGTACAAACGAGAGCACGTTGCTTTGAAATCACAATCAGTACAGACTCAAGCATAGAATTTGCGGAGATGTTCTATGTTCCAGGAGTTCCCGACTGGTGTGCCATCCATCTCGAACAGGCGATATGATCCTGGATGAGTGACCTACGTAACGATGTAAGGGCCCTCCTAGGGGGGTGATAGTTTGTGGCGCCCTTCCCCCTTAAGGACCCTGCGAAGGACTAGCTCACCGACTGAAAAGGCTCTGAGATGCATGGTCTTCTCGTGGTAACGACGCAGAGTTTGCTGATAAAGGGTTGACTGAATTACTGTGTTAAGCTGCTCTTCCTCGAGTATATCAACATCTTCTAGCCTGGTTGCCTCAGCCTCTTCTATGTCATTAAACATGAGCCGGGGTGCCCCAAATGCTAAGTCTGCTGGTAACACTACTTCAGAGCCATAGACCATAAAAATGGTGTGTTCCCGCTGAGCGCCTTACTTGGTTGGGTCCTAAGACTCCAGACCACATACGAGAGCTCTTTAATCCATTTGCCAGCGAACTTCTCATTTTGTCGAACATCTTCTTTTTTAGTGCGTCAAGGATCATGCCATTGGTGCGCTTGACTTGACCGTTGGCCCTTGGATGCGCTACCGAGACATACTTGACAAGGATACTGTTCTTTCCACGGAGGTCAAAGAACTCCGCCCTAGTGAAATTAGAACCCAAGTCTGTGATGATGCTATTGGGGATCCCGAAACGGAATACGATCTCCTGGATGAACTCTGCTGCCTTGACCGCTGTTAGAGAGGCAATTGGCTTGTACTCGATCCATTTAGTGAACTTGTCGATGGCTACCAGCACATGTGTGAATCCTCCCTAAGCCTTCTTGAAAGGCCCAATGATATCCAGCCCCCAGCACGCGAAGGGCCATGAGATGGGGATAGTCTATAACTGCTGCGATGGGAGGTGATGCTACTTGGCGAGAAACTGGCACACCTCGTAGTATCTCACTAGGTCGATTGCATCCTGCTTTGCTGTGGGCCAGTAAAACCCAGCTCTGAATGCCTTCCCGACTAATGTCCTTGACGTTGCGTGAGTACCGCATAGCCCGGCGTATATCTCTAGCAGTAGACTTTTGACACGGGGTATATCAATGCACTTCATCAGAGTGCCTGCTGCGCTGCGCCTGTAAAGGTCATCACCGATCAGGGTATAATTGGCAGCGCGCCTGGCAAGGCTTTCAGCTGCTGCTTTGTCTTTTGGCTCGTCTTTATTCTTAATGTACTTGATGATTGGGACCCTCCAGTCATTCGAACTTTCCTCTAGTGACAAGACTCGGGGTGCAACCTCCTCGCCATGTTGAATGGATGGGCGGGACAACTCCTGAACGAAGATTGCTGGAGGTACTTTGGCTCAAGTGGATCCAAGATTTGATAGAACGTTGGCAGCAACATTACGATCTCGGTCGATGTGGTGGAACTCCAGCCCTTGACACTTGTCTTCTAACTTCCGCACTTCCGCGCAGTATTTGTCCATTGATTCTGTCGAGCAGTCCCAATCCTTATTAACTTCATTGATTGCCACCAAGGAATCCCCATAGGCCATCAGGAACTTGATCCCGAGTGAAATGGCGATATGCAGCCTGTGTAACATAGCTTCATACTCGGCCGCGTTGTTGGACACCTAGAAGAGAATTTGCAATACGTATTTGAGCTACTCACCACCTGGGGAAATCAGGAAACACCTGCTCCTGCTCTATCTATCTTCAAGGATCCATCGAAGTACATTCTCCAGAATACCACGGGCTTCGGGTTCTTTGGGACTGGATTCTCTATCCACTCAGAGACAAAGTCAGCCAAGGCCTGAGTCTTGATTGCCGTTCGTGGACGAAAGTCAATGTCATGAGCACCCAGCTCACACGCCCACTTGGCTATTCTCCTTTTAGCCTCTCGATTGCGCTGTATGTCGCCGATCGGGAACTTGGTGCCCACCACAACCTTGTGCTCCTCAAAGTAATCGCGCGGTTTGCAAGCAGCGATAAGAACCACGTAAAGTAGCTTCTAAACTTGAGGGTACCTTATCTTGGATGGGCTCAGGACCTCGCTGATGAAGTAGACTGGGTGTTGAGCTGCTTGGACGTGTCCCTCTTCCAGTCGCTCGACCACCATCGCCGTGCTGACCACATGGGTCATACAAGAGATGTAGAGCAACAGATCTTCAGCCGGCTGGTCGGCGGTGGCCCGGTTTGGGGATTTGAGCACTAGCGGAGTCGCTAGGAATTTCTTGAGAGCTTCAAATGCTTCTTTGGCTTCCAGTGTCCATTGAAACCTGTCCACCCTCTTGAGTAGCTTAAAGAAAGGCATCCCCCTTTCGCCTAGATGCGAGATGAACCGACTTATTGCTGCCATGCACCCTGTCAGCTTCTAGACCTTCTGTGACCTGGGAGGTTCCATCCGGAGAATATCCTGAATCTTCTCGGGGTTTGCCTCGATCCCCCTATTGCTGACGATGAAATTGAGTAATTTCCCTGCTGGTACCCCAAAGATGCATTTTTCCGGGTTAAGATTCCAGCAGAATCTTCTGAGGGTGTTGAACACCTGCTGAAGATCATTGATAAAATCATCAGGGTTCTTGGTCTTGATCATGACGTCGTCAACATAGGCCTCCACGCGCTTGCCCCAGTGCTCTAACAGACATGTTTGGATGGAGCGCAGGTATGTCACCCTGACTTTTTTCAGCCTAAAGGACATGGAGGTGTAGCAGAACACTCCAAAAGACGTGATGAAGGCCAACTTCTCCTGATCCTCCTCTGCTAGACTAATTTGATGATAACCCGAGTAACAATCTAGGAAAGAGAGCAAGGAGCATCCTACCGTGGAATCTATGACTTGATCTATCCTAGGTAGCCCAAAGGGGTCCTATGGACAGTGCTTGTTGAGATTAGTATAATCAACACACATACGCCAATCTACTTTATTCTTTTTGAGTACGAGTACAGGTTTGCAAGCCATTCAGGATGCATGACTTCTCTAATAAACCCAGCAGCCAGGAGCCGGGCCAGCTCTGAACGAATCACCTCTCTTTTTGTCGGGGGTGAATCGGAGCAATTTCTGCTTGACTGGCTTGGCGTTGGGGTAGACTTTAAGCTTGTGCTCGACAAGCTCCCTTGGGACCCCGGGCATGTCAGCAGGCTTCCATGCGAACATGTCCCAGTTGTCTTCCAGGAACCGGATGAGCACGTCTTCCTATTTGGGAGGAAGAGTGGAGCTGATGATGACAGACTTGGACGCATCGCAGAGGCTGAGGTTGACCTTCTTGGTATCTTCAGTCGGCCGCATTGTTGGTGTACCAGCAGCCTCCTTAGTCAGGATCACCAAGCTATGCTTTAGGAGTGAGGCCGCGTCCGCCGCGAGCCACTTCTGCACCCCTGAAGTGCCCGCCAAGAGGGCCATCTGTGCCGCCTCCCGCGTACATTCCGCAGCGCCTTTGAAGTCTGCCCTCATGGAGAGGACATCGTGCGGCCCTGGCATCTCGAGGACCAGGCATGAGTAATGCGGGATGGCCATGAACTTGGCCAGCCCAGGGTGCCCGATGATGGCGTTGTAGGTGGAGTTGAAACTCGTCACCTCGAAGCGAAGGAGCTCGATGCGGAAGCTCTCCGGCATGCCGAAGGTGACAGGCAGGTAGATGTGCGCCACCAGGTATTCTCTAGAATCAGGCATAATCCCAAAGAAAGGACTGTTTGACTCCTTGAGATTGCTGAGGCTGATCCCGAGAGCCAGCATAGTCTTGGGGAACAGGACGTTGATGCTGCTCCCGCGTCGATCAGCACCATTTTGACTCGGATATCGCTGACCACTGGGCTCATGAGCAGAGGGTATTTGCCTGGGTGATCGAAGTTGAGGCATTGATCCACCCGACTGAAGGCGATGGGCGTCTCGGACCACCGGTATGGCTCGGGTGGCTCGACCATGGCCGCCATGACTTGGCGGTCACACAGCTTCTCCTGTCTCTTGCTTTCCTAAAAGCCATGCCCCCCGAAGATGACATTGACCACCCTGTCGACGTGGGGGAAGTTGGGATCGTTGCCCCTGTTCGATGGCGGAGGGGGATGCTGGTCCCGTCGTGGTGGTGGCGGCAGTGGTCCTTAATGGAGGGGCCGTCCCTGACTGACCATGTTCTTGAAGTCTTGGCAGAGGCGCAGGGTGTGGTACATATCCCTGTGATGGGAGCAAGGCCTGTCGAGGATTTCATCCAGTGAGCGCATGTCGCCGCCATGGGGGGTCCCACGGGGGCGTGCCGGCGGCGGCCCCATGGCGTTGACGTGCTCCCGCCGTGGTCGTTTGTCCCAGCGACGCTCTTGCCACGAGGTGTCCTCGCGCTTCTCGTGCTTGTCCCTGCCGCGGTCATCACGGCACTGCTCGATGAGGTCCCAAGCCCACTCATCCGCGGTGATGTACTGGTCGGCTTCGCGGAAGAGCTGCTCGGAAGTGGTCGGGGCCTGCTATAGTATGGCCCTTACGAAGGCCTCATCCCGAGACCCTCGATAGAAGTCTTCGATCACCGCCACCTCGGTGATATCGGGGATGCGATTCTGCATCGACTGGAAGCACTTCAGGTAAGCACTGAGAGATTCGCCGTTGTTGGCGGTTCTTAGCCAAACAGATTTTACTCCGCAAGCGCACGGAGACCGATGTAGCTTTCAACTGAGAGTATTCCAAGGTATTGTATTTATCCACAAGGAAGCATCGAGAAAGAACACAAACTCATCGATCACCTAGCTACTACCAACTCATTCATTCCAGAAGATAACAAGAAAGGTAAAGACCAAAGACCTTGTGATACAAACCAAACATCGTTGGCTCGAACTCAAGTTTAAGCTAGAAGGACAACGAGTTGAGGGCTAAGGTTCGGGTTTCCATCTCTACTAGCATACAAGAGCTATCCGTACTAAGGTCAAAAGGATTGAGAAGAGCTATGGTCTTGCGTCGAGCGAATTCTAGACTACACCAAGGAGGCATGGGGGTAGATAGTTGGCCAACTGAACAGCGACTGGCTAACGCCTACGGGGTTACTGAACGACGGGATCGGAATACAGAGGCTCCCTAATGGTGTCACCAAGAGGGGCTACCGACCAGAGCTGCGTGGGTAAGATGGCACGCTATACTAGTGCTCAAGCGACGTGTTGCATCTATCGCCATAAGAGAGCTTGAGCACTAAAGCTCGCCCTTAGCTAAAGGGTGAGAGCTAACTAGACTTCTAGATCTAAGTCTAGGAGAGGCTTATAGCACCGGCAAGTATAACAAAGCTCAATCAATTCTAACTTAGCACAACTCAGGTCTCGAACTTGGCATGCCCAAATGGAAAAGGTGCTAGCAAGTAAATGCAGCCGCATACATGCCACCTCTGAGTAACTAACTAGCGACGAAGATAAGTGTATAAAGTAGAAAGATAAAGTACTCGCACTTGTCACATGTCGGAAAGTAATGCATAAGAAAAGAAGTGCAAAGTACATTACCGAAGGTTCTGACCGACTCTGAGACTGTAGAGCCTGCTCTAACTCCTAGCTAAATGATGAATTCAGAGTGGAGGCACCACCCGATGGGTGCCTCCTAGAGAGGAAGAGAGTGTGTGTGTTACATGGTGATGTGCAAGTGAGAGTGAGGGGGATGCCTCTCTATTTATAGGTGGTGGAGGAGGGAATATTCCAAGGCTTCTCATGCAAGATTCCTCCCCAAACTCCTCCTTAGGTGCCACCTGGCCTGGAAACCGACCTCCAAAGGTCGGTGGACAGTTTCTCCATGTGTTGGTGTCGAAAACCGGACCCTAAGGTCTTGAATCAGCTGTTGAGAGCAGGAACCGGGCGTTTACAGTTAATCTTGGTCGAATATTGCCTTGGATCCTTCTCCTAGCCAGCTGAACTGGCCAAATTGGGCCAAAGCTGCACTGAACCAGTGGGGAACCGGGGCGAACCGCACCCTGGTGTCTTCTTGTTGCGCCACGCGTCTAGCTGGGCCACCGAACCACGCCCCGCGCCCCTCCAGTGCTAGCACGTGGCCCGCGGGTGGGCGAACCGGCCGGCTGGGTGAGTTGAGCCCCCGCGAGGCACCTGGGCCTGTCTTGTGGCGACCTCTAAGTGGCCGCTTGCACTGCCTGCTCCCACGCGGAGCGCGCGTGCGCCTCCCCTCGGGCGGCCACGTGGCGGCTGATGACTCGCTCGGGTGGCCAGGTGCGGATTCTGATTCGTGGCGTGCCCCCTACCACCAATAGCTAGTGGCCACGTGGTGCTGCCTGGGCTGCTCCCACCATGGCGCCGTATGGAGAGAGGGGTGCTGACATCAGCGATACCGTTAGCACTCCTTTTTAATTTGATTTTTCAATATCTTTTGCATATGAGCTCCAATTGATGCAAATAATATGTCCGTTCGAATCGTCTCGACGAGCTCTTCACAATGGTGTAGGGCTTGAGGGCATTTAAGATACATTTTAGTCATGATATTTGCAATTCTTATCTCAAGCCCTTTTATCCGCAAATCCTTTCTTGCTCTAGATGATATTGTTTTGCATGGAATTTGAGCATCTCTCTATGAAACATCGAAAACCACCAAAACTCGTGGAATTCGATAGTTCAAGGTAAATAATGTATAGAACTTTGTCTATCCCCCATTTATTCACCGAGAAATTGGTGGTCAGAATAGGTGAATGACGACCACCAACACGCCCCCAAGCTTGAACATTTGCTCGTCCTCGAGCAAAGTTAAGACTTAGGCTCAGCGGATCAGGAGTTGCATCAATGTCAATTTCCTATGAGTATTAAGTGCACCACCCAACATTCTACGTTCATAATTGAACAAACTGGCATAAGTGTATCCCAATCTTTTTGTCCATACCTGTGGGGCTTCTGACTTTTCTCACCTTGTCTTTGGCGGTTGAGAGATGGAATAATCTTAGTAGAGTGTCACCGAACTATCTCTTTTCTGGTTTCATGCTCGAAGGATTTTGAAAATTTTGAAATCAAAACACTAAGTTCCTCAAATGGTACCCTTGATCACTCAAGTGGTTTTTAGATTCCTCACCAGGCCACAGGCCAAACTTTTCCCTATCAACTAAAGGCTTATGTGGAGCTCAAGGTAGGGATAAAGTTGGCTTACCTATGCTATGTATTTTGTTATGTCAAAGATTGGTCCTAGTGAAGTTTGTGATACTTCTCATCCCGATCAAAAGAGAATGGGTTTGCTTTGTGGATGGATATGGTCTATGAATGAAAACTCCTTATTTGATGAATCCTCTCTTTGAACTTTGAAGCATGTGAGTACATGGAGCTATCATTTTCTTTTCTCTTCCTTTTCTCCTCTTTTTTTCTTTCTTTCTCTTTTTCTCCTTTTTTTCAATAGCTCCTTGTCTCCTCTTGTAAGGGAACTTTGGGGATATTTCTGGAATATGACTAGAGTATTTATTTAGAGACCATATTTATGGATGGGTATGTGGATGATGGATAGGGTGGAGAAATGTCTGATGTAGGTGGATGCTTGAATCCAATGTAGATTTAGGCATGATCAGACATAGCGAGGCTAGCAAATGAAGGTGGATGTGGGGAATTTGATCAGGATTTGAAGTGACTACTTCATAAGAACTTAAAATTTGACAAAACTCAATACAACAATAGGTAGCATATGTAGATGTTTTATCATATAAAGTATTTGGCTCTGGATAGATATTTCAAACCACTAAGGAACTTTCTTACCTAAGATACACATAGAGAGGTAGAGTTGCCTGGGAGGACAACGAGCGAGATAAAGTTCCCAAACTCTATTCTATTGGGCTGCAAAGACTATGTCGTGGTTAACTAAGGAAACTCAAGTAAAAAAGTCAGGGTCTCGCGTCGAGCGAAATTCCAGAGCCCTCGAGGGGTCAGCAGGTAGATAGTTGACACCCGAAATAAAACCCGGCTATCACCTACCAGCCTCCTGAACGAACGGGCCTGGACTATAGAGGCACACCACACGCTGTCACCGAGTGGGGCTACCAAGCAAATATGCGTGGAGAGGATTGCACGCTATAAACGTACTCAAGTAAGCTTGAGTGACAATAGATCGTCCTTGATCAGAGGAGAGCACCTAACCAGAGCTTGGCATACAGGTTGGATTATAGCGCCGGCAGGAATAACAGGACCTGACTAACTAAGATAACCACAGCCTAAGCCTAGCAAGTATGCAAAGAAAGGTACACCACACTTGCAAGAGATAGAAATAAAGTAAGGCATAAATATATTATACTGAAGATAAGAGTACAAGATACAAGAACTTTACCGCAGACTCAGAGATATCTCTGAGAACTCCGAGGCAAAGCTCAACTCACTCTAACTCTCAGGACTATCCTAACTACTAAGATGTGGAAATGGCACTCTCTAAGGTAGAATGTAACTCTCAACTTCTTCACACCCCTACAAATGAGCTCTCGGGGCCTATTTATAGTCCAGCAAGTGAGGGGGTATTTATAGGTGGCTAAGGTCGGTTTAGGGATTAAGGCGGTGGTCAGCCGACCATGTAGGGGGTCGGCTGACCTGGCCCCATTGTCGGACGACCACCCGATCCACCGACTTAGTCATCCAACGGCTTGATCTTGCTTCCCCACGTCGGTTGGTAGTTGAAACGGTTGGTGCACGTGTAAAATGAGGGCCTTGCATGGTCGGTCGACCATGCATGAGGTCGGGTGACCACGTGTCCTGCTCTGATTTGCTGCATGGCTCTTCTCCTGGATTAGTGATGTCACCGATCCGTGTTTTGATGGTCTTTCGGCCCTTGGATTCCTTGGATGCTTGATACAAGGTTGGATCTTCTTTGTATTGTGTTTCTTTGTGTGCAGGACCAGTGACTTGTCATTTGGGCTCCGAGGGATGGTCGGGCGACCGTGACAGGTGGCCGGGTGACCCAGCCACAAGGTCGGCCGACCCAGACAAGGTCGGGCGACCCTGGCACTGGTCGGGCGACCCTAGCACCGGTCGGGCGACCATGCCACTGGTCGGCCAACTATGCCACTGGTCGGCCAACCTAGACCTTTTCACCATTGATGCTCAACTTTGGTCCTTGACATATTTTCAGCTATTTTATGTGTATTTTGGTACCTGCATCCAAATATTCGTGTACATCTTGTGGAACTCACTAGTAGTAGGGGTTAGTCCATTTTATTCACATGCTTTGCTTCATTTGGTGGATAATTGATGGTAGATATTGTGAGATTACGACCGTCAACACCCTCCAAGCTTAAACTTTTGCTCGTACTCGAGCAAAGCTAAGACTGAAACTGGATCAGGAGTTGCTACAATATCAAAGATGAAGAGTAATTCTTATACATGACTCAATACTCAAACTTTTGTTCTAAGTAGTGAAATAATTAAAGTTCACCTTGTGTAATACCTGTGGTGCATCTTTTTGCTTACCTCGCCTTGGGCGGTTGAGAGATGGAACGACTTTAGTGCAAAAGTACTTCTGAGTTGCCCTTTTTGGATGTCCTTCTCAGGTGTTTTTTTTTCTAAATTTTCAAAACAAAAGCAGCTTCCCCAAGGTACTCTCGATTGCTCAAAGGTGTTTCCTCACCAAGGGCCATGAGTTGGCCAACACTTTCCTACACTAAGGCCTTTGTGGAGCTTTTCAGTGGGGAGAATGTGGCACACTTAGGATGTTTATTTTGCTAAGCCAAAGATTGGACCAAGGACTGTACTCTGTCACTTCTTCTATTTGATTGTTGGAGTATGAGTGGTGGCACTGATGTCTCCTTCTCTTGATTTTCATCCCTTGTAGCCTTTTATGAGTTTGGAGAGGATATGGAGCCTTTATTTATTTTTTGCCATGCTTGAACTTGCATGCTTTTCATTTTGCCATGCATTTGCACGTATTCTTCTTTATTTTTGCCATGCTTTTGTATGCTTTTCTTTTTAGCTCTGTACCCTTACTCCTTGGGATTTGAAGGCTATGGGATTATGAGAAGTCTTTGGAGACTTTTTGGTGGATGCCAAGTCCGGAATGGATCACTTGCATTTATGCTCTTGTACTCCAGCTATCAACAAATGGTGATATTTCTACTCAATGAGATTCAAAATTTGACAAAGCTCAAAACACCTCTAAGTAGTTCTCTGTAGCGGTTTCAACTATTTGAAGCATTTTCGGCTCTGGTAAGGGGAGCTAGATTTTGTCATTTTAAACATAAAAACCTGAGATGTTCATCCAACTAGGAACATGAAAGAATCACCCCACATTTAAGTCATATCATCACTTCCCAACAATTTAGGCTTGTTATCGCAAATGGCATCCATAAGATAGAACCTTTGTTTTACTTCTTTTATTCACAACTCAAAACTAAGCTAAGCATAAGTCACATGCAAGAATTAAATCATTCACTTGATAGAGCAACTATTCATCATTTCCAAAATGAAGCTAGCATGTGAATCTATAATTAAAGCATGGGAGTTATTATGGTACAGTTTTTTTCTTTTTTTTTGGGCATAAACAAAACTGAAACAAACTAAATTAAACAAATTATTACTAGTGATTTCTCTCAAGGCAGATACACGGGTGGTGCAGTAAGCAAGGGGACTCACATCCATACCTAGCTGTCGGTTGGGTTCCCCCTAAGCTTCAACGAAGCTACTGGGGGTAGTACCCGTGGTATTGGAAGAAACGATGGGATTCGTCAAAAGCGCACTGGGCTGTTGCTTCTATTTCTAGGAGGCGGTTGTATTGCTCGTTCTGTGTCTGCTGGATAACTTGAGTGCGCTCATCAACCTGGTTAAGTTGCTGGGCCATCCCAGTAGTGCATTGGTCTTGGAGAGTCAGGGACCCAAAGATGGCGGCCAAAGGATCCTCTACAAAGCGTGCCGACGTAGATGGTCCTACCCCGTATGGCCCCGACCCGTATCCATAGTAGGTTCCTCCTCCACCAGGCTGTTGAGAGTGCGCAGCACTAGAATCGTATCCCCATGACGTGTGTGCAGATCCTCCTTGGGGTTGCCAAGTGTGATCTTCTTCCTGGGTTTGCCAGGATGCGCCCGCTGCGGTATGGAACCATGCAGGTCCCGTCCCGACAGCTTGCACCTCCTGCACTTGCTCTCACATGCGTTCCTCTGCTGCTCTCCTCTGTGCCCTAGACATGACTCCTGCAACACTGTGTCATGGCTCTTCTAATGGTATAGAGGGTCCCTCTACTGGCATAGAAAGAGTTTCCACGGAGTAGAGCTTGAAGTGTGGTGCAAGCAGAGGCACTTCAAAGTCGTACCCCTTGTAAATCATGACATAGGTCTCAGTGCTAGGCTCCTTGCGCAGGAAGTGTCCCCAGATAAAGTGACTCTCTGTTATTAAGTTCGGTATATCTGGGGGTAGAAACATCACCTGAGCATTTGCTAACACCCCTAGCTCGGATGCAATCCTCATCACAAAGGACGTGATTGTAATGGAGTTTTTCTCCCAAGCTAGTTTCATCCAATGAGTGAGCATACTTAGAACCGGTGCATACTTCTGCTTATGCCACATGGTGTAGAGGATTTTTAGGTCCTCCACGGTCACACAGCGTGTGTCATCACGGGGAAAGACTATCATGGTAATCCAATGGGCCATGAAACGCATGGTGGGGTGCTTAATGAGTGTGATACTTTTCTTCCCCTTATAGTCACGTCCAGCTAACTCTCTCCAGAACTCTTGTGAATTAAAACCTACGGGTTCGGCTACTAAAGAGCAGCGTGGTGAGAACCCGAGAGCATCGCTGAACTGACAAAGTGTCAGTTCATGCTCAGTGTTAAAGAGTCTGAAGTAAACAGTCGTGTTGGGCGGCAGTGTTTCTACTCGGAGGGTCATTAGAAACTCTTTGGTGAGGAGCACTATGCCTTCCTCACAGATGTCAGCAAATTTTTCCTAGCCTACTGTCCTAAAAAATTCTTTGAATTCATCGGACATACCTATTCTTGTCATGAGCATTTCGTTAAAGCATTTCGTGAGGCTGATGGGCTTTGTGTGCAGTCGCCTCAGTAGGTCTGCTTTGCCTTGGTTCCATGTTTGGATGTAGGAGTCCAGCAGCAATATCGGCCTAGCATTTGATGATGTTGCTTCTTCCTCGAGCGGTCCAGCACTTGAGGAGCCCCTGTCGGACGCTGTTCGGGAGCTGTGTCCTTGTGAACCGGAGGATGTGAGGCGATGTGCCGCCTTGCTGATTGCATTCCTAGTCCTCTTCAATGCGTGCTTCATCCTGCACAAAATGGGCACAAGAACAACTAAAGATGACAGAATAATATTAGCGTTAGTCGTTCTTGTGGGGCGTGTCACCACCACAACCCGTTCTTGAGCTTGCCAAGAGAGATTAAAAGCTAGGATTTATGTGGCTAACAAGATTTTATTTGGACATTATTTTAGCTAAACACTAAAGCTTGATTAAACACTAAACAAGAGAGTTTTGAGGGGGAGAAGTGTGCTGCTGCTTGGTGCTTCGAGCAAGAGGGTTGGAGGTGCCTTTTATAGGCGAGTGGGCAGCAAGCAGGGGGTCGGGCGACCTTGGCCTTAGTCGGGCGACCGCGCCCCCTGGTCGGCCGACCATGTGCAGGCGCCGGGCGGCCATCATTGATGGTTGGCGGGCCATGGCAAAGGTGCTAGGTGACCCTTGAGCGCACAGGAGGAGAAGGGGGGCAGTGCATGGGCCAAAAGCAAAAAGAGGGGGGTTCGGCTAGCCATGATGAGGTTGGATGTCGGGCGGTCGCCCACGCGTGGGAGAGTGCGAAAAGAGCCCCCATGCACTGAAAGAGAGGACGGAGTGGTCGGGGGACCTTCACTGCCTATCGGTCGGCCACTCATTGTGCTTGTGAGCACTTGAGTGCTTGTTATAATGATGGTGGAGAGGAGAGAGTGGTCGGGCAGCCATGATGGCTTCCTTGGGATGGTCGGCCGGCCATTAATGTTCCTCCAGAGCACTCTGTTTTGCGAAAGAAGGGACAAAAAAGTGAAAGAAGAGAGAGGAGGGAGAGGGCTGGTCGGTTGGCCGGCCATGATGGCAGTCGGGCGACCCTGCCTCGTGGTCGGCCGACCATGAGATTTTTTAAAGCAAAGGTGTAAACTCACAAGATAAGATATGCAGTGACTAAAATTAAACATGCAATGGATTTGGAGTTTGGCGGAAAATAAACATGCCGTCGAGAGATAATGCCAAATTTACCTTTTGGCAGAGGTGCACCATTTACCACCTTCTGGAATGTCGTACACGCGTACACATGAGGTGGCGAGTGGTATTTTCGTGCGCCATCTTGGAGTTGTCGTAGGTGGTTCATTGGTGCGCTTGCTCATGACACGCCCTTGATTGATTGTCATAGGTGGTTCATTGGTGTGTCGACTCTTGCAACGCCCCTGAATTGTTGTCGTAGAAGGGTCGTGGGCGCCGACCTTTTGCACAGGAGCATTGCCTCCTATTTCCTGGTTGTTGGGGCTAGCATTGTTAGCTCTTGCCTTCTTTCGACCTTGTTCTTCCAGTTGTCGGATGGCAACCTCGCTGGCTAACTTCCGTTTCATGAATGCTATGAGACTGTCCATCTCTTTTCCAGAGGCGTCTATGACTGGTGGCTTCGGCACATAATTTTGGCACTTAAACTTCACTTGATTGCACTGTTCCACCTTGGGTCTGAAAGAGAATGTCTCCCTCACTCCATTGATGTTGAGGTGGACTTCTCCAGCTCCAACATCAATGCTTGCCTCTGTAGTACTCAGGAATGGTCACCCAAGAATGAGCAGTGTCTTTGCATCAATCTCCATGTCTAACACCACGAAGTCCACAGGGATTAGAAAATTCCGGATTTTCACCGAAACATCCTCAGCAATCCCAGCGGGGTGGTGTATGGATTGGTCCATGAGCTGCAAGCACATTGTGGTGGGTGCGAGTCTAGTGTAGTTGAGTTTGTCGAAGATGACTTTGGGCATAACACTGACGCTTGCTCTGAGGTCACATAAGGCTTGGTTGAAGACTTGGTTCCCAATAGAGCATGGAATGGTAGGACTTCCAGGGTCCTTTTTCTTCTGTGGAGGCTGATTGAGTATAGCTGCGCTACACTCTTCTGTCATGCGGACAACTTCCGCTGAAGGCAAAGGCTTTTTGTTGTTGAGGATGTCTTTTAAGTACTTGGCATATGTTGGCACCTGCATAGCATCTAGCAAGGGTATATTGACATATAATTTCTTAATGACCTCAACGAACTTACTGTATGGTTCATCAGTGGCAGCCTTCTTATTGCACTGGGGAAAAGGTAGCACCATTGTGTCATAGAATTCATGTGGACGTGATTTCGGTGGCGCCTTTCCTCCGCTATTTGAGGTCTGATCTCATGATCATCCATCTTCTCTGTTTCAGTGGTCTTCTCCTATTCTCTGCCTACATTGTGAGTGCGTGGTGCACCACTAGGGTGTGGAGGGTCCTGAGTGGACTTACCACCCCTAGTGGTAACTGCATTTATATGCTCCTTTGGAGGAGGTTCAGGTTGACCCGGTAGCTTACCCACATTAGCATTAGGCAAAGAAGCAGCCAACTGAGATATTTGAGTTTCAAGCATCTTATTAAAGCTCAGTTGATTTTTTATAGCACTATTAAGAGTCTCTATTTGAAGAGAAATAGACTCAAAGAGCCTATCATTAGCATGAAATTTCTTACTAATGCTACCATTCACAGCTTTTTGGTCAAACGAGCTTGGCTTATTAAACTGCTGTGGATTGCCTGAGGAGTTACCTTGTCCAGAGAAAGGAATGTACGGTCTTGAATTCTAACCTGATTGAGGACGATTCCCGTTGTTGAAGTTGCTAGGATTTCCGATGAAGTTGGCACCCTCTGGTCGAGTTTCGGGGCAGCTGTTCCCTGAGTGCTCCATATTCCCGCAGACTTCGCAAGTCATGCAAGCGTCGAGGGCCTAGACTGGAGCGGTCTTAGGACTGACTTCTTGCTTCTTTAAGAGCAAGTCCATCTTGGCGGCGAGCATGTCAGTGCTGTCGATATGATGGACTCCACGGGATTGGGTACTAGACCTCTCTTCTTTCCATCCCTGATTCGTGGCTATCTTTTCAATGAGATCCTTGGCGGCTCTCACACTCTGGGATAAGAAGGATCCTCTGGTGGCTGCATCCAGGTGCTCTTGTGTGGCGGAACCGCCGATTTAATCCGGACTAAGTACACCTGCCACCTCTGGCTTGCAGTGTATTTAGACCAAATCAAACCCGGTCGTCCGTCGAGAGTTATTCGGCTCTCGATATTACCTTTTTCCCAGAGGAACCGACATCATACACCTCCAGCCCTCGATGGAGCCACAACAGTTACATCATCCCAGGCAGTTGAATATAGCATAAGTAGACTTAGTGTACAAACCAGTTCGAAATAAAATACAAGTTCAAACGTAATGCCATATAAAAGGGAAGTTCAAAACAAATAGCGGAAGCGTTTTCAAAAACATCTCGCAGCGGAAATAAAATACTTAAGTAGTCTTCATACAATGATGAGCAAGGCGAGCAGCACCGAGCCCACCGGTACTACTCTCCTCCAAGCATCTGTCCAGAAATCATCAGTACCTGCACTCAAAATGTGGGGGCAAACCCTGAGTACTAATTACTCAGTAGGGCTTAATGGAAGGGCTTACGGCTGACGCGAAGCTTGCTTACTAGCATTTGGATCCTTAGCCATTGATTTTAAACAGTGATATAATGACATAAAGTAAACAGTTTCATCATGAGCCAATATATCATCATCACAGTAATAACTTACAGGAATGTAAACATACAAATACAAACAGGTGGAATTTGAAAACATGAATTATAATATAACATATTTAGATAGTTACTACGTTGCCCGTGTGCAATATCTGGCATTCCCACACCTGGTGAGCATCAGCGATTCGAATCGATTTTTAAATTCCTGGGAATAACTATCATGCCAGGGTATATGCTTACTAGCCTTCGTGTTCCCACATATAGACCCCATCTCCACTTGTTCCATCCCAAGTTCAATTCCAACCCGCCATTCCCCAGGTTTAGCCCCCATGGAGCGATACCACGGCATCCCGGGTCAGCCTTCCCATGAGTCAAGCGCCCCTAGGCCCCATGGTAGGACCGAGTCTCTGTTCTTTGGATCGTTCAAGTAAGACTTTCACCGGTACCATGTCTCGGTTAAGCACTCTAGCAATGTTATGCCGATCAGCAGGCGAACAACGAATGGGCCTTACACGACTTGGGCGAAGTCCATCGAAGAACATCATAAACGGTAAATAACTCATAAAAATCTCCGCCCGGTCTCCATTTAAATCACAAGCATAAATAACATATCCACTTTAATAATTTGATATTTTTAAATTACCTATACGACGAGTGACTCCATTTCACTCGTGTCTACTCGCACCTAGCATTACTAGGCATACTCGTCCTACAAACCCTATTATAGGTGTTAGGGCCAAGGCAGCCAGGAAGTCTAATGCAATTGTTTTCAACCAACTCCTAATGCGGATGCGTAATCATCGATCAAGACATTATTAGCTGGGAAATTCATGATCCTGCCTACCTTTGGTTATTCTTATCAAAACCAACAAACTAAACTATGTTAGTTTGCCGCGTTGTGGGGCTTTGCCCTAGGCAACCCCTTGTTAGCCAAACTCCTGCTTGAGAGGTTCCCGTAGTTAGCAATCCTATATGCATGATCAAGTGCAAGATGGATGCAACGAATGCTCATGATGCTAGGGAATTATGAAAAACAATGCACCACATGTTAATAAGTTGAAACATGCGACATATATTTTCCAATATATTCATTTTAACATATTTCTCATGTAACTCGAAACAGTAGCAATTAATTTCATAGCAATACTTTCCGGAACGTAAACTTAACCATTAATTACCATGATTTTTTTCGGAATTTATTTCGCACAATAAAGTCACTTTCTCCCATTATTCATTTTAACATGCAATTATTTGTGTTTTTCAAAACAGCAACCAAAACTTACATGCAGAACTTAAAACTTTAACAATGGACTAAATATGCAACATAGAGCACCACAAATTTCAGGAGAATATTTGGAGCACTTTTTATGTAGCAAGTATTTCCACTCTTGTAAAATGCACAAAATACATCCATGAGGGTAAAATGGTAAACTGACAGCATATTCTAGGGTTACCAAAAATCACATAAACCCTAAATAACATTATAAAGCTACTGACCAAGTTTCATGATTTTTGGAGTCCATTTATATCACTTTTGGCATTTGTTTTGTTTTAACATGCATGCAAGATCTAGGGGCAAAACTGTCTTTTCCCACTCAACCATCATACTCATTATGTAGATCTAGTAATTAGGAGCACAACGCAATTGAGTTTGTATTTTTATCATTTTTATTCTATTTTGTATGAATTTTCAAAGCACTCAGATTTTAGGAAATGCTAAAAATCCGAAAATCATCTGAGTCAGGGACCTAAACGGAAATATCCATAGATAACAGGGGCTAGTTTGCAAGTTTTTCAAGACTCAATGTACAGGGCCTCGGAATAGAACATAGATCTATGAAAAGACGAGGGCTAAATCGAAAAATCGCGTCTTCTTCTTCCTGTTCGTCTCCTACCTCGAGCAGGACAGGAGATGGCCGGCGGCGTGCCCTGTACCCGGCCGGGAGAGGCGCGGAGACCTACTGCGGGTGTACGGGGAGAGAGAGGAAGGCCGGAGGAGCACTTACCCCTTACCTGCAGTGACCGAAGGTGGCCGGAACGGCGCGGCGACGAAGCACACGGACATGGAAACTCCGGCGACGAAATTTGGGGCAGTGGAGAGGTTCATGCGGCCGGGACTAGGGGAATTTGGTGGCGCGGTGGATGGAGAAGTGCGGCATGGTGTTAGGGAGGTGCGGGGATGGCCGCTCGGCGCCGCACTGGAGCTTGGCTTGAGCTCACCTATGGCGTGCAGCAATGGAGCAGAGGAAGAACGAGAGGAGCAAGCAGAGGGGAGGCCGAGTGAGAGGGAAATGGAGGACGGAGGCCGCGTTCGGCCTCGCCTTTTGGCCGGGGTCGCGGGCAGGCGCGGACAGGGCCAGCGGGCACGTGGCTGGCAGCGCCGGACGCCGGCAGCCGCGTCCGGCCGAGTGGGACCCACTCGATAAGGGAAAATAAATTCGGAAATTGAAAAATGCTGTTTGACTGCTGAGACATGTTTTAGAAATTATTGTTTTTGAACATCCTAGAGGCCGAATTTGACAAAACCCAAAATACAAAAGTTGTTCTACTCTTCCAGCTCTACAACTTTGTCAAAAGTCTTGGTACTAGGTTCTATTCAAATTTTGTGAGTTTGAATGAATTCAAATCTGGAGCTCTAGTTTGACCAACTATTCCTTAAATCTTTAAAATTCTGTTAAGCCTATTTAGGGGCCTTTTCATAAAGAGTGAGCTATACCAATGTTGCTTAGAATCTCATGAACTACAACTTTGGTATTCAAGTTATGGTAAGATTTTGACTTTTGTTTCACAAAATTTTGAATTTACTAATCAGGGGTCTAAGTTTGGCACATTTCACAGTTTCACATAAATTGACCCAAAACCATGTTCAAACCTTTATGCATGTCATGACACAAAATACCAAAGTTATTCCTCATGAAATTGTCTACAAGTTTGGTATGTAAAGTTTTATAAAATTCACAACAGTATTAAAGTTACAACAACAATGCAAATACATTTTTCCACAAACCGAGTTTAATTGCTTCAATTGACCTAACCTATGCATGCTCTCAAGATAAAATACCCTTGAAATGATGTCATTAAGCTAATGATGTCAGTATAATGCACTTGAGACGCCAGGGGCATCACATCTTGTGCTGAGCGGTTTAATCCATGAAAGAAGCTCTGGATGATAAGCCATTGTTCCATTCCATGGTGGGGTCAGGCCGCGATGTACTTTTGTAATCGTTCCTAGGCCTCTGCCACTATTTCATCTGTGAGCTATTGAAAGCTCGAGATCTTGTTCCTCAATGCATTGGTCTTCCCCAAAGGGAAATATTTGGCGAGGAATGCGTTTGAGTACGCATCCCACATCAACAGTGTGGCACAGTTGAGGTAGAACCATTGCTTCGCCTTTCCAACAAGCGAAAATGGGAAGAGGCGTAACTTGACAGCGTTGGGGGATGCACCTTTCATTGTGAATGTGCTACAGATTTCTAGGAATTGCTGCAGATGATCGTTGGCATCCTCCGTTGCTAGTCCGCAGAATGGGATAGCTTGAACCATGTGAATGACTCTGGGTTTGAGCTCAAAGTTCTCTCCCGCTTGCACTTCAGGTCCCGTAGGAACGTTGTTGCTGAAGGGAACGGTGAACTCACGGATGGTGTTTTTAGCCATGACGTTAGTGAACAGAGTATGACTCGTTGATGTAGTTGGTTCAAGTTCTGTCGATACAGGTCTCTGCCCATGGACAGTCTTTGAACGGACTCTCCTGAGCAAGGACTCTGGATTATTGTTGAAGTCTACCGGTAGGTCAAAACCGGTCATACACCCCTCTGTTGCATCCACAACAAAAACAACAGAGACAAGTGAGCCTGCTAAAGACTAGTTGGTATTTTTATAACAGACACAGGGTTCGAAAAGAGATTATCAATTATATCTCTGCCTATTGCTTCCCCGGCAACGGCGCCAGAAAAGCTTGTTGGCGTCTCTTAGCCTTAACAGGTTTTACTCTGCAAGCGCACGGAGACCGCTGTAACCTTTCACCCAGAGTATTCTGAGTATCATATTTGTCCACAGGGAAGCGGCAGGCAAGAGAGTATAATTGGATAAACTCAAATCGAAATCACCGTACTTTAATAAATGTACGAACTAGTATCTAGACAGGGGTAAGTCTGATAAAGATAGGTGTATGGTGAAGAAGTAAATAAACTACCTAAGATACACGTAGAGAGGTATAATTGCCTAGGAGAATAACGAGCGAGATAAGGTTCCCAAACTCTATTCTATTCGGCTACAAAGACTATGTCATGGTTAACTAAGGAAACTCAAGTAAAAAAGTCAGGGTCTCGAGTCGAGCGAAATTTCGGCACCCTCGAGAGGTCAGCGGGTAGATAGTTGACACCCGAAAGAGAACCAAGCTATCACCTACGGGCCTCCCGAACGAATGGGCCTGGACTACAGAGGCACACCACACGCTGTCACTGAGTGGGGCTACCAAGCAAATCTGCGTGGAGAGGATGGCACGCGATAAACGTACTCAAGTAAGCTTGAGTGACAATAGATCGTCCTTGATCAGAGGAGAGGACCTAACCAGAGCCTGGCGTACAGGTTGGATAATAGCACCGGCAAGAATAACAGGACTTGACTAACTAAGATAACCATAGCCTAAGGCTAGCAAGTATGCAAAGAAAGGTACACCACACTTGCAAGAGATAGAAATAAAGTAAGGCATAAATATATTATACTGAAGATAAGAGTACAAGATACAAGAACTTTACCGCAGACTCAGAGATATCTCTGAGAACTCCGAGGCAAAGCTCAACTCACTCTAACTCTTAGGACTATCCAAACTACTAAGATGTGGAAATGGCACTCTCTAAGGTAGAATGTAACTCTCAACTTCTTCACACCCCTACAAATGAGCTCTCGGGGCCTATTTATAGTCCAGCAAGTGAGGGGGTATTTATAGGTGGCTAAGGTCGGTTTAGGGGTTAAGGCGGTGGTCGGCCGACCATGTAGGAGGTCGGCTGACCTAGCCCCATTGTCGGGCGACCACCCGATCCACCGACTTAGTCATCCAATGGCTTGATCTTGCTTCCCCACATCGGTTGGTAGTTGAAATGGTTGGTGCACGTGTAAAATGAGGGCCTTGCATGGTCGGTCGACCATGCATGAGGTCGGGTGACCACGTGTCCTGCTCTGATTTGCTGCATGGCTCTTCTCCTGGATTAGTGACATCACCGATCCGTGTTTTGATGGTCTTTCGGCCCTTGGATTCCTTGGATGCTTGATACACGGTTGGATCTTCTTTGTATTGTGTTTCTTTGTGTGCAGGACCAATGACTTGGCATTTGGGCTCCGAGGGATGGTCGGGCGACCATGACAGGTGGCTGGGTGACCCAGCCACAAGGTCGGCCGACCCAGACAAGGTCGGGCGACCTTGCCACTAGTCGGCCAATCCAGACCTTTTCACCATTGGTGCTCAACTTTGGTCCTTGACATATTTTCAGCTATTTTCTGTGTATTTTGGTACCTGCATCCAAATATTCATGTACATCTTGTGGAACTCATTAGTAGTAGGGTCAGTCCATTTTATTCACATGCTTTACTTCATTTGGTTGATAATTGACGGTAGATATTGTGAGATTACGACCGTCAACAATGACTTTGCCTTCATAGATATCACTTGCCTTTGTTCCCAAACAAATTGAGTGGAGATGGATGTCGTTGGGATTGAATCCGCTGTCATTTGTACTTGCCACCCATCTCTAGTTGATGGTTGTTCGCATCCGACGGGTAGAGTAGATATTCCTGGCCTTTGGCAAATCTTGTTGCACAACTGGCCAGGCGAAAGGAAATTAAGGAACGCTCTCTAGTCGCATTCCTCCACACTTGGGGTGATGTCTCTCCATATAACTCATGTTATCCAAAGCCATGTGTTGCCTTCAGTGAAGCAGTGACCAATGGTCTTCTGGTTGCAACCTCATGACATTGACATTCGCTTCCCAAGTGATTCAGAGCATAGTTGAAGTCTTACAGCGATCAACCACTGTGGGTTGAATATCGAGGTCCTTCCTCTTAGGGTTGGGTTAGAGGATGGGTGCCTCTTGGCGTATCTTCCCCCAAGTTTGATTCTTGTGGTATGATGAAACAGACCTTCTATGATTGAGAGCACAGCTTCGTCTTTGCTTGACAAAGTTTTCCTTTGTTCCCCTTTGACTTTTGTTGTGTTTCTAGTGGAAGGCATGTCCAATCATGGTGTGAAGAGACACCCAGGATGTTGAGAATGGATTTCTTCCTGATAGCCTTTTTGTTCTTCCTTCATGATCTCCGGAAAACCTCCTTCTACCTTCTACCTAACATGCTACCTCATCTTTAATGATTCAAGATTTTCCTAAGGTTGGGTAGGGTAGAGATAGCTAGCTGTTTGTGAAGCAGCTGGCTTATGATAGCACTACTATAAGATCCTATGGCCATAGAATCTTACCATGGCAAAAGATTGGTTTCTAGTACTATCATTAACAGGCTTACAATTTAAAGCAACCTCTAAAAAGAGAAACACTGAAAATAGCTGTTAGAGAGGTTTACCTCGATGCTATTGAAGGTTGTATCGATGCTAAATCTCCATCTCAACTGAGGATGAACCTGCAAAAGGGGTCCATCGAGTTTGGGCGTCGTGGAGGATGTGATTCAGAAAAATTTGCTCCTCCTTATTCCATGGTGGTCAATGGAATGTTGTTATAGCGGACACATATGAGCCCTACTTCATTGGCTCGGTAGTTTGGGTTTGTTTCTCAATGCCACAAATTGCTTGTTAGATGCTAGACAGTCTTCTCCCCCAAGCTTGGATTCTGGATTCTGCATTGAATGTTGATTCCAAACTTGCTCCCTATCATGCTCACTGCTCTTCTTCTTGGGCTCGATACTTGTCGAACTTGACATGTGCCACCAGTCGTTGACTGCCCATGTGCCACACAGTCGTCGACTACATGTCATTAACGTTCTCACCCTGCTTATGGACATTGATTTGTCCTTGTTTGCCTTTGTGGTGCTTAAGACGGAGCTCTCCTGCAATGAGAGACGTCTATGCCTGTCATTTTTGGGATCTACATCACAACTCCATCGGGTACGCGAATTTCCCATAGGGCAATAGACCAAAGGCCTACTAGCTGCAAATTCGAACATAGGAGATAGCATAGTGTGATATGGAATTGCATGTCACCTTGGAATGATGCCGATTCTTGTGTGGTGCTGAAGATAATCGACCACCACAACTTCACCAGGCATGATGCTATCATTTTCCCAAGAAGAGCAAAACAGATCGCAAGAGGTCTTGAGCATGAGAGTGTCAAGAACGAGGTCTCTCTTCTCATGTGGGGTTGAATGCCTCCTACAACAGGTTAGTGTACAACATATACGAGGGTCCAATATATATAGACAGTGTTAACACTGGGCCCGTTGTACACAACGTGCTAGCAAAAAGTTTCTCGTTAAAACATAGCATAAACCATGTTGCTAAACCATGACTTCCATCTTCCAAACTTTTACTCAAATCCACGATCTTGAAAAAAAATGGGTTGATTTTTTGAAACATAACCAGGATTTTTCGTCTCCATTGAACTTGGGAGATCCGACTAGCATAAGAATTGCGGCTCATGAACTAGAAATGAAACATCACTATGAAAGTCTACACATAGCTTATTTATCATACATGCCGCGCACAGATCTGATAAAAGAGTCTAATTCCAACCTAAGCACCATGCTTAATTTGGAAATTAGTCTCTGGATCAGTCGTTAGATTCTGATCCAAGCTATGCTTTCATGGTAAACTTTGTAGCATGAACAAGCATAATCAAGATTTACTCAAAGGACAGAGAAAAAGATAGAAGGACGGGGTTTTCAAAATGCTATAATTTTTTTTTGTTTTTAAAGGAATGAAATAGGTAGCAATAACTAGATGAAAGATAAAAGAGTATTCAAACTCACCGCTTCCCCGGCAATGGTGCCAGAAAGCTTGTTGGCGGTTCTTAGCCTAACAGATTTTACTCCACAAGCACACGAAGACCGCTGTAGCTTTCACCTGGGAGTATTACAAGGTATCGTATTTATCCACAGGGAAGCATCGAGAAAGAACACAAACTCATCGATCACCTAGCTACTACCAACTCATTCATTCCAAAAGATAACAAGAAAGGTAAACACCAAACACCATGTGATACAAACCAAACACCGTTGGCTTGAACTCATGTTTAAGCTAGGAGGACAACGAGTCGAGGGCTAAGGTTCAGTCTTCCATCTCTAGTACCATACAAGAGCTATCCGTACTAAGGTCGAAAGGATCGAGAAGAACTATGGTCTTGCGTTGAGCAAAATTCCAGACTACACATAGGAGGCATGGGGGTAGATAGTTGGCCAACTGAACAGCAACTGGCTAATGCCTACGGGCTTACCGAATGACGGGATCGGAATACAGAGGCTCCCTAATGCTGTCACCAAGAGGGGCTACCGACCAGAGCTGCGTGGGTAAGATGTCACGTTATACTAGTGCTCAAGCGACGTGTTGCATCTATCGCCATAAGAGAGCTTGAGCACTAAAGCTCACCCTTAGCTAGAGGGTGAGAGCTAACCAGACTTCTAGATCTAAGTCTAGGAGAGGCTTATAGGACCGGCAAGTATAACAAAGCTCATTCAATTCTAACTTAGCATAAATCAGGTCTTGAACTTGGCATGCCCAAATGGAAAAGGAACTAGCAAGTAAATGCAGCCGCATACATGCCAACTCTGAGTAACTAACTAGCGACGAAGATAAGCGCTCGGCCGAGGTGGGGGTACTGATGTAAACCCATGCTCGGCCAGCGCTGCGATAGAGCGAGATTGGCCGGGGAGCCCGAGTCGAAGAGGGACGAGCCGGCGCGCTCCACGTCACGGCACGCCGCTGTCGAGCGGGAGCAAAACAAGGCACCGAGGCTCAGGGACGAGCCGGCGCAGCTGGTGCAGAATGCTGGGAGCAGAGGTATTTTGGGGTACCGGGGCTCGGGGACGAATCTGGTCAGCCCTCGGCGGTGCGACGGCAAGTGTGGGTCCTGACACGGTCCTTCTCCTCCCTCCATTGATCTCGGTCTAGATCCGAGTCGGGGAGGTCGGAAGCGGGCTACGCCGGGTCGGAGAAGATGAAGTCGCCGCCCGGGATGGAGAAGCCAGAGTAGATCTAGGTCCGCCCGGGACTACGACGATCCGTCGCAGGCCTGGGGTAGTTTGGGGCACTGAAGCTCGAGGGCGAGACAGCGCGGCGAGCGTAGCCCGGGGTGACACCGGCCGACTGAAGATTAGTCGTGGTCGAAGCCGGGGTCGTAGTGGTCACAGATGGGAAGCTCTTCTAAGTCGGTGCGGCGCCCTTCTGGCTCCACACCTCCTCCGATGCGCCTCTAACGCGGTGCAGATCGCCGTGCATGTCGGCGATGAATGGGATAGATCCAAAATGGATCATCATCCCGGGGGCGAGCTTAGCGTTCTTGATGGTGGTGATGACCATGGAGCTACCCACTGACGATGTTGCCGCCCCTACCTGGCGCGCTAACTGTCAGGGTTTTATATCGGAAGTACACCACGGGGAGTACCACGAGACGCTTTTGAAGGTTAGCAAGATCGTCAGTAGCTCAATGGTTCGTGCGATGCACGACAAGACACGAGATTTATATAGGTTCAGGCCGCCCAGAGGCGTAAAACCGTACATCTTGTTTGTTACTGAGATTGGATTGCTTTGTGCTCAAGAGTACAGAAAATGCGTATCTAGCCTAGAGAATGGTGTGCCTTGAATGAGTCGTGGGGGTCGGGTCCCTAACCCGCATTATATAGGCCGACGGGTTCTAGGGTTACAAGTCAATTTCCTTCCTAACCACTAATCCCACCATCTCCGGCGAACTGCCCCACGGATCGTATGCAAATCTCCACGCGATCCTTATCTGAACAGTTCGTTGGCTTTCCCTTGATCTTCAAGTCGTCACGCCATTCTTTGGGCCTAAGCCATCCAGCCGACCCATGGAACAGGCCGTCTAGTGTGCTTGGGCCCTCCAATGGCCCATGTACAGAATCCGCGCCATGAGGCCCTAGGGGATATCTATCCCCCACAGGTGACGGTTGCGAGCACCTCCGCGTCAGGGGAAAAAAGAAAGCATGTTCTGCTATATATATGTGTGCGTGCGTGCGTAGCTGGTAGTGAGATCTGTCAGAAATATATGCCTTATCATCTTGTCACTTATTACTGAAAAGGAAAAATAATAAGTGAATTATACACAGGCATTAAGTACGCTTGCATGCTGGATTGAAGATCCAGACTCAGAGGCGTTCAAATGCCATATTGCACGAGTATATGATTATTTGTGGGTTGCTGAAGATGGCATGAAGATGCAGGTAACCATTGATTGTTCTTTTTTCAGTAATGAAGTATCTCTGTTGCTCTTGTATATGTCCCATTTCTTGCTAGTTCCTCACACTCCATTAAGACAACTACTACACATCAACAAATATGTCCACATTTACATTTTATTGGTGTTGTCGGCTAGTAGTTTTAGCAAGTTCAATTAGCTTTTTATGAGTTTACAAAGTATAGAACATTTCATTCATTTTTTTTTTTGATTCTTGCACTGAAACACTACCAATCCCTATCTACTCTCAAAGAAAATTCATTGAATGTAGTAATACTCAGGGAAGATAAAGGTACATAAAAAGGATCACAAGGAAGAACTTTACTCGAAGCTGGATGTTCACTGACAGTAGCTGGATGTTCACTGACAGTTACGAGTTATTGACTGCCTAGACACATGTAGCTTTCCTATAGAAGTCTCATGTGGCATAAAGTGTGTTTGGCATTAAAATGAAGTACTATTTATAATAGAGTTGTGTGAAGTACAGCATTAGCACCCCTGATTCATAGTAGGATCACGACTTCTCAGGTCCTCATCATGATGTTTTGCACTAATGGTTGGACCGGAAGGGCTAGCAGTTGGTGTCGAACATATTCTGGAGTTGGTTGCTACTTCTATAGAAAACATCAAGAAAAGTGCAGCAGCCCCACAGCTAAATGATGGATCCCTCAGTATACACGTTGCTGGTAAGTATTTGCATGCTTCGTGCTAGCATAAATCTCAGTAATGCTGAACTGAGCTAAAAGAGGTAGATCAATACTTCTGCGGAGTCGCTTGTCATACTGTGATATGGATCTTCTTCATTTGTGAGGTGCCACTCACTGGACTGTTGGACTAGAAATTTTGCAGCAGATGCAGTGTTCCTGAGTCTGTCTCTACGTGCATTCAACATTGTTGTATATAGTACATTAGGACCATCTAAACGTGATGCACTTAACAGATGTTGCCTATGACGCCATCCATGTCGGAGCTGCAGCGGCATAGATCCCAGAGGCGCTGATTGAACAGCTGAAGCCTGGTGGCAGAATGGTGATCCCCATTGGGACAGTCTTCCAGGAGCTGAAGGTGGTGGACAAGAAGTTGGATGGCACGGTCAGTCGGTCAGCATAAGAGATGAGACGTCTGTGCGCTATGTGCCACTCACCAGCAAGGAAGCGCAATTGCACGCAAAATGATTGCCGTGTCAGCTCAGGCATTCAAGCGAATCATCATCGTTGTAAATATATTAATCCTACTGTCTCTGTAATGCGTTGGGCTTAGAAATAATGTAAATGGTGATGGCACATCATGAAGCGTTTGTTCCTGTTAAACTGCTCCCGAGTCCTTGCTTGCTCAACTTGTTTCAAGTTTCAACTGCCTGTTATCTTGGCAATTTTGTCGGGAATGAAATTAGTTATGAATCTGAATTATTTCAGTAGTATTATGTCGGGCCTCACACTGCCAAAGATGCTGACGCTTTGTGATATATCAACCGAGAGATGAATGTAGACAATGGATAAGGTTTTACATGCCTGGTATGAGCATTCTTCGTTTGCTCAAATGGTTTCACCTTTGGGCCATAAAAAAGCACAAAGCAACTTTCGTCACTGCAAGGCCACACCAAAAAGATTTTGTCGTGAGAAAGAAAGCTGTGCATCGTTCGTTCTTCAGATGCGGAGATATGAAGACCGATAGTATACTTAAGTACTAGCAGACCATCCTTTAACATTAACAACTGGAGACAATCGTAAACTAAAACTAGGTAATGGTCCCACCGAACAAAAAACACCTATCTGAAACCCAAAATGTTCATATATGTGTCTAATCTAAGTGAAGATAATAGCAGCTACAGAAACGATGAGTTATTAATTGTTCTAGTTCATGATGTCTTCAACCCTCCTGGATCCCATTTGCCTCCAAAAATATAATATTTCTCTTTCGTGAATTTCTCCACATCCTTCTGCAGTTCACATACATTATAATGGATAAGCTTTAGTTACGCTAGAGTGCCAATGATGGGTATAAATACAAATGTACTTAAAATGACAACCTGTGCAAACTTCTTTTGAAGTTTAGAGCCATCCCAAAGCTCCATGTATTTCATAATAAACAGCCCGCATAAAAATCTACAAATTTGAAAACAACATTATGCAATTGATAATTGAACGAATGCGAACAATCAATTACCCAGTACACATATACCCATAGCCATCGGCTTGCTTGGGAACATGTGGTTTCTGTGTGAGGTTCCAAGTGGCAACATTGTCTGGTAGCCCAGTGACAGAGGCAGCTGTAGAAGCTATCCCTTTTATCTACAACCGGAAATATTGAACATATTATGTACTGTGTATCGTAGTGGAAAGACATGCACTCGCAATTGAATATAAAAAATGGTCTGACATACCATGTTGCCTATTTGATCAGTATATGCTGAGAGATGCCAAACTAAATCCAGAAGCTGAAACTCCTGCTTGCTTGTCCTCATAAATGCATCTTATACTTGTTCATCCAGTAAGTACTGTCAAATACAACAACATCACCAAATGCTCGAAAGTCCATACGAGACTGGCTATCACACCAAAACATGTTCTTCAGATGGCCTTCACCATCAAGCTGGTTCTCATAATAAAAATCTGGGTCAACCCTTTGCCTATTCTGCATAAGCCCTAAGGCCGCCATTGCATCTCCTTTTTCGATCTTTCCTCTCTTGTACCTAGAACAGAAGTTGTATGCATCCTTGCTGACGATTCCAACTTGACCATACCCACCGTACCTGCATTGAAGAACATCCATAATGACATGCTTACAGATTCCAGCAGCTTCCATTTCCATTATCTCGGTTTTATGGAATTCCTTCATCTTCCTGTGAGACCTCATGAAGGGAACTTCATCCTGTCTAGCTAGGCAATGGTTGTGCTCATCTACAAAATTATGGACATACCACAATCCACGCTTTTTATCCAACCTGACCTCAAGCTTTGCTTGACACCCACACCAAGTCAACCCACGTGGTCTACGGGTAAAAACCTCCTTATCAAGCCATTTGGCTTCTCGCTCCCCTTGCTTAGAACACAAGAAATGCCTGAACAATAGCGCTCTAGAGCATTTTGACCGCCTCACTTTCTGCTTCCTAACACTGAAACCCTTGTCCCTCGCGTAATTGTTATAGAAATTGTAGGCTTCCCCTTCACTTGAGAAGGTCTTGTTAATTATGTTCCAAAACTCATGCACTGTGTTGTTCCTCTCTGCATCCTCTGCCATTCTACTAAACGCAGCATTATGCAAGCTATCCATGCCATCTTCCTGCACATTAAATTTGATCATTTTCTATCACTATATTTCTTTACTGTTTTGTGCTGCAGACATAACAATGCACAAAAAAATTATTTTACCGTTGCATCGTTCTGTACATCACCCCCATCATGCTCTGTTTGTCGTAGAGTTCGAACTCGACGATGTGTCACCATCTCCCAAACTGCTATCATCGCTGCCACTGAGATCGAATTCCAAATCTTCATCATTACTACTACCCATGCCGGTCAAGGACTGTACATGCTCCCTGGTCAGTAAAGAATTCACTTCCAAAGGTCTTGGTGCCGGATTTTCATTCAAGAACATGCCATCATCGTCAAAATAGAAGTCCAAATCGTCATGTCCGACATCACTTGTGTTGTCCATCATGGCCGGCAGATGAAACACCTCCTAACATAAATAGAACTAATTTACGTCATAAAATTTAAAATGGTAATACACATGACTGAGTTTGCGCAAAACCTATAACTCTCCTCATTGAAAAATAACCCTCTATTATAGCAATGTCTGAAGATGAGGAGCTCTTCTTCATCTAAAAAAATTATGCGCTCCTATTTCCTGAATTAACATATTTAGGCTCAATGTTTTATCATTCCAAAAAATTTTGAACCTGAAGTCTGTGGCATTCAGCAGCAAATAGAAATAACATGTGTAATTTAACAATACGCCAATAAACTCACTTCCTGGCTGCAGGCTAAGATCCATAACACTCTTAGTTCTTTATAGTATACTAATTAAGATGCATAGACCTAAGAAAACGGATTGATTAAAAATCCAATGAACAAGGAAATTGCCAGCAGTTTAGTTACTCCAGTACCAATAAGGGACACTAAAAATTTTTCAGCGTCTCACAGATGAGGATCGCACACAGCAAATTTCATACCTTGCGCCAATGCCGTTCCAGGGACAAGATGCACCGTCGCGAGGGGAACCTCGCCTCCCGCTGCCGCCCGTCTCCGCTAGTGCAGCGCCGCCCGCGGAGGCGAGGGTACGCGGAGTGCCTGGCGGCGCGGCGCCGGTCGCGCGGAGGAGGTGAGGGTGAGGGCGAGGGCGACGGCTCGCACAGTGCCTAGAGGCGCCGCGGCGCCCGTCCGGAGGCGACGGCTGCCCGGTGCTCTCCCTCTCCGCCCGCCTGGATCCAGCGCGCCGTGCCAGAGGAGGCCGGCCGCCGGGACGGGGCTGCAGCACTGCCGCCGGGAGCGGAAGAGTTGAGGCCCGAGCCGCCGGTCGTTCTGTTCAGGAAGAAGAGAAAAAAATATTGCGATCTCCCTCACGAGCGGAACGATAACGTAGGGAGGACTCCGTTAGAGCTGGGCTGGGCTGGGCTGGGCTTAGGATTGGATAGGATCGGGCCCTAATTAACCCATCCGAAATTAATTAATTTAATTACTCAAGTTTGCTTTAAAATCGTACAAATTGAAAAAAGGGTCCATTGGAGCATTTCTCAAATTTGTTTAATGTGCTAGGCATCAGAATAATCTATCACAGAAAGGATAAATTCCTAGCAATGCCTAGACGCTAGGCAGAGCTCTTCCCCCTGCCAAGTGCTTTAGTGCTTTTAAATTAAGTATTTAATATAAAATTATTATACTTAAAATAATTTAGAAATTTGAGAATATCATTAATTGTATTGGTGTTATCTATTCTGTGTTGTGACAGGGAGGGAGGAAGAACATGATCATAGGAACATATATGTATTCATCTACACACTTTTTTTTGCCCTACAAAGTTTATGTTCACTTCTTATCATCTAAATTAATACTATATAGTTTGGCAAGTTAGTTAAAGACTTGACAAAACTGAAGTTATATTAGAGTGGCTGTAAGCTTATTGATGTTAGTTCTGGATCCTCAACTGATTCAAGATGATGAACCAACTACGTTCTCAATGTCTTATATACTGTGAATAAGTTTGCATGTTGTTTTTATTCCTAATGAATTTCTGTGATGTCTTTTAAATTTAGTTAATGTCATAATTTTTCGAGAAATGTAAAGTCACAATTTTTTCTTGCGCGTAGGCATGTCTATTATTATCAAATATTTCTCCAAAAATCGTCGGTGAACCCATAGAAATAGATAGACAATATGATGGTATCAATTGTCTAATGTCTTTCATGGTAAGCAAAGCTAAAACCCATCTCTTGTATTCTACCAAGATTTAATTTGTACCATAATTTTGATTTCATGTTGAGAACATATTTTTTGGGACGTGCGTACTCACTATCAAGTTGTTGGAACAATGGAATGACAAAACATTTATTCTTCATTTTTACTAGATCACAAGTTTTCTGATATTGTGCTACAATGCCAATAGGATTGTTACAATGATTGAAAAGTGCCAATTGTACTTTCAGGATAGCTGATAAGTATCAATGGTATTTTCAGGATAATCAATAAGTACCAATGGTACTTTCGTATAGTTACAAATGTGGAATATTTTTTTATGCCCTTTAAATTATTAAAATTTTTAAAATTGGTACTAGGCCCACATTTTTGGCACCGGTCACACTCATTGGTAGTTCTGGAATAGTATTTTCTAGTTTTGAAGCCATTGGATTTCATGAAATGGAGGGCTCATATTAATCACAATCATTGTAAAACTTGTAATATATAGGACCTTTGTAATTCATTTTTGTCAAATATAACATAAGGACTGTAATCCAACATTTTTTGAACAAGCAATCCAACATATTATCGTCTTATAAGGATAATAATTCTAGAACTATATATGGAACATTTTTATTTGACGAGGCATGTGTCTAACATGCTTTATTGATATCCACAGAATGATAATGGTGGCTTTTCGGTATTTGAACTCGGAAGGTCTTCAACATGGCTGGAGGTTGGAATTTTGAATTTATAGGATCCTCCTTTTTGTGTTATTATGCATGCATATCTTCCGATGTATACAGTTGCTTTACCATGCTTCCATCAGTAAATATGAGCTTGAAGATAGAAATAGAGATGAATCCATGACTTATGCTCATAAATAAACATGAGACACAACACAGTAAGTAATGTATCCCTTATATAAAAGATAGATTTGTTAGGTGTACAGGAACAATCGCAGAATATCTCTAATTGTACTTAGCTTAATTTAGAAAAAGCATGATGGCATACAAATTTAACAAATGGAGAAATTAAGTACTCCACGTTGAAACTTCAGATCTACCTGTTTTGTACATGCTTGCATTGCTAAAAATGCACATCTATCTATGTACGTGCTTTCAATCAATCTGACAACATTTGTGTATTCTAAAATATTAGAATTCAGTATATTAATCCTGCGGAAGCATTTGGGCGTGTAATGGTTGAATACCCGTAAGATGCTACAACCCTTGAGTTCTTACATTCTTTTTCTGCCCAAAATAAGAAAAACTACAACCATATGCAACTGAATTATTTAACAGGTATATTGAATGTACGTCATCATCAATCCAGTGTCTAGCACTGTTCAAAAAACATAACCCTAAGCACCGTAAGGAAGAGGTGGAAAATTGTATCAGCAAAGGTGCTAAATTCATTGAGAATATTCAAAGAACAGATGGTTCATGGTTGGTATTTCAACACCATGCATATATAATTACGAATATCACATGGTGATTATATATAATATCTAACCAACTTTAATTATTCCAAACCTGTGTTATGACCGGTATGGCTCCTGGGGAATTTGTTTTACTTATGGCACATGGTTTGTGAGGGTTGGACCGATGCCTAAGAGGGGGGTGAATTAGGATTTCTAAAAACTAAGCCTCCCAAAAACTACAACTACTGAGCAAAACCTATGCAATGTAAATCTAGCTATGTGCATTAAGGTTTTGCTAAGTGTTGCTACTTTTACCGTGCCAAGTCTTGCAACCTAGTTTCACCTATAAACTAACCTACCCAGCTAGTCTAGGAATGTAAGCACACAATTGCAAGAATATAAATGCGGAAGCTAAAGAGATAGGTAGAGAGATGCAAACTCCAGATGATGATGAAGGCGATGGCACACGATGGGGACACGGAGATTTTTTTTTCCAGAGGTTTGGGGAGGCCCAAGCGCCTCTACCCCCTACTCCTTGTTTGGCGCCCCTTGGCGCCCCCGCAGGCTTTGCTCTCGCGCAATCCTCAAAGGAGTGCGGCCTCGCCCACACAAGGGTGGAGGATGGCAAAGTGACTTCCGCGGAAGTCAAGCAACCACGGTCGGGTCTTTGGATATCCCCGGTACACGCCCACACGAGCCCTTCTCTCGCGTAGTCTGCGACTACGGCCTCTCCCACGCAAGGGTAGAGAATTGTCGGGGCCATTGGGGTCTTCCGAGTCCTTCTCGCAGAGCTACCACGCCATCTCCACTAGGGGAAGTATTTGGCCAAACTACTGAGGTCGTATGGTATGCACGTGTCATAGTCCAAGATGCTATCACTCCTACTCAGTCCTTAATTTGCGAGAGCAAGCCTTCCATGGATCGGTTGCCACCCTCCGCGGTGGGCCGCGCACCTCCAAACACCTCTCTACACTCTGAAGAGAGTTCTAGTATCTCCCATAAATTCCGTGCCGACACCCGCCGATCCCATCTCATACACCATCTCGCTCTCAAACCACCCACTTCGCACACGCCAAGAGTAGAATATCCCACCACATATCACCCAATCTCACATCAAACTCATTTTATTTAGTTGCAGCAGTATAGTGGTGGTAGTATAGCAAGCAAGGTGTAGTGGCTAAATGGAAGTAGGCTACCTATTTTAGGTTGATATAGCAAGCATGATCATAATTAAAGCAACAGCAGCATATTTGCGTGCCTATAGGTGAAGAAGTAGGGAAGTGTCCAAATGGTGACCTAGAGTAGAGCTGATTGCTCTCGAGCTGCGTAGCCACCCGCGTCTTCATGAACTCAAACCTTCGATGCGCATCCTGAGTCTCCAACGTTGCCCACACAACTCGATGCAAGCAACAAAACAAAGAAACAAACACAACATAAGAACTAAGCAAACACATGATCAGGACAATGAAAGGAATGGATCGAATTATGGTTAATGGGTGGAACTGGAATTAGGGGGTTAGTCGATAAGAGTTACAAGTTGGATAAAGTGATATCGACCAAGTCCTTGGAAGCAAGAGGTGTCGATGATTAAGCCGGAATTATGTGAGTGAAGTGATTCATGAACGTGTCGGGACAAGGCATACTAGCCACAAGTGATGTGAGAGAAGTCTCATATCACCCTTCCACGAGATATCACTAGAGATATTAATCATTGATTAAGATGAGATGTGCGTGTTAACCGAAAGGTGTAGCTAAACTAGCAACGCTAATTATTACCAAGGCATTAGAGGGATAGCTTAATTTAGAATTTTCAAATTGGGTCGAATAGAATCCGGATCTGAACCAATTAGTAATAATGAACTAGCGACTGAAACCACTCAAGTTAAATCCACCACACAAGAAGCCATGCGTGGAAACCATTGGTCGCACTTAGAGAATCAAAAAGATGACGGTAGGAATGCGATCTATGGCCGAAGCGAGCAATCGCTCGGGGCCATGTTGTCATGTGTATGTTAGAAATGAATTGGAAGTGACAACTACGGCCAAGGCGAGCTAGAGCTCGCGGCCGTGCGCAAACGCGTGTGTCCGATTAAATGTGTGACAAGCAAAGGCCGTGTCGAGCGAGAGCTCGCGGCCACGCACCGCTGAATGAGCGCGTGATTACGCGATTGGGATACGCACATCGGATGTGATGAACGAAGGTTCGTGGCCATGCACGAACGAGTGAGTTGACTAGATTCGGGGCCTTGGCGATGCTAGAGTGCAGCCCATAGCAGCCAGAGAATCGTGGTCGTACTTATGTTCTAGATACTATGAAAGTTAGAAATTTCGGCAGCATAACGACTGAACCGAGTGATAACTCACGGCTCATGCATGCTGTAAGAGTAGATTGGATGTGTGCGTGCTACACGATTACGTCCACGGCGTGTGTGCTAGTGGCGTATCATGACAGCGCGAGGGAAACGTGCCCTGCAAGAGAACGCGGTTCGAAGGCCCGACAGGCATGTTTATAAGAGAAGGCTCATCGGCACAATGCCCAGACAACAGCAGGCACTAGGTTCATCGGCTCGATGGCCGGCATCACAAGAGCATGGCGATGTCGTGTCAACTCACCGAGGGCTTGTGGCAGGAAGAAGGCTCGTTGCAGGAACATGGCGACGCCATGACGACTCGACGCTGCCCCCGGGAGCGGTTCGGTCCACGGTCGTGGTTGTAGCAGATCCCATCCTCGGCATAGAAAAGGTGTGAGATCGAGCACAAGATTGATATACGAGTGGAATTGAACTAGGAGCAAAGTGCTCACCATTACAGCAAACTCTCGAGCATTTGGTGGGCAACAAAGGCACAACCTGTGCAGGGTGAGGAGGCAGGGCTGGTGGTGAAGACTCTTAGTGGTTGCATCACCTCAAGCAAACACACAGAAGGTGTGAGATTGTGCAAATCTCAGTGAATGGCATCGAATTGAACTAGGATATGGAACACACCTTTGGGACATACACCCGAACACATGGTGGGTGCCAAGGTTGCAGCTTGGGCATATATAGAGAGGTGTCTTGTTACTGCTGCCCTGTTGGTCATTTCATCGAACAGGTGTCGAGCACAAAGGAGATGGAGGGATGGCCTGCAGGGAGGAGCAGAGGGGCGCCGCTGGAGCTGGAGTTGGAGCCCGCCGGTCCATGGAGGGGCTTCTGCCAAGGGGGATGAGGAGGCCGGCGGTCGGAGTTGGAGAGGGGTCGCGCGCTTGGAGCAGGAGAGGGCGCTGGCTTGCTGCTGCTGCTTGGAGGCGCCAAGGGAAGGTGCTTCTGGGCGCCGGTGCGGACGAGCGGAGGAGGGCAGCAGCCTTGGTGTTGCCGGAGCGAGAGGTGGGGAAGGCGCCGGAGTTGGAGAGCTCGCCGGCATCCTGCTGGTCGGAGGAGGAGGCGCCCATGGAAAGGGCTGCTGCTACTGGTGCCTGAGGTGGAGGAGCAGCGGGATTTGGGGCCTGCTTGACTTGTGCTAGGAGGAGGCAGAGGAACCTGGGAGGTGGAGGCGCCATGGGGCAAAGGAAGGGAACTGCTGCTGCGTGGCCATGGGAGGAGCTCGGTGGGGAGAGGCTGCGCCATGGGAGGTGGAGAGGGGCTGTTGCTGCGCGTGGAGGCAGAGGGGAAAGAGCAGTGAGAGGGGCGCCACGGCTGCTGCTGCTGCTCGCGTGTGGAGAGGGAGCAGCAAGGAAGAATGAAGAGCAGGAGGGTGGCGGCGGTGGAGAATTTTTGGGGGAAAAGGAGAGAAAACGAGGGACGAACTAGTTAGGGTTAGGGTCGGATATATGCGTTTTTAGATGGGCTTTCGCTAAGATGGACTACGAAATAAATTAGATAGAATTTATTTTAGAGTTCAAAGTACAGATGAATTACATTGATTTTTGGATCCGAATTAATTTACAAAGAAACTAATTTGAAGATCCCAGAACTGGTATTTCGACACGCCGGATGGTTGAGATATTTAACCGTGAAATAAATTCGCTAAGAATTCATTCTGAGGTTTCTAATCTTGCGATTTTGAGACGACTGATGACCTCTTGATTCTAATTTAATTGCGAATAATTAAATTTGATTAGGCGAGAAATCACGTCATTGTCCAAATTTGAAACTTTGGCCAAAAGATTATCCCTTTACGAAATAAAGTAGATTTAATTTATTTCAGTGCTTTGATTTATTTGAGACGTGTATTAATTCCGAATCCCGAATTAATAGCAAAGGATTTATTTCGGCGGTCGAGAATATCATTATGCCTCAAATACTCACTTCTTGAAAGGGGATAAATAGTTCACGAAATATATCATAGATAATTTATCCCCTATTGATTTAGGGTCATGTTCTGTCGACGGAGCATCCTTGCAAGGGATACTTCAGAGCTGACGACTTTCGAGTTGAGAGAAAATTCTTCCAATCGAATTAAATTGTGACGGCCGTAATTCGGTATCATCAACTCATCTCAGATTAAATCCCATGAGGATTTATCACCGAGCATTCCATGATTGAAGGTCGACATTAATTTGGGCTCAAACTAAACCGCGTCCAATTTAATCGGAGGAATCCGAATTACGGTCATACTTCTCGTATGGAGTAAACAAAACCCAAGGTGGAAGTGAACTTCTGACAATTGTGCGAAAATTGGATTAGGTCATCTACCAAAGTCGAGTTAACGAGGGTTAGCTAACTCGGCATAGCTGGAGATCAAGCCCTTACCCAAAAGAGGGTTTCCGCATTATCAGAGATTGAACCGATGATTTAGGATTGCAAGTAAAGCCCTGATCCAAATCTCGGCATTGGGGAGATCCACAACGATTAGAAGTTACGGTCTTAGATAGAGTCACGATAAAGGTGACGATTTAAGGAATTCATGGATGATAGAAGATATAGAGTAGATATATACTAGAGGATGATAGGGAGATTAGGTCTAGAAGATTATAGGGATAATGGTTTAATTCTCGAATTAGTTTTCGAAATTAAACCGGCACACAATCAATCAAACAAACAAACAAAAATAATTTTATTTATCAAAGGTTTATTTAGTCAAATAAGTTATATTGGTTTGCAATCCACACATTTTAATTTGTTGCAAACATTTTAGCCTTGTTAAATAAAGAGTTTTTAAAAATTTCAGATTTTTGCATTTTTTTCGAAAATACAGGATGTTACAGTGAGCAGAGGCTTGCCTATCCTCGTTTACGTATTTGTTGTCGCCACTGATTCACGCCACGACATTTTTATACTAAAATACTAGCAGTTTTTATATTGGACTTGATCATAAATCTCATCGAAAACAACTATATTTCTATGGCTATGTCATTAGGTTCCTATACTTGCACGGTTTTGTACACATGAGCGATGCCACCCACATTTTTAGGATAATATTGCCTGGAATCATGTTCTGAGTTCGTTTTTCAAATTTTGGAAAGAAACTACTCAAGCTTGATTGTATTTATTCCCACCATTGCAATATTTACAATACATGGTAGTTACTTTAATAGTCATCCAAAGCACTTGATTGTATTTATGCCCACCATTCCAATATTTATCCCTACCATTGCACTGTTTATGCTTTTGATTTTTGAAACAGACAACTTTTGTATTGCCATGCAAGGGCAACTTGTATGCAAGGATGGTAATTGCCCGCTGAATGAGTGGTGTGATGCTACTCTGCTTGCTTTTAGAATTTTCTATGATTGTTAGTACTTGTATTTATGCCATTGAAATAAACAAGTAACTAGCTATTTTATTAGTGGATGCAATTTGGATATCTATGATTGCGTCTTGTGGATTTTATACTTCCCTATTAGGTTGTGTTGGGTTATTTTTTTTAATTCAAAATGCGCACTAGGTTACTATTTTAAAATAAAATGCACATTGATAGTCAAAACCTTTGGCAAGTATAGAAATCTACACATGGAAGTATGGAAATTTGTAAATGGTGTTTTCTATAGTTGATGAATGCCATCTCTTTTATGATTTCTCTCACTATTTTTTATTTGGATTAAAAAATGTGAAACTATACATTTTTTATGATTCCTCTCACTACTTTATATGTCTTTTGTGCAATGTGCGAGAAGCCATTCGTGATACAGTGAAACTTCCTCCCATGAGACATGCTTCATCCACCAAGTGGCCAAACATGTAAGTGGCCAAACATGTAAGTGCTCCAACGAAAGATTTTGGTTCAACATGAGAATTTGGTTCAACTATTGGGATATGTTGCTTGTTCATTTATAGACTATCTTCTTTGAGTCCCATTTAGATACTTGTTCTTTTTATTCTACTCTGCCTAAGAATGTTGCAAGGCTCACGACAACCAATGATTCTGATGGCCCATGAACAGGCCGCATGTAATTGGGTAATAATATTTAAATAGAAGGGATTAGGAAAAGAGCTTCCCGGTGCACATCACAAGAAGCTAATTAATCTTTGATTTTCTTGGATCGCACTTGCACGTAGTGAGATTTAGGCATTAACGTGTTTGTATTTGTCTTTTTGAATCTAATAACAATGAATGCTAAGAGTCTTGAACTCTCGATCCATGGTTATTTTATCATTGAGATTGTGACACAATCCCATGTTTTCTATTATTTATGCAACCCACCTAATGCACCATATGCATATTGCATAGTTTCTATGGTTGCCATTATTATTTCGTGTGTTAATGGCCACGTCTTTACAAGGATCCCACCAACATAAATTGTTTTGTTCGCTCAATTTTCTTCCTGTGTGCTTGGCTAGTGATATTCAATTAGTTTATATAAATATATGATTGATGACATTCTATTAAGGTAGAAGTGGAGACATTTGTGCTTTTCCACTTTGATATTTTTGTTGCATAGGTGCTTCTGCCTGCTTGCATCTTGCTAGGCTAGTTCCAAGTACTAGAAATGCATTGTATAAAAAGCGAAGCTTTGGGCATAAAACACAAACAAATTTATTTTGCTTAAATTTTGTGCTTCAAAAGACCAAAATTTGGTGTGCATGCCATGTCGCCTACAGTTTACATTTTGTTTGCTGTAGTTTTAAACTGCATTAGTGACGATCAGTAAACTCTATGTCCTTAATTGCTGTAGTAGACTCACTGTTTCTATGCCTTGCAAATTGAGCTCTTGGTGCTGTTTTGCTAGGTTAGTGAGTTTTGGGCATATAAAAATGGTTTCTTGGCATAAAAGTCGATTATCCCCTTTTCTTTCATAATAGCGTCAGTGATTCAATTTTGATCAGCTCATTCAATCTTGTTTTTTATGGTCAAGCTATTTCTATGTATACATTTGACCGTTCAATTTCTACTCATTAATGGTTCATGTGATTAGAAATTTCTATTCTTTCATGTGATTGAAAATATTTATGATCCTTAGATGTGTAATGATTCATTTATATCAATGTATGAACAGTGTTACCTTGTGCTTTACGGTCAAACTATATGTATAGTGTTTTGTATTCAAATTCATATAAAAATATCACTCGATGCCTATTAACACACTAGCTTCTTATGTATTTATTATAGATGGTTTCTATACCTATGCAATGACATCTTTTTATTATCATATTGTGTATGATTGGGTTTGACAATGGTTTCTCTGGTTTCTATCTAAGTAACCATTTGTTTTTATGAGTGCTTGGTTTGAAATTCATTTTGTTTCATATCTTTCACCTACTTTTGCTGTGATAAAATGCACTTCTATTGAGCTGTATGCCGTTTTTTACAGCTGATTAGTTTAATAAATTAATTAAAAACCATTATTTAACTTTCTATGTAAGCCATAATGGAATCTACGATCCTTATCCAAGAAAAAAACAAGAATCTACGACTGCATATACAACATCCGATGACAGCTTTTATACTTCATTAACCTAATATTTACAATGGAACCTTTGTACGACTATGTTATATGAACCGTTTGTGTTAAATTTTGAAATTTGAGAAAGGAAACTAGAGCAACTACATATTTCTACGCTTGTCTCTTTGTGTTTTTATATGCAGGAACTATCCCTTTAAGTTATAGAACTTTCAACCTAAAAGTGTAAATTTATGAATTTAAAAAAATTCAAAAAAATATAGTTACATTGGATATCAAAACATGCAGAAAAATGTCAACATTCTGGTGATGAAAACCGTTTGTAAATTGGATGTTTGAATAAAAAATTATCTTAAAAGAACTGGTGTAATGGAATGAACTGCATGCATGCACGTGCAGTTGGCAAAATGTGTCAGAGTCTGTCATTCCGCTACAACAGAAGACGAAGTTTACGCTCAGTTATACACAGATTTACACTATTTTCGCTTACATTTTACGCCAAACGGGCTCTCGACCCCGCGCCCCCCGCCCATGCGCTTGAGGACCGCGCACCTGGGTCGGGTTTCTGGCTCGCCCGACTAAGATCGCGGCTTCCGGTAACTAATGGATATATATATACATATACATATATATATACACATATACATATATACATATACATATACATATACATATACATATATATATATATACACATACATATATATATATACACATACATACATATATATATATATATATAGGAAAATTCCTTTCTACATGCGTATGTAGGTACACTCACATGTGTATCTCAATATTTTGAGGGTATCTGGTCGAACGAAAGGTATGTACACGGAGTATGCGATGATACTAGGCCATCTGTGGTGGTATGTGCATGAGGTATGCGAGTATACCTGAGGTATGTGGACATATCACATTATATGTATTAATATAAATATATTATCATAATAAATTAAAATCAGGGGCTGATTTGTAATTTTTTCGTGTGGTGACATTTGAAATATCTTAAAATAAGTATATAAACATACTCAAACTGATAAATGAGTATTCTACATGCGCATGTAGCTACACTCACCTTCAATAAATCAACAAGGGTATGTCAGAATACTCATTTATCAGTTTGAGTATGTTCATATACTTACTTATTTTAAGATATCTCAAAGATCACCACATGAAAAAATTACAAAACAGTTCTTGATTTTAATTTATTATAATAATATCTTTATATTATTACATAATATAATAAGGTATGTCCACATACCTCAAGTATACTCCCATACCTCACGTATATATCACCACAGATGATTTAATATGATCATATACTCCGTGTACATACTTTTCGTTCGACCAGATACCTTTAAAATCTTGAGATACAGAGGTGAGTGTAGCTACATGCGTACGTAGAAAAAAAATTTCATATATATATATTCTTTTCTACGTATGCACGTAGCTACACTGTATGTATTTATGTATAATCTACAGCCTTATTCTGCAGCTAGGTCCGATTGGTGCACCAGGATGGCCATCAAACACACCAGGTGGGGCGTAACTGGGTTTGCATGCATGCTTTGGTCCCCACGTCAAATTCGGCTCAGACGGCAAGCCGAGCCGGTACAGCCGTGTGGCTTCAATACGTGGACATGCCTGATCCGTAATTAGCACATCAGTTTTCTTCTATTCCGTGTGTGCATGCTGCATGCAGCGATTCGATTGTACTACATATGTGCTATGATAGTACATGAGCAAGTTACTATAATGACGTTAAGACAATTTAAACGGTTGAGGCAATAATTAGTACATACGGTGAGTTACTACAACTATGCCTCAAATGACAATATTAGATAAAATGAAGAGTTACCACAATTTATAATCGAAATAGTTAGTAGAATTCTTATGTGCCTAGATGATAGTAATTAGGATGATGAGTTACAACAATTTGGTCTCAAGCCTGTTACTATAACTAGTTAAAATTGTAATCACCAAGTAACAATAATTCGAATTAGTAGATACGATATTTTATGATGACAAGTTACCACAATTTAGCATCGAACTATGCTGAGCAACCAGTTACTATAATGCTGAGACAAATTTACAAGAATTTGAACTGATCATTACGATTTATAAGTCTCTATATATGTAGGCTACACCCGTGCGAATGGATGTCATAATTTACTATACAAATTGGCATCCTGATGCCTGCTTGATATAGTTGATACGATATTTAAAATGACGAGCTACTGCAATTTAGCCTCAAACTGTTATAAGCAGCCAGTTACTACAACGCTGGGACAAATTTACAAAAGTTTGAGTTGATCTTTACGATTCACCGGTAAAAATGCACGTGCGTCCCGGACGTGAAAAAAATACTATTTAATATTTTCAAATTATAAGAATTTTTAGTCGAAGCATTTTCTTTGTTAATTCAATGTTTGCTCTGAATCAAGAAATTTGTTACAAATTTTGTTTCGTGTTTCGGTAATAGCTAATGAATGAATCCATTTAGGTCAGTTTGATCGTAGAGCGAGGTAGGATAGAATGGCTCCGTTCTTGATTATAGGGATTAAACGGCTCTGCTATGTTTGGTTGGAGGGATGGAATGGTTCTAATTTATTGTTTGGTTGGATAAATAAGGATGGAACAACTCTAACTCCGTTCATCATCGTTAATCTTGGACCCACCAGTTATACCTAAAACCAACTCCTTCAAGCACCTCTTTTTTCTCACTGCTTGCCTCTTCTTCCTCCTCACGTTTTCCGACATGCGAATGGCGCCGTCATGCCAAGCTATGGAGTCGGCCGCTGCGCTAGGGCGCGGAGACGATGCCGCGCGGGCCTCGCTTTTTGTTTCTATGGTCAGTTATGCGCATAAAGGATTATGTTTAGAAAAATAATGTAATTATTGGCACACCAACGAAGTATCTTATAGTTATGGGAGTATACATTCAATAAATTTATTATCTTAAATGTTGATTAATATATATTACATATCACATGTTTTTTAGGTGATAATAAAGCGAATCAAAATATATAGTATAACAAAAAGTATTGTTTGATATGTTTAGCGATTTGTCGGTAACTCAGACCGTTCAACCGACCGTCTATAAATTTTTAAATTTGTTTATGCCTACGTACACAATGCCTCTAGGTGAGTACAACCTAAAGTGCTACCTAAATGCTGAGAAAATGAAGCCTCCAGCGTTAGCCCCTGAGGCGCTGAATATTGGACGTCAATTAACAAACCATGCCATGTGTCGCGGCCTGCCTCCGCTGCGGGCCACACAGCTGCCAGTCACAAGAGAGATGTGCACACCTGTCCATAACGTGGCGACGTGGCGTGATGGTGGGAAGCGATGGAACACACACTCTAAACTTTGGCTTGTGAAATTTTGACGTCCGCGAGCCTATCCGTACTCTCGTCTCTCTTTTTCCTCTCTCTTCAGGAACCTAGCCCCCACGAACAGTGGCGGGCCTAGGATTTTCAATTTGGGTATTCAAAATTTGGAGAGGCTATTTTTTCTACTATCTAAAACATACTATTTGGTATATATAAATACCCCGCAATGCTAATTGCATAGTATATATTGGTGGCAATCAAATATATCACATAATAGAGCAACATTCAATATATTCACGCAACTGATAAAAATTCAAGATTATTGAACATATAGAGGCACTAATTGTTCATCATAGCAATGTGGCAACATATGAAATGTTTAGAGGCAGAAGAAAAGAGAACAAAATGACAAGAAAGTTTATAGATTATAGAATAACTTTCAGATCCTTAATTTTCTGAAAATGAGTGACGATTCCCCATCCTTAACTTGCAAGAAAAATTCCTTTCCAATGAAAGTAACCAAAGAATCATTCAATTTTTTCTCTTTAGCTCTCCGCTGCCACCTAGGGTTAGCAGCACAAAACAGGTCTGGGTGGCGTGCAGCGTGCTGCTCTGCTGATCCTGGCGTGCTGCTAGAAGGTGGGCTGGTGGGGTGGGCCATGGGGATGGAGATCGGTGATAAAGGCCCACGAAGACAGCTATTGTGGGCTAAATACAATATTTTCTATGTTTTCTTATACTATTATTCACATATGTATTATATGTACTATATATATACTTAATTTTTTTTAAAAAATCTTGGGTATTCAACTGAATACCCATGAATCTATACTGGGCCCGCCCATGCCCACGAACACTCATCCGCCGACGGTGAGGAGATTTTTGGCTGGCTAGCTCCCGCTGCACTCTTCAGATTTTTCCCCTTCCCGTTTCTGTTCTCCCTGACTTCTCTCGATTTCTCTCGATTTTGGATTTTCTTTTCTTCCTTGATTTCTCGAGCGAAGCACCCACTCGTGCGGGGAGACGGCGGCCATCGACAATACTTGCTCCCGTCGCAGATCCGAGCGATTTGCAGGCGTGGACCTTTTGCAACGCCTCCGTCTTCGACCTGGACTGCAGCTAGCGCTCCCCACGCAGCACCGCCTCCTCGTGGAGGGCAGCCGGTGGAAGTGGGGGACCGGAAAGCGTTTTGGCTGGCGCGCGGGTTACCTCCCCCCGAGCTCCCTGCTGGCCTCGTCACCCCCTCCGGCAGCCAGATCCGCCGCGTTCGGCGGCCTCGGCGCCTCCTCCTCCGCGTCCCCACCGGCGGCTGGATCCGCCCCGTCTATGCCCGCCGCTTTCTCCGCCGCCAGGAGGCCCGCTCACCGAGCTCCTCAACATCCTCGTATGGTGGTCCGGTTCAGGATCTTTCACCTTCGATTCATGATTTTCTGATGTGTTTCTTGATCCGATGACCGACGGATTTGTTTCTTGCTTTCTCTAAGTCAACTAGCTACTTGTTTTGTAGGTCATGTTAGCGTATTATGAATACGCAAATCTTCGGTTCTATTGGCGATTTGGGATTATGACATGATATTTCTATGTTTTTTGCATGTATTACTTCGGAAATTGGGCTGTGGTGGATCCAAATCGGATTGTTGGACCCAAATCAGGCTGTGGCGGATCTGTGCTGTATATGTATGGACCTGGACCAAGATTTTGCATGCCCCTATTGTTGAGTCGTTGCATTGTGTATTCTCTTGTTCTTGGGCCAAGAGAGGCTTTGGGAAATACTCCGTGCCCTATTGTTGAGTTGTTGCATTGTGTATTTTCTTGTTCTTGGGCCAACGGAGGCCTTCGGAAATACTCCATGATAATACTCCATGATATCATTTGACATCTAGATGGATATAATTTTCGGTGAAATAAAACGAAAGCTAGAGGAGATGGAGGGTCGGATACAATGGCAGAAACGGCGTCTCTGCCGTAGGGAGTAATATGGGCCCACTTAGATTACAATTAGATGTGTTATTTCGCAAGCGAAGCACCCACTCGTGCGGGGAGTCGGCGGCCATCGACAACACCAACTCCTGTCGCAGATCCGAGCGATTCGCAGGCGTGGACCATTTGCAACGCCTCCGTCTTCGACCTAGACCGCAGGTGGTGCTCCCCGCGCGGTACCGCCTCCTCGTGAAGGGTAGCCGGTGGAAGTAGGACTGGAAGGCGTTTTGGCTGGCGTGCGGGTGCTCCACTCTCCCCGAGCTCCCCGCCGGCCTCGTCACCCCCCTCCGGCGCATCCTCCATGTCCCCGCCGGCAGCCAGATCCGCAGGGTCCGGTGGCCTCGGCGCCTCCTCCTCCGCGTCCCCGCCGGCGGCTGGATCAGCCCCGTCCACGCCCGCCGCTTTCTCCGGCGCCAGGAGGCCAGCTCAACGAGCTCCTCTGCATCCTTGTATGGTGGTCCGGTTCGGGATCTTTCACCTTCGATTCATGATTTTCTGATGTGTTTCTTGATCCGATGACCGACGGATTTGTTTCTTGCTTTCTCTAAGTCAACCAGCCACTTGTTTTGTAGGTCATGTTAGCGTATTATGAATACGCAAATCTTCAGTTCTATTGGCGATTTGGGATTATGACATGATATTTCTTTGTTTTTTCCATGTATTACTTCGGAAATTGGGCTGTGGTGGATCCAAATCGGATTGTTGGACCCAAATCAGGCTGTGGCGGATCTGTGCTGTATATGTATGAACTTGGACCAAGATTTAGCATGCCCCTGTTGTTGAGTCGTTGCATTGTGTATTCTCTTGTTCTTGGGCCAAGGGAGGCTTTCGGAAATACTCCATGCCCTATTGTTGAGTTGTTGCATTGTGTATTTTCTTGTTCTTGGGCCAAGGGAGGCCTTCGGAAATACTCCATGATATCGTTTGACATCTAGATGGGTATAATTTTCGGTGAAAAAAAACGCAAGCTAGAGGAGCTAGAGGGTCGGATACAATGGCAGAAACGACGTTTCTGCCGTAGGGAGTAATATGGGCCCACTTAGATTACAATTAGATGTGTTATTTCGCAAGCGAAGCACCCACTCATGCGGGGAGACAGCGGCCATCGACAACACCTGCTCCCGTTGCAGATCCGAGCGATTCGCAGGCGTGGACCATTTGCAACGCCTCCGTCTTCGACCTAGACCACAGCTGGCGCTCCCCGCGCGGTACCGCCTCCTTGTGGAGGGCAGCCGGTGGAAGTGGGACTGGAAGGCGTTTTGGCTGGTGCGTGGGTGCTCGACTCTGCCTGAGCTCCCCGCCTGCCTCGTCACCCCCCTCCGGCGCCTCCTCCGTGTCCCCGCCGGCAGCCAGATCAGCTGGGTCCGGCGGCCTCGGCGCCTCCTCCTCCGTGTCCCCGCCGGCGGCTGGATCCACCCCGTCCACGCCCGCCGCTTTCTCCGCCGCCAGGAGGCCCGCTCGCCGAGCTCCTCTACATCCCCGTATGGTGGTCCGGTTTGGGATCTTTCACCTTTGATTCATGATTTTCTGATGTGTTTCTTGATCCGATGACCGACAGATTTGTTTCTTGCTTTCTCAAAGTCAACCAGCCTCTTGTTTTGTAGGTCATGTTAGCGTATTATGAATACGCAAATCTTCGGTTCTATTGGTGATTCGGGATTATGACATGATATTTCTATGTTTTTTTCATGTATTACTTCGGAAATTGGGCTGTGGTGGATCCAAATCGGATTGTGGTGGACCCAAATCAGGATGTGGCGGATCTGTGCTATATGATGTATGAACTTGGACCAAGATTTAGCATGCCCCTGTTGTTGAGTCATTGCATTGTGTATTTTCTTGTTCTTGGGCCAAGGGAGGCTTTCGGAAATACTCCATGCCTTGTTGTTGAGTTGTTGCATTGTGTATTTTCTTATTCTTGGGCCAATGGAGGCCTTCGGAAATACTCCATGATATCGTTTGACATCTAGATGGGTATAATTTTTGGTGAAAAAAAAACGCAAGCTGGAGGGGCTAGAGGGTCGGATACAATGGCAGAAACGGCAGAAACCTTTCTGCTGTTGGGAGTAATATGGGCCCATTTAGATTACCATTAGATGTGTTAGATGCTTAATCTGAATTAGTGGAGATTAAGGCGGGTAAAGAGCTGTGAAAGTAAAAAAATGTTGTTTATTAACTCGTTCTTTTATATGGTAGATAGATGAGTCCGTATATATGTAGACTACACCTGTGCAATTGGATGTATGTGTCGTAATTTACTATACAAATTAGCATCTTGATGCTATTATAATGACGGAATGAATTTACCATACAATCACAATAATTCAAATGACTCAAGATGAGAATAAGTAGAAATTACGACGTTTGGTGTATATAAGTAGTGCTATTACATACCGTCAAAAAAAGTAGTGCTATTACATCATTGGGAAATCTTAAATTCTATATCAAATAGCATCGGCCAAAATCAGCCGGCGCCATGGTCGGCATCAAGCTCGATTCGAGCTCAGGCCGACCTAACCCTTGATGAGCATAGATGGAGTAGGAAAAGGGCGATGAGGAGCACATGATCTCACCTGCCGGTGACAAGAAGAAGCAGCGAATGTCGGATGGCGGTGAACAGCAGCGGCGGACAAGGAGGCGTGGTGCGGGGGTTGTGGGAGGGCGCAGCAGTGGCGGTAGTTGCCGCAAGCAACGAGGCGGAGCTCATGCGATGGTCAGACAGGGCAGGGAGGCGATGGTGGCATGCAGCGGCGGCGGGGTTGGGCGGCGGCACGGGGCGAGTGAGGGGCTTTGTGGTGGAACCGCTGATTTAATCCGAGCTAAGCACACCTGTCACCACATGACTCACATTGCACTTAGACCGAATCAAACCCAGTCGTCCGTCGAGCTACCCCAAAGGGCACTCGATGTAACCATCGCCCAAGGATACCGACATCACACACATTCAGCTCTCGATGGAGCCAAAATAGTTACATCATCACAGCCAGTTAGCAGTAGAAAATAAATTAAAGTGCTTACAAACCAAATATTGGATGCGTTCGGCTGAGCTAGTGCTTCAGCTTCAAATGCTGCTGTTGCTGCAAGCGGCTTGTGCTACAGGAATGTTTTGCAGATCTAGCTCTTGTGCTACAGGAATTTTTGCAGCTCTACCTGCAGCAATAGCTGCAGCGAAAAAGCCAATTGGTAGTCAAATACATGTTCAAATCAAAAGCGAAAGCTTGTTCAAAACAAATCTCACAGTGGAAACATAATACTTAATGAAGTAGTCTTCATGCGATGATGAATGAGATGAGAAGCACTGAGCCCACCGAAACTACTCTCCTCCAAACAATTGTTCAAAAGTCATCAGTACCTGTGCTAAAATGTGGGGGCAAACCCTGAGTACTAATTACTCAGTATGACTTAATGGAATGGCTTATGGCTGACGCAAAGCTTGCATTCTGTTAGTTGATCCGTGAATATTCTTTTTTAAAACAATTATAAGTTATCAGGTGATTATTCATCATCATAAACATTATGTAACATCATAATATAGTTTGCAGAAATGAAAACATACAAGTACAAACATGTTGTATCGAAAAGAAAACATGTATAAGCATAAATACCATTAGATTGTTACTACGTTGCCCGTGTGTGACATTGTCATTCTCACACCTGGTGAGCATTAGTGATTCGAATCGATTTTTAATTCCCAAGAACAACTACCATGCAAGGGGTATATGCTTAATAGCCATCGCGTTCCCACATATACTCTCCATCTCCACTTGTCCCATCCCAAGTTCGATTCAATCCCGCCATTCCCCTGAGTTTTTCCTCCTTAGGAGTGATACCACGACGTACCGGGTTAGCCCTCCCTCGACTACAAGCTCCCCCAGGCCTAACTCCCTCCGACAAGAATGGTAAGAACCTGTCTCTATTCTTCAAATGGCACAAGTAAGACTTTCACCGGTCCCACGTTCTAGATAAGCACTCTAGCAATGTTACGTTGATCAACAGGCGAACAGCGAATCATGCCTTAAACGGCTCGGATGGTGTCTACCAAACCATCCACATCATTTTTTATTACAATTTACCCAAATCTCCGCCCGGCCTCAATTTAGTTCCAACAACAATCATGTTTAAGGTTTTCCACATTTTGAAACATTTCTTTACTCCAATTCACTCATATCTACTCGCACCTAGCATTATTAGGGATACTCGTCCTACGTACTCTATGGTAGGTGCTAATGTCAGGGCGGCCAGGAAGTCTAATGCAATTGTTTTCAAACAACTCCAAATGCGGATGTCTAAACATCACTCAATATCACCTTTGCTGGGAATTCATGGTCCTGCCTACCTTTCCTTATTTTTAAACAAACCAACAAACTAAGCTAATGCTAGTTTGCCGGGTTGTGGGGCTTTGCCCTAGGCAATCCCTTGATCACTTGGATTGCTCCCCCTTCCAAACATGACTGTTGGGCCCTCAGGTCGTGAGTGGGTCTTAGTTGGTCTTTTGAACACCGTTGCTCGATGTAGCTCTTTACGGCATCTCCTCGATCACGTTACTACAATAAGTGTCACTATATAGATGAGACAGTGCAAAATGAGTGCAAAGAATGTATGTTATGCTTATACCGAATGAAAATGTCATGCCTGTGCCAAAGGTGATGTTAAGTACAATAAGATGCATGATATGTGAAGGGTATAAAAATGGTGGTGCATACAAGGAAACAATATTAAACTTTTAATTCAAATTGGTGGTTTAATGTTTAAAATAGTTACTTCATTTCTAGTATATACACAAACTCAAATGATGTCAAACTTTTCTTACATGAAGCTCTAAAGCAAATTAGACTACTAGTAACGTTTCACTTCAAACTAAGCTACACAATAATTATTAAAATTCCAACAAGCTATTCAATATTAAACTTCTTCGATTTATCATAATTAAAATACATGGTTTCTGTACTTGATCTTTTTACAGTGAACAAATCTTGACAACATAATCATACACAAAAATCAGCAAGGCAAATAAACTTAGTTTGATAGTGTCGGGGTTTTACATCGGCAGTGCACCACGGGATGTACCACGAGATGCTTTTGGGGGCTGGCGAGATCGACGTAGCTCGATGGTTCGCCGGAAAGCGACAGAACATGTGGATTTATATAGATTCGGGCCACGAGATGCGTAATACCCTACATCCTGTAGCAACGAGTTGTATTGATCTGAGGTACAGATTACAATGTGAGCTAGGGCTTTTGTGCAAGAGCGTGGTTTGGCGGTTTGCGAGGGGTTGAGATATGCTACGTAGGGGTCCCTCATCCGCCTTATATAGTCTGACGGATTCTTGGGTTACAAGTCAGGTTCTTTCTACATCTCCTAGTCGGTTTAGATTACAAAAGGTCAAACAGAATCTCAGCTTCCTTCGTATCTCCTTTGATCTCCGCAAATCACGGACCCTGAGTCCAAGTCAAGTAACCTTCCATGCTTCCCTGAATCACGACATCTTTGCCTTGATCTTCAAGCTTGCCCGACCATCTTTAGGCCTGAGCTAGGCAACCGGCCCACGAGATCAGCCGTTCGCCCTTCTCAGGCCCTCCAATGGCCCATGTCCCGAATCCACGCCATAAGGAGCCAGGGGATATCCATTCCCCATAAGCCCCCGAGGCTCGAGTCAATTCTGAAGACAATTAACTCCAGACTCCAAAGCAATCCTCAGCTCTGAATGTAAGATGCCATCGAGTCAATCAACCTTTCCCCACAATGGTTGCACCGACTAGGTGCACCCATTGGGTGTAGCTCCCGAGCTTTAAGCTGACTTGAGCAGCAATCAGCTTAAAGATCCACAAAATTTGAAGGCTCCAAAGTATGAACTCCGCCTAGTCAATCGTCGTGGCTTTTCAATGGTTGCACTGACTAGGTGCACCCTTTGGGTGTAGCCCCGAGCTTCAAATTGATTTGAGTAACAATCACCTTGAAGATCCAGAGAATTCCCCTGACTCATTATCGCCCGACTTAAATCTCCATGCTTTATTTCAACAGAAATTTTCAAGAAAAAATTCCCCACCCATTGGGTGTAAAACGGTAAACTGCCAAGAATACGAAGCGCCGTCCCATTCTTTGTCTTATGTGCATAACCTCAAAAACACAACTGCTCGTAGATCCAACCTTCTTGAATCATCACACATGTAGATCTGCAACACGTGTCCATCCCGAATACGAAACGTCATACCTGTACGCGTACTTGCAGTAGCCGAAGCGACCCTTTGAGCGCTATATAACCAAGGCACGAGTCCTTCCATCAATCAGACCTCCATTGCCTTATGCATACACCACAGCCCATTGCCTTGCACTTCCATCTCATTCGCTGAACACCATGGCCGGCAACCACCGTATGAACCGCCCAGAATTCTCCGACGAGGAAGACGAGGTCTTCTCTGGCGGCTTCGGCAATGAGGACCCGCCCGGCAATGCCAATCCTCATGACGACAGTGACGACGACGAGAAGAAGAAGCAGAATGAGGAGGAAGAAGACGACTCTGCCTCTAACTCTGACCAGTACAACTGGAAGGAGTAGGCAATGCTCCGGGGCCTCAACCACCCCAGCCTTAGAGGCCCGGACGATGACGACAGTGACGACGAGTAGGAGAACGACGACGACGAGGACGAGGACGAGGACGATGATGACGACGACGACGATGATGGCGACGATGACGACGACGAAGTCAACAGCAGCGACGACGGCAACGATGGCAGCAGTGACGAGGATGCCGTCCTACCCCCCAATAAGCACTGCCGCGTCGGCAATTAGATTAGCAATAGTTAATTAGGAGTTTGATGTTCTGTAGCGAAGTCCCCTGTATCCTTAGGAGTAATATGTAATGAACTTTATCTTCAAATGATGCTTTATGTTCTCATTTTGCAATCGCCCATTATGTGTGTGTGATAACGCTGCCATTCTTGTCCCTTGAACAACCGCTGTAGAGTTGCTGTATGACTGATGCTTTCCTCACCATCGAGAAGGAGCCCTTCGAACAAAACTGCCACTACCCAAGCACTTAGTTAAAATTTCTATCTTCCGAGTCAAACAATTTGCCTGAGGAACAACCGCCGTTAAATGCCCATGAGCTGAGTGACAACACCCGACTTAACTCATCCGGACAAATAGTATGTGACTGAATTCCAGATAATCCCTATAACTGCAACACCGATTGAAACCAAGCCCACTCAATATTGTGACAACTGTTGAGTCGCCAGACTCACGGTAGATAATATTGACGGCGTGAACTTCCTTAATGGAAACAGAACTTCCCAACTTAACACCGTTAGGTATTATAGAGGACCAATACCTTAACAGTTCTTTCCACTCAAATCCTCATTCCCCAATTTCCGCAATTACTCTGCCACCAGCACCAACGAATTTGAAGTCCTTGCCCAAAACCCCCAAAGTCGCACTAGAATCCTCCTCAACCATGGCTCCGAAGAAGAAGACAATCAGCGAGCGTAGGAACACCAGCGAGGGACTCCCGCATGACGAGAACTGGCCAATCCCATCACCATTCCTCGCATTCTGTATGTCCTCCTATTCTTCCTCCCAAGGAGTTAGGCGGGTGGAGAAGTTGTGAGGGTGAGAAAGTCCCCACAGAAGATACCCACGAATCCTTAGTTTTTGCCCCTTTCTTTGTGAGTGGACTAGGACTGCCTCTCTGTTCATTTGCGCGAGGCCTGCTCAGTTTCTATTCGATTGACTTGTCACACCTAAACCCCAATTCCATTATCCAAATCTCGATCTTTATCCATTTATGCGAGGCTTTCTTAGGGATTGTTCCGCATTTCGGTCTTTGGAAACATCTTTATCATTGCAAACCTAGTACCCGAGATAGGGTCTTGCAAGTAGTTGGTGGGGCTAGCTTAGAACTGCATAGGGGGTGAAGGTCAGTGTACCTGGATATCCCACTCAAGGACATCAACAGGGGGTGGCACTCTGAGTGGTTCTATATGAGTAATCATGGAAATTCCCTGCCACCCTGGTTGGGCCGACAGCCAAACACCAAGCTGAGCAGTTGGGAAGAAGCACCAACTACAGAGGAAAGTGATGAGGTAGAAATCCTATTTAAGGATATTGCTGATTTGAAGGACAACGGCCTGACTACCCAAGCCATAGTCATTGACTTCATATTCCGGAGCATCCAGGCCATGAAAGATCCCACTCGGGAGACCAGCCGAGTTATTACTGCAGAAGAAATCAAAGCTCATGTTGGTTTGATGCTAAGGGGTGATGTCCACAATGAAGGATCTCCACAGCCCTACTCTGTGTGGCACCCTACTCCAACTGTAAGTTTCTTGGCTTGTCGACCAAATTAATTGTAAGTTCTGATAATGCAAACACTACTGAATATACTTCCTGACTCGATCTTGCAGAGCAACATTACCAAGTTCCTGTCTGACCCACCCCAACAAGGCACGAAAAAAGTGCTGAAACGAGGGTCAGAACTGATGACTGAAGAAATGGAAGCCATTGTCGCTGCAACACAAGGCGAAGGCAATAATGTGCCCACCACATATATAATCATACCCCGCCCAGCTGAAGACTCTGAGGCTGGAGAAGATACTGGAGCTCAGGAAGAGCAAGCCCCCGAGCGTGGGGATACTGGTGCTGATGGTCCAACTCCCGGGCATGCAACCGTCACAAAAGAAGGCGGTCCTGCTACAGAGGTGCCCAAGCGCACTTGAGCCAAGACACCCATGAAAGCCAAAGTCCCACGAAAAAGGAGAACAATCAGGGAGCAAGTCAAAACTTAGAAGCCCTCTTCCACCATACCTGACTTAGCATCACCATCCAAGAGGCCAAGCAAAAAGCCCAAAGTATAGGAGAGAACTAATAATAGTGAAGGTTCTTCTCTAGGCCATATTGACTGGAGTATGCTAATCTACGAGGAGGAGGAGGAAGAAGAAGAAGTTCCTCTTCAGCATTGCGAAAGGAGGTCAAAGAAAATGCAGGATGCTGAAACCACCTCCTCTCCACCGACTCAACAACCGATGCCAATGGAAGAGGAGCTGAAACTGTCGGATGTCGATATGGAACAAGATCAATTTGTGAAGGCAGTCCCACATCTGACTGAAGATAGTCTCACGCCGCCATAGTATGTTTAATTCCTTTAACTGTTATTCCTCTACTCCACATCTGCCACCGATTTCCCAACTGAGTGAAATTCTGTACAGGCCTTCTATGGAGCAAGGCATAATGCCTCTCGAGCTTGGGACTGGCCCGACTGAAGCCCCCGAGCCTGAAGCCTCGGAACGCCCGACTGGAACTGTGCCGGAAACCACAGACCACCAGCAAGACAACATTGACACCAGGCCTCCAGTCGATTGGCAAGACACACTCAGTCACCCAGGAGGAGGAAACACCCTAAGCAGCCAGGAGCATCCTTCGGATGAGTTGGAGACAACACATGAGGAAGAAACGACTGCTAGAGGTGAGCTGACTGAAATCGAGACCACGCTAGATACATCCGTGCCGGTTCCAAGCCCCCAGGACGGAGACGCATGGCCAACAGGGCACAGAGGTGCCATTGCCGACACTACCACCCTCGATCTAGTGGACTCAGACTTACAAATCACCACGGGTCCTTTTGAATCACGGCCATTCACAGCCTTTGAGGTAAGGCATCATCATCGCTGTAACGATCTTTGATGTTGGTACTTGCAAGCAGTTGAACCCTTTTTTATAGGATTGGCTGGATCAAGCTTCACGATGGCGCGAAAGACTCTCTCCCATACTTGGGGGCGACATGACCAAGCTACATCAATAATTGGCTGACTCTGAGGCAACTCGTGTTGTTGAAGCCGCTAGTAAATGTCTGCCCCCTAAGTCTCCATGCAATCTAACGTCTGGCATACTTATACTTGTACATGCATTGGTCTGTAGCTGCTACAAAGAAGATTGCTGATCTGGAGAATGCGTTGCCTCAATGCGATATCTCACATCACAACGCTGTACTTGAGCGCGATGAAGCCCGAGACACTGCTCTGAACTTGCAGCGTAAGCTTGAAGTGGAGAGAAAGCAGCATGAGGTAACTCACTAAGAAACCCAACTAGAATATTCTTTACTTATAGAAGCCTATAAGCTGCATCGGTCCGCAGGATGAAACACTGCGTTTAAAGAGAGAAATCCAAGAGCTCCGAGAATTGTGAGACAGATTTGGAAAATCATTCCAGAATACTTCCAGTGCACTGGCGGTGCTTGAGGCGAGCCATAAATTGACTCGGGAAGATCTTGAAAAGAAGACTTCTGAGTTAATTGAGGCCGACAGAATCCGAGTCAAAATTCAGAGCAAAAATAGAGACTTGGAGAAAGTACTGAAGTCGACGAGGCAAACTCTCAGGGAATCCCGGCAATTATCAAAAAAATACCACAAAGACCTGGATCTCGCGACGCGAAATTATGAAATTTCCAAGAAGAATTGTGAACAACTGAAGGCAGCCTATGAGAAGACCAAAGAGCTGATGAAGTCTACAATGTCAGTGATGACAACTATGAGAAGACCACTGAGTTTGGAGACCCATGGCCAGTGGCAGATCAAGTATCAACTCTGGTCGAAGACATCGAGAATCACCTCCGTGGAAGGCTGAAATTGTAGGACCGAGACGTGCGACTTGAGGGAGGGTGAATAGGAGCACTTGAAAACTCAAAATCACAGCTCCCAAGAAAGTGCTCTACAAAGCTCAATAGAAATAGGACTAGGCACCGTCCACTGAACAGATACGTGCCCAGCTGCGCAAGGGTGCTGTCCACTGAGAGAATACGCACCAATGCAGGAAAACTTAAGATCCAACCAAGAATGGCACCGAGGCAACGAAACCTTGCAAAACCTCCACACGACACTCACCGCACCAAGGTGCATCTCACTGACTCACATTAAGCAAAGAGAATGGTCTTACAGTGGGAAATGCAAAAATCCAAAGCAGAAACATAGCGGAAAAACCAAAGTGGGAAAAATACAACAGCTCCCTGGCAGGACCGGACTATCTGGTGGCCAACACCGGACTGTCTGGTGGGACCGGACTATCCGGTGCCTGCTGCCGGACTGTCCGATGGCACGGCCCGGACAGCGTTCACGCTGGACTGTCCGGTGGGCGCTGCCGGGCTATCCGGTGCAAACCGGACTGTCCGGTGGCCTCTGCCGGATTGTCCGGTAGAGTCGCAGAAAGGGCATTTTCAAACCCAAACCTGACCAAACCTTGTCCAAACTTCATAAAATTTTACACAGGCTATCTGGACCCTATTCCAAAGCTTTTCCCAAAAGATCAACACAAAGTGACCACAGAATCAGCGGGAATTTTAGATCTCATGAAATGTCAATCTTTGGGCAGGAAAAGGGAAAACACAAAGGATGCTTGCTCGTGGCAATCCAGCAAGATTGAGATGAACTAAGTCATGATCTCCACGTCCTGGCAAGTCCAAAACATCAGCAAGGAAAGGGATTCAAGCTTGGCCAACACAAACACCCAAAAAGCCAAGGATTGAACCCAAAAACCAAAGAGAGAGGGGCGGGGGAGAAGGACACAAGGTTGCTGATCGAATTTGCTTTGATTAAGTGCCCAAGATGGGTCTAAAGATTCAGCATACAAGCAGAAATTCGTCCCAAGCAACCACCCTCACCTTCCATCAAGATTAGGATGCTAAATCCTACTCTAACCTCCCTAACAATGGAGCTCAAAGCTTAAGGATGAAAATCACCAAGTAAAGACTAATCCTAGCAGCCAAGAGTCCCTCTAATGACTTGCCTTAGACCTATTTATACCCGAGTGCTGTTTAGACAGTTTTGCACTTAGGTCCCTACAACTAGACAAACCCTAAGGACTCAAACGAAAGATTACAGGATATTTTGGGACGGATGACCACGATGAAGTCTTGATCTTTGTAAGTTCCATGCAATCCTCGGATGTTCTCCAGGTGGCCAGTAGTCCAATCCGCGATCCGCCCTCGGTTTTGAAGTCAGAAACCGGGAAACTTTAGGAAGTCTACGCCTGGGCCGGATTTGGCCCATCTTCTCTATCTTGGCGAGTCGTGGCCCAACTCACCAAGGCTTGGGTAGCTTGGGTGGCGGTTTTGAGCCGAAGCCGCCAAAGCCTCCCTCGCACGCCTTCGTGCCACACACTCGGGTTGGAGCACCGCGGTGGCACCCGGCATCCCCTGTCCATCGGGGCCGCCTCGCAGTCCTTCGGAGGACTTACTCCTGCCGTCGCCGTGCCACTCCTCCATGTACCAAACTCCCATGGCCGACAGACGCCGAGCATGCCTCCAGTCCTTCGAAGGACTTTCTTCTCCATCTACGTCCAGTCCATCGGAGGGCCTCCTATCCATTGGAGGTCTTGTGCCCAAGTCCTTCTGGGTCTTGCTACTGTTGACAATCACTCATCACTCCAGAGGCAATGGAGCCGGTCCATTAGCTCTCAATCTCCCCCTTGATGAGTGCATTGTCAACACCTTCAACCTGTAACCTGAAATAGAACAAAGACAAGAAGAAAAGCGTAAAACCGAAAAGAAAGAAGAAAAGAAAAAGTTGATCAAGATGCCCAAAAGCCAAATACAAGCAGAAAAGGGCAAATTGAGACAACAAAAACAAAACCAAAGATCAACCCCCTAAGACAAGGGAAACCGCTCAACGCCGTCGATCAAACTAAAGCATGACCCCTCAAGAAAGAGGCAAACTGGCTCAACACAGTCATGCTAAGGCAAAACATCGGCTCCTCCAGAAAGAGGCAAAAGGCTCAACGCACCGATGCAAGAGCATGCTAAAAGCTCAAACTCCCCCTCAACTAGATCTCTACAGAGTTCTCCCCCTTGGTCCCTCATCTCTCTCCTCAAGGGACAACATCTCTCCCCATTGTTGACAATGGACACATCAAGGGTTCATAGAACTCAACTCCCCCTGAAATGGACAACTCCCCCTCAAAATATGCCATGAAATGCAGGAAGTGTACCATGAAGAGCTCAGCAGGGATGAAAAGCTAGTAAATACAAGTTCTAGCATACAGAGCAAGTGAGGACAAGGAAGCATGCAAACAAGCTCAATTGAATCTATCTTATACAGATCAGGAGCATGTTTTTCAGGGTTGTTGAAAATAAAGCATCACCAACATGAATAGCATCTAGCAAGATAGGCATGAACAGCAAGATGCTAGCAAAACATACAAGGTGTGCTACTCTCAACCAAAGCATATTCAATCATGCCATAAGCAATTTAGAGACTTGCAGATTTAGCAATTTTGAACTTCAAGCAAATCAGATCATATGCCAGGGGTTATTCACTTGTTTTTGCCACTTCTTACCATCCAATGCCAAGCCTAGGTTTAGAAAACCATCAGAAGCTTAAGACAAGGTTTTGGTCATACACAGCCTAGTCCAAGTTCATGCCAAGGTGCAAAGGCAAGCTATCTCAAACTAGATCAGTGTGACAAGTGAACCCACCTGGATCTTTTCAATTTAGCTCACAAGACACCACTTTGTAAATAAGATTAATTCAGAATTCAGATTAAGGCAAGGTGTCTTAAATGCTTAGGCATCAACTTAACAAAGGCATTCGACTAGCATATCCAAGCAAGAAAAGATAGCATTGCATTCAACATTCCTACACATGCTAGGTAGCTAAGTAAAGTGGTGATCATGGTTTTTGATTTTCAAGAAATAAAAATGAGTGAGCTCACAAAAGTTATTAGACAGATTCAAGGAGCTTAGCCAACCGTGATCATGCAAGCAACTGTACAATCTAGCACAAGCAAGTACTAACTCGTCATACCAGAAGAGCTCTAGTGCTAGTGTAAGTGAAAATGCATATGCTACAATGCAATGCATGGTATGATACAAAATGCAAGGAAAAACAAGGAAAAGCAAAGAAAAAGCAAAACAAAATCCTAAACTACAACAAAGTTACCCCAACCTAAAAGGGGTAACAAACACCAAGCTCCCCATGCAAGTGAGCAAACACGCTAAGATCTAAGGGCTTGGTGAAGATGTCGGCCAACTGGTTCTCAGTCTCTACATGGATCAAGTCAATATCCCCCTTCTCATAGTGATCTCTCAAGAAGTGAAACCTCACGTCTATGTGTTTGGTTCTGGAGTGCAAGACGGGGTTCTTAGCTATAGAAATAGCAGAAGTAGAGTCTACTAGGAGAGGGATCTTCCTAAAACTGAGACCAAAGTCACTCAAAGTGGACTTCATCCAAAGCAGCTGGGAGCAGCAACTAGTAGCAGCAATGTATTCAGCTTCTGTGGTGGAAGTGGCTACGCTAGATTGCTTGCGTGAGGACCAAGAGACAAGAGAACAACCGAGAAACTAGAAGGTGCCGGAAGTAGACTTGCGCTTCAGCCGGCAACCCGCAAAGTCAGCATTAGAATAGCCTCTGAGAGAGAGCATCAAAGCTGAAGAGAACCAAAGACCAAGCTCAGGAGTGTATTTCAGGTACCTGAAGATGTGCTTCACTGCTTGACGGTGTGATGTCCTCGGTGAGGCCTGAAATCGCGCACAGAGGCAAACTGCGAACTGAATGTCCGGCCTGGTCGCCGTCAGGTACAGAAGTGAGCCGATCATCCCTCGGTACTCTCTTTGGTCCACCACTTCTCCTTCTTCATCAGCATCAAGTGCCGTCTGTGTTGACATGGGAGTCGCCATGGGCCTGAGATCTCCCTTGTCAAACTTCCTCAGAATATCCTTTGTGTACTTGGCTTGATGGATGAAGGTTCCTTCTGGGCCTTCCTTGATCTATAGCCTGAGAAAGAACTAAAGCTCACCCATGAGACTCATCTCGAACTCACTGCTCATCTGTTCAGCAAACTTAGACACCAAAGCGTGAGATGAACCACCAAAGATAATGTCATCAACATATATCTGAACTAGAAGGGTGTCACTGCCACGACTCAACAGAAACAAGGTCTTGTCTACTGAACCCATCACAAACCCAGACTTGAGCAGGAAAGCTTTCAACCTAGCATACCAAGCTCTTGGAGCTTGCTTCAGACCATAAAGGGCTTTTCTCAACTTATACACCCGGTCTGGAAACTTGGCACTCTCAAAGCCAGGAGGTTGTCTCACATATACCTCCTCCTCTATGTAACCGTTTAGGAAGGCTGACTTGACATCCATCTGCTGCAGTTTGAAGCCTTTAGAGGTAGCAAAGGCAAGCAGAATCCTAATGGCTTCTAAACGAGCTACAGGAGCAAAGGTCTCTTCATAATCTATCCCCTCCTTCTGACAGAAACCCTGGGCAACCAATCTAGCTTTGTTCCTCACAACCATCCCATCCTCAACCTGTTTGTTCTTGAAGACCCACTTGGTTCCTATAGGGTGGTAGCTTGGTGGAGGTTCAACTAAATCCCAGACATAGTTTCTCTCAAAGTTCTCCAACTCCTCATGCATGGCGTTCACCCAACTAGGATCAGATAATGCATATGACACATCCCAGGGTTCGAAAGAGGCAACAAATGCGGAGTGGCAGAAAAAGGCTAGAGAGTTAACCGAAGAGCGTGTGACATGCTGGTGTAGATCTCCAATCATCCTGTCTGAAGGGTGATCCCGCTGGACCTGCCGAGATGGAACAATCTCGGAGGTCACCTCCCCTGTGTCCTCAGCGGGGCCAGCCTCTGCTCGAGCTTGCGGTCGGCGGCCATCGGCAAGGGTCCTCCTTCGTCTTCAGAGCTCATAGCAGAGGGGGTAGGAGCTGCAGCCGGTGCAGTGGCTCCTGCATCACCAGCATCTACTTCGCCTTTCTCATCTTCAAAGATGGGAGCGCCTTCTTCATCATCACCTGAAAGCTCAAATGCAGGGGTTGTGCAAGGCATAGATTCATCAAAGGAAACTTCATAGGTCTCAACCACTTGTTTGGTATCAAGGATCCACACTCTATATGCCCTAGAGCTAGAGGCATACCCAAGGAAAATACCATCCAAGCAGCGAGATTCAAATTTATCAAAATGCCCACCCTTTTTGAGCACAAAGCATCTGCAGCCAAATGCACACAGGTGCTTGACGCTAGGCTGCCTACCAAACCGTAGCTCATATGAAGTCTTCCCTAAGAAAGCTCATAGGAAGATGAGGTTGGCAATGTAACAGGCCGTATTCATAGCCTCAGCCCAAAAGCGTCGCGGAGTCCTATGCTCATCAAGCATCGTCCGCGCCATCTCAACAAGTGTGCGGTTCTTTCGTTCCACAACACCGTTTTGCGGTGAGGTATAAGGAGACAAAAATTGGTGATCAAGACCTAGGTCACGACAAAAGGTTTCGAAACGAGAGTTACAAAATTCTCTGCCATTGTCACTGTGGATAGCCCTCATGGCCTTAAGACTCTCATTCCTTAACCTCAAGACCAGATCTTGAACAAAACCAAAGGCCTCATCTTTGAATTCCATGAAGAACACCCACGAAAAGCGAGAAAAGTCGTCTACTACCACAAGCACATACCACTTCCCACTGACCGACTGTACAGCAGGACCAACCGTGTCCATATGCAGCAGCTCACCCGGATAAAAGGTCATCACCTGATTGACAGGTGCATGAGACGTGGCAACCATCTTGCCATGACGACAGGGGTGGCACACTAAGTCCTTTTCTGCTTTCAAATTGGGCAATCCTCGTATCAGACCCATCGAGCTCAACCTGGCTAGCAGATCAAAACTCAAATGGCCAAGTCTCCTATGCCACTTCCAAATATCAGCAGAAGGACTAGCAACCAAACACCAAGGAGGGCTAGAAACAGATGCAAGGTCAACCTTAAAAACCTGCCCATAGGGCAAAATCCGACAAACAAGGTTTTCCTTAGCATCAAGCACACGAGAAGAACCCTCCTTAAAGCGAACCTCATACCCTTCCTTGAGAAGTTGCGAGACAGAAACCAAATTGAACCCCAAATTCCTCACCAAAGCAACTTCTCTCAGGGAAAGCTTGCTAGAAAGAGCAACAGAACCAACACCCAACACTTTACCTTGACCATTATCCCCGAATGTGATGTACTCCTTGGTGCTCACGGGGTTGAGGCTGGAGAACCATCTGCGGTGCCCTGTCATGTGCCTAGAGCAGCCAGAGTCCATGATCCATATGTCCTACAGGCCTCGATCCTGCAAAATCAAGAAAAGCGAGAGTGAGCAAATGGTCCGGCACTGGGTTAGTGAAACTGCTGAACCAGTGCCGAGCCATCTACTCTAGAGTAGGGTAAACACAGTCAAAGTAAGCATCACGTCTATCTAGGTACCCACGACCTCCAAAGCGTGAGCTCTCAAACCCTATTCCTCCAAAGCCTCAGTCACAAGGTATATAGCCGCGCTGAAAACGACCAGGAGCTCGACTGGCAAAGAGTCTCTCACCACCAGGAGCACGGGCCTGAAAGCCGCCTCCTCTCTCGCCATGAACAAAGCGGTCTCTCATCTCACCGCGGTAGAGAGGATCCTGCCTTCCACCCTAGTAGAATTGATCCTGGTTCCCCCAGGCTCTCTCCTCCCTCTCAACTCGCTTCCTCCTGAAAGAGAACTCCTCCAAGTGGCCATTCTGCTAGCAAAAGTCACAGTGGTAGACAGGCCTCTTGGGAGTGGGGTTAGGCTGGGCCTTGGGCTTAGGTGGAGTAGCCTTGGGTAGAACAAGCTGCTGGAGTCTCTCCTTGCTCACTGGAGGCTTGAGAATCTCAGTCACTACTCTGTCTAGCTTAGCCTGTGAGGGCTTGGGTGTCCAGAACTGTTTCTTTGGGGCAGCCTTGGGAGGCTCGTGGTAAACCCCATCAACAGAAGGAATAGGCTGAGGGGAGGTAGTCTTAAGCTTAATTGGGGAACTCTTCTTCTCACCCGAAGTACTGCACTCTCCTAACCCAAGTCCACTCATATCACCCTCAGCTCTCTTGGTGCTCTCTAAAATCATCCTAAGTTGGGGCTCTCTAGCATACATCCAACTGAGCACCTCTCTCAAACGTTTGTTCTCATCAACCAAAGTCTGTTTCTCCTCTCTCAAATCCTCTAGAACTAGAGTCTGGGCAGCACAAGTGGGGCAGTCTAGAGAGGGAATAGAGGGAGCAGACTTCTCTAACTTCTTAATGGTGGCATCCCTATCCACCAACATCAACCTCAAAGTGAGACAGTTCTCACAAGTGTCAGGGGGTGCTGAAAGCACCTCAAAGTCAGCTCTCAACCGCTCAAGCTCACTCTCAAAGGTAGGACAGACCATGCACGCACTCAAAAGCATGGGTCTAGCCCTAAGCTCCTCCAACTCCTTGAGCTGTCCCTCACACCTCACTTTTAGCTTAGCTATGTCAACTGCTAGGTGGGGGCACAACTCACACTCAGGCTCATCACTCAAAATAGGCTCATCCAGTTTAGACTGGAGCTTGCCTAACTCTACCTTCAGCCTATCCATCTCCTCTACCTGATGAGCATACTTGCTCTTCTGCTCATAGAGATCTCTCATCAAAATCTCACAGGTAGGGCACTCAGACTCACTGGGCGGGGCTGGCACACTCTTCAGCCTCTCTATCTCAGCTAGAGCATTAGCCAACTTGGCTTTCTGCTTTTGTAGCTTCTTGGCTGCCCTCTCCAACATCTTATCCTTGGCTTTCAACTCATGACTATTTGCCTCCAACATCTCAAGAATTTCAGCTTGCTCAGGAGTTACCTCTTCATCGGAGGAGTCGTTGTCGTTGCCCTTGTCGTCCTTGTCCTTAAGCGCCATGGAGCAAAAGGATCTCCGGTGCATCTTATGCTTACGCTTGGACTTGGTGGAGACGAAACAGAGTCTAGCTAGACCGCCTTGGTCCCTCCTCTTGGGCCGCTTGGTGACAATCTCCTCATCGCTTGAACTTGGCAAAGACGAGGAGGAGGAGGACGATCTACCGCACAGACCACCAAGCTCGGCGATGAAGGCCTTGTCCCACATCCGGTTGTCCTTCTAGTAAATCTTGAAAGCCTTCCAGAAGTTCTTGATCTTGCCGGAGCGGTGCTTGGTGTGGTCACGCTTGCCGTAGTTGTGCTTGCCAGAGTGGTATTTGTTGGAGTCGCGGGAGTGGCTCTTGCCCTTCTTGTAGTAGTCGTTCTGCTTGTTCGGAGATTCGGCGATGAAGTGGCCGACCTCTCCGCACTCAAAGCACTTGGGCCTCTTGCCCCTCTTCTTGCTCATCTGGTTGTCATAGGCACGCTGAAAGTGGCTAGACACCAGGCAAAGCTCATCATCCCCAAGTGACGCCAACTGCTCCTCTATAACAGACATAAGAGCAGAAAACGAAAAGTTGTGAAGCTGGGGGTTAGTAGCGGCCTCACTGGAGGGAGAAGCCAAGGCCAAGCTCTTGGAGCCAGTACAAGCGAGAGAATCTCTCAACTTGTAATCCACCTCTGTGGCCTTGAGCTTGCTATAAAGAGTCTCTACTCCAATTATGTCATAGGCCTCAGACTCGATGATCGAGTTAACCTTGATCTCCCATACCTTCCTGTCCAACACATACAGCAATTTGACAGCCTGCTGATGGTCGGTGTATGGGATTCTCACAGGGCTAGAGTTAACGTGCAACTTGTTGATGATCGATTGAAAACGACCAAACAAGTCATCGAAGGACTCACCAGGCTTCTGAACGAAATTTTCATATTCGCGCCTGTAAGTCTCAACGAGACGCCCCTTGATAGTAGCAGTGCCCTCATGGTGTGCACTCATCAGGGACCAGATCTGATGGGTAGCCTTGAGGTGGCTCACTCTCTGAAAATCAACCGGACCAAGTCCTGAGAAGAGAAAGTTAACAGCTTTGGCATTCGCCTCATGCTGAGCCACAATCCCTGGGGTAGTGCGCTGAGCAACTGGAAGCACCACAAAGTTCACACTCTGAGTAGCATCCCATATGTCCGGGCCCTGGCTAAGCAAGAATGCTCTCATCCTACCCTTCCAGAAGGAGTAGCCATCTGAACCAAGGACCGGAATCTTCCCGAAGTGAGTCATAGTCGCTACTGTTTTCTCACCGGTAAAGGTATGAAGAAACCTACCTGGCTCTGGTACCAATTGCAGGACCGAGATGTGCGACTAGAGGGGGGGGGGTGAATAGGAGCACTTGAACTCAAAATCACAACCCCCAAGAAAGTGCTCTACAAAACTCAATAGAAACAGGACTAGGCACCGTCGACTGAACAGATACGTGCCTAGCAGCGCAAGGGTGCCGTCCACTGAGAGGATACGCACCAATGCAGGAAAACTTAAGATCCAACCAAGAATGGCACCGAGGCTACGAAACCTTGCAAAACCTCCACACGACACTCACCGCACCAAGGTGCGTCTCACTGACTCACAGCAAGCAAAGAGAATGGTCTTACAGTGTTGAATGCAAAAATCCAGAGCAGAAACACAGCGGAAAAACCAAAGTGGGAAAAATACAACAGCTCCCTGGCAGGACCGGACTGTCCGGTGGCCAACACCGGACTGTCCGGTTGGATCGGACTATCCGGTGCTTGGTGCCGGACTGTCCGGTGCCTGCTGCCGGACTGTCCGGTGGCACGACCTGGACAACGCTCACGCCAAACTGTCCGGTGGGCACTGCCAGACTATCCGGTGCAAACCGGACTGTCCGGTGGCCTTTGCCGGATTGTCCGGTAGAGTCGCAGAAAGGGCGTTTTCAAACCCAAACCTGACCAAACCTTGTCCAAACTTCACGAAATTTTACACAGGCTATTTGGACCCTATTCCAAAGCTTTTCCCAAAATATCAACACAAAGTGACCACGGAATTAGTGGAAATTTCAGATCTCGTGAAATGGCAATCTTTGGGCCAAAAAGGGGAAAACACAAAGAATGCTTGCTCGTGGCAATCCAGCAGGATTGAGATGAACTAAGTCATGATCTCCACGTCCTCACAAGTCCAAAACATCAGCAAAGAGAGGGATTCAAGCTTGGCCAACACAAACACCCAAAAAGCCAAGGATTGAACCCAAAAACCAAAGAGAGAGAGGGAGGAGAAGAACACAAGGTTGCTGCTCGAATTTGCTTTGATTAAGTGCCCAAGATGGGTCTAAAGATTCAGCATACAAGCAGAAATTTGTCCCAAGCATCCACCCTCACCTTCCCTCATGATTAGGATGCTAAATCCTACTCTAACCTCCCTAACAATGGAGCTCAAAGCTTAAGGACAAATATCACCAAGTAAAGACTAATCCTAGCAGCCTAGAGTCCCTCTAATGACCTGCCTTGGACCTATTTATACCCGAGTGCTGGTTAGACAGTTTTGCACTTAGGTCCCTACAACTAGACAAACCCTAAGGACTCAAACGAAAGATTACAGGATATTTCGGGACGGACGACCACGATGAAGTCTTGATCTTCGTAAGTTCCACGCAATCCTTGGATGTTCTCCATGTGGCCAGTAGTCCAATCTACGATCCGCCCCCAATTTTGAAGTCAGAAACCAGGAAACTTTAGGAAGTCTCCGCCTAGGCCGGATTTGGTCCATCTTCTCTATCTTGGCGAGTCGTGGCCCAACTCACCAAGGCTTGGGTAGCTTGGGTGGTGGTTTTGAGCTGAAGCCGCCAAAGCCTCCCTCGCACGCCTTCTGGCCACGCACTCGGGTTGGAGGTCCGCGGTGGCACCCGGCATCCCCTGTCCATCGGGACCGCCTCGCAGTCCTTCGGAGGACTTACTCCTGCCGTCGCCATGCCGCTCCTCCGTTTACTGAAATCCCATGGCCGACAGACGCCGAGCATGCCTCCAGTCCTTCGGAGGACTTTCTTCTCCATCTACCTCAAGTCCATCGGAGGGCCTCCTGTCCATCGGAGGTCTTGTGCCCAAGTCTTTCACTATCTTGCTACTATTGACAATCACTCATCACTCCAGAGGCAATGGAGCCGGTCCCTTGGCTCTTAGAAATTAGTTCTGCATCATGTCCTGCTAATGCTGAAGATAACCCAGCCAGCTCTGGACTTAACTGAATTATTAGAGAAGGTTGCAGCTGATCCCAGTGACTCGACAATGGAAAAATATGCTGCAGAGATCCAAACTGTAGCAGAGAAACTCATAACAAAATTTGAGCCATGAACTAGAATATTTGTTGGTGCATTTGCGTAAATGATTTCATATCCTTGTAATTGAATGAGATCTACTATGGATTATTTCAAACTGCAAGAAAATGAGATTAGCATCCTAAGTTACTGCAAAATTGAATTAATCGTTCTCACATGTATGATAACATATGAAGCCAGTTCCTTGAGTCAAACCCACAACCCAAAGTATCTCATGAAACACAGAGTGCGCGCACTATACCGATATTGAAATCATAGGCGAATATACGATTTAAACTATTGTGTTCACTCGAGTCAAATACTTCCGAGCGTGTAATGCCTAGGGTTGGACTACACCCTTTCGTAAGAGTAAGCGCGAGCATGTAGCACTGGCTGTCAGTCCACGACCTAGGCTAATTGCCCCGTAATGAGGATCGGATTACACCATATCATGAGTACGCGAAGGCATGTAACACCTATTGTCGGTTTACCACCTAGGCTGATTGCCCCGTAAGGAGGGCCAGATTGCACCCTTTTATGAGTACGTGATGGCATGTAACACCAGCTGTCGGTCTACGACCTAGTCTGATTGCCCTGTAAGGAGGGCCAGATTGCACCCTGTTCTGAGTGAGCGAAGGCATGTAACACCAACTGTCGGTCTACGACCAAGGCTGATTGCCCCATAAGGAAGGCTAGATTGCACCCTGTTCTGAGTGAGTGAAGGCATGTAACACCAGCTGTCGGTCTATGACCTAGGCTGATTGCCCCATAATTAGGGTCGGATTGCACCACATCTTGAGTACAAGTAGGCATGTAACACCAGCCATGAGTCAGGTCAGGACCCATGACTGATTGCCTGGTTACGCGAGGACAAAATGCTACCACGAGAAGCGTCATGCGGTCGCGCCAGAAAAGGAGGACATGTGCACAGAGATCATGCATTTATTCATTATTTGAGTACATCCGACTGAACACAAGTGAGGACAAGTTAACTCGAAGCCACGACAACCGTGATATTAATCATGAGTGCAGATGAGAGTACAGAGCTCTGAGGTTTGCAGGAGTTCTAAGCATAGAATTTGCCAAGATGCTCGATATTCCAATAGTTCCCAACTGGAGTGCCGTCCATTTCAGACAAGCGATAAGATCCTGGCCGAGTGACTTCTGTGATGATGTAAGGTCCCTCCCAAGGAGGGGATAGCTTGTGACACCCAGTCCCCTTGAGGACTCTACGGAGGACCAATTCCACGACTGAAAAGGCTCGAGGGCACATATTGCGCTCGTGATAATGCCGCAGAGTCTGCTAATAATGCGCTGACTGAATCACTGAATTGAGTCGCTCTTCTTCAAGCAAGTCAACTTCCTCAAGCCGAGTGGAATCTGCCTCGGCGATATCGTTGAACGCTAGCCGTGGTGTTCCATGTGCTAGGTCGGTAGGCAGCACTGCCTTTGAGCCATACACCATGAAGAAGGGTGTATTACTATTGAGAGCTTTACTTAGCTGTGTTCTGAGACTCCAGATGATGTACGGGAGCTCCCTAATCCATTTGCCTACCAACTTTCATCTTTGTCGAAGACCCTATTCTTCAAAGCATCAAGGATCATCCTCTTCAAAGCATCAAGGATCATCATATTCGCGCGCTCAACTTGCCCATTAGCACGAGGGTGCTCTAATGAAACATACTTGATAAGTATAGACTTCTCACTACAAAAATCAAAGAACTCTGAGCTTGTGAAGTTAGAACCCAGATCTGTGATAATGCTATTTAGGATCCCAAAGCAGAATATAATCTCCTGAATGAATTCTGCTGCCTTTGCTAAAGTTAGAGACGCGATCGATTTGACCTCCATTCACTTGGTAAACTTGTAAATGGCCACCAAGATGTGAGTATATCCCCCTTGAGCTCTCTTGAGTGGCCTGATCATATCGAGCCCCCAGCATGCAAAGGGCCACGAGATAGGAATATTCTGCAGTTGCTGAGCTGGGAGATGGAGCTGATTTGCAAAGAACTGACAGGCTTCACAGCGCTTGACCAACTCTGTAGCATCCTATTTGGCTGTTGCCCAGTAAAATCTGGTCCTGAGTGCCTTCCCAACCAATGTCCTAGAGGCAGCGTGATTGCTACACTACCTAGTGTGAATTTCCATCAACAGACTCTTACCACGAGATATGTTGATGTATTTTAAGAGAACTCCAGCCCCGCCATGCTTGAATAGATCATCGCTGATCAATGTGTAGCTAGCCACATGCTGAATTAGTCGCTCAGCTTCTACTCTGTCATCAGGCTCGTCACCGTCTCTGATGTACTTGATAATTGGGATCCGCCAGTCAGCCAGAGCTTCCTTCAAGTTCAGGACATACTGTTCTGGGGTTTTTGGCTCTCGATCAATGGACGGACAAGATAGCTCTTGGAGAAACACACCTGGAGGTATTTTGGCTTAGGAAGAGCCAAGTTTTGATAGCAAGTCGGCATCTGCATTGTTGTTGCGGTCCACGTGATGAAATTCCAGCCCATCAAATTTGTCTTCTAATTTGTGAACTTCCGCGCAGTATTTGTCCATCACTTCCGTGGAACAATCCCAATCTTTGTTGACTTGACTAATCGTGACCAGAGAGTCTCGATAGACCATAATGCGCTTGATGCTGAGTGAAATCGCGATGCGCAACCCATGCAGCATGGCTTCATATTTTGCTACATTGTTGGACACCGTGAAGAGGATCTGTAGCACATACTTGAGTTTTTCGCCTTTTGGGGAGGTCAAGACGACTCCTGCCCTAGCCCCCTCTATTTTGAGCGACCCGTCAAAGTACATCTTCCAGAATTCTAGAGGCTCCGGATTCTCTGGTACCTAGTTCTCCGTCCACTCGAAGATGAAGTCAACCAGTGCTTGAGTCTTGATAGCGGTGCGTGGGTGGAATTTGATGTCATGTGCTCCTAGCTCACACGCCCACTTGGCAATTCTTCTGGTAGCTTCCCTGTTTCGCAGAATCTCGCCTATGGGGAACGAAGTGACCACCACGACTTTATGCTCCTCAAAATAATGGCGTAACTTGCGAGTTGTGATAAGGACCGCATACAGTAATTTCTAAACTTGAGGGTACCTTATCTTAGATGGACTGAGTACTTCACTAAAGAAATAGACCGGGTGTTGAGTCGGCTGAACGTGTCCTTCCTTCAGCCTCTCGACCACCAAAGCAGTACTGACCACATGAGTCATACAGGAGAGGTATAATAGCAAATCTTCAGCTGCATGATCTCCCGTGGCTTAGTTCAGAGATTTCAACACCAGAGGGGTCATCAAGAACCTTTTGAGGGCTTCGAGTGCTTCCGAGGCCTTCGGTGTCCATTGGAATCTGTCGACCTTCTTCAGCAGCTTATAAAATGGCATGCCACGCTCTCCCAGCCACAAGATGAATCAGCTTAGAGCAGTCATGCAACCAGTGAGCTTCTGAACCTTCTTCTATGACTTAGGGGGCTGCATCCTGAGAATTGCATCAATCTTCTCTGGGTTGGCTTCGATCCCCCTCTTACTGATGATGAACCCAAGCAACTGCCCAGCTGGGACCCCAAATACACACTTAGTGGGGTTGAGCTTCCAGCGGAACCTTCGAAGGCTGTTGAAGACCTATTGTATGTCGTTGATGAAGTCCTCTAGATCCTTTGTCTTGATCAACACATCATCCACATAAGCCTTGACACGCTTACCCCAGTGTTCAGCGAAGCACATCTGGATTGCGCGTTGGTATGTCGCCCCGGCATTTTTCAGTCAGAACGACATAGAGGTATAATAGAATGCCCCAAACGGCGTGATGAACACGGTCTTCTCTTAATCCTCCACGGCGAGGCTAATCTGATGGTAGCCCGAGTAACAATCTAAGAAGCAAAGGAGGGAGCATCCTGCCGTAGAGTCGATGACTTGATCTATCCTAGGTAGCCCAAACGGGTCCTTCGGGCAGTGCTTGTTGAGATCGGTATAATCAACACACATCCGCTAGTCTACTTTATTCTTTTTGAGTACTAGTACAGGATTTGCTAGCCACTCAGGATGCATGACTTCTGTAATAAACCTGGTAGCTTGGAGCCGAGCTAACTCTGCATGAATCACTTCCCTCTTGTCCGGGGTGAATCGGCGCAGACTCTGCTTGATCGGCTTCGCGTTGGGGACACCTTGAGTTTGTGCTCGGCCAGTTCCCTCGGGACTCCAGGCATATCTGCAGGCTTCCATGCAAACATGTCCCAATTGTCCCTCAAGAACCGGACGAGCACGTTTTCCTGTTTGGGAGGGAGAATTGCACTGATGGTCACCATCTTCGAGGCATCAAGGAGGTCGAGACTCACTTCCTTGGTCGCCACGGTTGCCTGCATGGCCGTGCTGAGGATCGACTCATGAGTCGGGATCAGCAGATTGTCTTTTGAGAGTTGAGCTGCATCATCAACAAGTCAGCGCTGAGCCACCGTGGTAGTTGCGGTGAAGGCTGTCTGGAACGCCTCCCAAGCGCAGAGCGCAAAGCCCTTGAAGTCCGCCCACACAGAGAGGACTCCATGTGGGGCCGGCATCTTCAGGACCAGGTACGAGTAGTGGGGGATGGCCATGAACATGGCCAACTTGGGCCACCCAATGATGGCATTGTAGGCGGAGTCAAAGGTTGCCACCTCGAAGCGGAGGGTCTCTATACGGAAGTTGTCCTCCATTCCAAAGTTGACAAGCAGGCTGATGTGCCCCAGCAGATATTCTCCTTCGCCAAGCATGATCCCAAAGAATGGGCTGTCTGACTCTTGCAGATCATTGATAGAGAGCCCAAGAGATAGCAGAGTCTTGGGGAACATCACGTTGATGCTCCTTCCTCCATCAATCAGCGTCCTCATGAGTCGGCTCTCATGGACCACCGGGCTCACCAGCAAGGGGTATTTGCCTAGGTGGTCAAAGTTGAGCCAATGATCTGCCTGACTGAAAGAGATGGGCATGTCCGACCAGTTGTACGGCGTCAGAGGCTCTTGAGTGGCCACCATGGCTCGGCGGTTGGCCAGCTTCTGCTGCCTTTTGCTCTCTAGGGAGCCATGCCCACCGATGATGACATTGACGTGCCTATTGACATTGGGGAAGCTGGTGCCATTGGCCCTATTCTGATGGGGCAGTGGATCCTGATCATGTGGCAGAGGAGGCGGTGAAGGCAAGGGTATAAAGGGTCTGCCCTGGGCGATTGAAGCCTTAAAGTCCCCCCAATCACGTAAGGTGTGGTGCATCTCATGATAGGGGCGCGGCGTGTCGAGGAGTTGGTTGAGTGATCGCTTGCTCCCTTGATGCGGAGGGATGCGTGGGCACATGGGCGGCAGCCCCACAGCCTGGACCTCCTCCCGAGGTCTCTTGTCCTAGCGGCGATCCTGCCTTGGGGGGGTCTTCATGCTTCTCTTTTCCTCGATCTTCTCGACGTGCATCGACCAAGTCCCGAGCTCGCTCATCCGCGGTGATGTATCGGTCGACAACGCGAAAGAGCTGCTCAGACGTGACTGGGGCCTTGTGCAAGAGGGTCTTCAAAAAGCCTCGTCATTGGAGCAGCAAAAGAAGTCTTCGATCGTTGCCGCATCAGCGATGTTGGGAATGCGGATTCCGCATCAACTGGAAACGCTTCAAGTACGAGCGGAGACTCTCACCATCTTTGCGCTTGATGGACTTGAGATCCCATGGCTGTGCCAGCTTGTTAGATAGTGACTGAAAGTTGGCGATGAAGCACCGGCAGAAGCCGTCCTAGCTGTCGATGCAGTCGCGCCTGAGATGGCACAGCCACTAGAGCGCATTCTGCCCCAGCACGATAGGGACATAAGAAGCCATCACGTCCTCGCTTGCTCCGGCGGCACTGGCCGTAGTAGAGTACACAGCCAGCCAGCCACTCAGGTCGTGCTTTGCCTTATACTTGTCGACGTTACACACTTTGAAATTCTGAGGCCATGCTACCCCACGAAGCCGCCGGGTGAAGGCCGAGATACCGACCACGCCTCGATGGGCTGGTCTAGCTCAACGTCCATCTTTAACTCCTCCTTCATGGCTCTGTGGGGAAGTCGGTCGTGAATTGAGCGTCGGGGCGTCGGGCTATTGACAGAGGCCCCGCCTGAGTGAGCCCTGCCTTTGTCATCGGGGTGAGGAGCCCCATAGTCCCGATCGTAGTCATTGCGAAGCCGGATTTCTTCCGCGTGCCGGTCTGCACGTCATCTTTTGATGTTGTGGGGCGCGTCGCGTCTCGCGTTGATGGCATGACGGGCATCAGCGGCCGCGGGAATGTCGGCAGGAAGGAGATGGTGAGCCGCCTGAGTGAAGATTTGACAGTAAAGTTCACCGTTCGGAGTACAGGGGAAGACGTTTGCTAGCTGCACCAGTACTCTCCCCGCTTGACTCGGGGTCCCCATGGTGGCAGCGAACTCAAGCAGCGGCAATAGGTTATGCCCCGGAACTGGCGCCGTGCGGGGTTGAACGCGATTCTCCCAGTCACGCGCTCTTCCATGGTCGCGTTCGTGTTGCTGGGCTTGCATGCGTCGGCGTTCCTATCATTGCCCGTTCCTTTGACGACAATGCTCGGCCTCTTCTGGTGTCTCCCCAGGTTCGGACGCCTCATCCTGGGAGATGGGAAGGGTCGGATCTTGATTTCCTGTGTGATGATGGCGGAGGATATTGCGGTGCCAGTTGCGACGGCATCTCTTATCACGCTGTTGCTGGCTCTCTCCATTCACGGAGGGCTCGTCATCAGAGACGGGATCATCATCTGGCTGATCATTGACAACGACGATCTCTGAGAAGAAGGTGGGCGACCTTGAGGGCGAGCTCGCCTGATCGTCAAGGAGCGTTGGCGATCCCCCCGAGTGAAGCCCAGGGTCAGAAGGCGCAGGCCCCGTTACTGTAGTTGTAGTTGGCCCATCCTTAGAGGCAGCAAGGGACTCCAGATTGCAGATCATGTGCGGGCAGGAAGCCTCGCTACCCTCTCGTGGGAGAGGTGGCCGAGACAACTGCTGAGGTGGATGCTGTTGCGAAGACATTGGAGGAGAGACTCCCGACCCAACCATAGGATGCGAGCTGCTCAAATTGGTCATTCTGCCGCTCGGGGAAGAGCTAATGACGAGCCCCAGGTGAAGACCAGTCAACGGTTCTTCGACCGTGTGATAGATTTCGTCGTCCACGAGTGACGAGGACGTTGACCCTGAAATAGGGCGTCCTGGTGCTTCTCCGCCTCCCTCTTGAGGACGAGGTGGCTGAGGTGGTTGTTGGCGGCGAAGGTCGGCATCCTCCCATTGCGCATCCTCATTGTTTTTGACGGGAGCCGTGGCATGAGGTTCGAAATGCAAGTCTGATAAGCTTGCCTGGTAGGTGGCCGTGGCATTGCGAAAGCCGCGAGGGAATTTAGACGGAGCCTGATCTCTCATGCGGTCTCAGGCCTTGTGGTTCCGGCCCTTGGTTGGCGACGGGATCGAGGCCGCCCGACGCGGAGTGGTCGCTGGTGTGGGAACTGGAGACATACGGCCAACCTCTGGTTGCCGCGGTTTCCTCCCCCAACTGATCTGGGTCCAGACCTAGGTTGGGGAGGTAGAAAGCGCAGTGCGCCGAGTTGGTGACGATGTGGCGGTCGGTCAAGGCGAAGAAGCAGAAGCAAACTCATGCCCACCTGATGCCACGACTGTCCATCGTGGTCCCGAGCAAGGTTGACTCGGGGTGTGCCTCGATGATCCGCCTCGCGACGAGGCGGATAGAGCCGGTTATGGCCCTAATGTCGGGTCGGTGCGTCGGCGCCTGAGGATGGGCTGACCGGACTCTTGATGCCGTGACATCCAACCGTTGGCTGACGACCCGCTGGACAGATCTTGGAGCTGATGAGGTCGAAGGGAGCTTCAGAGTTGGTGATGAGGCCTTGCGGCTGCACACCTCCTCCGCATCACCAACGAGTTGGTGCCCGGTTTTGTCAGCGGCGAATGAGATAGATCTAAAATGGATCATCTTGCCGGGAACGAACTTGACGATGTTGGTGGAGAAGTTGGCCATGGAGCTAACTTGATGTCGATGTCGCCGAGCCCCTACCTGGCACGCCAACTGTTGGGGTTTTACACCGGCAGTGCACCACAGGATGTACCACGGGATGCTTTTGGGGGCTAGCGAGATCGACGTAGCTCGATGGTTTGCCGAAAAGCGACAGAACACGTGGATTTATACAGGTTCGGGCCACGAGATGCGTAATACCCTATGTCCTGTGGCGGCGAGTTGTATTGATCTGAGGTCCGGATTACAATGGGAGCTAGTGCTTTCGCGAGAGCGTGGTTTGGCGGTTTGCGAGGGGTTAAGATATGCTACGTAGGGGTCCCTCATCGGCCTTATATAGTCTGACGGATTCTTGAGTTACAAGTCAGGTTCTTTCTACATCTCCTAGTTGGTTTAGATTACAAAAGGTCAAACAGAATCTTAGCTTCCTTCACATCTCCTTTGATCTCCGTGAATCTCGGACCCTGAGTCCGAGTCAAGTAACCTTCCATGCTTCCATGAATCACGACATATTTGCCTTGATCTTCAAGCATACCCGACCGTCTTTGGGCCTGAGCTAGGCAACCGGCCCATGAGATCAGCCGTTTGCTCCACTCAAGCCCACCAACGGCCCATGTCCCGGATCCACGCCATGAGGAGCCAGGGGATATCCATCCCCCACAGATAGTACTTCCATTTCCCCTGTTTATTTGAACTCATTTTTAGATGCAAGACACAACAGCAATAATAAAATCACTAAAAATACTTTCTGGAACCTACACACTACTAGCATGCCACTAGATTTTTCATGGAATTTATTATGCATATTAAATCAAGCTTTTCCTATTATTTATTTCAGCAACCAATTTATTGTCTATTTCAAACCACAATCAAAACTTAACATGCAGAGCTCTAAACTTTAACAGTGGCTTAAGTATACAACTTAGAGCACCTACAAATTTCAGTGGAATATTTGGAGCATCTTTTATGTAGCAAATATTTTCATATTCATAAAATGCACAAAACTCATGCATAAGGGCAAAACAGTAATTTAACAGTATGTACTAGTGTCACAAAAAATCACGCATAATCCTAAATAACATGATAAGGCTGCTGACCAAGGAAAAAATAGTCTTTTCATATATGCATATCTACCAAATAGGAGCACAATGCAACTGAGTTTGCATTTTTAGCATTTTTCTTTGACTTTATATGGATTTTGACATTTTTAGATCTAGAAAATGCCCAAAAATGGAAAATCATCACTAACAGGACTTAAATGCTATTATTCCTAAAGTTCAGGGGCTAGCGCGTTAGATTTAGCACTCCCTCTGTACAGTGTGCGAGTTGGAGAAAGAAAACAGCAAAACTCGAGGGTTAATGCGCAAAAACACTGGGTCTTCTTCTACCTCTGGTCTGAGGATGAACAGAACGCTCCGACAGTTTGGGCGGCGTGGATCTGCACGTATGGGGTGCCTCACAGACTCGAAGTGGTCGGGGAAGATGTTCCCGGTGATGGGCTACCGTTCCCCTCTGATTTCGTCTCTTGGGGAGGCACAAATCGATGGGGAACGCGTCGTGAACTCGACGCTGCGGCGACGCGCAGAGCTCGGTGGCCGGGGGCTTGATCTCACGGGGTAGGAGGAGGTTAGGGCTGAGCTCAGGCCTCACGGCTGCGCGAGGATGAGGGGAACCTAGCGGAGGCACGGGAGGAGGTCAGAGGAGGCAGCCCGAGCTCGAGCTCAAGCTTCTGCTAATGGCGGCGTTGGTGGAACAGGGAAGAAACGAGAGAGGGAGACGAACGAGGGAGTGGCGCTCTTGCCCTTTAGGCCGGGGTCACGGGCAGCGACGTGCCGGAGACCGTCGGCCTCGTGGCGGTCGCGTCCTGCGCGCGGTCAACCAGTCCTCCGAGTGGGGCCCGCGTGTCATAGGGACAACGGAAATGGAAAATTCGAAAAACGGAAATCTCAGGGTTTGACTACCAAGACACTTGTTTCTATTTTGAATTTTTGAGCATTTTAGAAGGAGAAACAAAGAAAACTCAAAATACAAGAACTCTTCTAAATTTGTTTATCTACAACTTTATTATAAACTTTCATACTACGTTCTATGCAAAAATATAGTTTAAATTTGAATTTAAAGAACTGACCAGGGTTTGACCAAAACAACCCGCCAGTTTACAAATTCTGAAAGTTCGTTTTATTGCCATTTTCAAGCAACGCATATTATACCAATGTTGTTCAGTTTTTCATTATCTACAACTTTAAAATATAAAGTTTTGCATGAAAAGCACTTCTTTTCACAGAAATTTGAATTTACTGTTCAGCTCAAGTTTGGGCAGATTTCACAGTTTCACAGAAAATGACCCAAAACCATATTCAAACCTTTATGTATGTCATAACACAAAATACCAAAGTTGTTCATTATGAAATTGTGTAAAAATTTGGTTTGTAAAGTTTTATCTAATTCACAACAATATTTGAGCTACAACAGCAATACAAAAGCAGTTTCGGCTTTGGGCGGCTAGGACCGCACATGGCTCTGGACAGCTGCGCGGCTGGGACGGCACGTGGCGCTGAGCTGGTGGCTCCCCCCGTTTTTTTTCTTTTCTTTTTTTTGAATTTATCCAAATACTTTTATAATTTTGACACCAGATAACAGCAGAATTTACTTAGGTCCAAATACTGAAGTGAAAGAGCACAAAATTCCCCTTCACTTTGCTTTTTTTTTCCTTGGCCAAAATTCAAATTTGTGAAGAATTTAAATTCAAGATTGATTTGGAGAATTTCAAATTCAAGTTCAAAATTAGGCACATGATGAACTTTTTATAATGTACTTGAGAGCGGTTAACTTAAATCTGGTTTTGCAAAAATGTTTAATAGCTAGCTCCAATTTTCTTAATGACGCACATGATGTCATGAGATGCTTCAAAATGCACTTAGTCATACGGGTATCACACAAATTTTTATAGCCTTTCTTTTATTTGGGGTAACAAGAAGCAGATATTTTTGGTACCATGGAAATTTTTAGGATTAAAAATATGGATGTGAAATACTGAGCATTCGGGGCACTCACGTAGTGATCCTCCCCCAAGCTTAGTTCTTGGAAGTGATTGCCAAGAAACTGAGCTTCAATATTACCTAGCATTGCCTTTCCCAAGCTTGCTTGCTCCCTGGGTGACGACGATGTTTCTTGGTTTCTGTTTATACTCACCTATGTTAGGCGAATTTCCTTTCTACTCATGTTTTGCCTCCTCTATCCCTTTTGGAATGAATGTTCTGAGGTTTTCCGTCATATCTCCAATGCTGCTATTTGGGCCTTCTTCAAAGTGTTGGGAGACAAATCAGACCTGATGGTACTGCTCTCTTTTTGGTGAATGTCTCCTTGTGTTTATGTTGGGTTTCTCCCACTCCAACATCATATTTGCCTTCAGCTAACATTCATTTTCCAAGTGACATAAGTGGGTCACGGTGTTGCATACTTGTCACATAAAATGGAAGAACGACATGGATCCTTTTCGAACCATCGAAAAGCAGGTGATGATTCTACTTTAGGGATTCCCCCTCAAGTGAGCCATCATAGAATTGATCTGTTGTTGACCTTATAGACTCATTTCCTTGGGTTTAGGCCAATATTCCACTTGCTAAAAGGATAAGTAGGGTACTTCTTGAGAGGTGCTCCTCTACCTCTGCTACTTTCACATCACAAGCTGTTGAGGCTAGAGACACTGGTTCGCAGAGCTTTGGTCTTTCCGAGAACGTGTACTTGAGCAGGCTTCCAAGTGATGACTATGGCTTCGCACAGATAACTTGCTTTCATTCCCAAACAGATTGAGTGGGAAATACGGAGATGGATGTTGTTGGGATTGACTCCACTATCATTTGTACTTGCCATCAATCTCCGGTTGATGGTTGTTCACATCCTAACAGGTAGGGTAGATCATTCTGACCTTTGGCAAATCCTGTTGCACAACTGGCAAGGAGAAAGGAAATTAAGGAACACAGAGTTTTGAACTTCATTGCAACCAAGGTGGTCAGGGATTCCTTCAACAAAATTCGCATCCAAGCAGTCTGTGTGTACTACAAGGAGGTTAAAGGAATTCCAATGAACCAATCACTAGGAGCTGGGCAAATATACCTAAAAGAGGATGAGTATGTGTAGGTAGATGAAATGTCATTTACTTTACTGACTAATACATTGAAGCTGTCTCAATGAATTAACACCTTTGAATAGGTCACTCCCAAAGGGATGGAAGATTAGCCAGAAGCATACCAGGCTCTTTGCCGGAAATGGGCATCCGAAGTATGGATTGAACGCTCAAAGTCAAAAAGGGGAAACATAGGGAAAAATCCAGGACATAATTACAGTGGTGATGGCCATATTCATAAGGCAAAACGCATGGTAATACGAGCCTTTCTAAATCTCTTCAAGTATATTGAACATTATATGTAGGCTAATTCATAGTTTCAGGAAGCAAAAGACAGCGTCGCACCAAGTGACATCCAGGTGTATATCCAATGTCACAAGTGTCCAAATCCCTCACAACCTGATGAGCTCCGCACCGAAGCAGCCACCGCTCGGCTTGTAAGATGTCACAACCTATTTGTCCTATGTTTTATTCCATTGTCAAGATCTAACCCTAAGCATGCATTCAAGGAGGCTTATGGAAAAGAAATGATGAGGCGGTATGGGGAAACTATGATTGGAGGCATCAATTGATAGACCCTATGGCCGTGCACGCTATTGAGCGAGGGAAGCCCCATGGACGATGATGTGATTTGAATTCATTGATTGTGTTTGATGGTTTTATGTAATTGACAATCTTGTTGATATGAAGGATTGCTTGACTCAATGTAGGTACCCCTTGTTCAATGGATTGATAAACTCGGCAAAATTGCGAGCTCAGGTGGGGTCTTCGTCACGTGCATCAAGTTCTAGTAGCCATGCGTCCGCTACGGAGCTCGTGAGCCTGTAAGAGGAGCTAAGGCAGCGTGATGCATACATAAAGCAACAGGAGGAAATCCAAAGGCAGCAAATGGAATACCAAAAGCAATCGCAAGAATACTACATCAACCTCTTGGCACAGCAACAGCAGGCTATTCAAGTTGGTGACGATGATCAATAGTAACATTCATGTGGATTGTCAATATATGATACTAACACGGTGCTTCTTACATGCAACATTAGGGTCACAGGGAGTCACCATCGTGTAGCCACAATTTCAAGATCCTCCAACAATGCCACAGTGGCCCTCAGTTCTCGTACCTTCTTCAGCATGTCAAGTACGCATGCAAGGCTGTTCTTTACAAAACTTAAGGGTAGCCTTGTGGTATTGTATGTGCCCTCAGTCTATTATTGTCAAACTAGATATATTGTTGTCAAAATAGATCAAACTAGGTCAATCTAGCAAACACCAACTAGATTAGAAAAAAATAGCAATGGTAGCCAAACTTATTATTTTCGACCTTAGTTCCATCAACATACGCACTTGTGGTCACTTTAGCTAAAGAAGTGCATGAAATGCATATTATATCTACATTTGCTCAATTTAGCAGTACTTAGCGTATTATTTCACCTCGCTTGTAGGGATCGGGGGTACATGCCTTCAATGTTCTACTGGGAACTCCACCTCCGGTAATACCAGCACCCGGGTCACAGGTTAGTTTGGCACTTGTTGATTTCCGGGTTGGTTAAGTCATATCAATGCTACTACCGAAACATGCTTATACAACATGTGATGTGACATGGCTTTCTATGTTTGTTATTGTTTCAGGAGACCGACACCAACTTCGTTAACTATGTATTTGCATTTGGAGGTAGCAACCACAACCCCAATAAGCCGCATGCGATGTGAGAGGGCTTCATATGTATGTTAGACTTGTTGCTTTTCATTGTGCAATGGATGACCTTACGTCGGACTTCTCTGGTTTAAGTGTTATGAATTTGTGATGTGCAATGGAACTTGAACACTTATGTTGTATGGACAACTGTGATTTGGACTTGATGTGCTATGGACTATTGTGATTTGGCTTGATTGTGAATTCTTGTTGTGCAATGGCTTGAGAATTACTTCTCATTATTAATTGCTGATGTTTGAAAAATATGTGTATGAACTATGAATTTGGATGAAAAACAGCTACATTTGGGTGGCTGCACGGAGTAACTTTCATCGGCTGCATAGTAACCGATGAAAGATAGCATTATTAACTTTTGTTGGCTGCACCTAATTCGACGAAAATCGATGCTAGTTTTCGTCGTCCAAAGTAATCGACTAAAACACGATAGGAGGCCACAGGCCACGCTGGCCTCCCACGTGGCTGCTAATTTTCGTTGGCTAGATAGGCTGACGAAAACTAGCAGGTGATGACGTGGCGGGTGCCCCGACACTAGTTTTCGTGAGCCCTCAGCAGCCGACAAAAGAAGGTTAGTTTTCGTCGGTCACCGATGGAAGCTAGTTTTTTTCGTCAAGTATCTTTTGTCAGCTAGAAACTGACAAAAAAAGAGAAAAAACCGACGAAAACAACTTCGTTGGTTTCTGGCTTGTTTTCGTGGGCTTCCAGCCGACGAAAACAGTCATGTTTGCTGTAAGTAATACTCCCTCCGTCCTATGAAATAAGGCGTGCATTTAATTTAATTAGAAAAGTCAAACTTTGAAATTTTTGAATGATAATTTAGTAAAAAATATAAATTTTTAGCGTATGCATGTTATATATTTGAATTCATATTCAAAAGTACTTTAAGATGATGATACTTTGATATTAAATGGTCAAACTTTTGTTTTAAAGACCGTACTAAATACATGCATGCCTTATTTTGTGGGACGAAGGGAGTATAGAGAAATTGCTAGCTGGAATTCAATTCAATTCAATATTCAATGCGGAGGTGCCATGGCTTCGAATTAGGAGTTGCAACTCATAGTTAAATTCCAGTACAAGGTAAATGGGTTTTGACTCCAACTCTTATGTGACCAAACAACACAATTTAGGAAACATATCCCAATGCCAAATTCCATATTCCAATATCTTCATCTAAGCGGGTGCAACTGCTTTTTACATTGGATTCTAACAAACTATCAATAGCTGAGGCCATTCTCAGTGGAAGATTTCATATATGTGTTTCCAATGTGTTACATAATAGAGAGATTGAAATAGTAGATAATCACTGAAAATGCATGGTTTTATTTTACATAGTTTTATATGCAACATGCACGACGCAGTCTATCTAGATAACAATATAGACAGAGTTTCATCCCATTTCAATTCTTTCTTCGTTAATGTCTTACCACATCGTCAAAATTTCTGACATAGCACCGCGTTTAATATTTTTAAGAATGGAAGTTCCACTCGGAATGTACATATTACAATAATCAATGGTGCTTGTTCAGTGTCAATACGAAGCCTTCAATTTCGTAGGACTACTACCGTCGGCAGCAACGGGGTGTTTAGATCCAGTGACTAAATTTCAACGCGTGTCACATCGAATGTTCGGACGATAGTTAGAAGTATTAAATATGATTTAATTAAAAAACTAATTACATAGACGATGACTAAATGGCAAGACGAATTTATTAAGCCTAATTAATCCATAATTAACGACTAGTTACTATAGCATCACATTTGCTAATCATGGATTAATTAGGTTTAATAAATTCGTCTCGCCATTTAGTTTTCATCTGTGTAATTAGTTTTATAATTAGATTATATTTAATATTTCTAACTAGTGTCTAAAGATCCGATGTGATGGTGATTTCAGCGATCCAAAGACTCCCTTAGTGTTTCGTAAGACTACAGCTGCCCGCTCAACAAATTAATGCGCAAACAGTCCGGTCAGCAAAGCACAATTAGTGTTTCGGAGGACTACAGCTGCCCACTCAACAAATTAATGCGCAACTGTCCGGACAGCAAAGCACAATTAGTATTTCGTACGACTACTGCTGCCAGGTCAACAAATTAATGCGCAACTTGTGATCACGCTCGATCAGTAGACCTGCAGCTGCTTGAGTGTTCGTCTATGGCTCTATATAAACGGCCGGACGGGAACACATATATATTACAAACCTTGTACCTGCGTGTCCAGAACTCCAGCTGAATAATACCCCTGTTGTTTGATTCATTCAGCACTGAATATAGTCGCTGCTTCTGCACGTGTACGCATACATGTGGAGGCTGAAGGTGTCGGAGCGCAGCAGCCCATGGCTGCGGTCGATGAACAACCTCCTCGGGAGGCAAGAGTGGGTGTTCCATCCTGAGCTCGGCACGCCAGATGAGCGTGCAGAGGTGGAGAAGGCACGTCAGGAGTTTGCTGAGCACCGCTTCGAGCGCCAGCATTCTAGCGACCTCATCATGCGGATTCAGGTTGGTCACCTTGACACTCCATGCACGAAGTGAACAGAGATTATGTCTATCTGAGTTCTGAGAGGAATGGACGTGTTCTTCGGATCTCTGTCTCATTCATCAGCAAATTAATTCAAAGCTTGGTTCCTCTCTCCAGATATGATATATATGAGTGAGGTCGGTTCAGCAATAAAGAACCTGACTTCATTTTCACATTAATTAAAGAGAATTGAGATAAATTAAGCTTATCGGAACGATCAAAAGTCATCAAGCAGTCTGCATAATAAAATTACTGATAACACACTGAACTACTAACAACAACGACCTGCTTACTTTCTGCTCACTGCTTTTGTTGTACAGTACGCTAAAGAAAACCCTCATGTTAAGCTGACTGACAGTCCGGCTATCAAGCTTGGAGAGCACGAGGATCTCACGGAGGAAGCTGTGTGGACCTCTGTGAAACGGGCAGTAAGCCGCGTTTGTAATCTGCAGGCACATGATGGACACTGGCCGGCGGATTATGGAGGACTTCTATTCCTCTTGCCAGGCTTGGTACGTGATGTGCTCCAACACGTTCTCTTACATGCCACTTCTATTGTACGCACATGTGCACACAACCCATGCATGGTGCGCATATGCATCGATCCGTTGCCACTTCTGTTGTAATTGTAACGCGTGCACCGTAGCAATTGCGATTTTTGTGAAACACACATATGAGACATATATACCAAGTGACATGTAAAATGATTTTTTCCATCTTCCTATAAAATAAAATTATTTATTAATTATATATGTTTTTTCGCTCCACTGTGTTCATCAGCTTATTACGTTATATGTCACTGGAGTTATGAACACTGTTCTATCATCAGAACATCAGAAGGAGATGCGTCGGTACATCTATAATCATCAGGCAAGGCTATTTTATTGACAAACTTGACGCCTCCATACTGGGAGAAAATTAAGGCAAAGTTCATTGCTTTTCTCCTGAATACAAAAATGTAGAATGAAGATGGAGGGTGGGGGTTGCACATTGAGGGGCACAGCACCATGCTTGGCTCAGTCTTGAACTATGTTGCTTTGAGATTGCTTGGGGAGGGTCCAAGCGGCGGAGAAGATGGAGCAATGGAGAAAGGTCGAAACTGGATTTTGAATCACGGTGGAGCCACATCTACGGCATCGTGGGGGAAGTTCTGGCTCTCGGTAGGATTTATTCTGCTTTGTTCATGATTCATTATTGTGTAGTCTGTGCCTTATTCAAAGGTTTTAATAGCGAGAACTTTCCATATATAAGGTCCTTTATGTTTGACATATTTCAGGTTCTTGGAGTATACGATTGGTCCGGTAACAACCCGGTGCCACCAGAATTTTGGCTACTTCCATATTTCCTGCCATTTCACCCAGGTAATGTTCCTTTCTAGTGGCAAGTGTTCACCCATGTATTTGCATTTCTCTAGGGCATGCTTGTGGCCCATGTAGCCCCACCAAATCTTAGCGACGACCAGAATTTGATAACCTATAGAGCTTTGGTTGTAGCAATGCAAACAATAGCGCAAACGTTCGCCGTTAAGTTTTACGGTGGCTGGAAATAATGAGAGTCGTTCATTGAGCGAAATCGGTACCATATAGGTTGGTCCGGTACCTAGAATAGTGAGACCACCGGTGATACCTTTCCAACCACCGTAAAATCTCGCATGCTACTTGGCTTGATTGCACGGAGGCTGGGTTGCAACAATATAGACTATAACTAATGCACTCATACACTACAACAACAACAACATAGCCTTTTAATCCTAAACAAATTGGGGTAGGCTAGAGTTGAAACCCAGACCAAACCACTAGAAAGGGAAAGATGTTTTTAAATTTTTGAATAGTTGCTTTTTATAAGAAAACAAGGGTTTTAAAAATTTTCGGAAGAAGCACAAGGAAGAGTCTAATAATCAAGGCTCAGGCACGTGGATAGCTGCTTTCCAAGTAGCTCTATCCAAGACTAACTCTCTCATTGTATTCCAATCTTTAAGATCTCTCTTAACTGCCTTCGCCCAGGTTAAATTTGCTCGGCCCTTACCTCTCTTCACATCATTGTTCCGCCTTATGATGCCGCTATGCACTTGTGCCTCTGGAGGTCTTCGTTGCACATGCCCAAATAAATCTTAGTCGGTGTTGCACAAGTTTTTCTTCAATTGGAGCTACCCTAAGACGATCACGTATCTCGTCGTTTCGAACTAAATCCATCCTTGTATGCCCACAAATCCAATGCAGCATACGCATCTCCGCAACACTTAATTGTTGAATATGTCTTCTTTTAGTGGGTCAACATTCTGCACCATATAACATCGCAAGCCTAATAGTCGTCCTATATAACTTGCCTTTTAGATTTTGTGGTACCCTTTTGTCACACAGAACACCGGATGCTTGACGCCATTTCATCCATCCGCCTTAATTCTATGGCTAACTTCCTCATCGACATCCCTGTCCCTTTGTGGCATTGATCCCAAGTGTGTAGCATTGATCCCAAGTATCGAAAAGTATCCTTCTTGGCACTATCCGACCTTCCAAACTCACATCTCCAGCCACATGTCTAGCAGAACCGAAGTCACATCTCATATACTCAGTTTTAGTCCTGCTAATTCTAAAGCCTTTCGACTTTAGAGTCTGCCGCCGCAACTCTAGTTTCCTATTTACCCGCGCCTGGCTTTTATCCACTAGCAGTACATCATCAGGAAACAACATACACCATGGGATATCTCCTTGTATATCACTTGTGACCCTCATCCATCACCAAGGCAAAAAGATAAGGTCTCAAAACCGATCCTTGATGTAATCCTATGTTAATTGGGAAGTCACTTGTGTCACCGTTGGTTGTTCGAACACTAGTCACAACCTTGTTGTACATGTCCTTAATGAAGGTCACATACTTTGTTGGGGCTTTATGCTTTTCCAAAGCCCACCACAGAACATTCCTTGGTATCTTATCTTAAGCCTTCTCCAAGTCTATGAAAACCATGTGTAGGTCATTCTTTTGCTCCCTATACCGTTCCATAACTTGTCTTAAAAGGAAAATTGCTTCTGTAGTTGATCTCCCAGGCATAAACCCAAATTGGTCCATGGTAATACATGTCAATCCTCTTAGACGATGCTCTATGACTCTCTCCCACAACTTCATTGTGTGGCTCATCAACTTAATCCCTCTGTAGTTAGTGCAGCTTTGAATATCTCCCTTGTTCTTGAAGATTGGTACTAATATACTTCTACTCCACTCTTCGGGCATCTCGTTCGATCGTAAAATCTGGTTGAAAAGCTTTGTTAGCTAAACAATAGCTATATCTCCTAGGCATCTCCACACCTCGATTGGGATCACATCATGGCCCACTGCCTTGCCCCCTTTCATCCTTTTTATGGCTCTCTAACCTTGGTCTCTTGGGTCCTATGAACAAAGTGTCTATTGGCATCATCAAAGGAGTCGTCCAACTGAATGGATGTGCTCTCACTCTCCTCATTGAACAGGTTGTCAAAGTACTCACGCCACCTTAGTTTGATGTCCTCCTCCTTCACCAAGAGTTGATCTCTCTCATCCTTAATGCACTTGACTTGATTGAGGTTCCGTGTCTTCCTATCACGAATCCTAGCCATCTTGTAAACGTCCTTCTCTCCTTCCTTTGTACTTAGCCTCTGGTAAAGGTGCTGAAAATGCATTTTGAGAGTTTGTGGACCTATTTCGTACACCACAACAAGTTTGAGAGCCTCCCATACATTTAACTCTACATTATTTCTTTAACAAAACAGCCACCACTAACCATGAGGAATGTATACATATATACATAGAGCATAACAAGCACAACAGTATTTTTGCAAGATTTTTAGATGCCCTAAACAATAGATTTCAGCAATTTATTTAGCATAAATAGAGGTAAGATGATCCGTTTACATGTCAATTTAGTTCCATTGTGTTGATTTCATCAATACAAAGATAAAAAATTGATTTCATAATTTTTAGATATGTACATGACTTAATATGTGATTTTTGTTAATATTAGGTGCCATATGGACTCGTCTCCTACACTTTTAAAAGTTAATTGACTAAAAAATGCACATTGATAGTTGATGCACCAAAGTTAATGGACTAATGAAGCATTTTATTCTATAAGAAAATTTGATTACAGCGAGGGATCATCCTCTCTTATAAATCATACCATTCATCCGATCTCAAAGATTTCTTAACGAGTCTTCTTACCTAGTACAATATTTTGTTGAGCTCGTTGTTCTACTGTGCTATTGGCTTGAAGAAATTATACAGACCATGCACGGTGCGCATATGTAGTTGTTACACCTTCAGTTGTAGCTGTTGCTGTAGGTAGCTGTTGCGATTCCGCGCGATGCTCCAGTCACAATTGCGACTCTCCGCACTGCGGCAGTCGCTACTGTTACTGTGCTGTTGTGACTCCGCACGCGGTGGCAATCGCAACAGCTATAGTTCTATTGCGACTCCGCGCGTTGCGGCAGCCGCAACAGCTGGTGCTGCGGCAGTCGCAATTGCTGGTCGGCGGTGGCCCGGTTTGGGGATCTGAGCACCAACAGAGTCGTTAGGAATTTCTTGAGAGTTTCAAACGCTTTTTGGGCTTCCGGTGTCCATCGAAACCTGTCCACCCTCTTGATTAGCTTAAAGAAAGGCATCCCCGTTCGCCTAGATGCGAGATGAACTGACTTAGTGCTGCCATGCACCTTGTCAGCTGCTGGACCTTCTTCTGTGACTTGGGAGGTTCCATCCGGAGAATAGCGTCAATCTTCTCGGGGTTTGCCTCGATCCCCCTATTGCTGACGATGAAACCGAGTAATTTCCCTGCTGGTACCCCAAAGATGCATTTTTCCGAGTTAAGTTTTCAGCGGAATCTTCTGAGGCTGTTGAACACATGCCGAAGATCATTGATAAAATCGTCAGATTTCTTGGTCTTGATCATAACGTCGTCAACATAAGCCTCCAAGCGCTTGCCCCAACACTCTGACAGACATGTTTGGATGGCTCGCTAGTATGTCGCCCCGACATTTTTCAGCCCAAAGGACATGGAGGTGTAGCAGAACACCCCAAAAGGCGTGATGAAGGCTGTCTTCTCTTGATCCTCCTCAGCTAGATTGATTTGATGATAACCCGAGTAACAATCTAGGAAAAAGAGCAAGGAGCATCCTACCGTGGAATCTACGACTTGATCTATCCTAGGTAGCCAAATGAGTCCTTTGGGCAGTGCTTGTTGAGATCGGTATAATCAACATGCATACGTCAGTCTACTTTATTCTTTTTGAGTACGAGTATAGGGTTTGCGAGCCATTCAGGATGGATGACTTCTCTAATAAACCCGACAGCCAGGAGCCGGGCCAGCTCCGCACGAATTGCCTCTGTTTTGTCGGGGGTGAATCGGAGCAATTTCTGCTTGACTGGCTTGGCGTTGGGGTAGACTTTGAGCTTGTGCTCGGCCAGCACCCTCAGGACCCCGGGCATGTCAGCAGGCTTCCATGCGAACATGTCCCAGTTGTCTTGCAGGAACCGGACAAGCGTGTCTTCCTGTTTGGGAGGAAGAGTGGAGCTGATGATGACAGATTTGGATGCGTCGGAGAGGCTGAGTCTGACCTTCTTGGTCTCTTCAGTCGGTCATATTGTTGGTGTAGCAGCGGCCTCCTGAGTCGGGATCGCCAAGCAATGTTCTAGGAGTGAGGCCGCGTCCGCCGCGAGCCGCTTCTGCATCCCTGAAGTGCCTGCCACGAGGGCCATCTGTGCCACCTCTCGCGTACATTCTGCGACGCCTTTGAAATCTTCTCTCATGGAGAGGACATCGTGCGGCCCTAGCATCTTGAGGACTAGGTACGAGTAATGCGCGACGGCCATGAACTTGGCCAGCCTTGGGCGCCCAATGATGGCGTTGTAGGCAAAGTTGAAACTTATCACCTCGAAGCGAAGGAGCTCGGTGCGGAAGTTCTCCGGTGTGCCAAAGGTGACAGGCAGGTAGATGTGCCCCACAAGGTATTCTCCAGAATCAGGCATAATCTGAAAGAAAGGACTGTCTGACTCCTTGAGATCACTGAGGGGGATCCCAAGAGCCAGCAGAGTCTTGGGGAACATGACGTTGATGCTACTCCCGCCGTGGATCAACACCTTCTTGACTAGGCTGTCGTTGAGCACCGGGCTCACGAGCAGAGGGTATTTGCTCGGGTGATCGAAGTTGAGCCATTCATCCACACAACTGAAGGTGATGGGCGTCATGGACCACCGGTATGGTCGGGTGGCTCGACCGTGGCCGGCACAACTTGGCGGTCAGACAGCGTCTGTTGCCTCTTGCTTTCCTGAGAGCCATGCCCCCCGAAGATGATGTTGACCACCCTGTCAGCGTGGGGGAAGTTGGGATCGTTGCCCCTGTTCGGTGGCGGGGGATGCTGGTCTCGTCGTGGAGGTGGCGGCGGTGGTCCTTGATGAGGGGCCACCCCTGACAGACCATGTTCTTGAAGTCTCGGCAGAGGCATAGGGTGTGGTACATATCCTTATGATAGGGGCAAGGCCCATCGAGGATTTCATCCAATGAGCACATGTCGCCACCACGGGGGTTGCCACGGGGGCACGCGAACGGCAGCCCCATGGCGTTGACGTGCTCCTCCCGTGGTCATTTGCCCCAGCGGCGCTCCTGCCGCGAGGTGTCCTCCTGCTTCTCTTGCTTGTCCCTGCCGCGGTCATCACGGCACTGCTCGATGAGGTCCCGAGCCCGCTCGTCCGCAGTGATGTACTGGTCGGCTTCGCGGAAGAGCTGCTCGAAAGTGGTCGGAGCCTACTGTAGTATGGCTCTTAAGAAGGCCTCGTCGCGAGACCCCCGATAGAAGTCTTCAATCACCGCCGTCTCGGTGATATCGGGGATGCGATTCTGCATCGACTGGAACTTCTTCAGGTAAGAATGGAGAGATTCACCGTCCTTCCTCTTCACTGACTTGTGGTCCCACGGCTGCGCTGGCTTTTCTGAGAGTGATTGAAAGTTGGCGATGAAGCGGTCGCAGAAGTCCTTCCAGCTATCGATGCAGTCATCTCAAAGGTGATGGAGCCATTGGAGTGCGTCCTGCCCGAGTATGATCGGGAGGTAGGCTGTCATCATGTCTTCAGTCGCGCCGGCGGCGATAGCCGCAATAGAGTAGATGGCCAGCAAGGCGCGTGGATCCTGCTTGGCCTCGTATTTGTCGACGTTGGAGACCTTGAAGTTTGGCGGCCACTCTACCGCGCGGAGCTGGCTGGTGTTGACGGAGACGTCGAATGTGCCGCGTGGGGACAGGGCGCTCAGATGACCGCTGGGGCGCTCCTGGTCATTACAAGGCAGCGACGGAGGACGATGATTTCCCGACCATTCATGGACCGAATGGTGCGGAGCGGGGCCGTTCACCGATCCTGCAACCGAAGGAGCCCGTATGCCGGTGCCTCATTATAGGACGCCGTGGTGCTGGTCGTACTCTTCTTGCCGCTTAAGTTCTTCTTTGTGTCGCCACGCGCACGATGCCTCAATGTTGTGCTAAGCATCGCGGCGGCCATTGAGGTTGTGCCGCAGGTCACCAGGGGGTGGCTCGATGGGAGCTTCTAGTAGGAGGTAGTTTGCCGCCCGAGTGAGGATTTGGCGGTAGATTTCCCTATCAGGAGAGTCGGGGAGGCGGGTCGCGAATTGAGCAAGCACACCACCAGCTTGACTCAGAGTTTGCATGGCCTCGATAAATTCCGGCAGCAAGTTGTGCTCCAGTGGTGGTTGGCCGCTAGACTATCCGCGGTTGCGTCCACCCTGATTTTGTCCGTGCCCAGCCTGTGCTCCCAGGCGCTGGTGCTCCTGGATGCTCCGACGATTCCTCCACCTGGTATTTCGCTGTTGACGAAACTCACGCTCCTCTGGGGTCTCTCCCAGTTTGGATCCTTCGTCAAACGAGACCGGTAGAGTCGGGTCCCGCTCGCCGGCGTTGTGGTGATGGCGGATGTTACGAAGTCGGTTCCTCCGATGGTGTTCCTCGCGCCTCTACTGATCCTCTCCGGCCTCCGTTGATTCGTCTCGGAGACGTCATCGTCGATCACCCTGCCATCGATGACGAGAATCTCGGGGAAACAAATAGATGAATGCAAAGGCGAGTTAGCACCCTCGTCGAGGACCGTGGACAGCCCCCTTTCGAGTAAATCCTAGGGGCCAGCGCCATGAGCTCCGTGGTCGTAGCAGCCGTTGGCTCGGCCACGAGAGAGTCGGGGGAGGTGAGGGTGCAGATCATGTGCTTGCATGGGACCTCACGCCCTGTAGCATCCCTAATGCCGAGGACACTCCACTAGCTGGCTGAGCGTCCATCCGGGGTGGAGGTGATGGTGACCCCCAGACGGAGCCCAGTCAGAGGGACCTCCTCTTCATCCTCCTGAGACCGTTGTTGATGAAGTTCTGGTGCAGGCGTCATCTGAGCACTCCCGTTGTCGTTGAAGGGAGCCAAGGCACGGGACAGGGACCTCTAGTACACTGCGGCGCTGTTGAGAAGTCCTTGAGGAAACCAAGATGGGACCCAGTCCTCCGCATGGTTCGAGCCCAGGTGCGGTGAGCTCGTAGTTGCCGTGGACGCTGAGGCGCGAGGGAGCCCGGGGTGGTTGTCCCGGTGGGCCCCGCGCGGAGGGCGAGCCTCTTGCTGACTACCCCTCTCCCCCTACTGATCTCATTCTGGATCTGAGTTGGGGAGGCGGGAGAAGGAGTCCACCGCACTGGTGATGGTGCAGCGCTCAGCCGAGGTGGGGGTACTGATGTAAACCCATGCCCGGCTAGCGCTGCAATAGAGCGTTGCACGCCGAAGATTGGCTGGGGAGCCTGAGTTGGAGAGGGACGAGATGGCGCGCTCTGCATCGTGGCACGCCGCTGTCGAGCGGGAGCTGAATGAGCCAGCGCAGTTGGTGCAGAATGCTGTGGAGCAGAGGTATTTCGGGGTACCGGGGCCTGGGGACGAATCTGGTCAGCTCTTGGCGGTGCGACAGCAGGTGTGGGTCCTGACGCGGTCTTTCTCCTCCCTCAACTGATGTTGGTCCAGATCCTGGTCGAGGAGGTCGGAAGCGGGGTACGTCGGGTCAGAGAAGATGTAGTCGCCGCCCGGGATGCAGAAGCCAAAGTAGATTTAGGTCCACCCGGGACTACGACGATCCGCCGCAGGCCTAGGCTAGTTTGGGGCACTGAAGCGCGAGGGTGAGACGGTGCGGTGAGCATAGCACGGGGTGACCTAGATCTGTCGTAAGGCTGGGGTCATGGTGGTCGCAGATGGGAAGCTCTTCTGAGTCGGTGTGGCGCCCTTCTGGCTTCGCGCCTCCTCCAGTGCGTCGCTAATGCGGTGCAGATCGCCGTGCACGTCGACGATGAACGGGATAGATCCAAAATGGGTCATCATCCCAAGGGCGAGCTTAGCATTGTTGATGGTGGTGACGGCCATGGAGCTACCCATTGACAATGTTGCCGCCCCTACCAGGCGCGCCAACTGTCTGGGTTTTATATCGGCAGTACACCACGGGGAGTACCACGAGGTGCTGTTGAAGGTTATCAAGATCGTCGGTAGCTTGATGGTTCGTGCGATGCACGATGAGATACGAGATTTATATAGGTTCAGGCCGCCTAGAGGCGTAAAACCCTACGTCCTATTTGTTGCTGAGATTGGATTGCTTTGTGCTCAAGAGTACAGAAAATGCGTATCTAGCCTAGAGAATGGTGTGCCTTGAATGAGTCATAGGAGTCTCTAACCCACCTTATATAGGCTGACGGGTTCTAGGTATAGATGGCAATGGGCATGAAATACCCACCTACTCGCGGGCAACAAACCCGATGGGCAAGGATACGGGTGTGAGTTTACGCCCGATGGATATTTATTCACGGGCAAAGAAATTTAGCATCCGTCACCCGCATAAATGTCTGACATGTGGACCCCACATTGAGTATACAGTCTTCCCCCACTCCCCGTCTCCCCCAGGCAGCCGCCGCCACCTTCCCTATGACCCTGCCCCCCATCCACTTGGTGCCTCCACTCCCCAATCCGGTCCCCACTCTCCCCGCCAGCAGCGCCCTGTGCCAAGCTGAGCCCCTCGCCCCCTCCGACCGCCACGAGACCGCGGTGCCCCCAGCATGGCCGCGCCAAATGCCCAAGCCGAGCCCAAGCGCGGGAGCCGAGCCCGCGACCATGAGATCGCGGCGCTCCCGCGCCAACCGCGCCAAGCCGAGCCCGCGACCGAACGTCGACCTTGTGAACCATCCTCCGGTCACTTCTCCTCCGGTCCTTCCGTCCTCCATGACTCCTCCAGTCCTCTGTTCGTCCCATTACTCGACTGCTTGGGTAAGTGCCTACACCAACCCTAATATGCTACTTTCTTTCTTTGCATTGCTGATTTCTTAGATCTTGTGAAATCGATGTATTGTCCATGGCCATTAAGGTTAGATTTTTGTGAAATCGATGTTTCGCGGGCAAACGGACATTGCCCGCGGGCATTCAATGCCCGCGGATAATGGGCATGGGCACAGTTCTGTGCCCGTTGCAGGTGGTGGGCACGGGCGCGGGCACGGATATTTGCTCGCGGGCGCAGGTGTGTGAAGGTACTATCCGCGTGGATATTTCTTGTTGCCATCTATAGTTCTAGGGTTACAAGTCGATTTCCTTCCTAACCACTAATCCCACCATCTCCGGCGAACTGCCCCTTGGATCGTATACAAATCTCCACACGAGCCTTATCTGAACAGTTCGCTAGCTTTCCCTTGATCTTCAAGTCGTCACGCCATTCTTTGGGCCTAAGCCATCCAGCCGACCCATGGAACAGGCCGTCTGGTGTGCTTGGGCGCTCCAATGGCCCATGTACAGAATCCGTGCCATGAGGCCCTAGGGGATATCTGTCCCCCCACAGGCGACGGTTGCGAGGACCTCCGCGTCGAGGGAAGAAGAAAGCATGTTATGCTACACACACACACATATATAGTGTGCGCGTGCGTGCGTGTGTATATTTGGAAAGAATCCTTTTTGTACATCATAGCTGGTAGTGAGATCTGTCAGAAATATATGCCTTATCATCTTGTCACTTATTACTGAAAAGGAAAAATAATAAGTGAATTATACACAGGCATTAAGTATGCTTGCATGCTGGATTGAAGATCCAGACTCAGAGGCGTTCAAATGCCATATTGCACGAGTATATGATTATTTGTGGGTTGCTGAAGATGGCATGAAGATGCAGGTAACCATTGATTGTTCTTTTTTCAGTAATGAAGTATCTCTGTTGCTCTTGTATATGTCCCATTTCTTGCTAGTTCCTCACACTCCATTAAGACAACTACTACACATCAACAAATATGTCCACATTTACATTTTATTGGTGTTGTCGGCTAGTAGTTTTAGCAAGTTCAATTAGCTCTTTATGAGTTTACAAAGTATAGAACATTTCATTCATTTTTTTTTTTGGATTCTTGCACTGAATCACTACCAATCCCTATCTACTCTCAAAGAAAACTCGTTGAATGTAGTAATACTCAGTGAAGATAAAGGTACATAAAAAGGATCACAAGGAAGAACTTTACTCGAAGCTGGATGTTCACTGACAGTAGCTGGATGTTCACCGACAGTTACGAGTTATTGACTGCCTAGACACATGTAGCTTTCCTATAGAAGCCTCATGTGGCATAAACTAGCTGTGTTTGGCATTAAAATGAATTACTATTTATAATAGAGTTGTGTGAAGTACAGCATTAGCACCCCTGATTCATAGTAGGGTCACGACTTCTCAGGCCCTGATCATGATGTTTCAGATTTCACCTGATGATATTCTCCGCAGATTTACGATGGAAGCCAGGTGTGGGACGCTGGTTTCACAGTTGAGGCCCTATTGGCTACTGGCCTTATCAAAGAGCTTGGACCAACTCTTAAACGAGCACATGCGTTCCTTAAGAATTCACAGGTACATGCAAAAAAAAGAGGCCTCAATTTTAGTTCACAATATCTATTATATTTAGTGTTACTTAATTATAACAAGCTATTTTCACTATGGAATTGAAGTTGCTTGAAAATTTCCCTGGAGATTTAAACTACTGGTACCGCCATATATCAAAAGGTGGATGGACATTTACTACCGCTGATGATGGTTGGCAAGTTTCAGATTGCACAGGAACTGCACTAAAGGTGATTAATTAAGTCTTATTTGTTACCAATGAATATGGTCTATGATGTACAATTTTAATTTCTTTCAATATCCTATCAAACACCTTTTGTATTTGTTCATTTGTTGATAACAATGTGTAGCTTTAATTTGTACCATTGTTTCTCCGGTCATCACTACTATGTAATTAAATCTAATTAAAAAAGCAACGCCTGGGCACTAGGTGAGGTGCACCATCTCGCCTAACAACTAGGCATTTTCTGTAGGCTTTTCCTTAGAGATGTGTTGGGCTTGATGAATGCATGAAAAAGCATTATGATTCGGATAGATAAGCTCCAACCATTTTATTCATTGATGCACATTGACATTGAAAGTTTGTTTAATGTGCTAGGCATCAGAATAATCTATCACAGAAAGAATAAATTCCTAGCAATGCCTAGACGCTAGGCAGAGCTCATCCCCCTGCCAAGTGCTTTAGTGCTTTTAAATTAAGTATTTAATATAATGTTATTATACTAAAAATAATTTAGAAATTTGAGAATATCATTAATTGTATTGGCGTTATCTATTCTGGGTTGTGACAGGGAGGGAGGAAGAACATGATCATAGTAACATATATGAATTCATCTACACACTTTTTTTTGCCCTACAAAGTTTATGTTCACTTCTTATCATCTAAATTAATACTATACAGTTTGGCAAGTTAGTTAAAGACTTGACAAAACTGAAGTTATATTAGAGTGGCTTACAGGCGGTAAGCTTATTGATGTTAGTTCTGGATCCTCACATGATTCAAGATGATGAACCAACTGCGTTCTCAATGTCTTATATACTGTGAATAATTTTGCATGTTGTTTTTATCCCTAACGAATTTCTATGATGTCTTTTAAATTTAGTTAATGGCATAATTTTTCGAGAAATGTAAAGTCACAATTTTTCTTGCATGTAGGCATGTCTATTATTATCAAATATTTCTCCAAAAATCGTCGGTGAACCCATAGAAATAGATAGACAATATGATGGTATCAATTGTCTAATGTCTTTCATGGTAAGCAAAGCTAAAACCCATCTCTTGTATTCTACCAAGATTTAATTTGTACCACAATTTTTATTTCATGTTGAGAACATATTTTTTGGGACGTGCGTACTCACTATCAAGTTGTTGGAACAATGGATACAATGGAATGACAAAACATTTATTCTTCATTTTTACTAGATCACAAGTTTTTTGATATTGTGCTACAATGCTAATAGGATTGTTACAATGATTGAAAAGTGCCAATTATACTTTCAGAATAGCTGATAAGTATCGATGGTACTTTCAGGATAATCGATAAGTACCAATGGTACTTTCGTACAATTACAAATGTGGAATATTTTTATGCCCTTTAAATTATTAAAAATTTTAAAATTGGTACTAGGCCCACGTTTTTTGGTACTGGTCACACTCATTGGTACTTCTTGAATAGTATTTTCTAGTTTTGAAACCATTGGATCTCATAAAATGGAAGGCTGATATTAATCCCAATCATTATAAAACTTGTAATATATAAGACCTTTGTAATTCATTTTTGTCAAACATAACATAAGGACCGTAATCCAACTTTTTTTGAACAAGCAATCCAACATATTATCGTCTTATAAGGATAATAATTCTAGAACTATATATGGAACATTTTTATTTGACGTGGCATGTGCTTTATTGATATCCACAGAATGATAATGGTGGCTTTTCGGCATTTGAACTCGTAAGGTCTTCAACATGGCTGGAGGTTGGAATTTTGAATTTATAGGATCCTACTTTTTGTGTTATTATGCATGCATATTTTCCAATGTATACAGTTGCTTTACCATGCTTTCATCAGTAAATATGAGCTTGAAGATAGAAATAGAGATGAATCCATGATTTATGCTTATAAATAAACATGAGACAAAAACAGTAAGTAATGTATCCCTTATATACAAGATAGATTTGTTAGGTGTACAAGAACAACCGCAGAATATCTCTAATTGTACTTAGCTTAATTTAGAAAAAGCATGATGGCATACAAATTTAACAAATGGTGAAATTAAGTACTCCACGTTAAAACTTCAGATCTACCTGTTTTGTACATGCTTGCATTGCTGAAAATGCACATCTATCTATGTACGTGCTTTCAATCAATCTGACAACATTTGTGTATTCTGAAAAATTGGAATTCAGTATATTAATCCTGCTGAAGCATTTGGGCGTGTAATGGTTGAATACCCGTAAGATGCTACAACCCTTGAGTTCTTACATTCTTTTTCTGCCCAAAATAAGAAAAACTACAACCATATGCAACTGAATTATTTATCAGGTATGTTGAATGTACATCATCATCAATCCAGTGTCTAGCACTGTTCAAAAAACATAACCCTGAGCACCATAAGGAAGAGGTGGAAAATTGTATCAGCAAAGGTGCTAAATTCATTGAGAATATTCAAAGAACAGATGGTTCATGGTTGGTATGGACACCATGCATATATAATTACGAATATCACATGGTGATTATATATAATATCTAATCAACTTTAATTATTCCAAACCTGTGTTATGACAGGTATGGCTCTTGGGGAGTTTGTTTTACTTATGGCACATGGTTTGCAGTGGTGGGGTTAGTTTGTGCTGGCAAGACATTCACGAATAGTGCTACAATCAGAAAGGCGTGTGATTTTCTCTTGTCAAAAGAACTTCCTTCTGGCGGCTGGGGAGAGAGCTATTTATCAGCTCATAATGTGGTAATTTACCATTTTGATTAAAGCTAATATATTTATTTAGGAGTCAGGATTTGCTGTAGCTAATTTTTGTAATTAGGTGTTTCTATGAAACTTTTTTGTCGAGTCATAATTGAGAGTACAACAACAGTATAACCGACAGCCTGATCAATGACCATATTCTATCTTGCATTCAATTAGGTTTACACAAATCTTAAAGGAAATCGACCTCATGGTACGCACACTGCATGGGCCATGCTCGCACTACTTGATGCAGGACAGGTCTAGTTTTTTGTTTTATTTTTTAGCTTGCAGATTTGGTGCAATGTGGTCATTTGCAACAGAAACTAATTCATCATGTTGTTATAGGCTGAAATAGATCCAGCACCTTTACATCGAGGAGCAAGGGTTTTGCTCGATTTACAATTAGAGGATGGAGAATTTCCACAGCAAGTAAGTAAACCTAATACCATCGAAGTTAGAAGGTAGATTTATTGTCTCAATGGGATAAGGCAAGACATATTACTAATGTGCAAAGTAGTTTCATGGAAAAACAAGCATATTGCTTGGTTATACCTAACTATTCTTGATGTACTAATCTCAGCTTCAGCGAAGCAAATTTGTAGAGATCTCCCAAATAGCATTTACAATAATGCCAATATGACACAATATATTTCACTATTATATTCTTGTTGGGGTTAAATCATTAATTAAACAGTGTGGACTAAATTCTTTGGTTGGGTTGCTGATGGATTTCCATATATTTGGCTTCACCAATACTTCTATGGCTTGATTTCATAGTACGAGGATTGCAATGCAATTCCTTTGAAAAATGGAAGCTATCCTTCATTGCAAGCCTGTTCGAATACAAACCTTATGAAAAGTTACATGGCACATGAAGAAGGCATCATCATCATCATTTTAAGAACCATCGTACCAAACTCGATAGCCATGATGTTCAATTTTCATAAACGCGAATCTAATTATTGACCCGTAGCGTTCAATTTTCTATTGTGTATCAAAGAAAAATCTAAGAGTTTAGAAATAGACGGTACCACGGTACCGATACCAAAAATGGTAGGATCAGTATTCAAATTTTATTTTTTTTAATTTCACAAAGGACATAATGGCCTTTAAAATTTTAAAAATAGTGATACCGTCCGGTACCGGGATACCTTTCCAACTACCGTAAAATCTCTCAAATGTTTCAAACATTCCTCTCGTACCAATCAAACACACAAATATATGGTACTAAATAATGTAAATCAAAGTTCAATGAAACTAATTCCTTGGAAATAGATTGATAGGCGTGTTATGATATCAGCCAATCTCCATGTTTATTAACCAAATGGACCTGAAGAGAAGTCTGAATAGGTAGAATAGAGTTCGTCAAACGTTAATCTATTCTATTAATATATTCAGGTGGGATGCTCACCCCTATAGGCAGTAAAAAAAAGGTAAAATAATACTGAAGTAGAAAAATTGTTGTGACGTGAAGTTTAGTAATGGATGAGTACGGTTCCATTTTCATATATAGAATCAAAATTCATTGATTATGTGAAGCATATATTTGTCTCCTAACCATGGTACACCCTCTTGGCTACACCACAATTTTCATGAGTAAACAAACATTTCTCTTTGAGATATTTTAGTGTCTGCCAACCATACCACAACTAGAATAATACAACATTATTGATAATACAAATTTTACGGTCGTTGAAAAAAAAAGAAGATAATCCATCTGAGGAGATCAAGCGGTTTAGAAATAGACGGTAATACGGTACCAGTACTGGTTGGTACCAAATAGATGGGTCCCGTACTAAAACTGGTGGAACCGGTATCCATATTTTTTATTTTAATTCCACAAATGGCATAATGACCTTTAAAAATTAGAAAAAATAATGGTACTGTCTGGTACCGGTGGTAGCTTTTCGATCATCTCTCAAATGATAATATAGCCTCTTGATCTTTACTGGTATGTGTAAATAGTATACAAGTGAAGTGTTGTGTGCTGTTCATATACACATATTTTGCATTATATAGAAAATGTGGAAGTGTTGTGTGCTGTTCATATACACATATTTTGCATTATATAGAAAATGTGAGATGCCATAGGTGAATCGTTTTTATTGGAAATAACAGTACAAATGTAACTTTATCCAATAAAGGAAATCTTATTTCTAACACATTTGTTTTAGGCAAACTGTCACTTTTCATTTATGATTCCTTGCCAAGTTACAATATTCAAATATATTCATCACTATATATTATACTGTCACCAACAGGAAATCATCGGAGTTTTTCTCCAAACTGCCATGGCCAGTTACTCCCAGTATAGAAACATATATCCAATATGGGCTCTCACTAAGTACCGCCGTCGAGTGCTTCTTGCAGACAAGAAATAAAGCATATGATTTGAAATCGTACAGCCTGCACTAGGCATGTGTAGGTTCCAGAAACAGCAGTCTGTTTTCTCTTTACATGTATATTATATTTCCCTTAAACTTTATTGCAAACTTAGTTATTTCTAAAATAACATCACGTTTAATCGTGAGTAGCAGTTCTGGCTCCTTTCTTTATTTGTAATAAAAAATGGAACCTATATAGTGCTGCTTGTATGCTTCCTTGTGGTTCCAGGTGCTTTGCAACATGCATTATCCCATCAACTTTCCTATTATGCGCTATTTAGTTGTTTTTATACAAAAGATATTCCCTTTGTCAACTACTACAAAAGTGCACTGTAGGAGCGGTGGAAGAGGCCTTTGTAGGATAGGTTTTGGGAAGCGCTCCTACTCGTGGGCTCCTGCTGTGCATCCACTGTAGGAGCGGTTTTAGGACCGGTCCAATAAAGGGCTTAGCAGGAGCGATGGAGGTTAAGAACCGCTCCTGCTAAGGTCCTTACATGAGCAGTGCTGAGATTCTTTGCGAGAGCGATTCTTAAAATGAGCCGCTCCTGCTAAGATACTCAATAGGAGCGATTTGTGTTTTCCACCGCTCCTGCTAAATTGAAACGGCCCCACTATTTCTTTCCCGCCATAATTTTAAAAAGCCCTATGTTTTTGTTTCCCGCCAATTTCGCAAGTGATTTGTTTTCGAAATCGTATGGATTGCAATGTATTGCTTCGGCTATTTCTTGAATCCTAATGATATAAAATATATAGATCGTATATTAGGAGTATATTAGGAGCCCTGGGCTGTATCGGAAGCCCTACCCACCCAACCGGACGACCCGACCAGGTGGTCCACGCACACCACCTAGTCTACCTGACCGCTCCCGCCTGGTCGAACCGCCCGCACATTACCCGATCCATCTGGTCCACCCACTCCACCCAATCCCAATCGCACGCAAAACCTAACCGCTCCCATCCCCATTCGCTGCTGCCGCCTCCCGCCACTCACCAGCCGTCGCCGCCGATTCCCGATCCTCACCGGCGCCGATTGTGTGGCGGCCTAGGAGATGGGGCGGCCCTCTCTTAGCCCAGTGGCGAGGCAGCGGTGGCCAAGGCTAGCTTCCTCCGCGGTCTGGCAGGCGCGGCTACCGCGGGGGAGATAGGGCAGCTTGTGGTGGGCCACATGGCAGATCCAGTGGTGCTGCTGCACGGGAGCGAGCTCACTTTCCCTCCACTCGGCGGTGGCGGTGCGGCAGAGCGCGACTTCATTGTGAGGAGATGCTTCACCTACGGTGCGGACGAGGATCTTGACAGTGGTGCCGCATCGTCACTGAAGGGCCGGTCCGTCCGTGAGATCCTCATAGCGGCTGTGGCCCTGGCACAGATTCATCATATAGATCGACGCACATCCAACTTCGGTGGCACCCAAAGGCGGCAATCATAACTGAAGGCTGAAACAACCCGGATTCCGCGATGCCGAAACCCAAGCCTTTTCTCATTGCGATAGTCCCCGGATACACATAAGCTATCGCAATTCATATGTTTCAATCGGTATCACATCCGTAGCTTTGAATATTATTACTTTTTTACAATATTAGCCTAAGCCGGTACAAGGTCCAACAGGACTAAACATTCGTACATCCAAGATCAAAGTATAGATTGCGGAAGGCAGGTTTTCGAGTCCATCTCCACAGGCATCCTTGAGCGTAGCACAGCAACCTCCATTGCACCATCCGTAGAACTAGGCATGGGTCACCCGACCCGAGCAACCCGACCCAACCCGCCCAAAAAAAACCTGACCCGATCCGACCCGAGTAACACGACGGGCGGGCGTAGGTCGTATGTTTTGACCCGCAACAATCGACGAGTCAAGCACGGGCCATGATATTTGACCCAAAACCCAACCCAACCCAAAAAAACCCGACCCAAGGCCAAAAAAACCCGACCCAACCCGAGAAAAACCCGACCCGATGCGTCCGGAGAACGTGCATGGGCCAACCCGACCCGACCCAGCGTTAGGCGCGGGTCGGATACGGGCCATCATACATGACCCGTGGCCCGACCTCAACCCGACCCGAACCCGACCCGACCCGACGTTTGATCAGGTCTAACCATCCATCGTAGGAATGGTCGTCATCCAGCTCATCTCCAAAACCTGCGCGCTAGAACGCAGGCCACCCTGAGACACTCCCCTAAGCGGCAGCATATAAAGTAAAGGGCTAGCTCAAATGGAAGGCTCTAGGCTTCCTATGCGAGCAAAAATATGTATAATATAATCCAGATTATCATATCATTGTTCCATTCGGGAATTCGGTCACACGACCAGTTCCCCTGCTCATCACTCATGCCAACACATACACACCTCGCCACCAAACACCTCTTCCATAACATCCACTCATTATACTACATCTGCGGCAAGGACAGCTCCCACCCGTCCAAGCCTCATCGGCCGCAGCCGGGTTCCAAACACTCGAGGGAGAAGAGAAAAATCCCATGCTAGATGAAGTGAGTTCGCTCTTGGGTCGTCCTTGACCATGGACGTCGGCTATACATTATAGATTTTACACTCTGCAGAGGATGTTGTACATCTGTACCCACACGAGGTGGAACGAGGGCAATGCGTCTGCTGCCCCAGGTCCACCTCACCAACGGATGATCTCCCCTTCATGGCACCCTCTTGCTTTCCTGAGCTAGAAAACTGTGCGGATACATAACCACCGCATTCTCAGAACTGTGAGCTAGAGTAATCCGGGGCCCCATAGGTCGATTCTATCAGGGGCATGTCATTACTATGCAGAACCCACCAACACCCCCTAACAGTATCGCCTTACGCCTACAGTCCAGGTGCCTTTCAGGGAAGATCATGAATCGGGCCTAAGGTCGTATGGTATGCACGTGTCATAGTCCAAGATGCTATCACTCCTACTCAGTCCTTAATTGGTGAGAGCAAGCCTTCCATGGATCGGTTGCCACCTTCTGCGGTAGGACCGCGCACCTCCAAACACCTCTCTACACTCTGAAGAGAGTTCTAGTATCTCCCATAAATTCCGTGCCGTCACCCGCCGATCCCATCTCACACACCATCTCGCTCTCAAACAACCCACTTCGCACACGCCAAGAGTAGAATATCCCACCACATATCACCCAATCTCACATCAAGCTCATTTTATTTAGTTGCAGCAGTATAGTGGTGGTAGTATAGCAAGCAAGGTGTAGTGGCTAAATGGAAGTAGGCTACCTATTTTAGGTTGATATAGCAAGCATGATCATAATTAAAGCAATAGCAGCATATTTGCGTGCCTATAGGTGAAGAAGCAGGGAAGTGTCTGAATGGTGACCTGGAGTAGAGCTGATTGCTCTCAAGCTGCGTAGCTACCCACGTCTTCATGAACTCATACCTCCGATGCGCGTCCTGAGTCTCCAACGTTGCCCACACAACTTGGCGCAAGCAACAAAACAAAGAAACAAACACAACATAAGAACTAAGCAAACACATAGCAAAATAGAGATCAGGACGATGAAAGGAATGGATCGAATTATGGTTAATGGGTGGAACTGGAATTAGTGGGTTAGTCGATAAGAGTTGCAAGTTGGATGAAGTGATATCGACCAAGTCCTTGGAAGCAAGAGGTGTCGATGATTAAGGCGGAATTATGTGAGTGAAGTGATTCATGAATGTGTCGGGACAAGGCATACTAGCCACTAGTGATGCGAGAGAAGTCTCATATCACCCTTCCATGAGATATCACCAGAGATATTAATCATTGATTAAGATGATATGTGCGTGTTAATCGAAAGGTGTAGCTAAACTAGCAACGCTAATTATTACCAAGGCATGAATGGGATGGCTTAATTTAGATTATTCAAATTGGGTCGGATAGAATCCGGATCTGAACCAATTAGTAATAATGAACTAGCGACTGAAACCACTCAAGTTAAATCCACCACACAGGAAGCCATGCGTGGAAACCATTGGTCGCGCTTAGAGAATAAAAAAGATGATGGTAGGAATGCGAGCTATGGCCGAAGCGAGCAATCGCTCGGGGCCATGTTGTCATGTGTATGTTAGAAATGAATTGGAAGTGACAACTACGGCCAAGGCGAACTAGAGCTCGAGGCCGTACGCAAACGCGTGTGTCCGATTAAATGTGTGATGAGCAAAGGCAGTGGCGAGCGAGAGCTCACAGCCACGCACCGCTGAACGAGTGCGTGATTAAGCGATTGGGAGACGCACATCGGATGTGACGAGCGAAGGTTCGTGGCCGTGCACGAACGAGTGAGCTGACTAGATTCGGAGCCTTGGCGATGCTACGAGTGCAGCCCGTAGCAGCCAGAGAATCGTGGTCGTACTTATGTTCTAGATACTAGGAAAGTTAGAAATTTCAGTAGCATAACAACTGAACCGAGTGATAACTCACGGCTCATGCATGCCGTAAGAGTAGATTGGATGAGCGTGTGGTACACGATTACGTCCACGGCGTGTGTGCCAGTGGCGTATCGTGACAGCCCGAGGGAAACGTGCCCTGCAAGAGAACGCGGCTCGAAGGCCAGACAGGCATGTTTATAAGATAAGGCTCATCGGCACAACGCCCAGACAACGGCAGGCACTAGGTTCATCGGCTCGATGGCCGGCATCACAAGAGCACGGCGATGTCGTGTCAACTCACCTAGGGCTTGTGGCAGGAAGAAGGCTCTTTGCAGGAACGTGGTGACGCCGTGACGACTCGACGCCGCCCCCGGGAGCGGTTCGGTCCATGGTCGTGGTTGTAGCAGATCCCATCCTCGGCGTAGAAAAGGTGTGAGATCGAGCACAAGATTGATATACGAGTGGAATTGCACTAGGAGCGAAGTGCTCACCATTACAGCGAACTCTCGAGCATTTGGTGGGCAACAAAGGCACAACCTATGCAGGGTGAGGAGGCAGGGCCGGTGGTGGAGACTCTGTTGGTTGCATCACCTCAAGCAAACACACAGAAGGTGTGAGATTGTGCAAATCTCAGTGAATGGCATCGAATTGAACTAGGATATGGAACACACCTTTGGGACATACACCCGAACACATGGTGGGTGCCAAGGTTGCAGCTTGGGCATATATAGAGAGGTGTCTTGTTACTGCTGTCCTGTTGGTCATTTCATCGAACAGGTGTCGAGCACCAAGGAGATGGAGGGATGGCCTGCAGGGAGGAGCAGAGGGGCGCCGCTGGAGCTGGAGTTGGAGCCCACCGGTCCATGAAGGGGCTTCTGCCAAGGGGGATGAGGAGGCCGGCGATCGGAGTTGGAGAGGGGTCGTAGAGCTTGGAGCAGGAGAGGGCGCTGGCTTGCTGCTGCTGCTGCTTGGAGGCGCCAAGGGAAGGTGCTTCTCGGCGCCGGTGCGGACGAGCGGAGGAGGGCAGCAGCCTTGGTGTTGCCGGAGCGAGAGGCGGGGAAGGCGCCGGAGTTGGAGAGCTCGCCGGCATCCTGCTGGTCGGAGGAGGAGGCGCCCATGGAAAGGGCTGCTGCTACTGGTGCCTGAGGTGGAGGAGCAGCCGGATTTGGGGCCTGCTTGACTTGCGCTAGGAGGAGGCAGAGGAACCTGGGAGGTGGAGGCGCCATGGGGCAAAGGAAGGGAACTGCTGCTGCGTGGCCATGGGAGGTGGAGGAGCTCGGTGGGGAGAGGCTGCGCCATGGGAGGTGGAGAGGGGCTCTTGCTGCGCGTGGAGGCAGAGGGGAAAGAGCAGTGAGAGGGGCGCCACGGCTGCTGCTGCTGCTTGCGTGTGGAGGAGTTTATAACTATTTTACCATTGTGAAAGCGTGGTTTCGTTATTTTACCATTCTCGCTTCGCTCTTTTACCATTCTCAAGCATAGTATCATTACTAGAATACCATTTACAGTAATTCTACTCGTTTTAGCCAATTTTTTGGAAAATAAACATGGTGACTTGACCATATTGCCCCTGACCAAATCAATGTTTCTTCTCGCTCTCTCCCAAACTCGAACACGAGAGTCCAGACTGGACTCGCTCGGTCGCTCCTGGTCCCGGAGTCCTGCTCCCGCCGCCGCCCCTACCCCCGCCGCCGCCTCTTGTGCCGCCGGCCCCTCTCTCGCCGCCCCTGCCCGCCGTGCACCGCCCCTGCCCCCGCGCTGCGCGCCGCCCTCACCCGCCGCGCGCCGCCCTCTGTCGCCGCCCCTGCCCGCCGCGCACCGCCCCTGCCCCCGCGCTGCGCGCCGCCCTCACCCGCCGCGCGCCGCCCTCTGTCGCCGCCCCTGCCCGCCGCGCACCGCCCCTGCCCCCGCGCTGCGCGCCGCCCTCACCCGCCGCGCGCCGCCCTCTGTCGCCGCCCCTGCCCGCCGCGCACCGCCCCTGCCCCCGCGCTGCGCGCCGCCCTCACCCGCCGCGCGCCGCCCTCTGTCGCCGCCCCTGCCCGCCGCGCACCGCCCCTGCCCCCGCGCTGCGCGCCGCCCTCACCCGCCGCGCGCCGCCCTCTGTCGCCGCCCCTGCCCGCCGCGCACCGCCCCTGCCCCCGCGCTGCGCGCCGCCCTCACCCGCCGCGCGCCGCCCTCTGTCGCCGCCCCTGCCCGCCGCGCACCGCCCCTGCCCCCGCGCTGCGCGCCGCCCTCACCCGCCGCGCGCCGCCCTCTCTCGCCGCCCCTGCCCGCCGCGCACCGCCCCTGCCCCCGCGCTGCGCGCCGCCCTCACCCGCCGCGCGCCGCCCTCTGTCGCCGCCCCTGCCCGCCGCGCACCGCCCCTGCCCCCGCGCTGCGCGCCGCCCTCACCCGCCGCGCGCCGCCCTCTGTCGCCGCCCCTGCCCGCCGCGCACCGCCCCTGCCCCCGCGCTGCGCGCCGCCCTCACCCGCCGCGCGCCGCCCTCTCTCGCCGCCCCTGCCCGCCGCGCACCGCCCCTGCCCCCGCGCTGCGCGCCGCCCTCACCCGCCGCGCGCCGCCCTCTGTCGCCGCCCCTGCCCGCCGCGCACCGCCCCTGCCCCCGCGCTGCGCGCCGCCCTCACCCGCCGCGCGCCGCCCTCTCTCGCCGCCCCTGCCCGCCGCGCACCGCCCCTGCCCCCGCGCTGCGCGCCGCCCTCACCCGCCGCGCGCCGCCCTCTCTCGCCGCCCCTGCCCGCCGCGCACCGCCCCTGCCCCCGCGCTGCGCGCCGCCCTCACCCGCCGCGCGCCGCCCTCTCTCGCCGCCCCTGCCCGCCGCGCACCGCCCCTGCCCCCGCGCTGCGCGCCGCCCTCACCCGCCGCGTGCCGCCCCCGCCCAACGCCCGCGCGGTGCCTCCAGCCGGTCCGCACGCCTAGCCCAACGCCCGCGCGACGCCTCCCGCCGTCCCAGCACTTCTGTCTCCGGTGAGAGTACTCCTGTGAAGGAAAACCCTAGGATTCAAGATCTGAGGCAATGGATGATTCTTCTGCTGTAAGGTATGCCTTGTACTCGTGGATCCCTCCATGTCCCTCAATTTGTGTGGAGTACTCATTAGTGTGTGTGGACATGCTAACCTGTAGGTGATTTGTGGTAGTGACATAGATCGAACTAACATATTTCTATTCCATCCCCTATTCTCCAGGCTCAATGGGGAGCCTGAGCTGACTGTAGATGGTATGGAGGTCGGTGGTGCTATTGTCCCTCACCTAGAGCAGGCAATATCAGAAATTGATTGGGATACACTGCAAATCATGGAGAGCCAAGATGATGAGGGAAGGCTAGAAATTGTAGATGAGGACCAGTTGTATCAACTTTTGGGTTTGAGAGATGATGCAACAGAGTGGAATTATGCCGATGCTAACAATCAGGGTGACAATGAGGGTAACACTGCTGCTGTTGATGAAGGGGCTGCTGTTGATGAAGGGGCTGTTGTGGATGAAGGCAATACTGAGTGTGATACTTTTGATGCAGCTATTACTGTAGATGATTTTGTTCCAGGGGAGAGGGTAATGGTGCATGACCCAAATAATCCCATCATGGATATTGGCACTGTATACCCAAGCATGGAGGAATTTAGGTTGGCTATGAGACAGTTCGCCATTAAACGTGAGTTTGAGCTGAAGATCACTGCAACCGACAAATCTCGATTTATTGGTGATTGTAAAGAACCAGGGTGCAATTGGCATATTGTAGGTCGTCCACAAGTAGATGGGAAGTCTGTTATGGTATTAACTTGGGATATCATCATGCTTTTGTCCTATTCCATACTTATTGCATACTTATTTGACTCTATGGTTGGCTGTTTGTGTTGTAGGTTACAGCGTTGATGGATGAGCACAAGTGTATGTCAAGTGCGAGAAGGAAGACAACTACACCTACTAGCTCGTGGGTTGCTTCAAAAGCTATTCCACACCTCAGGAAGGACTCAAGCATGACAACTAAAGAGTTGAGAAATAAGTTACAGGACGAGCACAACTGTGAGATTAGCTACGACACTATTTGGAAGGGCAGGCAAAAGGCTTTGAAGCAGGTCCATGGTTCCTGGGAGGACAGCTTCCAGTTGTTGTTCAATTGGAGAGAAGAGGTTATGAAACGGTCACCGGGCAGTGTGATAGAGATTGACTTAAAGGTACAGGATGGTAACTTCTATTTCCATAGGTTTTTCTGTGCACTCAGGCCTTGCATTGATGGGTTCCTAGAGGGATGTAGACCATATCTTAGCATAGACTCCACTGCACTTAATGGTAGATGGAATGGTCATCTAGCTGCAGCCACTGCAATTGATGGTCATAACTGGATGTATCCAGTTGCGTTTGGTTTCATAGATGGTGAAACAGAAGAAAATTGGGCTTGGTTTATGAGACAACTTCAAAAGGCAATAGGACATCCTCCTGTGCTTGCTATCTCCTCAGATGCATGCAAAGGCCTAGCAGCAGCGGTTAAGGCTGTCTTCCCTTATGCAGAACATAGGGAGTGTTTTAGGCATCTAATGCAAAACTTCATAAAAAGATATGGAGGTGAAGTTTTCACAAATATGTATCCTACAGCTAGAGCATATAGACCTAAAGTGTCCCAATATTTCTACAATAAAATGGCGGAAGCCTCCTCTGAGGCAATGGAGTGGATAGAAAAGAATCATAAGTTGAAGTGGAAGAGGAGTTCCTTCAACCCTGCTGTTAAGTGTGACTATGTAACAAATAACCTTGCAGAGGTCTTGAACAACTGGATTAAAGATTGGAAGGACCTACCTATTTGTGAGCTTGCAGATAAGATTAGAGAGAAAATAATGATTTTGTGGAGGAAGAGGAGGATGATAGCACAAAAGCTTCATGGCAAGATCCTTCCAGCAGTCATACATCAACTTAAGGCTAGAACAAGGGGGCTAGGACACTTGACTGTAGTGAAAGCTGATTCTTTTTCTGCTGAGATATGGGACAACACTACTACCCATAACAGGCATGTTGTGAAGGCATACTTGAGAGAGTGCACATGTCTTGAATGGCAGCATACGGGAAAGCCTTGCCAACACGCTTTGGCATTGATTTCAGCACAGGACAGCAGCCTTGTGAACATGGAGGATTTTGTCGATGAGTGCTATTCGGTGGAAAGGTTTAGAAATGCATACAAAACAATAATTGAGCCGATTCCGGACAGAACACAATGGCCTGAAGTGGACTTGCCTTTCTTGGTTGGAGCACCGCTACATAAAAGGGGTCCAGGAAAGTACAAGAAATTAAGAATTAAAGGAGTCCTGGAAGGCGGCAGCGGTGGTAAATCAAAAAAGACAGCCAAGCAGGATGCAAACGATGTTGACAAGGCTGCTGCAGAAGAGGCACTTAAGGAAATTAAAGAGGCTGAGAAAGGAAAGAAGAAGATGATTAGAGGGAAAAGGAGATGCAAAAGATGCGGAGAACTTGGCCACGGCGAAACTAGCTACAAATGCGTACTTAATGGCACCAAAAAAAGGCTAGTGATACTCCTTTTTGTTTATGTTGCCCACTTAATGCAATATGTTAACATTAATTTCTGGTGTAATATGTGCAACTGGCAGGAAATGAAAGCCACGCAAGAACACAACCAAATATGGAGAGAATGCCAAAGTGCCTACCAAAAAGAGAGGAAAAAAGCATAATCCTGCAGAGGTCTCTCTCTTGTCCTTAAACTAAATTCCTAGTGCATACCGATATCAATCTAATATTAAGTCTTAAAATGCAGGAAGCTGCTGGTGGCAGTTCTACAATGCAAGATGTTGCAGAAAGTGGTGATCTTGACATGATGCCTACCGCTCCTGAAATCATCCCAACAATCATCCCAACAAGAGAGTCCATATTTGAAAACAGTCCAAGAAGAGTGACAAGAAGGTGGGTCAGTTTCCCTTTCATGTTAGATTTTTTATGCAAAATATCCTAACTGATCTTTCTCTAACTAACCTAACACATCCTTCTCTAACTTTGATGCAGCCGTTTAGCTATGTTGTTGGGAGAGAGCACACAGAGAGACAAGACACCTCCAAAGAAGCTGACACCAAGGAAACTTAGAATCAACTAATCTGGAGGCCTAGCTTTTTTTTATGTACCTGCATCTGGGCTATGATAAATAGCTTTTATTTATCTATAACTAAGACCACATGTATGTGGCATGCTATCATTTGGTGACTTGTGAACTCACTTCTGAGATGTGAACAAGCTGTCCATGCTTGCTGGTTATTGGATTGAGCTAGAGAACTTATGAACCTTACAGTAGCTATGTTGTCCCTAATGTGCTGCTGCCATTTTATTACTTGTGCATCTTTTATTTGCATAGTGTTTGTCTCCATTATCTCACTGTCAAAGGGGTTGGACAGCAGCAGAAGGTGAATGAAACGTAAGGTCTCAGGGGCAATATGGTCAAGTCACCATGTTTCTTTACCAAACAGTTGGTTAAAAAGAGTAAAATTGCTGCAGATGGTATTCTAGCGATGGTACTATGCTTGATAATGGTAAAAGGGCGAAGCCCATTTGAAGAATGGTAAAATGGCGAAGCCACGCTTTCATAATGGTAAAATGGCTATAAACTCCGTGTGGAGAGGGAGCAGCAAGAAGAAGAGCAGGAGGGTGGCGGCGGAGAATTTTTGGGGAAAAGGAGAGAAAACGAGGGATGAGATATTTATTGAACCCGGTTAGAGTTAGATAGATGGGTTTTTAGATGTGGTTTGGGTTATGGGCTAAGATGGACTGGGAAATAAATTAGATAGAATTTATTTTAGAGTTCAAAGTATAGATGAATTAGATTGATTTTTGGATCCGAATTAATTTACAAAGAAACTAATTTGAAGATCCGAGAACTGGTGTTATTTCGACACGCCGGATGGTTGAGATATTTAACCATGAAATAAATTCGCTGAGAATTCATTCCGAGGTTTCTAATCTTGCGATTTTGAGACGACTGATGACCTCCTGATTCGAATTTCATTGCGAAGAATTAAATTTGATTAGGCGAGAAATCACGTCATTGTCCAAATATGAAACTTTGGCCAAAAGATTATCCCTTTATGAAATAAAGTAGATTTAATTTATTTCAGTGCTTTGATTTATTTGAGACGAGTATTAATTCCAAATCCCGAATTAATTGCGAAGGATTTAATTCGGCGGTCGAGAATATCATTATGCCTCAAATACTCACTTCTTGAAAGGGGATAAATAGTTCACGAAATATATCATAGATACTTTATCCCCGATTGATTTAGGGTCTTTCTGTCGGCGGAGTATCCTTGCAAGGGATACTTCACAGCTGACGACTTTCGAGTTGAGAGAAAATTCTTCCAATCAAATTAAATTGTGACGGCCGTAATTCGGTAGGAAGAAATTATCATCAACTCATCTCAGATTAAATCCCATGAGGATTTATCACCAAGCATTCCATGATCGAAGTTCGACATTAATTGAGGCTCAAACTAAACCGCATCCAGTTTAATCGAAGGAATCCGAATTACCGTCATACTTCTCGTATGGAGTAAACAAAACCCAAGGTGGAAGTGAACTTCTGACAATCGTGCGAAAATTGGATTAGGTCATCTACCAAAGTCGAGTTAACCAGGGTTAGCTAACTCAGCATAGCTGGAGATCAAGCCCTTATCCAAAAGAGGGTTTCCGCATTATCAGAGACTCAGAGATTGAACCGATGATTTAGGATTGCAAGTAAAGCCCTGATCCAAATCTCGGCATTGGGGAGATCCACAACGATTCGAAGTTACAGTCTCAGAGAGAGCCACGATAAAGGTGACGATTTAAGGAATTCACAGATGATAGAAGATATAGAGTAGATATATACTAGAGGATGATAGGGAGATTAGGTCTAGAACATTATAGGGATAATGGTTTAATTCTCGAACTAGTGTTCGAAATTAAACCGGCACACAATCAATCAAACAAACAAACACACAAAAATAATTTTATTTATCAAAGGTTTATTTACTCAAATAAGTTATTTTGGTTTGCAATCCACACATTTTAATTTGTTGCAAACATTTTAGCCTTGTTAAATAAAAAGTTTTTAAAAATTTCAGATTTTTTAATTTTTCGAAAATACAGGATGTTACAGTGAGCATAGGCTTTGCCTATCCTCATTTACATATTTGTTGTCGCCGCTGATTCACGCCACGACATTTTGATACTAAAATACTGGCGGTTTTTATACTGGACTTGATCATAAATCTCATCGGAAACAACTATATTTCTATGGCCATGTCATTAGGTTCCTATACTTGCACAGTTTTGTACACATGAGCGATGCCACCCACATTTTTAGGATAATATTGCCTAGAATCAGGTTCTGAGTTCGTTTTTCAAATTTTGGAAAGAAACTACTCAAACTTGATTGTATTTATGGCCACCATTGCAATATTTACAATACATGGTAGTTATTTTAATAGTCATCCAGAGCACTTGATTGTATTTATGCCATCTCTTTTATGATTCCTCTCACTATTTTTTATTTGGATTGAAAAAATGTGAAACTATACATTTTTTATGATTCCTCTCACTACTTTATATGTCTTTTGTGCGAGGTGCGAGAAGCCATTCGTGATATAGGGAAACTGCCTCCCATGAGGCATGCTTCATCCACCAAGTGGCCAAACATGTAAGTGCTCCAACAAAAGATTTTGGTTCAACATAAGAATTTGGTTCAACTGTTGGGATATGTTGCGGGTTCATTTATAGACTATCTTCTTTGTGTCCCATTTAGATACTTGCTCTTTTCTATGCTACTCTGCCTAAGAATGTTGCAAGGCTCAGGACAATCAATGATTCTGATGGTCTACGAACATGCCGTAAAGCTGAATTTTTTAATGCCGGTTGTACGCTGATGCAATACCCTTTGTACACTCTAATTTTTATGCATTTTGCTTAGAGGTGATGGGTGGTTATTTAGCTTCAACTATATTGAGTTTTCCATTATCTAGGTGTTCCCTTTTGTCAGCTGAATTGGAACCCTGATGCTGCTTTGCTTCCTTTTAGAATTTTCTATGATTGTTTTATTTTTTTCTATGCCATTGAACCAAAGTATTGATTTTCTTATTATGCACGAAATTTTCAAAAGTGCGGCCACAGCGAGCGGATACTGGCTGTGCGATGATGTTGATGTTGGCCACAGCGACCCTGTCCCACCTGTGTGATGATGATGACCCATTGGGATAGGGACAGGGTCGCTGACAAGGTCGCTATGGGATAGGGTCATCACACAGCGACCCAGAAAGAGACCTGCCGAGCGACACCATCTCCCAAACGCTCTACCTCAGGATGAAGATGGTGATTTCGAGCCATCATAGAAGAAGGCCTGTGACTCCTAAAGTTTGGTTGAGCATAGTACGAAGCAGCTGGCCATTATTGACGTCAGGTATGTGCACTCTGTGATGTTCCCGGTATCTCAAAAGCCCTAACACACGATTTAATACTTGATAATGATGAATTAGGCCTTAATAGTGCTTAGAGAGGAATGCGATCTAGGTGGAGAAATCACTAAGTCAAAGTTTTTCTATTCAAGAGACAAAACCTCGTGTTGGTCGGTTGAGTAGTTCAAAATCCTCTAGCTTTCATGTAAAACATTAAATACAAAAGTTTTAGTTTGAGATGTTGCCTTCAACTTTGATATTATGACCATCTTTAAAATCAGCTATTAAGAGGTTTAAAAGTTCAAACCAAACCAAGTTAGCCTATACTTAAAAAATTATGCTAAGTCTAGAGCTTGCAGTTTTTCCAAGATTGATTCCGAAATTACTTTTGATTTCAGTATACAACTTCAAACTCTACCTAACTATGAAACAAAATTAAACTTATCACCTTTCAAATACATGTGACCTTGATTGAACTTCAGTTGATACTCCAAAAGTTTGAAGCAAGAGAAGGCCTACATGAATTGAAGCGGCAGTTTTACCAAGCCTTTGAATACTTTGATGCTTATAGTTCAAATTATAATATGATCTAGACAAAACTTCCTGTACCAAACCTATAGAGGACTTTAGACTGAACAACTTTGGTATTTTGAGTAGTGACATGCATAAAGGTTCGGATATGGTTTTGAACCAAATAAGCTTCAGCTATAAAAATTGATCAAAGTAATCCTTTGTGATAAATTCAAATTTCTGTGAAATAAACTTCCTTTTCCTGAGAAACTTTATATAACAAAGTTGTAGGTCACAATTATAAACAAGTTTGGTATTGTTCACTTTACATGAAGGTGCCTAGAAATAAACCTTTTAGATTTTTGAAGTTGGAGTTGCATCCCAGTCAAACATAGGTCAGCAACTTAAATTCAAATTTAAACCAAAAACTTCTACATGACTTGGTATGGATGTTTATAACAAAGTTGTAGAGGTACAAATTTAGAACGTTTTTTGTATTTTGCATTTTCCCTAAATCGGCCAATTCAGTGCTCGAATAAGCGAATTACAGAAATCAGTTCCCCTGGTCAAACCACCATTTTCCAATTTCGCGAATATTCCTTTTTCCCTGTGCGTATGACAGGTCGGCCCCACCTGGGCGCGAACACGCCGCGGCCAGGCCATGGCCGCCACGCGGCCGACGGGCACCGGCACCGCTGCCCCGCGCCCCCTCTTCACCTGGACGCGAACTCAGGCCGCATTCACTCGTCCACTCCCTGACTCACTCTCCCTCCCCTGCGCTCGCTCCCCACGCACAGAGCGCGTCCGCCATGGGAGCCACCATGACCGAGCTCGGCTTGAGCTCATGCCCGACCACCACAGGCCTCTCTCGACGCACCTACGTGAGCGCTGCAACCACACCACCTTCCTCTGCGTTTTCCCCCAAGTTCTTGGCTTGGATTTCCCCTCCGTCGCTGCTAGCCACGCACACGACCTCCATGGCCATGGCGTGCAGCCAGGCCATTGTGGAACGCCTACCCCGTCCATCTCCCGCGCCTCCCTTCCTCATCCCCCATGTTTACCTTGTCCTCGCACAGCCGGGACGGCAGTCCTCGTCCCCTCCCATCACCGGAACCGGCAGATCAGGGTCACGCCGTCAAGCTCTGCGCACCAACACCCCTCCGGTTCACGCGAGTTCATGCCGCGTTCTCCGCTTCCCTGCTCCACCCCGAGAGATAAGATCAAGGGGAACAGGTTCCCCATGGTGGGGAACACCTTCCCAAACACACGTCGCGGCCGAGGAGACCTCTCACGCGTGGATCCGCGCGATCGAAGCCCGGCTGCTGCGCAGCTCCTCTCCCTGTCCAGGGGTAGAAGAAAGGCCCGGCCTTTTACACAAAACCGCCTGTGCTTTTCATTAGTTGTTTCCTTATTTCGGATACTATGCGCTGAGTCTATGCTCACTTCCGTGCAGACCCCTAGAAGTTAGGGATAACTACGTGTAGGTCTTGGATCTGTGAGATTTCGAATTAAATTCGTTTTTCTAGATCTGAAACTTTGAAAATCGATTAAAAATCACATAAAAATCCTAAAAATGCAAACCTTGTTGCATTGTGTTCCATTTTATCAGATCTACATAATGCATATGATGTGGATGTGTGAAATGACCATCTTGCCCTTGTTTTGTTGCTTGCATGGTAAACTAAGAAAATATCAAAAATCAATATAAATGATCTCCAAAAAATATGAAACTTGAACTGTGTGCTATTTATGTGATTTATTATTCACTTGTATTTTTGTTACCCCTAGCACTTGCTGCAAATGACAGACCTACCCCTGTATATGTTTTTAGTGTATTTTATGAATACAGAAATACATGCTACATAAACCTTGTCTAGAAAAATCCATAGAAATTATATTATACTCATTTGGTCCAGCGTAGTCTATAAATAAAGCTCCACTTGTTTTGCTTGTTGTTTACTATGTGTTTTGAAAATGACAAAAGCTATGGTGATTTAAACAATAAAATAGAAAAGTGATATTTAATGTGTTACAAAAATGCCACCAAAATTCTTGTAGCTATGTTACCGAGTAAGTTTGTTTATGTGAATTATTCATGTATTTTGGCTGCTATTATTTGAGGGATCCACTAATAGTCATTGAATAGACTTAAAAATGAAGAAATAAAAGGGATGTTAATAAGCACGCATGTTGTTAATTTGTGATTTCTCCTATCTACCGTACTTGATGTGAATGAACTTATATATAGATGAGCCTAACACTTTGTGCATGTTCCCTTCTCATATGCCTAGTTTGCAAATCCTTAATCTTGAAAATACTGCGTACTACTGAATATAGAAAACGATAACTCAACATCAGGCAAATTATGTACAACTTGTCACTATTATGCTTGTTCAATGCTTGTTTGCATTTGATCCAATAAGAGTAACTTAGAATTAACAATCCGTCATGTGTTCCTCTCATGTAACCTGCATGATATGTTTAACTTGTTGAGGAATAATAAACACCACCACACCTCATGCATGCATCTTAGTAATCATAATCTCTATTGCTTGCTTTTATCGAATCACATCATCAACCTGGTTGTTGTATGATCGGTAACTTGATAATTGTAGTTGTGTAACTATTGGATTGTATGCTTGCTTGATGTCCACAAAAGTACTCTTGTTTAATTAGTTTATCAATCACTTTTCTATCTATCCATAAAATAATTGTTTATATGTGTGCCTCATCTTCATGCATTTCATGCACTGCATCATAATATAGTAACGTTTATTATAGATACGTGATCGGAGAAGATAAGGCGCGAAGCTACTTCAAGCAACGGTGTCCAGAGGACCAACTAAGACCCAAGTACCACATGGAGGCCCCTGGAGTGGTATTTGGACGGAGGAGTTGTCCAATTGATCAAGCGGTTGCCTGGGGCAAAGCCTCACAACCCGGCAAACTAACTTTAGATTAGTTTGTTCAAGTTTTCAACAACAAAGGTAGGCCCCTTAGGCATATACACCTACTTAGGGAGTCTCACCACCCTTTATTTGACTGTGCATTTACGTTCAGGAGTTGTTTGAAACCCTACCTGCATAAATACCTAATATCCTACGTAGAATGGATAGGTCGAAGTCTATGCTTAGCCATGCTTAGATGGTAGAAGTCGAGTGAAGATATTCACTCGCGAGTTGATAGGGCTCAAAAATGGTTTTCAAAAATTTAAATTTGAAAAGTTGAGACCGGGCGGAGATATGGGTCTGATATGATCAGAATTGGAAGAATGTATTGGTGGACTCTGCCCGAGTCGTTTAAGGCCCGTCCGCTGTTCGCCTGCTGATCGGCATAACATTGCTAGAATGCTTAACCGGAGTATGGGACCGGTAAAAGTCTTACTTGCGCCATCCAAAGAATACAGACATGTTCCTACCATTCTCATCGGAGGGGAGTTAGGCCTAGGGGAGCTTGTACTCGAGGGAGGGCTGACCCGGTACGCCGTGGTATCGCTCCTGAGGGGGCAAAACCTAGGGGAATGGCGGGATTGGGGACATATGTGGGAACGCCATGGCTAGTAAGCATATGCCCCTGGTATGATAGTTATTCCCGAGAATTAAAAATCGATTCGAATCGCTGATGCTCACCAGGTGTGAGAATGCCAGTATCGCACACGGATAACGTAGTAATAACTTTAATATCTTATTTATTTAATCATGCTTTTTAATATTACATGCTTGTACTTGTATGTTTACAATTTTGCAAGTTACTTTATGTTGATATATGTGTTGAGATGATGAGATTTATGAGTTATGGATCATGATGATAACTACAATGAATCAATTAAGGCTTACACTTTAAAAATGAATGATACTTGAAAGTAAGGACTCACTTTTACTAAGCTTATGCGGGTTAGAAATCAAGTCTACAAAAAGCCTTGCATACTCTCAAATGTGTCGGGCTGATACCGCTCACGGGTAAGTCCTACGAGTACTCCATGTACTCACCCTTTGTTGTTTATATTTTTCTTTTCAGGAATTGTGTGATCGAGGATGACAACGGTGCGCTCAATGTCATGATTCGATGTTTTACTTCTACTCCATTGCACTTGTATATTACTATCTATTCCGCTACGAGTTATTTTGAAGCTCTATTTTTCCATATGTTTGTATACTATTTTGAGAAAAATATTTGCACTAAATCAAGTTATGTTTGTATGAAATGCTGAGTTGTTGTAATTGCTGTGGCTCTTTTGAGGGCTTAACGTGTATGATATCGGCATCTTTGGGTGATGGTTACATCGAGTGCCCGTTAGGGTAGCTCGACGGACTACCTGGTTTATTTCGGTCTAAGTACACTGCGAGCTAGAGGTGACAGGTGTGCTTAGCTCGGATTAAATCGGCGGTTCCGCCACGCATTCGTATCCATCTCTGCATGTAATTGGGTAATAAAATTTAAATAGAGGGGATAGGGAAAGGAGCTTTCCGTTGCACATCAGAAGAAGCTAATTAATCTTTGAAAGTAGCTGACTTGTACTTACTAACGAAACAATTGACAATGTTAGTAAGGTCCATTCTTGGGTAATTTCTAAGAGGAAGAAGACAACTCATGGATGACGATATGGCAAAAGCACCAGCCGAGAACAGAAAGCTAGTGTGGAGAATGTTCGTGAAATTCACCCTCGGAGAATAAGGTTCAACAAATAAAGGGAAAATATCCAACGTGGCAGTGGGAATGAAGTTGATTGTTCCTACCAATCATCGAAGGCAAGGTTAAACATGATAATGAATTGATATGAACAAGTCATGGGATTGAGGCAGATCATACCCACCGGTCAAGAAGGCAAGGTGAAACAAAGCAATGGAAAGATGTAACGAGAGATTGGAAATGGGATCGATCACTTCCACATAAGCAAATGAAAATTTGTGAATAAAAAGTGGGTGGAGGCTGGCTATTCCCACAACTCAAGAAAGGCGAGGCGCAACAAAGCAATGGAAGTATGTAACAAAGTAGTAGAAATGGAAGCGGGTATTTCTACGAAATGAGTAAAACGAGGTTGATCGCAACAAGGAAATGTGGATGTGAATGTTCCACACCTGAAGCGATGTCACACCTTCGCAAGTCTCGATACCAGCGCAGACCTAGTGGCACAACTATGTGACGGCCGTACACACAGGAACCTAGGTTCCGTCGCGGCACCATAGACTACTTAGGTGAACACCACATTAAGAGCGGTATAACCATCCAATCCAGGGTGTCACGAATAATACCAGATTATGACAAGGAAATGAACAATGAGGTATGTATATACTTCAGGAGCATATAGCACAGGAACCTCAATGTATGAACGATATGAATCAAAGAGGTGTGAAGACATTGATTTGCAAAAGTTTGCAACAAGGGAAAAATGTGAGCTAGAACACAGTGCAACTAAACAAGGGTTGCATCGATTACAAAAGGTTGGAGTGCATGAATGATAGGGCCTTGAAACATGGTCATTTCCAAAGTTCGAGTGCTATCACAGTAAGAGCAGGAGTACATTAAACATGTGAACTGAGATACAAATCAATCTATGGAGCTAGACACATGAGGTCTTCTTGATTTTCGAGAGTCGGAACCTCCTATTACAAAAGTTTGACCCAAACATTACCCTACTAATTAGTACCTAGCTAGTATTGCCTAAACGTGAGATTGATGCGTCCCGGACAAAGACCGGTTTCTTCTTTCAGCCATGTCGGTGCAGTATTAGGCTTCACGTGGGAGATGCCATGGAATAGTAGCCTTGATCCTCCACCAAGTATAAGAACATCGCCGGATTTAAGGTTGATCTTAGTCGCTCTATCCTTGTATCGAGTATCGCCGAACAGGAACTCAACAGTGTCGCCTATGGAGACCGAGATGACAGGTACACCTTGGCTGAGGCATCCTTTTCTTGATGGAGTCCGAGCTTCTCGGAGTCGTTGTAGTAGTTGACGATGCATATGTCAGGATTGATTTGAGAAAATTCGCTTGCAGCAGAATTTGTAGTTTGAGCAATAGTCTTGAGCGCTTCTGGTATTGCAAGGACTTGAGCACCATCGCATGGAAGCATTGGCCCATAGAAACCTGTAGTTGGATCCCAATTCTTCCCTAAACACATCATCCACAACTTCATCTTGGCTCCGTTTTTGAAACTAGGCCTACAGAATCCTCCTGGACCAATACCTAGTTGTCGACACGTACGAACTATCTTGACTTGCTCTTCGGGCTTGACAAAACTCTTCAATAGAACCATCCCAGGTCGCAGATGTCGAACTGAAGCCGCATTAGTGGAAGACTCTCCCGCTTTTCTCTTCTTCTTGTGACCTTCAGGTGCAATTGTTTTAGCCTTCATGGACTCAGGGTGATCAGGGCATAAGTCGAAGGGCTGCGGCATCTGTAGCAGGAAAAATAAGGCTCCCATAAATTCAAGAGTTTTGAAAACTTGTTGCGGCCACAGTGCATTTTGTGTTTACATGCTCAAGAAAATATGCCGATAAGTGAACCCATTGCAAGACGATGGCACAAATTTATATAGTTCTTTTCTAGCATGTGCAGTTTACAACTAGATTTCTGAGGGTCAATTGATGGACTTTATAGAAACTCAGGATATGACAATCGTGCAAAAGTCTATACTTTACATCATTGGTATAGAAAGTTTCTGTTGGTTTTATTTTGAAATAGTTCAAGTATTCAAATTTGGGAGTTACGAAAAATCTGTCCAGGTTTAATAACTGCACAAAACCTACAATGGTCAAAGATGTGAACTGTTTTAGACTGAGAGCATAATACCAAAGTTGTTCATTTTTAAGCTTCCTACAACATAGGTATAGAACGTTTTGGTCAGTTGCTAGTTTAACATGGATGAAACTTCAGGTTACTATGATAAGGTCTAACCTATCCAAATTCGAGTCCGGTTTCAATTTATGGCTTTTGATTCAGTTAGAAGTGTTTTCATGACAAGGCCAAAATATAAAACTTGTTATAGTTTTAATATACTACAACTTTGGTATAACAAGCTTGAGCTAATTTTGTTTACATCATGTCTAGAACTTCAATTTGCAGGTTTAGCTCTCGCTGTCCAGACTTAAATTTCAGCTCAAAGTGAATGTAAGACATTGCCAAGAGCATCTTTGCAAAAAGGTTAATATAGGAAAACTGTTCATCAAGTCATTAGCTACAACTTTTATATAGAAGGCTTTGGCTTAAGGCATTCAGATCTACACCAGATTTAAAACATTCATCGGGAGGTCGTATAGGCGCAGACTTTCAGGTTGGACTCGTTTTGGCTTATGTTTCACAATATAAGCATTTTCAAGTCATCGTAAAAACATAAAACTTGTTGTAAACTTCATGTACTACAACATTTATAAATATTTATTTATCTAGTTCTATATGTAAAATACTCAAAGAACTTCCAATCTTGAGCCTCTCCTATCTGTCCAGACTTGAAATTTCGTCTGAAAATGACATTAGAGCATCCTTACATGCATTTTGGCAACAAGAGTAGTATAGAAAAGTTGTTTGTTCAGTTATTATCTATAACTCTTGTATAGAAAATGTTCGCCGAAATCATTTGGATCCACACCGAATTGGAAGTCTTTAACAGATGGTCACATTTGTGCAGATTTTTGACTCGGGCTTGTTTTAGCTTGCACCTCACAATCTATGCATTTTGAGGGGAAGAGTTCTATATAAATGTGGTCATAAATTTAGTACTCTAAAAGTTTGTTATACATGATGCAGGTAGGTTCTATGGTAGAAAATGATTAAACTTACAATTTTATGTGCTGGTTTCTATTTGTTCAGATTTCTCTCATTGTTTCACCAAGTCATACCCCTACCACATAAGCATTTTCTTATTATATGAAGAATACAAAAATGTTCGCATAGATGTTAACTATGACTTTTATGGATGAAGTTTCCATATAATGAGGTTGGAACGTGTTGTAAACTCGAAAACTTGTGACGGGTTGGATTTCGGGCTGAACGTCATGTTTAATGTATTTGGCTTGCATTCGTTGAGCCATTCAGATTTAGAGTGAGTGATGTGTAGAAAAATTGCCACAAATTAATTGTACTACTTGAGTCACATCAATTTCTGCTAGTTATTTTTGTATTTTGAGCAACATATCAAAACAGTAGTAACACACATTGAAATACAATATGCATCAAGTCACTCTCAAGCAACAAAGAGCAAGCCATGTGAGATAAGGTAAGATAAGATGACATGATGTATGATTCGTCCTATTCGGTCTCACATCACACACTTTATGTATAATATATATATCTATGATATTTCGGTGACATATATGCACGTCACTCCCTAATGCAACTGGTCGTTCTCTATTCGTTCTTAAGTTCGCACGTGGTTAGTGTACCTGCAGAAAAATGCATGCTCATACAATAATCATCATCCACATTATCATACATTACCACTCTAAACCTAAAAGTGGTATCCACGAATTTCTTCAAGCTACGCCTGGTGGACGACGTAGTGATGCCATTTCTCCCAACACACCCAACGTTCTTCCAGTACTGGGAATTGCTGCGGAGAGAAATGGTGGCCAATAAGATCTATGTTTTAAACATGTAAGGTTCTTTGCTAGCCCGAGCAAACCCCAAGACAGCAAATGGAAGTTGCTGCCTCGAAGGAAGAATGGTCACGAAACACTCCAAATGCGTGACCACCCCCTTAAATAGAACTATGCTACCAGCATGAATGCAAGGTCCATAACAGTCCGCAAATCCCAATAGCGTTCCACCAGTACTGGGGATGACTATGGCTGAAATATTGCTTCCCAAAGCGCCGAATGTGCATATGAGTTCTATCTAGGTCAGAATGTTAGTGATGTCACCTGATGTATACTAACATCCTTAATATGGGCATATCGGATACTCTCATTTTTGAATTACTTGAAAGGGGTTTTAGAAAATAGGTTTGTAAATCAGAACCCTATGATATAACTGTTGTATGTGTATGATCGGCTCTAATACTAGCTTTGGCGGAACCGTCAATTTAATCCGAGCTAAGCACACCAGCCACCTCTGGCTCGCAGCGCACATAGACCGAACTAAATCCGGTAGTCCGTCGAGAGTCCTTCGGCTCTCGATAACACCAAAAGCCAGAGGAACCGACATCATACACATCCGAATAACGATGGAGCCACAACAGTTACATCATCATAGGCAGCTGAAATAGAGAATAAGTAGAGTTAGTCTTACAAACCAATTTGAAATAAAATACAGTTCTAACATAGTGCCATCGCAGGGCAAGTTCCAATGTATCTCGCAGCAGAATTTAAAGTTCGATGTTCACGATAACATTCAAAAGACTTGCATCAAATGAAACAACATCGTGCCCACCGATGTTGCTCCTGTGCCACACATAGTGACCCTCAACCCTGATGCAGGCATGCACCTCTACCGACACAGGTGCACATAAAGAACTCCATCCCTGCACTCAAAATATGGGGGTAAACCCTGAGTACTAGTTACTCAATAGGACTTAATGGATTGGCTTACGGCTGACGCAAAGCTTGCTTACTAATAAGTACATCCTTAGCCATTGATTTTAAACAGTGATATATCAACATAAATTAAAAGTTTCATCATTAGCATTTAACATGATCATAATAATAAATTGCAGGAAAGTAAACAATACAAAACAAACATGTGATATTTGAAAACATGAGAAATAATACAACATATTCAAGTAGTTACTACGTTGCCCATATGCAATATCGGCATTCTCACACCTTGTGAGCATCAACGATTCGAATCGATTTTTAATTCCTGGGAATAATGACAATGCCATGAGTATATGATTACTAACCGTAGTGTTCCCACATATATCCCCGATCTTAATATGTCTCGTCCCTAAGATTCAAAGCGCCCCCACCTAACTCCCAGGTTGTGCCACTTTAGAAGTGATACCATGGCGTACCGGATCCACCCTCCCTCGAGTACGAGCACCCCTGGGCCCATTGGCCTCCTACAGGTGGATGGGCGACACCTCGAAAACTTCGAATGAGCCTAGGAAAGACTTTCACCGGTCCCATGGCCCTGATAAGCATTCTAGCAATGTTATGCCGATCAGTAGGTGAACAGTGGACGGGCCTTATGCGACTCGGGCGGGAGTCCATAGTGCGACATCATGAAAAGTAAATATTAAAATAAAATCTCCGCCTGGTCTCCATTTAAATCATAAGCATAATCATAACTTCCATAATAGTAAGATTTTTGTACTTTTGAAATCACCTACGCGACGAGTGACTCCAGTCACCCATATCTACTCGTACCTAGCAAATTCTAAACATATCGTCCTACGAGGCGGCCAGGGAGTCTAATGCAATTGTTTTTAATCAACTCCTAATGCAGATACGTAATCATCAATCAATCGAGTTTATATTAGCTAGAAGAAATCATGGTCCTGTCTACCTTCCTCACTAGGGTCAGTGGGTGCCTCCGGTGTGAAGTCGGGTGCTAGCTGCAGGTTCTCCTGCTGCTGGTCCTCTGGCTCCTGGTGCAGGGGCTCGTTGTCTGGCTCCTTGATCTGGGGCCGCTCCGGCGATGGTTCTTCGCTCGTGGGGTGTATATGCATGACATAATGCAAATGAGTGCAAAAGAATGCAAATGCATGCATGGGGTGTAGGAGAAATATACGAAATATCATGCAGCAAGTAAACGACTTGAAATATGCCACGCTATGCACTCATAGCAAATTAACCAAATCATGTTTTGCAATATGTTTATTTGTTGCATTAATTCACCCACGATGAGTTCAAGTTGGTAAACAGTTCCAAATGAGCTCAAATATTTATGACATGCAGATTAGTGCCGTAAAATGCTACCATCCAAATTTGAGTAGCAAAGGAGCTATAGAATAATTATAGATTTATTTTGCACTTGGCATTAATGTTCTCATATTTATTATAAATTATAGAAAATGTTTCTGACTATAAAATTTTAACAATGTGCCTAATATGTCATTGGCATCCTATATAAAATTAAACAAGCCTAATGAACATGGTTTGATAGCACATCTATTTTCCATATATTCATTTTAACCTATTTCACATGCAATTTAAAACCTTAACAATAAAATCCACAAAAATAATTTTTGGACCTAGACTTAACTATTAAGCACTATGATTTTTATCACAATTTATTTTGCATAAAAAATCACTTTTTCCTATTATTCCTTTTGTCATGCAAGTGTTTGCCTATTTCAAATCACTCGAAAAACATGACATGAAGAGCCTCCCATTTTTACAGTGGGCTATAAACATGTCAAAGAGAAAGTACAATTTATGGTAGATTATTTGGAGCACCTTTTAGGTAGTAAGTTTTTTCCTACCCATTTTTAGCTCAAAATCAAGTACAAGGGTAGATCTGGAATTTTGGTAGATATGGCTAACCAAAATTACCACGATGCCTAAATGTGACAATAAAGCTAATATGTATGTTTCATGATTTTTGGAGTCCATTTAGACTACTTTTAGTATTTATTTTGTTTTAACATGCATGCAACAAATCAGAGGCAAAATGGGCTTTTTCCACATCACCATCATATCCATTCTGTAGATCTACTCACAACAAGCAAAAAGAAACTTAGTTTGCATTTTTTAGGATTTTTCCTTGATTTATAATGGAATTTTAAAGTTCTGAGACCACAAAAATGCATTTATTTCGAAAATCAACAGATCAGGGACCTATACATAATTAACCGTAGATCTCAGGGGCTAGCATGCAAGATATGCGAGACCCATTCAATAGTGCATGAAATGAACTCACGAAATAAAAAAAAAGCTCAAGGGCAAAAAGGCAAAATCGTCATGTTCTTCCTCAGGCCATCGTCTTCCTGTTGATAGAGGAAGGAGACGGACACCGGAGACGGCCGAGGAGAGAGAGAGCGCGGGGAACCTCACCCTCTACCTAGATTTGGCGGAGGATGGCCGGAACAGCGCGGCGACGGCGAGGTATGGGCGGAGATGTTCGGCGACGGAATGCGGCTTGGTGGAGATGTTCTGGCGGCCAATATTTGGCGAAGTGGTGGAGTCGAGGTTGGGGAAGAGCGGCGCGGTGGTAGGGCAGCGTAGGAGTGGCTGGAATGGTGGGCGCAAGCTCGGCTATGAGCTCGCCAATGGTGGCTGCTCGCGGAACACAGAGAGAGGCGTCCGAGTGGAGCGGGTGAGCGAGTGAAGAGGGGAAAATGGAGGAGGGCGCGCTCTCCACTTAACGACGCAGCGGGGAGAAGGCCGAGGGGATCAGACGACGGGCGACGTGTGGCCAAGACGTGATAGCCAAGCTCTGCCACCTGGCGTCCATTGTCCAGGTGGAGCCCACCTATCGGCGACTCAAAGGAAATTAGAAAATGTGAAATTGTTAAATCCAGGTTTTGACCGCAGGAAGCTCCATTTGGATTTCGCGTTTTTGACTAAACTAGAGGTCGATTTTGACAAAACTCAAAATACAAAAAATGTTGTACACTTTGTTATCTACAACTTTGATATCAGGTTCTATTACAATTTTGAGTGATAATTTGAATTCAATTTGTTGACCAGTATTTACAAACTAAATCTCCAACTTAAAAATTCCAAAAGTCATATTTGGATGCATTTTCATGGTAAATGTTATATACCAATGTTGTTCAGTTTTTCATGACCTACAACTTTCATATTTAAAGTTTTGAATGATAATGAATTTTGTTTCACAAAAATTTGAACTTACTATTCAGATCAAGTTTGGACAGATTTCACATGTTGACAGAAAATTACTCAAAAACCTATTCAAACCCTTATTCATGTAAAAGCCCAAAAATACAAAAGTTGTTCAAAATGAAATTGTCTACAAGTTTGGTATAGAAAGTTTCATCTATTCCACAACAATTTTTGAAATATAAGCACAAACAGTTCCAAGTGTCAGTTTTACTCGCAGTATGAACTCAAGTGGGGTCTTTCTTGTTTTAAACTTTTGAATGACCAAATGAGGCCCAATCACTTCAAGATCACATGCATCAGAAAGGTTATAAGTCTAATTCCATTTCATAGTCAGAGATATTTTTAAGTTGTATGGTAAAATAAAAAGTAATTGAGGAATCAAATTTGGGAAAAATGGAAACCCAAGACTTCGGAAAATTTTCTAAGTGTTGACTAACTTGGGTTGATTTTGAGAAATATTTGGGTGCAATTTGAAGAAAGTAAATGACAGTTTTGACACATGTTGAGTGTAGCAAAAATGTAGTTCCTAGTTTGCACAACAACTTTGATGATGGAGTTGAGTTATGACACTTGATAAATCTGGAAGTTTTATTAGGGCTCAAACTTGATCAAGATTACCAAGACCTAGGCTTTAAAGCTAGCTCAACCACCTTTGACTTGCTTTTAGAGATCTTAACTTTTGATTCTTGGTCATGGTCTGAAAGCAAAACTGATCTTCCAAATGAGCACTAAAACTTCTGTATTCAGGGTTTCGCATGAAAACTTCTGTATTTTGTGTTACTTATTCAAACAATGTGAGAATTTGTATATCCAAATAGAGAAATTTTTGACTTAGTGATTTCTTCTTTTAGTTATTGTTCCTCTCCAAGCAAGATCAATTATAAATCATCATTATCAAAGTTCAAATCATATGTTAGGGTTTTTAAGATCCCGGGGCATCAGAAAATTTTCCTTTCTTATTTTCATGTTTTCTATCATTAATTATTCTAATTTCCCGAACGTTGCTGCGGGAATTTGAGTGTGTACCAACACCTATGTATAGAAAAACATCGCATGAAAAATGCTATAGAGAAGCGTCACATGTTAAGAGAATTAGATAGTAGGGGCTAGCTATTTAGATATATAGAATATTACAATCATACATTAGGCCGTTACAATTCTTGCCTCTCTATCCGTGCGTGCCCAAGGCTTCACCCCCTTAATTGTCGCTTCTACTTCCTTAACTTAGTTGGTAGGTCTATAAAAGCTCTATGTTGTCATAGTCATCGCAGGCCTCAACCTCATTGACACCATCAACTCCGATAATACCCCGTTTGCCCGAGACTACTATGTGCTTCTGATTCTTAAGACGTGGGTCAAGGATATATAGAACCTGTCCAACGCGTTTGGCTAGCAGCCAAGGGTCATCTTTGTATCCAACCTTAGCAAGGTCAACAATTGTGAGTCCATAGTTATCAACCTATACACCTTGTGGGTGTTTCACCCATTGGCACCGAAAGACAGGAATTTGTATGTTCGTAGTCCAACTCTCATATGTCTTCTATGAAGCCAAAATATGTGACTTTGACGCTGTTACGTCATTGATGGCATCAATTCGAACTCCACTATTTTTGCACACACTTTTCTTATCCTTTGCAGCTGCATAGAATGTATGGCCATTAATGTTATACACCTGTCATGTCGTGACCTGTGAAGATGGGCCGAAAGCTAGCCTTGTCAACGTTACTTCCTCCAAAGTTGTTCCTTCAGGTATGTTCAAGTCCATGAGCCAACTGGTGATGCAGTATTTGTGGTCTTTCATGATCCAGGAATCTCAGCGGTCGGGGTTCTCTGTGCGGATAATATCAATGTGCTGCTTGATGAAAGGAGTCATCATCTCTAGCTGATGCAGGACACTGAAATGAGCACTTGCCATTTCTTCATATGCACTGTCAATGAATATTTTCCTCCCTCTCATGCCTTTCCCTGCTAACCTTACGAATGACAAGAAGCAACTAAACCGATACCTTTCTTATCAACCATGTAATCCTAACAGCACTCTATGACCTCTTCGGTGCAGTAGGCATCGATCATAGATCCCTTGGGGTATGCACGGTTGAGAACATAACGGTTTAGGGTTGACATGAAACGCTCATATGCCCACGTTTCAAAAACTTGGACCAAGTGCACGTATCTGGTCAACCACGAGGTGCGACATTATATCAAAAAAAAGGAGGGAAGCATATCTCAAGCTGAGCCATAGTCTTCGTACAAAATTCTTTCAGCGAATCCAATTCATCTTTAGGAATCTCTTTTTGTGAGATCTTGTTAAATAAATAGGCCATCTGAGTGACCACCATCCACACGAATACTGGATTGATAGCCCTAATAGCAATAGCAAGGAACACTGTCAACATCATATGACAGTCATGAGCGTTGTACCCGCTTATGGACAAATCTTTCACGGATACTAGACTCCTAATATTAGGTGATAACCCAGTGGGCACTTTTAGATCACATAGACACAGGCACACTTTCCTTTTCTCATCTGATGTCAGGTTGTAGCTCGTGGCAGGGAGCTTAAATTTCCCATTACCATGTTCGATAGGGTGGATCTCATTTCTGCTCTTCATATTTACCTGCTCCCGACGTGGTTTTAGGCCATCCTTTGTCTTCCTTTCACATCCATCAATGTACAAATAGTGCTATCAAACACGTTCTACTTTAGGTGTATACAATCGATGGCGTGTGGAACCTCCAAGTCCTTCCAATATGGTAAGTACTTAAAGAAGATTGACATCTTCTTGAAAGGCTGTTGGCGCCAGAATTTAGCCGACCCAGGTTAATGGGCCTAAATCGGTTCGGGACTAGAAGTTGGGCTATCCAAGGAAGAGATAGCGTGTATTTTGTCTTTTGGGCCAAGTGCCCGTGTATCTTAGGAACGATATTTCTTTGGTAGGGAGTCCGATCGGGACTCCAGTTTAGTTAAGATTGAGAGACCAATTAGGAAAGGATAGACTTGCCATCCAAGTCTGCGGACTATAAATGTACCCATACCTATGAAATAAACAGAGACTACTCACGTTCGTCAACAACGGTTGTCTCCACATCCTCTCGGCGCATCGCCACCCCTAAGCTATTAGGGTTTCAAGGTATATCGCCATGTTGCTCTATTGACTTCTTCCGTAGACGTTGATAGGGCATTACGGCGTTCTGCCTATGGTAGATCTTGTACTAAGTGTTGTTGTTCGCAAGATCTGATAGTTTTCATGTGCACCGACACGATCTATTTTTTCTCTGAGCTGCACGACATAGATCGGATCGTGCACAATTCACTGTCATGCTACCCTTTGATGTTATCATCTTTTGAAATATATGCTGCGTCAAGCCACCGCCATATTTTGGTAGATTAGCATGATACAAGAGGCTTACTTAGGTTGATGTTGACATCTTCTTACATCTTGATCGGTTCCTAGCTAGACATAACACTCTGTTTATCTAGTACGCTAGAGCCGATCTGGGTAAGCAGATCACTCTATTTCTGTATATCTTCCATACATTGCCTAAGCAGCGTTGGATCTGCTTGTGGAGTATCGATGGAAGTTTGCCGATGTCAAGACCCGACGCAGGAGAGCCGATCGGAGCGATCCGGCTAGTATTTAACGTTTACCCTGTTTTGTTTGTTTATGCAGAGAGAACAGGAGCCAACCACCGTCACCACCACCACCTTCCTAGTTGTAAGGTCAAGCCAGGTGGCACGCCCAACCACCACCGTAGCCAGCAGTCGGCTAACCATTTAGCCGATTGGGAGCCGCAGCAAGGAGGAGCGACCTCTACGTCCACATACACCTCCCGGCTCGCATTGTGCTGCCTGTCGGAATGCTGCCCACCGGTTTCCCACGGCAATACATTTTTGGCATGCCTGGTGGGACCCGATTGTCATGGCTGGAGGCAAGAGAGCTGAAAAAGAGGGACGAAGTCACGCCCATTGACAGGGTGGAAGACTTACCCGAGCATCACCAAAAGCATTATGCCTTGATCATCGAGGATCTCAAGAAAAAGGTGCTTGCCATGTACAGACGCACTCGTCACGACGCCATCAGGATCCAAGGAGTTCCTGAGTCACTCTTGGACAAGGTCGACCTCATGACTCCGTCACAGCAGTGCACTGACGCACTCCGCGAGGAGATCCAAAGGATCACGGCTCACGCCCTCATACGGCAGTCAAAGGCGACCATAAACCGCATGGACAACATTGTGGTCAAGACTGTCAGAGCTGCATTGGCCGGTGAACCACTGCATATCACCAGCCAAGAGCTGAATGGCCATGTCAGAGAAGCCATGTTCTACTCCAGGCCACTCACCCCCATTCATATTGAGGTTCAGGGGGATGACGTCGCCAAATTCGTCATGCACCCTCCACGTGATGGCATTCCCCTGGAACCTCGTGCTTACTCTACGCCACCACTGGTCATCCCTGAGGGGTACTTCTGCCAGCTCAGGTACCGACAGCTGGAAGAAGGGGAGCGGCCCCCTCACCCCTACCCCAATCCAGTGGTTGTCAACAAGCGATCGGTTCAAGCGCAAGACATACCGGAGGCTCAACCACACCAAAAGCTGGCGAAATCGGCCGATCTGGAGATGATTGAGTGGCAACGCGCCTACAAAACTAGGCCAATCCAACTCGATCAGGCCGGGTATACTCCCGCAGGAGATCTCAAGGGTGTTGTGTAGGAGATCTTGAAGAATCAGTACATGATGGCTCCCAAACGGGGGGCGATCACTTATGCTAAACCTTACCCAGAGGCGTGCAATCTCCTGGAGCCCCCTCCGAAATTCAAGATCCTGGATTTCACCGAGTTCAGCAGCAACGATGGCGCTATTGAGCACGTCAGCCGGTATTTGGCACAGTTGGGCATCGCCTTTCGAGCCGAGCACATGAAGATCTGGCTCTTCTCCTTGTCGCTTACTGGGCCAGTGTTTGGGTGGTACACCACATTCGCCCTAGGATCAATCACTACTTGGAAGCAGCTGGAAGAGAAGTTCCATGCCCAGTTCTTCTTTGACTCCGACGAGGCAACTCTGACCGACCTGGCTAGCATCTACCAGTATCCAGGAGAATCGGTCCAGCAATACATCCAGCGGTTCCGCGAGTTGAGGAATAGGTGCTACTCTCTCCACCTATCGGAGAGGTCATTGGCGGAGCTAGCCTCCAAGGGGATGAACAAGGCCATCAAAGCAGTGTACGGACTGACTGATTTTGAGTTTGTTGGCCACTTGGTGTCTAAAGTTTCAGCCTACGAACGCAGTCATCCCGAGATCCTCTAGGAGAAGCATAAGAGGAACATCGGCTACATTCAAGCCAATGAAAATGACGCGTTGGATGACGCGGATACGTACCTCGTCCAGTGGTCGAGAAAGAGCCAGATGCTACAGTGGCAGTGGGTAAAGCAGCCCGAACCCACTCCCAGCTTTGACTTCGACGTGTCCAACACTGAGCAGATCTTTGACCTACTGCTCAAAGAGAAGCACTTGGTACCACTGGCCGGGCATCAAACACCCTCGGCCGAAGAAATACGTGGCTGCAAGTACTGCAAATGGCCCAACAAGATCGATGGTCACAATACCAATGACTGCAGGGTCTTGAGGACCGAAATCCAGAGGGCCATCGAGCAGGGAAGGCTGGTTTTTGCCCATCCTCCAATGAAGATTGACACCAAGCTTTTTTCTAGTCAACTCGGTACATGCAGTCCTACCACCCTAGGAATGGGAGGATTCGCCGATCGGCTCAACTGAATCGGCTTTCGGCACTCGAGTGCAGGAAGCGATCGCAGCGGGGAGAGTCCTTCGCCGTACCATGAAAGAACCTAGCCCTGGGCCATCCGTCTCAATCAAAGTGGTCTAGGCCTCTGCAGAAGAGAAAGGGAAGGCTGAGGCTGACCTGCGCGATGACCTACCTCTTGAGTTTAAGGCTGAAGAGCATACTTCGGCCAGAACAATTGAAAGAAATCGCCGATTCCACCCAAACTCCAGGGTATTGATGGGGTTGTACTCACGGCATCACTAGCGTAATGAGGAACACCGTCGCGAGGAAGAAGCGTACTATGGTGAGCAGCGCCAGCGTCACGAGGAGCATCATCAGGAGCACCCGCGCTCGACTAGGCGTGACGCGCGACGATGGGAGAGCTCGTGGGAACGCGACGAGCGCCTCAACCTCTCCAACCATAGGGAGCATTGGAGTTGCTCGTACTTCTACTACTGCTGGAGCCAAAGTATGAGCAGGCTCCCGACACCTGAGGAATGCCCCGAGTGTTCTGCCCGCAGAACCTGGTGCGGCAGGCCGTCGGTGTTCGAGCGCTTGAGGCGCGCGCCCTCGCCGCCTCGCCGTCACATTCCTTCGCCACAGCGTGGACGTGGCCCCTCTCCACCGCCACGATGGCCAGAGTACCCATCAAAGAGGCGACAAGCATCCCCACCTCCAAGGCAGGTCACCTCCTCCGCAGCAGCACAGACCACCGATCCAGGAGACCAATGATGGTAGACGTCGCGAGGAATGCCACATGCCAAGATGGTGTCCAGAGGGCCTGTCCAGGTTGCAAAAGCGTAGGGTTCAACATCTACGTTGCTCGGAACAAGCCGAAGAGGAGTACCTTCGGCAGCTGAAAAAGTTTGGTGGCATCTTTGACATCTTATTTGCGTCCAAAACGCAACTTCGTGTGGATGCGCAAAGTGCAGTCCGAGGTGGCTGAAGCACCAACCAAACTTGCTGTGGCCAGCTCGTCAAAGATGAGCGAAAAAGACACTTGGACACAGACAGTGACAGTCAATCGGACCACGCGGACGACTTTGAAGGGGAAGTCAATGCAGTTCTAAAGAAGGCCGTGGCGGATATCAACATGGTCTTCTACTTGCTAGACGACTTTTGGCCCCCCAGCTAAGAGCAGATGGCCGAGTCTATGGCGCAGCTCAGCCTCGGCCCCGCAGCTACTATTTTTGAGAAGCCGATCGACAAAAAATATCGACGCCTTAAGCCATTACACGTGAAGGGGTTCGTCAATGGCAAGCCCATCAGTAGGATGCTCGTCGATACAGGTGCGACCGTTAACATCATGCCATATTCCTTGTGTCCCAAGCTTGGCAGGTCTACGGAGGATCTTATTGATACCAACATAACGCTGAAAGATTTCAAAGGGAACCCGTCGAAGGTCAAAGGGGTTCTCAATGCTGAGTTGACGATTGGCAGCAAGACCATGAACACTTCATTCTTTGTCATTGACGATCACGGCCCTTTCTCTATCCTACTTGGCCGGGATTGGCTCCATGCCAACTGTTGTGTCCCGTCTTCCATGCACCAATGCCTGATTCAGTGGAATGGCGATGAGATCGAAGTAGTCCCTGCTGACGAATCCTGTGACGTCGCAGTGTCCGAGGCACAATTTTGGACAGAAGATGCAGAGTGCCTCTCGGGTCGGCAAGATTCGGCCTGGAGCTTTGTCGACCTAGCAAAAAAATGGGATCATGCCGGTTCATGCAACCGGCAACCAACCTTAGATGATAAAGTAACTAGTGCACCCGCCGATCCCTCTGATCGGCTCACTGGTTGGTGTAAGCTTTCTATGGGTTCATGACCCGAGGTGGCCGATCTGTGCGATCGGCCCCAAAAAATTTGTAATCATGTTTTGTGTAAGACTTCTACATCGGCTGATCCGTGTGATCGGCCCCAAAACATTAATTTAATACATGTTTTTTCCAGTAAGGATGTTCTTTCTTGCGATGATCAATCAACCCCTGATGAAGAAAGATCAGAACCTGCGCGCTCTCATCCCTCCCCCGCATCATCATGATCCACTCAGGAATACGCGGAAGAGGGCAAGCTCGGTTTTGCCTTCACGCCATCCGACGAGCTTGAACAGGTCGACATCGGCTCAGGGGATCGACCAAGGCCGACATGGATCAGTAAAAAGCTCGACCTAGAGTTCAAAGCCGAGTTAATCGAGCTGCTCAGGGAGTTCCCAGATTGCTTTGCCTAGGAATACCACGAGATGCCAGGTCTTGACCGGTCTATTGTTCAACATCGGCTGCCAATCAAGCCCGGTTTTCGACCATTTGCCCAGCACCCCAGGAAAATCGACACGAAAATCATTGATACAGTCAAAGAAGAGATAGAGAAAATGATTCGCGCTGGGTTTATCCGCCCTTGCCGGTATGCCACCTGGATATCGAGCATTGTTCCTGTTTGGAAGAAAAACGGTAAGCTCAGGATATGCATCAACTTCAGGGATCTAAACAGAGCTACCCCAAAGGACGAATACCCGATGCCCATTGCAGAGTCGCTCATTGATGCTGCAGTTGGTCACAAGATGATGAGCTTCCTTGATGGCAATGCCGGGTATAATCAAATCTTTATGGCCAAAGAAGATGTTTACAAAACAGCTTTTCGTTGCCCACAGGGTTTGTTCGAGTTTGTGGTCATGACCTTCGGCCTACGCAATGCCGGAGCAACTTACCAACGGGCCATGAACTACATCTTCCATGATCTCCTCGGCCGGCTCGTAGAAGTATACATTGATGATGTGGTGGTCAAGTCAGTGTTGCAGGAGAACCACTTAGCCGATCTGCGTCAAGTCCTCGAGCGTACTCGAAAACATGGCATGAGGATGAATCCTGATAAGTGTGCGTTCGGCGTCACTGCCGGACAGTTCCTTGGGTTCATGATCCATGAACGAGGCATAGAGATCGGCTCGAAGAGTAAGGATGCCATTGAGACAATGATACCACCAACGACCAAAAGGGAGCTTCAGTAGATGATCGGCAAAATTAACTACATCAGGAGGTTCATCCCCAACCTTTCAGCAAAACTTGAGGCGTTTATGCCTTTGGTCAAGACACAGCGTAGCAGCGAGTTCGTGTGGGGCCCTGATCAACAATTGGCGTTCGACAACCTGAAAAAGTACTTGACAGCACCACCATGATGGCCCTACCTCGACTCGACCTCCCATTCATTGTCTACCTTTCAGCAGATGATGTTTCCATTAGCTCTATCCTGATTCAAGAAGTCGACGGCAAGGAGCGTGTCGTCTACTATCTCAGCCGATGGTTACTCGACGCAGAAACCAGGTATTCAGAGATGGAACGCTTATGTTTATGCTTATATTTTACATGCACCAAACTGCGGCATTACCTGCTCAACGCCGAGGTGCTGATCGTCTGCAAAGCCGATGTCATCAAGCATATGTTGTCAACCCCGATCCTCAAAAGGAGGCTCGGCAAATGGATGTTCGCTTTGTCGGAATTTGACGTCAAGTTCCGACCAGTGAAAGCCATCAAAGGCCAGGCGTTAGCTGATCTCATTACAGAGCGATCGGCTCCACGGTCCCATTTCATCGGCATATCATCTTAGGCTTTGTTCTTCGATGGGTCTACGTGCGATGCTGGTTGTGGCATTGGACTCTTCATCATATCCCCTCGGGAGGCACAATAGGAGTTTGCCTTTCATCTCAAGGAGCGTCGTACCAACAACCAGACGGAGTATGAAGCTTTGTGCAAAGGTCTTGAGCTGTTACTGGATGTGGGTGCTGAGGCAGTCGAAGTTTTCGGTGATTCAAAAGTCGCCATCAACCAGTCGACGGAGGACTTCAATTGTGCAAGTGATTTGCTGTATCCATATCTCCTCCGATGTCAAGAGTTGATGGCAAAGTTCCGCTATGTCCAGCTTAAATGGACACCAAGAGACGGCAATACCGAAGCTAACAAACTCACGCAAATAGCTTCTGGCTATGCGGAGCAAGTCGAGGACGTCTGTGTCGACACATTGCAACTCACGTCAGCCGATTGGAGAGCTGATCTCCTCAATTACTTGAGGGATTTGGCTCAGGGGGCATATAAGAAGACAAGACAGCAAGCTCTGAAGCATGTGCTCATTGGTGAAGAACTTTATTTTAGAACCATTGAAGGCTTGTTGTTAAAATGTCTAGGCCCGACAAAAGCGCTCAAAATCATGCATGATGTACACGAAGGGACTTGCGGTACTCATCAATCGGCTCACAAGATGAAGTGGTTGATTAGAAGGTCTGGCTATTATTGGCCGACTATGTTGGAGGATTGTTTCAAATATTATAAAGGCTGCCAGGAGTGTAAAAAATTTGGGGCCGTACAGATAGCTCCGGCTGGACCATTAAATCCTATTATCAAGCCGTGGCCATTCAGAGGCTGGGGCATGGACATGATCGGACAAATCAACCCTCCAACTAGCAAAGGCCACAAATGGATTTTGGCTGCAACCGATTATTTCACCAACTGGGTGGAGGCTGTACCGATGAAAATGTCATAGCCAAGGATGTGATAAATTTTGTCAAAGAACACATCATTCATCGGTTTGGGATACCGCAGACTATCACCACAGACCAGGGGTCTGTCTTTTTGGCAGAAGAATTCAAAAAATTTGCTAAAGAGATGGGCATCACCTTGATACAATCTTCACCGTATTATGCTCAGGCTAATGGTTAGGCCGAAGCATCAAACAAAAGTCTTATCAAGCTGATCAAGCGAAAGATTGATGAATATCCCAAGCAGTGGCATGATCGGCTGGCCGAAGCATTGTGGGCATATCGAATGTCATGTCATGGGGCTACCAAATGCACACCTTATCAATTGGTTTGCGGCTAGGAAGCCATTATGCCTTGGGAGATCAACATCGGCTCATGACAGGTTCAGTTCCAAAATGACCTAACAGCCGATGAATATTCAGCGCTCATGAACATCAACATAGATGACCTGACAGAACTTCAGCTCTGGGCTCTCGAAAAGATCAAGGACAACAAGGCCAAGGTGGAGAGAGCTCATAACAAAAAAGTGAAGCCGAAGAATTTTCAAGTTAGAGATCTCGTGTGGGAGCTGGTTTTGCCAGTTGGAACAAAGGACCTAGCATACGGAAAATGGTCACCTAACTGGCACAGGCCATATCGTATAGTAGAAACCACTCCAGGAAATTCCTACAGGATGGAAACACTGGAAGGAGTACGGTTTAGCAGGAACATCAATGGCAAGTACTTGAAAAAGTATTATCCTAGCCTATGGATCGGAACTTGATCTATTTCATACAAGACCGATGCGAGGCCATCTGGACCTAGCAGAGCCGATGTGTTAGCATCACCATGAGGAAAAAATAATAGTAATGACAAAAAGAAAAGGATTACAAAAGTATGGGCCGATGTACGCCATTGGCCTCAATTAGAGCCGATGCGAAGTATGCATCGCCTTTAGAATAAAAAACATTTAATAAAGATTCTGTCTGTTGCCAAATATGCTCAGGGGGCATGCCAACAGAGGCATGCTAGATGAAACGAAGGTTCTAGTTACAAGTTCATACAGACGATGGAACAGAAAGTTTATGAATAAACTGGCGGACTGCAACAAGAGCCTTCGATCGAACCTCATCGGTTGAGTTGATGATTTGACGATCTAGTTCATCAGAGCCGACGACTAGACTCTTGTTCAACAAACAGATGCGTGCCAGGTTTGTCTTGAGCATTGAGGACAGTTGTTGCTTTTCGCTTGCAATCTTTTCCATATCCGTATCATTGGCTACGATGGCTGCTTCAACCTCGGACAATTCCTATTGGAGGCGTTTGATTTCTTCATTTAGTCTGGTCCTCTTCACATCAAGCTCCTCCCTGATTGACAACAGTCATTCATTAGCACTTTGGTCATCAAGAGCAGCCTTGAGTTGGTTCACTGCCATACATTTTCTGACGATTTCTTCCTTCAAAGCTGGCTGTCTAGCACGAGAAGCAATGCGCGTGGCAGCTGCCAGAACATCCTCATGGAGGAAACCCAAATGGACTGTAGGCCGAAGCACCTGCTTCAGGTCTGAAGGAAGATCATCGGCAATTGACTCGAAGACCGGTCAGATCTCATCACGGTCGATGACCAGTTGTTCGATTGGAGCTTCCAACCGCTTTGCGATGTCTTCGAGTTTGGCGACCATGTGTGTAGCAGATGAAGGCGACACATGCGGGCTCTCGGTCGTCAATGCTTCACCGATGGTAGAAGGATCAAAGCTCAGCAGATTTACCACATTGAAGGTCTGAACAGAAAGGGCCAGTAAGATCAGGCAGTCTTGAGGTAGAAACAGCGTGATGAAGGTATGTGGCAGTCTTACCTCAGGCAAATCAGCTTATACTTCGACTCCTGTGTGGCAGGATGTGTCCTCAGATGGAGCATCGCAACCTTCGAGCAGGGCTCCTCCCACATCGGCTTCGTGCTCCTGGTTGTGGGTATGATCATCCTGCAATATGTATAGAGTTCTTTGGATCAATGCAGATGGTGACAGAAAATCCGAGGAAGCAGGAGAAAAGTTACCGGTGAATCAGGAGGTAATGGAGCTGAGGGAGCCACTAGCTTCTTGGTGGATGTCTTTTTAAACCTCGGCTGGACGGGCCCTCTTCCTTCTCACTGCCATTTCAAGCTAGGAGCAGCAAAGATGGCCTTGTCAAAAGAAGGTGCATTGGCTTGATACACCAGCACTGGAGCCATTTGCAGATACTTGAATGGCTGGCCTGACTCATCGGTTGGGTTTGGACCTTCTTGTAACTGAGCAGAAGAAAACTCGGTCAGATTCTAGAATAATGAAAGAAGAGAAAGAATCAAAGCTGAAGTGAACATACCTCTTCTAGTGTGGCTTGGTATTCGGAGTCGATTGCCACAAGGGCCGATGCAACTACGCCCTGAAAGAGGTGGGGTATCTAGTAATCCCACCAAGGGTTGAAGCCATCGGAAGTGTATACAAACTCTAGATCGCCAGGCACTTGTAGCTTCAAGTCAGAAAAGACGGCGCAGGCTTTGGAAGATACCAGTGAGTCAGTCAGTTTAGCTTGGCTCTGAATTCTCTCATGGATGATCAGACGTGGAGAAGCCTGATTTAAGCCGAACTGACGAGCAGCTAATACAGGTTGGTATGATTCATACCCTGGCTTGTTGATCCTATTGCTAGTGCTCATACTGACTGGGAGGAGGCACAGAGTGATCATGATGCTGAATATGGCTCGGGATTCTTCATCAGTGGGAAAACTGTCTAGCCTGAAGAAGGATGGGTTTTCGAAATGCTCTAATTCAGCATATGCATCATAAGAAGGTGTGGTCTGGGAGCTATAGAAGCATTTGTACCATTTGGTCATTTCTGCAGTGGTAGTATTGGTTACAGGAAGCTGATGCAGGGCTTGGCCAAATGAAGTACAGTAGATAGACTTGTCAGAAGGATTTGGGAAGGATTGGGATCCTAATCGAGGGAAATCTGGAATTTCAGTGCGAAAGTAGAGCTTGCACCAGAGCTAAACAAACCACCAAGGTCCTCCTGTCCCCACATGCTGATTCGATAGGATGCGTTGGGTGTTCAGAGACAGGTGGCGATATAGAATTCCCAAGAAAAGTTTTCCCAGGGCGAGAGATCGGCCATTGGCTAGGGCATTGGCCAGGTTCAGATAATTCTTTGTCGGTCAAGCCAAAGGTTCAGAAAGGCGATGTGTTCTTTCACTGAAACATGGCCGGTTTGTTTATTGTGCTGACTGATGTATTGGCTCCAGTTTTGGGTACTGCTCTTCTCCACTATTTTCTTATGAGGGCATTCGGTTAAGGAGAAAGGAGAATGACAAAAGGAGTGCACATCAGGGCCCAGAATCATGATGACATCCATTAGTGTTGGGGTCATGGGACCAGAGTTGAACAAAAAACTGTTCAGGCTATCCGACCAAAAATAGCCGATGGATCTAAGCAAGTTATCATCTTGCTCCATAGGGGAAAGGGACAGAGTTAAGGCATCGGCTATATGGGTGACTTACCAGGTGGAACCGTGCACCCGTTCTACACGTTTATACCAGTCTACCCAACCCTCCATTGGAAATGGCCAGGCTCGTAGTTGGTCTGACCATAGATCTAGGTCTGGAGTGGTATGAAAAAGAGGCAAGCGTTTGGTCTCGGTTCTAATGAGTTCATGCGGGGGTTCATAGGATTTGGGCCCTAGACTGAAAGTTGTGGGATTGGCTCATGAGGGAAGTAAAATTTCATCGGCCTGATCATAAAAAGTTAAAAGACTCATAGCGAGAAAGGCTACTACAAAATTCGGGAAGGTAGTAATCCAGGGAGTTAGAAATTGTTACCTTCAAATCGAAAACCCGCTCGCAGAGAGTCTTTTCCTCAACCGCGCTGCTGGACGCCGCCATTTCACTAGGTTAAAGATGGATTGTAGTGGCAAGGTGTTTTTCGCATCAAGAGGTGGAAGGCAGTTTTTGGAATTGGTTCGCTTGCCTTTTATAAGGAACTGTCCGTCCGTGCCCAACGGAGTAGCGCGGGATTTTTGGAATTTGGCCAAAGGGTTCGTGCCTTTGGCTGGATGGTCAGAGTGTGGGCCCACAGTTGGCTATTAGCCGATGCCGGTTCAGGATAGTACCAATCGGCTAAAGACCGTTCTGCAGGGCGTGAACCTATGTGAAGATCGGCTCGACTCATTATGCTGTCAGCAAGATCCGATTGTGCCGATCTTCGGAAGTGAATCTTTAGGTTCGGCTCAGTACGTTGCTACTAAAGCCGATGTTGAGGAGTATCAGAGGGATTTTGGACGAAGGAATCAATAAAGGAAAGTTCATTCATTTATATATTCTTACTAAGGAATATATACATCGATGACAAAATATAAAAAAGACGGGGGTGAGTCCCCAAGAGCTGATTCCATCACTATCGGCTTGACCAAAATTCAGATTCTTCTTAAGAGGCGATGCAACGGCTAAAAGCTAAAATTAACTGACTAAAACTAAAACTTAAGACGCGGCTCGTCGCCGGCGTTCTTGCTGCCCTCATCCACCTCGTCACCGGCGTCCTTGCCGCCGGAGAGCTCAAGGTCCGAGGGACCTTCATCTCTCAGGGCGAGGAGGTCTTCATCTTCATCTGGCTCCTCAAGTGCGGCGTCGTTTGCGTGTTCCTCCTCGGGCTCCTCGGCTCCCTCCATCTCCCTCATCCCAAGAGAAGAGGTTGTCGTCGCTTGAAGGGAGAAGGGGGCCGAGGATGAGGACGTTGAGGTCCTCGCCGCTCGTCATCTCTGAGTCGCTGTACTCGAAGGACCCAGAGCCCCACGACCTTGCATCGTGGTAGTACTCCGGGAGCTCGAGAAGGATGATCAGCGGCGGCAGCTCCATCTGGTCGTCATGAACATAGAGCGCCGGTGGGGGAGTGCTTGTCCCGCTGCTGTGGCCGACGTCGGGGTCGACGTCGGAGTCGTTGCTAGAGATGATGATGATCTCCGGCGGAGCAAGGACAACGGCCAGTGGAGGCAGCGGCGCTGATGTCGCCACGGCTTGTCTCGGGGGCACCGGCGCCGTGTCCTCCAAGTGGGAGAGAGCGCGCTCCACCGGAGAAGGAGACCTCAAAGGCCCTGCGACGGAAGGGGAGGAAGGATGTTCCGGGATGTTGCTACCCCTGGAAGACATAGTGGAGGGCAGGGAGGTCTCGGCTTTCTTTGGCGCAAGGAGGAAGAAGGGGCGGTTGCCGATGTGAAGAAAACAGGGGAACCCCTGTACCTATTAAGTACTAAATCAGAGGAAGATGAAGAGGTGCTACATGGTTACCAAGACACCGAACGGTCATCATTACAGGGAGGACCACGTGGCGTTCCAAGTCCGATGGGATGGGGCGGTCAGCGCCCGTTTCTTGTTTGGTAATGTGGCGTTTCAGGCTCGACATGACAGATCGGCAGGGGATCCATCCTCAATTGGTTTTGAAATAAAATCTTTATTTGCCAAAACCGGGGGGGCATGTGTTGGCGCCGGAATTTAGCCGACCCAGGTTAATGGGCCTAAATCGGTTCGGGACTAGAAGCTGGGCTATCCAAGGGAGAGATAGCGTGTATTTTGTCTTTTGGGCCAAGTGCCCGTGTATCTTAGGAAAGATATTTCTTTGGTAGGGAGTCCGATCGGGACTCCAGTTTAGTTAATATTGAGAGGCAAATTAGGAAAGGATAGACTTGCTATCCAAGTCTGCGGACTATAAATATGTACCCGTACCTATGAAATAAATAAAGACTACTCACGTTTGTCAACAGCGGTTGTCTCCACATTCTCTAGGCGCATCGCCACCCCTAAGCTATTAGGGTTTCAAGGTATATCGCCATGCTGCTCTATTGACTTCTTCCGTAGACGTTGATAGGGCATTACGGCGTTCTGCCTATGGTAGATCTTGTACTAAGCGTTGTTGTTGGCAAGATCTACTAGTTATCATGTGCACTGACCCGATCTATTTTTTCTCTGAGCTGCACGACATAGATCGGATCGTGCACAATTCACTATCATGCTACCCTTTGATGTTATCATCTTTTGCAATATATGCTGCGTCAAGCCACCGCCATATTTTGTTAGATTAGCATGATACAAGAGGCTTACTTAGGTTAATGTTGGCATCTTCTTACATCTCGATCGGTTCCTAGCTAGACATAACACTATGTTTATCTATTACGCTAGAGCCGATCTGGGTAAGCAAATCACTCTATTTCCGTATATCTTCCATACATCGCCTAAGCAGCGTTGGATCGGCTCTTGGAGTATCGATGGAAGTTTGCCAATGTCAAGACCCGATCCGGCTAGTATTTAACGTTTACCCTGTTTTGTTTGTTTATGCAGAGAGAACAGGAGCCAACCACCGTCACCACCACCACCTTCCTGGTTGTAAGGTCAAGCCAGGTGGCACACCCAACCACCACCGTAGCCAGCAGTCGGCTAACCGTTTAGCCGATTGGGAGCCGCAGCAAGGAAGAGCGACCTCTACATCCACATACACCTCTCGACTCACATTGTGCTGCCTGTCGGAGTACTGCCCACCGGTTTCCCGTGGCAACAAAGGCACTCCTTCAACAGGGGCTTTAGTTCTCTTGACCTTCTTCCTGTAGTGAATGTTGATCTTCCTAACCATATCGAAAATATGTTTGCTATCGTGTCTTCTTTTTGGTGTTGAAGCTTTCTCTTTCGTGCCGTCGAATTGGCTGTTAAACTATTTCCTGTGGTACCTATTCCCTTCAACTAAGTAGTGGTGGTACTTAGTGTACACAACCTTTTTAGCTCCATCGAGGAACTCAAACATCGTTGCATCCAAGCATACTAGACGTCCTGTCTTTTCTTTGATCTGTTCAGATAGCGAGAAGTTTGCAGGGTAATCGTTTATCATAGTGAGTAACATTCCTTTGAGTGTAAACTCCTTTGTTACTAAATTGATCATTTGTCCCCATCGTTCCAAAGCTTCGCCATATCTTCCATCAAATGCTCAGTTGTTTAGGCCCTTGTATCAAACCGCATAACATTGTGTATTTCCTCTTCTGACAAAGCCATGTAGGTAGATTGTATATGGTCAATATCAATGGCCATGTGCTGTGTGTGCCGTTTCTTTCTCCAAAAGGATTCATTTCATCTGTACTAAGTGCAAATCTCACATTCCTTGGATCCTTCGCAAACTCAGGATACAATTCATCAAACCTTTGCCACTGGTGTGAAAGCTTTTCCTCATACTTTATTCGTTCACAATACCACCAATGCATTAGCTTTGCAAAGGTAGGGTTTGCAAATATACGCCTTAAACGATCGATTGGATTGAGGTACCACATGACTAGGGCGGGGATTCTTCTCTTGTTCTCATGATGCCTAAGCATGTATCTTCTTCGGAAGGATCGGGTGTACCCTTCTTATTCCTCTTCCTGCCATTAGAGGAACCTTCATCATCACCACGATATATGTCATTCCGCTTGTAATGGCTAGCGCCACAAGTCAGGCATTTCTCCAGTTTCTCAAATTTCCCTCGGTATAAGATGTAGTGGTTTGGACATGCATGTATTCTTTTAACTCCCATTGTCAAGGGGCTAATAACCTTCTTCGCTTGATATGTGTTGGCAGGCACAAAGTTAGGCTTCGGAAGCAACTATGATAAGAGTTTCAATAGATCGTTGAAGCTAGAGTCAGACCACCCATACTTGGTCTTCAGAATCAACCGCTCGAGTACAAAACGTAACAAAGACAAAAGAGTTGGACAACTATTTGACTTCTCATACACACTCTTCTTTGCAGCATACTTTACCGCTTTGAAATTCTCTGGCCCTTTTGCACCCTTAAGAAGGATATCTGCCTTGAAGTGTTTCAGCATTTCATCAAGGTCATCTGCATCTAAATTGTCACTAGTTCTTTGATACTCTCTGAAGGTACAAAGCCATATGTTCCACCACCATTGCCTTCGTCATCATCGCCACCACAATCCATCATATCAAAATCTGCATCAAAGGATGTGTCGTTGTTACCATCCACATCGCCGCCAATGAGTTCATCTGAGACAAGGTAGGTATCTATTGCTTTGAGAGGTGCTTCTTACTCGCCGTGATGGATCCAAACAGAGTAGCCTTTCACAAATCCATCAACGATCAAATGCGATTTAATCTTGCATAGATCTATCCAAACCTTCAGATTTTACAGTTTTTGCAAAGACAGCATATGCCGGGAATCTTCTTCGTTATTGCATCCTTCTTCGCAGCTTCAATAAATTTATCCACTTCATCACGATAATGCCACTCCATCCTTGGCCAGTTAGACATCCAACCATGTGCCATCTATAAATTAAAAGTTCACATATATGTAATATTATCGATGGAGATGGTATTATTAATGAGGCTATTAATGAAGTGTATTTACGAGGGTATCAATTAATAAGGCTATTAATGAAGTGTGTTTATGAAGGTCTATTTATCAAGGTATCAATTAATGAAGTGCATTTATTAAGTGTATTTGTGAGGGTATATAAATGAGGACTACAATTATGAAAAATATTTATGATAGAAATTAATGAGATATATTCATGAATACAACAAATGATACATTATAAAATTAATTAATACACCATTCCTATACCTAGGTTTCACACTAGATCCAGATCTAGATATAAAGAGAAGAGATCCACTAATAAAGAGTAATACAACACTTAAAGTAACCACAAATTGCATGCTACTACCAAGTTGAGACAACCTAAACTAGTCCATTACTCTAAAGCATCCAATGGTACAAGGTATAAATCCTTTATAGATGAGAGGAGAGAGAATGACATTTAATCCTACCTAGTTTACCACCTAATGCTTTGAAGATACTCAAATTAAATGCATAGACAGTGGAGGCTTACCTTATATAACTTGTAACTCCCAAGAAATAGAAAAAGAGCATACAAGTTGTCCCTAAAAAATAGAGGAGCATAAATTGAAGCACATAGTAGATGTGATTTAAAAAAAGTGCTAGGATATGAAAGCACCTTTTATGCATCTATATCAGGAGATACCCACTGATCGAGAAATTATTACAAGAGTACTGCAAATGGGTTAACACCTGAATAAAGTCAATTAGAAGGAACAAATATAATAGAAGCCTAACTAAATGCTATTCATTGTACTGAATGCATATACAGAATAGAAATAAAATGATATCACCTGCCGAACTCTCTAGCAATACCACAATTCCGAGATGATTTCTCATTCTCTTATGCCATGTTGATACTTCAACAACCTAGACACACAAAAAGAGAGGGGAAAATAAGAGAAATATTACAGTATCATGCTATAGAGAAACAGAGACTTGGCTCAAACAACATAATATAGTTCTGCTGGTTCAGTGTCCAGTCTCCACCAATCATAATAGCAGCCTCAACAGAGTAGTTCTGCAAAGTTCTAAAGCCCCTTTAGCTAGGCATTATCACCATCACAGAAACAAGCACAGCAGCAAGCATCTCACAATGCAACTATCATCTCACAAGGGCCCATCACATGATAGTTCACTTGTGCTTCCATCCATGAATGTTCCGTCAGCAAAAATGATTTAAGTGGGTCAGTCACAATAGCAGCTTAGTTCAACAACAGAGAAAGTACGTAGTTTAACGGTGCAACATGTAATACTAGGAACAAGTGTGTATTTTGTAAGAAGGAAGCATTGTGTATAATAGATTGGTTGTATTGCAAAGAGCCCTTGGGGCGAATACATAGGAGTACAAAACTTGGAGGGAAGACACCCTGGATACATATGGTAGTTTTAGATAGATAAGACTCCTAAACAGACATGACATCTGATACTGCCAATTGTACTATCTAACATATTTCATCAGAAAAGAAATTTATGAAATAAACTGAATTGTAATAAAAATAATATCATGAAAAATATGAGCAATGACACGCAAGGTATACAAACACACTACACACCTCTGAAGTACCCAGCAATTGGTTAAATAAAAGATCCTACTGGCCATGTTTGTTGCACCACTTCACAGAATGCTACGAGTCTTTCCCTGTCACCAAGCTCCACTGCCTGCGATTTTGTTTTTTGAGATTTTTCATTATTCAGTTAACAATATCCATCATAATTAGTTCTCACAATTCATCCTCTGCACAACGATGGTTTCATATACATGTAGAGTTATTAGTTATGGGACCAACTAATTAGATGAAGTTGCAACCATATACTTAATGGACATGCCTAATCACGCGCACAACCCTTTTTTGGCTTACTGTACGCACACTCCATTTTTGGCAACAATGAGTCCATCGGTCTACTTTTTTCTACTTTTGGCAAAAATGACGTGCACACATGTATGGGCTCTGGAACATGTTGACAGCCTGCGAAGAAGAAAAAAAAATGCACAAACAGAATTCAAGAACCGGCAAAAATGCTGCTATAATCATGCAATATTAGTGCTACCAATAGGCAAAAATGTTAGTATCATTAAGCAAAAATACAAATGTTGTTTTGCCTAATGAAAACCAATATTTTGCCTATGAAAACAATAATTTTGCCTAATGAAAAACTTCAATTTTGCCTAATGAAGAGGAGGGGGAGGAGGACCAGGGCGGCAGCGGACTGTGTGGGGGACTAGGGGCTTGAGGTAGGCCAGCGACGGGGGACCTCGTAACCATGGCGATGGCGGTCCTCAAGTCGGAGAAGGGGTGCGAGACAACGCCATCGCCGGCCCTACGAGGCGCCACACACGCAGATCCGGAGGAGCCGAGTATGGTGGCGCGAGGGGAGCTGGCACTGGCGGCCCGTGCCGGATCGAGAGGAGCGCGAGGGCAGTGGACCTTGGATGATGAGGAGGTGGTCGGATCCAGCGGAGGCGCGTCCCGCGGTGGACAGATCCAGTAAGGAGGTGCCCATGGCAACCGGATCCGGCGGGAGGCGGCGCGCCGGCGGCCTCATCCACTTCCTCTAATCCTTTCCCCCCCTCACCGCTCTCAATTCTCATGGCCACTGCCGGGGAGTCCCCCGTCGGGACACCAGGGGGAGCTCCAGCCACAGCGCGAGGTGTGGGTCCCGCCTTGAGTAGGACGACGACGAGGTGGCGGCGCCTAGGGAGCAGCGAGGCGCCATGGAGGAGGGGGCACTGGCAGCGGCGGTGCCTAAGAGGCACCGGAGAAGAGGCGCTGGCGGCAACGGGGATGGCCGGCGGAAGCAGCAAGAGGCAGGGAGCGGATGAGCGAGAGAGGGGGAAGAGAGAAAGGAATGCAGGAGGAGGGGGAATGAACGTGGGAGTGTGCGTGCAGTATAGTAAAAATACGCACGGTTACCATATTTTATTCTAAATAAAGGAGTAAATATAAAGCAGAATTCTAACTGCGCTCTGTCTATGCACTGCCCTGATGGGTAACATGCTACGCGCCCATGTTTTACTTGTCTTCATTTTCTCTAAAATTTTGATCTAGAAAACCACAAACGCTAATCATGTGAACAAGTGGTATTACAATTTTCTGTCTTCATACATGCACCCACGCCATCCTGTAAAGCTGATTGAATAAATTATGCGAAACTAAATAAAGCCATCCTGGATGCACAAGTTCTAATGAAGTACGCATATCAGAACCCATCCTTGAAAGTATGTTAGCTTATTTCAGTTGCTAATTTATTAAATGCTATATGCGACCTAGTGTCCTCTAATTTAACAGACTATGGTGGCGATGGGTGTAACTGAGAGAGATATACTATTCATCATTCAACAATATGAGTCCATGATTTGTCTAAAAATAAGTTGTGGTCATGAGCAGCACCCTATGATAGAGATGGATTCTCATAGATGATAACGAACTCACTTGAGAGGTAGATGGATTACTGGGCGTGCCATATTTCCGCTAGGCTCAGGTGTCCGTCTCGATCTAATAATACCTGCCCAGTACCTACAGGCTGCAAGAGCGAACAAGTTCACAGGTTCCCCTTCCTTTCTCTAACACCATCTACTCATTAATTGCAATTATAGTAGTTTCTTCACGGATGACTAAACCTTTTCCATGGTCCAACAATCGTAAACAGAGAATGCTACATTACCTTCGTTCAGTAAATTGACACACAGTTCAGTCCAACACCTTTTTGAGCACAGGTTGCCGCCTGCTGCCCTGCTGTGTGTCCACGCAGGAGGGGAGGGCTGCCCCTTCCATCGTGGTGCTCTGCTGTCGACTTTTGCAGCGTATGGAGCAGCATAAGACGATGGCATCGGATTGAGGGAGGCGCTCGATCAGATGGGAACGCGGGTGACCTGAGGTGGGCGAGGTGCGCGAGGTGCGGCGGTAGTGACCTAAAGAGGGCGAGGTGCGGCAGCCGCACATCCACCCCCATCATGAGGAGGCACTGCGGGAGTAGCGCAACGGAGGACGACACGTCCTCGAGCGGGCGGTGCCTCAACAGGCGGCGAGAGAGAAGCCCGTGTCGAAGCAGCAGATCTACCGCCGGAGAAGGAGGCGGTCATGCTGGTGCGGCGGATCTACCTCTAGAATCAGAGGCGGTCATGCGGGAGTGACGAAGGAGACCATGAGGAATGAGAGCGCAGCGGGCCGCGGTGGCTCTGCTGCTAGAAGAGGAGGATGTTGTCGACGAGCGGCCGCGGCGGCTTTGCTGCCGGAGGAGGAGGCCATCGACGGGCGTCCGCGTTGGCTTCGCTGCCGGAGGAGGAGGCGCTGCAATGGCAGGAGGATGATCAAGCGGATGCATGACGGAAGTGGACGTCCCCTTGCAGGACCGGAGACGGCAGGCTTCCCTCTCGGCGGCGGCGGCATGGCCCACGGATTTCGCCTCCGCTTGCGACCCGCTGCGCGCCTGCGACGGATCCGAGAAAACCCTGCAGGTAGGCGGTGCAGGAGGGGCCGCGCGTGGTGGGGCGGCGCGGGGTAGGGAGGTGCAACGCGGAGAGAGGCGACGGGGCAGGGGCAGGGATGGCAGCAGTAGCAGATGACAGTCTAGAGGACGTCAGCGGGGGCAGCAGAGCGGAGTGAGGGCGGCGGGGGTGATGGGACAGGAGCTGCGGCGTTGCGGAAGGGGGCGAAGGTTGGTGGAAGAAGGACCGCGGTCCATTGACGGACCACGGACGTTGAAACCTTACAAAATTTTAAGGTGTAGAGATACATAGGCTGATGCTTACTTATAATAAATACGAAGCTGTAGCAATTGCTAATTATATTTTACTGTGAGTATAAACAATGTGTATGTATTTATACTAATGCTTAAATGCATAGAGCAATTGGAAACGAAGCATATGAAGATGCTCTAGTCTGGGCACGTAAAGTGAAGAAATTTAATAGCTGGGTTGTGCCATGTTGGAGCATTAACCGAAGCAACGAGAAAATATCATTTCAAAGAGGGGGCGATCCAATGAGAACCAAGTGAATTTGCACTGTGCTGAAATCCATGGATAACTGGACTGCCGACGCGACGCAACATCTGATTCCGAAGCCTACTAACCCATGAACCCGAGGCCCAGTTTTGTGCTAGGAGAAAGTTTTGCCTGATCCTGTTCTTGCGAAGCAAACAATAGCAAGGAAACCGGACTTGAAGCAAAAAAAAAAAAAAAAAAAAGAGGGCTTCATAGTGGATAAAAGCTCCTTTAACCGGTGAAGGGTCATGTGTTCGAATTTTTGCAAGGTTATATTTTTGCGGTTTTTTTTGCGTGCGCTGCTACTCCGCAAAGAATTGGCCCGCCAAGGTGCATGGAAAGTGCACCAAAAAGAAAGGCCATGGGCGGAGGTCGGCTTGTTGAGTTGCCACCGGGTCTTTGAAAAAACACATGAGGAAGAATGCAAAACATTTTGCGAAAGGCTGCGTGGTGCAGTGGTTAAGCCTCTTGATGCTTGACCCGAAGGTCCAAGGTCAGGATAGAGTCCTTGCTTGAACGTTCACCTTTTTTCATTGTTGTCCACACAATAATCTCTTTGCGAAGCCCACTTGAATTCCGACAGGAATCGTCAGCCCAATACTGTGAAGGCCAAATAAATCGAAGCCCAAGCACACCTTCACTTGGCTGTTTACAAAGATGATCAATATGTTAAACCAAAAGTAACTGGAGCACAGTGGTTTGGGCTTGAAAGCCTTGTACCTGGGGTCTTCGGTTCAACTCTTGGTCTGATTAGTTTTTACTATTTATTTATTCTTTTAAACCGAAGTCAAAGACATTAAAATTTCAAAGACCAGTTTTGATGAAAATTCAAAGACCAATTTGCTCTTGAGACGAGAGAGGGGAAATGAAGACCATCTACCAGGTCAAACCAGTAAATTTTGCCAAGACCAACCATTCTTGCCGAAGAGACAAAAAAATGTTTAGCAGAAAAGTTGGCTCCTCCCCAAGAGGGTACCTCTTCTCTCTCTTTCTCTTCTTTTTCTTCTCTCTCATTTAAAAAAAACGCTAACGCACTTTTTGCGAGCGCCCTCGACCACCAGCCGAGGGTATTCTCATTTTTCTTTTCATCGACGATGCTCGCACTTTTTGCGCGCGCCTTCGATTTTCGAATCCAAGATACTTTAATTTTTCTCTTCATCGACAGTCACATTTTTTGCCCACGCCTTCGATTTTCGATCGAAGGTACTTTCATTTTTCTCTTCATCGACGGTTGCATTTTTGCGTGAAGGTACTTTCATTTTCCTCTTCATCGACGCTCGCATTTTTGCGCGCGCCTTCGATGTTTTCATTTTCCACTTCATCGACACTCGCATTTTTCCGCGTGCCTTCTATTTTCGATCAAAGGTACTTTAATTTTTCTCTTCATCGACGCTCGCATTTTTTCGTGCGCCTTCAATTTCCAAACAAAGGTACTCTCATTTTTCTCTTCATCCACACTCGCATTTTTACGCGCGCCTTCGATTTTTGATCAAAGGTACTCTCATTTTCCTCTTCATTGACGCTCGCATTTTTGCGTGCGCCTTTGGTTTTTCGATCGAAGGTACTTTCATTTTTTTTCTTCATTGATGCTCGCATTTTTGCACGCGCCTTCGATTTTCGATCGAAGGTACTTTTCAAAGAGGCCATAGATAAAATCCGAAAGGGCCAATTGTGCCGGTCCAAATTAATTCCGAAGAGGCTAGAGAGATGATTTGGCAGGAGATAGCTGAGGCCTTTAAAAGTAGGCTAGGAGTTAGCATATCAGGGCCTGGTACTTCGTATCAAAAGCCCTATGATTGCCGATTTGATGTTCATGCTTTTTCTTCTGGTTTTAGAGTGCCAGATTTTGTAAAATTTTCCAGCAGCGATGGTAAGAGTACTAGAAAACATATTAGTCAATTCAAGCCTAACTAGGGTATTTAGTTGATAGGGAATCTTTTAGAATTCGGATGTTTTATTTATCTCTTACTGGTAGTGGACTAAGAGACGGCGCCTGAGTGGACTTGGCGTGACAAAATCCCTGCCGAGTGGACTGACACGTGGCTTGGGTTGCGGTCCAAGTTAGGCTCGGCCCACAAGTGTGACCTTGGGTGTGGGATGGTGTAGTGAGCCTTAAAATCTCCCAAGAAGAAGCCTATCAAGCATTTACCGGTTCGAGCGTCAAAACCAAGCCCAACTATTGTTTCCTCGTTCAAACATCAAAACCAAGGGCCAAAACCCCTTTCCTGGTTCCACCGACAAAAGCAGGGGCAGGTTGCCAGTATTCCAAAAACTGGAGTTACCCCCGAAGGATGAGCTGCTGGACACGTGGAGGACATCAAGAGGAGGCGGAGAAACCGAAGAAGGCAAGAACTCCATCGTGGTCGTTCATCTGAGTTATTGCGGTCTTTTCTAGCCCTTACGGGCATTTGCAGTGTCAAGAGTATATAATATAGGGGTCAAGTGCACAACTGCCTTAGGGCTTAGTCTGTAGTATAAATAAGAAGCTGGCTGCCATTAGCCATTTCTCTTGGCTGGTTTTAGCATTTGCTTAGGCTAGTTAAGAGTAGATTTGTGTCACCAAGCAAAGTGCTTAAGGAAAAGTGAGATTGGATTGATCTAATCCCCATTGTAAGAGGCTAGGAAGTGGGAGGCTACTTGGGAATGAATTCCCCATCTTGTCATATGAATCTAAGACCTCTTTGAGGCTTCTAATGGATATATTTCGTGCAGCCCCTTGTGTGTGCTTGCCTATCCCTCTCTTGATTGGCTTTTGATCTTGGTTCCTTGGTCTTTTGGAGTGTTTGTGCTTGACCAAGCCCTAGATCTTTCTATTGCCAGTGTTTTGGACTGCTAGGACATGGAGAGATTGTGGTTTTGGTGTGTCAAATCTCAGATCAATGAGCAACCCCGCGATTTTTGTTCTTGCCTAGAGGACTTCACTTTGGGGACAAGTCAAATATGTGGAGTAAATCTTGGGCTCTCACCTTGATCTATTGGGAATAGCTTCTCCATGGCCTAGACAATGTCCTTGAGTAATTTGGTGAAGTTTGGAGTCCATTTGCATAAGATTTGGATCGATTCTTGAGGATTCGTGGGCTGTTTTCCATACCACCGGACCATCCAATGATGAAGTACCGAATTGTCCGGTGCGTGGCACAACTCGAGGAGCAGTTTGGCCTCACCTGGCCTTTTGTGAGAACAGGACCGTCTAGTGGTGGTGCACCGGATCGTCCGGTGGTGCTTGCAGGGAGGTGCAACCCCTTTAGCCAGTTTGTCCGGTGGTAGCACTGGACCGTCCGGTGTGATACCACCGGACATAGTGATTGACCATCGGACCGTCCGGTATGTGTTAGCCCAACCGCTTTTGGCTTGTTTCGCATAATTTTTGATCAGCGTTTGAGCGAGTACTTTTGTGTCCTTTTGCGTGGTTTTCCTCTTCGTGTCCTAGTGTTGGTAGCTTGACTTTGCTACGCGACCTTGCACGTCATAGAAGAGAGGGTTTTGGGGTTGCAAATTTTAGGTGTCGACGTCTAGTGTGATACCACCGGACATAGTGATTTGACCACCGGACCGTCCGGTATGTGTTAGCTCGACCGGTTTTGGCTTGTTTCGCATAATTTTCGATCAGCGTTTGAGCGAGTACTTTTGTGTGCTTCTGCGTGGTTTTCCTCTTCGTGTCCTAGTGTTGGTAGCTTGACTTTGCTATGCGACCTTGCACGTCGTAGAAGAGGGGGTTTTGGGGTTGCAAATTTTAGGTGTCGACCTATTCACCCCCCTCTAGGTCACTCTTTTAGTTCTCAATTGGTATTAGAGCAAGGTTAGGGTCTTCTATACCTTAACCGGTTCTAAATCTACCAAGAGGCGACCATGGATTACTTTGTTGGTAAGATTCCAGGGTTCGATGACTCTAATTATGCATTTTGGAAGATCCGCATGTTGGCATTTCTCCAAACCCAGCATTCGTCCACTTGGGATATTTGCCAGAGAGCTGATTACCAAGTGTTGGATGAGCATGTGACTCATCTGCAGTAGTGGGAACATGAAGCTAACAACAAGCTAGGAACTTCTTGCTTATAGCCTTGAGATGCTATGAGTTCAACTGAGTGAGTCACTTGCAGACGACTCATGAGATTTGGACTACCCTTGCAAACTTCAATGACAAGACAAGTTAGGTCAAGGCTAGGTTGTTTGAAACCTACAATTGGGAGTATGAGAATTTCTCCTAGCAGCTTGGTGAGAGAATAGACGACTTGTTCAGTTGCTTTTCAATCGATTGCTAACAAGATTCGTGGAAAAGCTAAGAATGGGGTGTTGCTGTACGATGACCATGAGCAAGCTTCTCTATGCCTTGAATAGTAGTATTTGGCAATTGAAGATGGAGTCCATAGTCGAGTCAGCTAGCTATGAGACTCACCACAGACAATATTTATAGCAAGCTGAAGGCTTCGGAGGTTGACTCTCAAACGCGAGCCAAAATGAGTGGATCAACTCCCAAGAGCCTAGCTCTTATGTCTGGCCCCGGTGTTAGTGGTGCTGCTAACACTAACCCTTCTGTTAGCTATGCTTTGTGTCTGATTTTAGCTACAGAGGAGGAGCTAGAGGCACTTGATGATGAGAAGCTGAAGGGGATAGGGGTTCCCGATCTTCCATTAGGTAGAGATAACTATCGATTTGGTAGAGGCACGACACATACGATCCGGCTTCCAATCAACACGATTCAAACCCTGCAATCGCAGCACCACGCCTCCTCTGGTTATCAACCGTACACACACGATTGACCTCACCGTGAAGGCTTATCTGTGCCTACGAATCGAAGAACGCAAGCAAGAACACGGTAGATGCAACTGAAATTGCGAATAGAAAGGATTAATCACACGAATTGGGGTCTCACAAACCGGAGTAATCTCCACGTCGAAACTGTTCAATGATAGAATAATCTAAGCAAAACCCCCATCCTCTTCAAGTGCTATTCAAAGCAAGGTTTACCGTCAGGTTGTATCACATTCCCATTATTAGATTGATTTAATCTTCATCCCACAATACACAAAAAACCATATACAAGTTAGGGTTTATAGTTCATCTTTCCCATAGCCAAGTTTAGCCTTTGCATAATTCATTTTTGGATTCCACATCATTGAGTTTGAGTCCATAGTTGTCGTCTTATTGCTGGTTTAGATCGTGTTCTTAGATTGGTTTAAGTTTTGCATCATGCCACCGTGTCCTTATCCATCACGTCATCGTGTCCGGTTCGGAATCGTCTATGTCCAGTTCGGTATTTTGATGATATATCCCACATACAAACTCGGATTTTATTGTTCTAGTACTTTCTGGAAAGCTTAAGAAATTATCCACAACTTTGTCAATTGTGAGATTTCCAGAAAACGTCGTCTTCATGGTGTTATTTGCATTGGAAGTAAATCTATTTGTGATCCAGAAATTTCTAAACAGTCTGTATTTTGGATCCATATCTCCTACTTCATTCATCTAGAAGAGACGTTCCATATATTGATAGGAAAGAGAAAAAGTATACCTACAACTTTGGTATTATAAGTTTTGGCATTTGAGGTCATTAGGAGTGCGAAATCGTCTGTGCAAGTTCGGATAGAAAATCTGTAATTTACAGAGGAAAGTTTTGTGTTAGTTCCGAGTTGTATCTTGCTCTCGCGGCACTTTGAAAAAAAAGAAAAAGGCAAGTGCATAAAAAAGAACCTCACAAAGAAAGAAAAAAAGAAAAAGAAATAATCAGAAGTATTTGCATCCTTTGTGTATTTTGTGCTTCGATATATTTGTTGCTAGCTTGAACTAGTCCTAGGAACATGTTTAGGCTAGCAACATTGACGAGTACTTTGGATACTTATTCTATTTTGCTATCTGATTTCGATTTGTGCTAATCCTTGCTACCATATAAAGCCTCCCAAAGCTCCACAAACATATACTTCTAGTCAGTACAGGTTTGGGTGCTTGCAATCGCTTCACCACGCCCTCACGGTGTCATGAACTAGCCACCTGTTGCACCGTCCTTTGCTATGTTGGTAAGAACCAGGTAAGAACTTGGTAAGTTTGCTTGAGAGCGTGAGACACTACCTAGTAGTTCATAGGGCTCATAATGCTTGTGCTTGTTTTCCTTTTGCTTTTCTACACTGACCATGGCAGGTGGCAAGAAAGGCAATACAGGTGATGACGATATTTCCTTCGAAGATTGTGTTCTACATTCTGAGTTGGCAGACATGGTAGCCAAGATCACAACAACGATCACGGAGGGCAATAAGGCGACGAACAAGTCCCTCGATACCTTGGCTTGCAGCGTATCCTCCCTCACGCTGAGGGTGGATGCCATTGAAAAACGTCGTCCTAAAGCTAGTGCCAAGGGAGACGCCTCCGTCAAGAGAGTTGTCAACGATAATGACAAAGGCAATGACCAGGACAACGACGCCGATGATGGAGATGATGAAGACGACGATTTTGAGGAAGAAGAGGAGAATGAGGAAAACGAAACTGAGATGCAACATCGACTTCGTAACCGTCTTCGTCGCAACATGAAAGGTATAGGAGGTAAGAAGGGATGTAACCATAGCAACAATGATGATCCCTTCGCTAAGGTAAAATTCAGCATCTGTCTTTTTTTTGGAGATTATGATGCCGAGGCTTATTTATATTGGGAAATGACCGTTGAGCAAAAATTTAATTCCCATCTAGTTCCTAAACAACATCGGGTTAGGCAAGCCACTAGTGAATTTAAAGATTTTGCTATTATTTGGTGGACTAAACTAGGCACCCTTCGCTTACAACCTGATACATGGGATAGGTTAAAAGAGGCTATGCGTGAACGGTTTGTTCCTTCCTCATATAAACGTGACTTGCGTAAAAACTTACAACGCTTAGAACAGGGAGACATGACCGTTCAGGAATATTATGCTGAATTGCAAAAGGGTATGATTCGCTATGGGGTTAAAGAGGAAACTGAGGATAAAATTTGCCGTTTTTATGGTGGGCTACGGCGAGAAATTCAAGACATTATTGACTATAAAGAATTTTCTAATGTTAATCACTTGTTTCATCTTGCCATGTTAGTAGAAAAGGAGTTGCGGGGACACCAATCCAGGAGCAGGGGCAATATCGGCACCACCTTCACGCCTCGGACATCGATGGGACAAGAAAGGATAACACCTTCTTCCACCTTTCGACCGGCTGCACCGCCTCCTTCAGCGACCTCACGACCAACGACAACTACACCCTTCGCACGTGCCCTGGGCAGCAGCAAAGTGTTGCCTCCCGCACCTGCTAAGAGCTCCTCTATCGCTTCCACAGGCTGTACATCGATGGAGATTCACTGCCACAAGTGCCAAGGTATTGGCCACGTCTAGAGGGAGTGCCCCAACAAACGGGCATACATTGCAACTGAAGACAATGGCTACATCAGCGCCTCCGACGTTGAGGAAGATATCGACGACACCGAAACTAACCAATGATGACGAAGACATTGAGGGCGCCACCTTTGGTTCTGAGGACACTGCTGCATACCGGTCCATTATTGTCTAGCGCGTTCTTAGTGCACAGATGGAGCAAGCTGAGCAGCAGCAGCGCCACAACTTGTTTCAGATTTTCTTCGTCATCAACGACCGACAAGCGTGCATGATTGTTGATTCTGGCAGCTGCAATAATTTGGTGAATACTGATTTGGTCAAGAAGCTTGGCTTGACCACACAGCCACATCCACATCCGTATCATATTCAGTAGTTGAATGATTCCGGCAAAGCTAGGGTAACACAAACAGTTCGGGTTCATTTTTCTATTGGTTCTTATGCTGATTTTGCCGATTGTGATGTGGTACCTGTAAGTGCAACAAGGCTCCTTAGTGGTTTTGGTGTTGAGTGACAACGCGATTAAAGGCCTAATCTCTTTGTGAGATGTTTTGAAAGGTTTCTACAGGTGTATTATTCAGTGTCAAATATAATAAAATGAACGGAAATGTATATATCTATGAATGAGCATGAATCACTCATATGTTGAGTAATGTGGATTTCACTGTGTCTCTATCACACATTAATGATTATTGAATGTCTATTGTATATCTACTATCACAAGCAGTATTTCTAGTCACGGATTATTCGTGTGTGGACACCGTGACATTGCTAGTGTTTCTATTGTTAATGCACTCTGAGACACTTGGCTTTCATATTGAGAAAAGTGACTTTAAATTGTATCTCTTCCATTTGGACGTCACTACCGTAACTGGATTTCTCATATATAACAAGTGGCTGATCATGAAGACACTCTATTGCATATTAAAGCCAATAATGATCAACACAAATTGATTGAATGGATAATGAGCAAATGTGCTCCATCTACCTATTGAAGAGGTTTTCTAAATTGAAGTCCAACCATTTAGCTCAAAGAGGATTGCTCACAAAGGAAGAAGCTCAGCTTTGCTATCCCTCTCTGTTGATATATTTCAAGACGACATTATTCATCAAGACAAGACTCAAGTGGATTTCATTTAGATTTATATTTATCTTGAGTATAGGTATGCCGTACTATCAAGAGGGAAGCGAAGCTCGGAAGTCTCTAGTCAACATGTGCTCATAGCTAGTTCAGAGAGTGTCGAGCCAAAACAATCCTCGTGAGTTGTTCTTGTGCTGAGAGTGGGCTCACCGGATTGTCCGGTAAGCCTCACCGGACTATCCGGTGAAGGCTGAGCCTAGAGCCTAGAGTGATCTCTCTGACCTTTTTCTTGTGCTTTTATCTCCTAGTTAGGTGTATCTCTTATGGAGCTTAACACCTACACTTCTTACCTAGTGACCCAAGGCTTTGTGCCTTAGCCTCTGGACAGGGAACCCCTCACGGGACTATCCGGTGAGCTCTATTGGATTGTCCGGTAGAGGGGGTTTGAACTCCAACGGCTAGTCTGCCTCTATCAGACTATCCGGTAGAGCTCACCGGACTATCTGGTGATGGCCTGACATAGGCCAATGGCTAATTTTGTGAGGGTGGGTATTTATACCCCCCACTCACTTCTGGTTGGGGTTGCTGCTTCCCTCCACGTCCATATTCTTCCAGAGGCTATTAGAAACGCTCCCCAACACTCTCTTTGTGAGATTCTTGAGTTGGGAGATGATTTGTGAGTTTGTGTGAGCTCCTAGCTTCTGAGCACAGTTGGCGAGCATTTCCGGAAATCGTTTTTGTTACTCTTGGAGGTTTCCTCCTAGATGGTTGTTGACCCTTGTTATGTACAAAAATTATGCTCTATTTTCATATGATTTTATATCTTTTCGAGAGTCAATCTTATCATTTACTCTTATTTTACTAACAAATAACCGCGTTTTCGAGAGTGCTCTGTTTTTGTGCAATATTCATTTTTTGCAGGAAAATAGGGAATAATTGTGGATATTTGAGAATTTCTCGAAGAAATGATTTATGCTCTGAAGAAAGGACTAATTGAAAGCCCAATTGAGGAAGAAGCCCAACAAGAGAAGAGTCTTAGAAGATAAGGATTGCTTGAAGGACTAAATCCTGAAATCTTCTCGAAATTCATGACAGCAGCATCTTGTGTGACCAATTCGGGGACCTTGACGACTTCAAACGGAGAAAGTTTGAATACCAAAGTTGTAGATCTCTTCGAGATTTACAATTTAGAGTCTGAGTTTGCATTAATTGGGCTCTGGATGAGGAAGTTATGGTCGAAATACTACAGGCTTCAGAATATGGAAGGTTTATTTCGGGAAGAATCAAAACGATGACTTCATCTCCAAGCAAGGAAGGATATGGACGACCGGGACTCTTCTAGAGATATGAATATACAAGGAAATAGATGTTTTAATTGTTCCAGGACTCTTAGAACCGACCTATTAGATTCCATGTATAGGGTTCCCTTCGGGGTATAAATATAGAGCCTCCTAACGGGAGGAGGAGGAAGAGAGAAGTCCACCGCATTATTCATTACAAGTCGAGAGTCTAGGGCAGAGGTCGGGGGCGAGAAGCATCCAACTCGGCGAGAAGTCCATCTCGGTGAAAGGAGGAAGCAAGAGGAGGCAGGAAGCCGGCCGGTCTGCCGACCCCTAGGGGTCTGGTCGGCCGACCGGGCGCTTTCCGAGGAGATCTCGAGGTCATCTTTCGACATGTGCTTCGTCAAGTTCATCTCGACGACTATGCTTCAAAGTTTACGATGTATCGCGAGGAATTCCTTGTACTTTCTTCGATACTATGATGAAACCTTGTTATTCGATCAATAAAGGTTGTCTTTTAGACTTAGCTTGTTGTTTGTACATGAATTATGATCCATATCTTTGCAATGCTTAATTCCAACATGGTTTTCTGGCCGGATTAACCGTTTTCATTTTCTTTTAGTAGATCCTTTTACTTTAATTAGTTGATTGAATCTGCTCATGCTTAGAGATGGTTGGGGTTTGCTAGTTTGTCGATTACCTGGTTACTAGTGACAGTAGAGCCCGGGGAAAGGTTCGAGTAAGTCCTCGACGTTCATGGTCATGTTTATTCTATGCTTTATGATTAGATCTAGTTTCAAGGTTGTTCTTAGTATGAATGATGTTTGTCTCATATCTCTTGTGGATCCTTTTGCCATGTTAAACCTATCGTTTCCACGTTTTTAGCCTAAACCTTGTTCTATCGTTTTATGCTATAGTTTAAACCCTGTTTAGAACACATTTAGATTATTAAGTAGGATATAATTAGAGTAGTCTTAATCATCTCTTAAAGCTTGCTTTAGATCTATTAGAATTAGTTAGTAATTCAGTTAATATTAGATAGATAGTATCTTAAATATAATTATTCCTGGATTGACAAAACTCAAGATACTCATCCTGGGGAAAAGCTACCGCGATACTATGCGCTTGCAGTATAAGGATTGGTGTGCTTAAGTGCTGTCAACAACGGTGAGAGCGACCCGAAGGGCACCCGGCTTGTGGGTGGCACTTCCCTTGTAGGTGATTACCCCCGCTCTTCGGAGCATTTGAAGTGAGCACCTTCATAGCCTTGGTGGCTGTGGAGGGGAGGCCGTGAGTTGAAAAAGACTCAAGCTCTTGGTGAGAGCCTCAATGGAGACGTATGGACACTTGTGGTTGTGCCTGAACCTTGGGAATAAAATCCTTTGTCGTGTGTGTTGTGCCCCTGCTGGGAGACCCAAGCTTTGTGCTTGTGGTTGTTTCATTTACTTGCATCACATTATTGCTTCCGCTATCTTTAGTATTCGTGTGCAAGTTTTCTTTGTGAGTGCAGGTACAAAGTGTTGCTAAGATCATCATCAACATATAAACACATTACACAGCTCCACATAGCTCGATAAGTATTTACTCGCATATTTACACTTGCGGTTTTTTATCTCTGTGTGACACCGGACTATACCGTTATACTGGACTGTCTGGTAGAATCCACCGGACTATCCGATGTGAGGGCTGACAGTTTGCTTTAAGTGGTGTAAATTTTTCAGTTACGCCTATTCACCCCCCTCTAGGCGACATCTAGGTCCTTTCAATTGGTATCAGAGCAAGGACTCACCGAAAAGCTTCACCGCCGTGAGTAAAGATGTCGACACCTAGTGAGGTAACTTGTGAGCTAGTCATGCTTGATGGCTTAAACTATTCTCAGTGGTCAGCTCATGTACTTCATTTGCTTAGGACTAATGGTCCACTTGTGGAGCAAATTATAGATGCAAGCATATTGCCTTCTAGCCACGAGTGGGGTAACCTATCTCATGAGGAGACAATACGCTTGCAGCTCAATGCTCGAGTTACTAATTATTTGTTGAGCACATTGAGTCCAGATACCTCTAAGTGGCTGTTCCATGAGTACATGAGATTTGAGGATGCCCATGAGATTTGGGCCACTCTCAAGAATATTTTTGCATGCAAAGCTCAAGAACATGCAAACATATCAGTAAGAGACTTAGGAGAAGAAGAAATAAGCCAATGTGAAAGCATAAAGGACAAGGAAGATTAAGAAATGCAGTTGGTGCTGCAGCCAATGCAGACACCGGACTATCCGGTATCAGACACTGGACTCTCCGGTTTACCGGACAGTCCGGTACTTACTACCGGACTATCCGGTGTCGGCAGTGAAGCTGCACCAACCAGTGAAGAGCAGCAATGGAGACCAAGAGAAGAATCATGTTCACACAAGTCCCACTCCACCATTTCATACTAACATCAGTGCCTCATGGCCATGGAAGATGAAGAAAGTAAGGATGAAATGAGTGAGAGTGATGAAGAGGAAGATGAGGATGAGATAATTAATGAAGACCTTGAATTTGGGAAGCTAACCAAGCAGGATAAATTGAGAGTAATGAAGCTTGTCAAGGTCATCGCTTGACAAAAGCATACCCTTGAGAAGCAAGAAGATCTCCTAATCAAGAAAATAGACAAAAGCATACCCTTGAGAAGCAAGAAGATCTCCTAATCAAGAAAATAGAGGATCTCAAGGAAGCTCAAGAACAAAAGGAAGAGCTTGAGCTCAAAGTTACAAATCTGAACCACAAGTGTGAAGAAAGAGAAGAATTACTAAAGAAGATCAATGAGAAGTGCTTAGTGCTTCAACAAGAAAAGGATGAGCTCCTAGATGAGAGTATGCATCTCATTGATAAACTAGCCTTGAGTGAGGTAGCACATGAGGTATTTGCCACATCCGTAAAATCCTATGAACCTCTTGTGCAAAACACTTCTTGTTCTTCAATTGATTCCATTATTGCTTATGCTAACCCTTGCTGTTTAAAAGCAAGTGACCCTTGTGTTGAGTATAATATTATAGAATCTCGTGATGACTTCGTTGCAAGAGAAAATTAAAAGCTCAAGCAAGAGGTTGAAAAGTTAAGAGGGGACTTGACTGAGCTTAACAGAAAGTGTTGTGTGCAACCTTCTCAAGATAACCGTGACAACATGGTGAACAAGCTTGAGGAGGGTTCAAACCGTGCACAACACACTAAGACAAGTATCAAATCCAAAAATGGTGAAAGCACAAAAGCACAAGAGCAAGCCAAATCAAGAGGACAGAAGAACAAAGCAAAGAGGAGATGCTACTGGTGCAAGGAAAGAGGACACAATGTTTAGGCTTGCCCAAGCCTCAAATCCAAGGCAATGAGCAGCTCTGGCTCACCGGACTGTCCGGAACAACCTATCGGACTTTGTGGTGATACCGGACTATCCGGTAGTAAGGTTTCGGACTGTCCGGTGAAGCCAGTGGCAGCTCAAGCCACCAAATCCAAGGCAAGAAGATATACCCAGTCTCACAACAAGGTTGGAAAGGAGGAAGTCCATGCAAGCAAGGTAGAGAATCAACCAAAGGGCTTCAGGCAAAGAATATGCTACAATTGCTGACAAAAGGGGCATCTTGGTAAGGATTTCCCATATGGTAACTTTACTCATCCCAACCTTGTCAATAAGAAAACTAAAGTGACTTGTGTACCCAAGGGCTGCAGTGGTGAAGCTATGGTGATTTGTTCATCCAAGGCTCCCACCAAAGCTATTTGGATACCCAAGGTTTATTTGACTAACATTGATGGACCCAACAAGGTTTCGGTACCAAAGCATGCTTGAATGAGTTACAGGTACTTGCATGATGCATTGAGGGTCTTGGCAATCTTGAGAAGCTAAACTTCAAGTATATTATTGTCTCAAGATGAACCCTTTCTACTTTTAACCCAAGACTTGGATTATCATAACACTCTCAACCCCAATGACATTTTTGGTAACATGTGCTTAATCAGATCCTTGAAATCTTAGATATCTTTATTCTTAGTGTCTTGAATATGTCCAAGCTATTCAAGTTCAAATTCCACTCCTATTCTATGCTTGTGTTCTTGTGATACGTTGATGGCTCTCTTTGTGGAGCATGTGCCTTAAAATGTGCAGGAACATGGGTTGAAACTCATGAGAGGAAACGGAAATGAAACTTGGAACAAATCAAAACTCTTAGTGCAAAATTTTCAGGGCTCATCGGCTGGACCCACCGGTCCAATCGGTTTGACCTAGCTGGCACCTGTCTGCCAGCTCTGCTGACCTTCCAGTTGAACCATCAGTTCAACTAGTTGGTCGACCGGCCTCTCCATTGGACTATCCGGTAGGAGCCACCGGACTGTTCGGTAGAGGTCAGTCAAGTCTATGTGACTGTGAGCGCACCTACATAATTATTCTTTCACCCATTCTATACTTAGCCTCAGTAAAACTTCTAATCCCCGGGTTTGTTACAAAACTTGAGCATGTGAAATTGGTTATTCGAGGACCATAAGCATGCATTTAGGGGGAGTAGAGTTATACTAGGGCTCTGTAGTTCTAATAACTCTATGTGAGTAAGATTGCAGATATTAAACGGATGTGACTGGACCAAATCTCTAGTATAATGCTAAATAAATTGAAGATGTTCCAAAATTGAAAAAATCCGAGCATATACCAAAGGTTGTTCTACTCTTATATATCTTATGAATATATTAATATCAAGGCCAAGGCATGTGTTTATTAGATGCATTGTAAGTGCTTCTAGGCCTTGTCGCTCCTGTGTGGTTGTTGGTGGATTGAGTGATTCAATTCTAGTATGCATACTTGCATGATACCTCTGAAACCTGGATAGTTGTCAAGTTAGTCTTGAGAGCTTGGTGCTTCAAATATGATAGGAGGTATGAGTCAAATATGTCATCATCTATGATATGATCCGCAATCTCTCTAACATTCTTTATAGTATAATTCCTAAGGTTTGAGCTAGTGAAATATTGTGTCTTGTCATGAGTATGTCTCATGAGGCTTTAATGAGATTAGATGTTTGCTTGATACAATAGCTAAGAGTGCCTTTCATGCCTTGATAAGCTGAGTATGAGTCAAACATGCTAATCATCCTTAGCAAGGCATGGCAGTTCACCAGTATAGCAAAAATGGGATTTTGAAAACTTTTGTTGTTGAGACCTTTGTGATTAACTTCTCTTTATATGTGGTTATTGTTATCTGTTCTTGTTTGTGCCTAACCACATACATCGAGACTTCTATGCTGCAATTCAAAACCACTTACCCAGCAAATTTGTTCAAAGCTCATCCCCTTCAACTAAATCATCTTTTGACAAAAAGGTTTTAACAAACTATGTTTTCAAAGACCTTCTCATCTTCCCTGAGGTTTGTGTCCATTAAGAAGTCAGCTTTAAAATTGATATGGCACAAATTCTTAGATCTTCAGCCTCAGTCCAGCAAAATCATTTGCACCGGACTGTCCGATGCCTCCTACCGGACTGTCCGGTGAATACCGGACTATCCGGTTCACGCGGGTTTCACCTTCCACCCGCGGTTCAAAGGGGTAACTTCTCATGTTTTACTCCCACCTTCCTCCAAACCGTTTTTCACCCGTTCCAACCGTCACCCTTGCTTGAGCAAGGATCTCTTTGGAGATTTGAGGAGTTGTTCTCATTCCTCCGTGGATTTGAGGAGTTTTGGTGGGGGTTGGCCGCTACTTCCTCGGAGTATCCGATCTCACCGGCCTCTCCATCAATTTTTGGCCTAGGAACTTCTCTCCAAGGTACTTTGAACTCTTTTTGCACGATCTCTTTGCTCGGTGCAATGCTTGTAGTTTCCCTTGGTAGAAGTACTCTTGCTATGCATATCCATCATGTCTTAGAAGATCAGAACTTTTCCATAGCTAGTTTGGGAGATCCACCAACCTAGGTCACTGGGGACTACCGGACTATCCGGTGGCCGCCACCGGACTGTCCGGCATCACCGGACTATCAGACTGTCCGGTGATACCCAGAGGCCCTAGGTCAGTTGATCCTTTCGGCTCTAGATTTGTTTTGTGAGCTCCCAGACTTGTTCCATATATTCCTTTGTGTCTTTGTGACATATTTCTGTCCGAAATTCATGACCTTTACCAGCCACCGTAATCAAATCATATCTTTTGCAATCCGAGACTAATCCGAGGTTCCAAATCATACCTCAGGGTTGTAGATGGCTGGTGAGCAACCCATTAAGCAGTACTCCAGGGTTAAGAGGAAGGCCACTAAGCCTCGCCCTCAGTCGAGCAGTGACACTTCTTCTCCCTTGGAGGACACCGGTGCTAGTGGTTCTCATGGGGGAAGATCTCTCAAGTCAAGGCAAGGACCATTGCAGGACACTCCACGAGGACAAATGCACATTTCAGATGAAGAGGTGGCAGTAGAGACCTCCTCTGATAATGATATAGAGGGTGAGACCTATGTGGTCCAACCCAAACCCCATGGTAAGGGTCCAGCTCCTCCCAGTGATGATGATAATGAGGAGGAGGAGAGAGATGATGAGGCAGAGGAGGAGAGAGAGGCAGCACCCCCTGAGGCTGAGTATGCTAGGAAGATGTCCAAGCCTAGTAGGCCACCTAACAGAAAGGCGGTAGATTACAAGAAGAAAGGGAAGCTCAGTGAGATCAGAGACAACAAGAGAAGGGATTTCAGGAAAGAGCTCAAGAACTCTTATGACTGGAGGTTTCACACCAGGTTTCAGGAGGATTTCTATGAGTCAGTGATTCTCTCCAAGGAACACCCCATCACACTTGACCAATGGGTCGATTGGAAATACATGAAGGACAAGAAAGACCCCATATTTGATCAGGTGATTGCAGCATGTGGGAGGCAGAACATCCAGAAGATCATGAGCTTTAGGCATGACTGGAACAAGGAGATCATCGCTCAGTTCTATGCCACAGTCTACTTTGATGACACAGATGCAGATCCGAGGAAGTGGGCTATGGCATGGATGACGGAGGGTGAGACTTATTCCATCTCTTATCTTGACTTCGCGTTTGTGCTTGATATGAACAATGTGGATCTGAACAGTCCCAAGATTCACCTAGAGCAGTGTCTCCCTAATAGTGAGATGAAGTTCATGTATCCTCCAAATAATCAGGGAAATTTTAGACACTCACAGGGTCTTTACTCTTTCTATGGATATCTGAACAGAATGTTCAGAAGGACCCTGGTTCCTCGTGTTGGTGATGCTACGAACATTTCACATTATGCCAAGAATCTGCTTGCTAGGATGAAGGAGAATGCATTGCCTTTCAGCGTGACTAACTTCATATGGGAGGAGATCAAAGCCATATCCTTTGACCTATATCGGAGTTGCGCATATGCTCCTTTCATCATGGAGGTGATTGACAGAGTGACCGATACAGCTTATATCAGTGACACTGAGCACCGGCCATTCTGTGTCAAGAAGGTGAAGCATCCGATTATGCCAGCACCCTTAGTTACACCTTCAGGCTTAGACCCACCTCCGAGTCAGTCGGTTTTAGTGCCACAGCAGCAGAGGCAGTCACCTCAGAGGAGGAGAGGTAGTGGACAGTTCTCCAGTGAGAGGTCGAGGAGGTGCTCTTCACCTGTTGTGCAGGCTTTCAGAGCCATTATGGGTGCCCTCAAGTGCTTCAGGGCGAAGGACATAGCTGAGAAGAGAGAGATCCATCGTTGCCAAACCCTGACAGATAACAGGGTGAAGAGCATTCAGAGGCACCTCAGCGTGTAGCCACCACCCTCACCTGACCAAGTGGTCGAGGATGAGTAGCAGACAGAGGTAGAGGAGGAGTTCTTGGTGTATCCCTTTGCAGGATACTACGCAGAGCAGGGTCAGACTAGCGGGGCATCAGTGCCTCCTCAATTGAGCCAGCCTCTCCAGTTCACTCAGGCACCTCAGGCACCTCCGGTTTCAGGATCCTTGGATGCCATAGCTCAGTCGGCTGCTCAGTCACTCTTTGGGATGAGTGATGCCTTCACTGCTGGCTACTCAGGTTACTCCACCACCTTGGCCTCCTCGAGGTTTTTAGGATCTCTACCTTTCTTCATGGGTCAGGGTGGAGCCTTCTTTCCGAGCAGTAGCCAGTTCCAGTCAGGACCTCAGGGTGGTAGCTCTAGTGGAGGCTGGGATCAGGGCACTCAGTGAGCCCTTGAGGTACTTTTCTCCTCTTCTTTTGACCTTTTTGGTGCTTAATGACAAAGAGGGAGAATTGTGCATTAAAGCTTAGAGCTTGGTTGGTTGCAGGGGAGTATCAGAGATGTGCAGCAGATGCGGAGGGCTTAGTGCGGAGACGGAGCATATCTTAGAGGCCGCTTGCAGCATGTTTTATTTTTTCGATTTCTTTTCAACTGTACTCTCTAGTTCATGTGTTGAACTCTTCATGTCATGTGTTGGACACATTTCGTGTAATCATTTTAAAATCTTTTATCTCCTGTGTGATCTGTGTGAACTAGATGTATATCTATGTCTAATTTATGCTAGTAGCTATGTGCCTGTCTTTGTGACTCTTCGTGGCTTTGTGGTTTAGCTTGGTGGGTGTAGACTGCCATCACCGGACTATCTGGTGAAGCCTGTCGGACTATCCGGTCTGGGATATCGGACTATCCGGTGAGTGGGCAGTGGCTGCACAATCAAGCATCTCAGTTGGTTTACTTTGTGTTTTCCTTCTTCCTTTGTGATTTTGAAATGCTGAGATATAGGGGGAGCTCTCCTAGCACAAAATATGTGTTTTCTGGGCATATGTGGTTCATTTTTCTATTGGTTCTTATGCTGATTTTGCCGATTGTGATGTGGTACCTGTAAGTGCAACAAGGCTCCTTAGTGGTTTTGGTGTTGAGTGACAACGCGATTAAAGGCCTAATCTCTTTGTGAGATGTTTTGAAAGGTTTCTACAGGTGTATTATTCAGTGTCAAATATAATAAAATGAACGGAAATGTATATATCTATGAATGAGCATGAATCACTCATATGTTGAGTAATGTAGATCTCACTGTATCTCTATTACACATTAATGATTATTCAATGTCTATTGTATATCTACTGTCACAAGCAGTATTTCTAGTCACGGATTATTCGTGTGTGGACACCGTAACATTGCCTAAGTGAAGGACTTCACTAGTGTTTCTATTATTAATGCACTCTGAGACACTTGGCTTTCATATTGAGAAAAGTGACTTTAAATTGTATCTCTTCCATTTGGACGTCACTACCCTAATTGAATTTCTCATATATAACAAGTGACTGATCATGAAGACACTCTATTGCATATTAAAACCAATAATGATCAAGACAAATTGATTGAATGGATAATGAGCAAATGTGCTCCATCTACCTATTGAAGAGGTTTTCTAAATTGAAGTCCAACCATTTAGCTCAAAGAGGATTGCTCATAAAGGAAGAAGCTCAGCTTTGCTATGTATCTCTGTTGATATATTTCAAGACGACATTATTCATCAGGACAAGATTCAGGTGGACTTCATCTAGATTTATATTTATCTTGAGTATTGTGCTCTATGCAAAACAAATATAGCTTGTCATGTCTTTCTGTAGGATTATCTCTGTCCTTTTTCATACTGAAAGTTGAAGTAGGATTAAGTCTCTTCCCACATGATTTACTCCTTTGCATGTGATTAGCAGCCCTCTGACTTGAGTGTATTGCTGAACTGGTCCCTCATGCTGGCTGGACCGTATTTTTTTTCATTTTAAAAAGTGTTGCTACTTGCTGGACTAGCTTACCTAGTGCTAGAAAACAAAAGAAAACTGCTACTCGCTGGACTGAGATAGTAAAATTATATTGTTTTTTTGTTGCCCAAAACATGATGCAGGGACACCCATTACATTAGTGGCATAATTTTACCTATGTAGTTTCTAGCTTAATTGCTTTCAAACATATTCTTTCAGAAGAGCTCATCTTGGGGACTTCGGTGGAGAAATATCATCACGTTTATAAGCATGTGTGCATGCTATTGACTACTTCTACCAGAACGTTGTTTAGTTTTCTTAAATTTGTAATTCTTGTCATATTATTTTGTCCCTGTGTACAATTTGACCAACCCTGTGTAAAATATTGGTACATGAGTACAGGATGCATCATGGTGGATTGTGTGACTGGTGTATAAATTTTCCATTTTTCCTAAATTTTCTGTGCTCTTATTGAAATTTTTTGAGTACGCCATTATTAATTTAACCAAAAATTATGTTAATTCATGGGCCATATAGGCTGACGAAAATAGATGACCTGACACTTCATAAATTCGTCGGCCACCATGGCAGACGATATTACACAACCACGTGGCAAGTAATTTCGTTGGTCAGTGTAAAGCCGACGGGCCGACAAAATTAGATGCAAAAGTTCGTCCGACCTAATTTTGTCGAAAAAATTCGTATAGGCTAAATTTGTGGGTTTTGGGCTATTTTCATGGGTTTTCGACCCACAAAAAAATATTGGTTTCTTGTAGTGAGATATTAACAAAGCATAAGGCAAGATGCTTGAAAAAGGCCGATGTGTTGCATCGGAAAATTAGTTTGCTTGAGGATGTACATTATGATTTATGGGAATCCGTTGATTCTCGAAGTTGTAAGTGTTTCCGGTGCTTTTAGTTCATGACCTTCACTAAAATGCAAAGAGCATGTGTTGAGCACCAATTTAGGCAGGTCTGCACTTGTTGCCTCCACCAGACTGTCTGGTGGGGTTTATCGGACTGTCCTATGGGACTGGGTTATCCGGTGGGGAGAGTCGGACTGTCCAATATGGTCTAGTCCGAGATGAATTATGTGATTTGTGCAAGATCTCGCGGAGTTTGACTTGTACAAGGGTCAAGACCACCCTCCGCATAAATATAAAAGGGTCAGGCTGATTGGAGCATCCACAGTCGAACCAATATATATACTTTTATCAACTTTTATGGATATCTACTGTCTGGCGACGTTCACCCGACTATCCTGTATGGGCAGATTGACCCCAAGGTGCCCTGCAGTAGCGAGCAGGCTATAGAGTGCTTTGAGTCAATGTTATTAGGACCAGACCAAACCGACGGTCCGACCTGAAAAAACCGAAACTAGAGCCTCTGCCGGTTCGGTCCACTTAAAAGACCGGATGTGCAATCGGACCGGAGAAAACCAGTTGAACCGCCAGTTTTTACTTAGGAACCGCTATTAAGCCGGAATGTTGGACCGCTATGGACCGGTCAAGGGGCGCAGCCAGCCAACAGTGGGCGCTGGGGGGTGAATAAAGACCATAAAAATGCTAAATTGAGGGAAAGGTAGGAATCAAACCCATGACTGGTGGGTTTAGAAGCCACAAACTTACCACCACGCTACTGTTTTGTTATGTGACAAAGATGATATATCTATTCTTTTGAACCGTTATGAACCGGCGGTCTAACCGGTTAGATCAAGTGAACCGTGAACCGAGAGCCTCACCGGTTCGATGTCCGGTCCGGTCCTAATAACTATGCTTTGAGTGATTGGTGCAAAAATGTGTCAACACTAAGCTTTGTATGTTTGCGACGACAACGCTAATGCGGCAGCGCTGATGCATTGCATAGGCCATTGCGCTGAGAGCGGTGGGTGAAGAGCCGTGAAAGGACAAAGATGCAGCAGTGTCGATGCAAGGCGATGACCCATACTAGTGCCAAAATGGACACCAAGCTATGCGCTGTGTTGGAATTTATGGGCCTTAAGCCTACTATGTCCAATAAATTCTTAGGAAAATCTCAAAGACCCACTCATGCATGGGAGTAGTGGTGGGGGTTTAATCCCACATGGTGAGTTGAGGTGGAGAACACCCAAATTATATAGCAACTCTCTTGCCCTTCCATGAATGGGGGAATGAGAGAGAGGAAGCCACACGCGCACACACGCGCGCGCGTATTCGTGTATTTTCGCGTGACTTGTGACTTGCGATGTGGCGACTGGCGAATTAAATTCCATCTCAATTTTTGCCGTTTTCTACCATAATCTGACTATGACTTGAGCGTTAAGTTTGGAACCGAATTTGATCTTATCACGAGATCTTTCCCGAAGTCAGTTTCCTTTTCTTTTGCGCCAAATCACCTGAGCTATCTCGCCTATAAAAAGTGGGCGTCGTCCCGTGGGTATGTACTCATAACTTAACATGAGAAATCCATCTAGGGTTTTGGCAAGAGAGCGCTTTTTCTTCGATGCCATGCGGCTACTCAGGCGCCTCCATCCCTTCCACCAGCGTGTCGGCGGCAGTAGGGAGAGTAGTGTCTCAGAAACCTTGCAGGGGTCGATCAGGTTTTTGGGCAGCGATCACGCGACTGCTCGCTCGAGTTCAACTTCATCAGCTGACCTGCACTGCGATGTTCTATGGTCTCCGTCAAGCTCTCAACTCCAATCTCATTGTTAGCCACGCTGGAGCGTTCCATGCCATAAGTCAACAATGAGTTCCTTGTTTGAGATAGATTCAATCTATTGCATGGACATGCTATTTTGTGCTATGTGTGGTTTATCCCTAGTCTATTATTATGCATGTTTCCTATGAATTAATTTAATCTTAAAAGTGCGCCTTTTTCTTACAATCTAAAAACCTGATAGGCACTTTAAGATGGGTAATAGCTTAGCTGATTCATTGAAACCTGAGAAGTTCGATGGTGCGAACTTTACAAGATTTGCAAAGAAACTTGAGTTGTGGTTCCATGCTATGGATCTAGTTTGGATCATGAAGCCTATTGACAAACCTCTGCCATTGACTACTGTAAGGCAGGCAGAGATTGAGAAGGCTAATGTCATAGTAGTGGGCTGCATCTTAAGTGCATTGTTTGACAAGCTCTGTGATGTGTACATGAATCACAAGAATGCTAGGGAGCTTTGGGGGGCCATTGAACATAAGTATGGTGCCTCTGGTACTAGACATGACCTGTATGTCATTGAGCATTACCATGATTATAAGATGGTAGACAACCGCGGTGTGGTTGAGCAGGCTCATAAAATAAAGTGCATTGCCAGAGAACTCCAGCAGCTTGGGCGTGTTTTGCCAGATCAGTTTGTGGCAGGTGGCATTATTGCCAAATTGCTTCCATCCTGGAGGGATTTCGCCACATCTCTGAAACACAGGAGAGTTAGTATGTCTGTTGCAGATCTGTTGGCTTCTCTTAATGTTGAAGAGAAGGCCCGGGCAAAGGACAACGCAGACAAGCGTAGTGAGTACCACGCTAGTGCTAATGTCACAACGCAGGGTGGAAATATGAAGAAGAGGAAGGAGCCAAAGGTCGAGCAGACCACCAGCTTCAAGAAGAAGAACAACATGGATGAGATCCAGTGCTTTGTCTGTGGCAAGATGGGACACATGGCCAAGAAGTGTCACAACAGAAAGAGCAAGAAGGGTCAGCAAGGACAGGGCAAGACTATCAGCATGGTTGTGAGTGAGGCTGGTTCATCAGGGTATGGTAAAACATATACTGTTCTTTCAGCATGTCAATCTATCGATTGGTGGGTTGATACAGGGGCTAACATTCATGTGTGTGCTGATAAATCTCTATTTTCTTCTTACCAGGCCACATGAGGCGCAGCCCTCTTGATGGGGAACGGGTCGTGTGCTTCTATTCATGGGGCTAGTACGGTCGATCTGAAGCTTACTTTGGGAAAGATCATGTGGCTAAAGAACGTGCAGCATGCACAATCGATAAATAAGAACCTCGTCAGCGGGTTGTTGATGATTCATGATGGTTATAAGTTGGTGTTTGAGTCTAATAAATTAGTCGTGTCTTGTTTTGGATAATTTATTGGTAAAGGCTATGATAGCAGAGGCTTGTTCCGCTTATCTCTTATGGATGTTTGTAGTTCGGTTGTGAATCATGCTAGTGTTTCGGTTAATAATGACGAGGTTTATGTTTGGCATTCACGTTTGTGTCATATTAATTTTGGAAGCATTTCTCGGCTATCCAGCATGTGTTTAATTCCTAAGTTACCCATAGTCAAAGGTTCTAAGTGTCAGGCTTAATGTGCAAGCTAACCAACCAAGCAAACCTCATCCTTTGGTTGAGGAAAGAAATTCGACACTTTTAGAACTCATTCATTCTGATCTTTGCGAGATGAATGGTGTGTTGACTCAAGGGGGTAAGAAATACATGATGACTCTCATAGATGATGCGACTTGATTCTGTTATGTGTATTTGTTGAAAATGAAAGATGAAGCATTCGATTACTTTAAAATCTATAAGGCTGAAGTTGAGAACCAATTAGATAAGATTATTAAACTGTTAAGGTCGGATCAAGGTGGCAAATATTTCTCTAATGAGTTTAATCAATTTTGTGCCAATAACAGAATCATACATGAGAGGACACATCCCTATTCGCCCAGTCAAATGGGGTTGCCAAAAGGAAAAACCGAACTATCACCGACTTAGTCAATGCTATGTTGGAAACTGCGGGTTTACTAAGGCATGGTGGGGCGAGGCTGCTCTAACTGTAAATCATGTATTGAATAGAGTTCCCAATAAAATAGTGAGAAAACTCCATATGAAGCCTAGAAAGGGAGAAAGCCAACTCTTTCATATCTGCGCACATGGGGATGTTTGGCGAAAGTCAGCATACCAATAATCAAGAAGTGCAAACTTGGACCAAAAAATGTTGATGACGTCTTTATTGGTTATGCTTTAAATAGCAAGGCTTATAAATTTTTAGTGGTTAAATCTGATTCGCCTCATGTGCTTGTTGATACAATTATTCAGTCACAAGATGCTACTTTTTTCGAGAATATTTTTCCTATGAAAGTTGCACATTACATTCCTAGTCATGATATTGTTGTACAACATGAACAATCTACTCCTGTTGATCATCTAGAACAACCACCTGAGGAGGATAACAGTGAAATAGCTCCTTGCCAGAGCAAGAGACAAAGGATTCCAAAGTCCATTGGTGATGATTTCACTGTATATCTTGTGGACGATACGCCCAAGTCTATTTCGGAGGCGTTCGCATCTTCTAATACAAATGATTGGAAAGAGGCTGTTCATAGCGAGATGGATTCCATCATGGGTAATGGAACTTGGGAAATCGTTGATCGTCCCTTCGGTTGCAAACTGGTGGGGTGCAAGTGGGTGTTTAAGAAGAAGCTTAGGCCGAATGGTACTATTGACAAGTACAAGGCCAGGCTTGTAGCAAAAGGTCATACACAGAAAGAAGGCGAAGACTTCTTTCATACTTACTCACCTGTTGCTAGATTAACTACTATCCGAGTACTCCTATCTTTGGCTGCCTCATATGGTCTTCTAGTCTATTAGATGGATGTGAAGACGACTTTCCTTAACAGAGAGCTAGATGAAGAGATCTATATGGATCTGCCTAAAGGATTCATAGTACCTGGACAAGAAGGCAAAGGTGTGAAGTCTTTGTATGGGCTGAAACAAGCACCAAAGTAGTGGCGTGAGAAATTTGATAATACTCTGACACAGGTAGGCTTTGATGTTAATGAAGCTAGTAAATGTGTGTACTACCGCTATGGTGGGGCCAGAGGTGTAATCATGTGCTTGTATGTCGACAACATATTAATTTTCAGGACTGACATTGAGGTAATTAATGAAGTGAAGTCATTTCTGTCCTACAAATTTGATATGAAAGACTTGGGTCAGGCTGATGTGATCATGATCATCAAGCTGATCAAGAGTGATGATAGCATTACTCTTATGCAATCTCATTATGTTGAGAAGATATTGAGCCGATTTGGCTATCTGGATAGCAATCCTTCTCCAACACCATATGATCCTAGCAAGATTATTTGAAAGAATAAGGGGCTAGGAAGAGACCAACTGAGATATTCTCAGATAATTGGTTCACTCATGTACTTAGCTGGTGCTACTCGACCTGACATCTCCTTTGCGGTTAGCAAGTTGAGCCGGTTTACTACTAATCCGAGAGATGATCATTGGAGCACGCTTGAGAGAGTTATGCACTACTTAAGTGCTACAATGAGTTATGGACTTCACTACACTAGGTACCCGAAAGTACTCGAGGGATATAGTGATGCCAATTGGATTTCTAATGCAGATGAGTTAAATACAATGTGTGGATATGTCTTTACTCATGGAGGAGCTGCTGTTTCATGGAGGTCGTGTAAACAGACCATATTGATGAGGTCAACCTTTGAGGCTGAGCTTACTGCATTAGATACAGCTACGTCGAAGCTGAATGGCTTAGAGAGCTTTTGATGGACTTGCCGATAGTGGAAAAACCAATTCCAGCGATCCTTATGAACTGTGATAATCAAACAGTTATTACAAAAGTGTCAAATTCAAAGGAAAATCTCAAGTCCTCAAGGCATGTGAAACGACGGTTAAAATCTGTCAGAAAATTGAGAAACTCTAGAGTAATAGGTGTTCAGTATATCAATATAGCTAAGAATTTGGCATATTAATTTACTAAGGGTCTATCTAGGAATAGACAATGCATCGAAGGAGATGGGTATGAGACCCACCTGAGTTGCACACGGTGGCAACCCAAACCTATGTGATCGGAGATCCCGTGAATTAGGACATTGGGAAAAACAAACCGTTAATGTGACTAGAAAGTATATACGATACTACCCTCTCTAGTGAAGATGCAATACTCTCGTTCTATATGGCAGGTTGACATTCTTAATGTGTTTGAAAGGCTTAACAGCGAGATACCATTCTACAGGGTATTCTTCAACAAAAACACCTATTTGAGCTGACTGCTGGTCGTTGTCCGTGAGATGTGGGAAATCTCTAGGGAGCTCATGAAAAGACACAAGAGTATGACTTATAAGCTCCAACCCGAGGAGGTGTAGCCTTATGGCTGTCAAGTATCAGTCAGATCCTTGAGTGAAATTAGGTCACGAAAAACTAGTAATTCAAGGCACAGTCCATTGGAAAGTTGTGGTCTAGTGTAGCTCTTTGATCAAGGTGGATGTTCAACTTAACAGTCTTCATCGTAACACTGATATATCAAACAGCATTTCATGACATTTAAGAGTCGGGCATGTTGTGTCCTTGAGATTTGGTGGGGATTGTTGGAATTTATGGGCCTTAAGCCCACTATGTCTAATAAATTCTAGGGAAAATCTTAAAGGCCCACTCATGCATGGAGTAGTTGTGGGGGTTTAGTCCCGTATTGTGAGTTGAGGCAGAGAATAACCAAGTTATATAGCAAGTCTCTTGCCCTTCCATAAATGGAGGAATGAGAGAGAGGAAGCCACACGTGCGCGCGTATTCACGTATTTTCCGCGTGAATAATCGCGTGACTTGTGACTTGCGTGGCGACTGGCGAATTAAATTCCATCTCAATTTTTGCCGTTTTCAACCCTAATCCGACTATGACTTGGGCATTAAGTTTGGAACCGAATTTGATCTTATCGTGATATCTTCCTCGACGTCGGTTTCCTTTTCTTTTGCACCAAGTCACCCGAGTTATCTCACATATATAAAGCGGGCGCCGTCCCGTGGATACGTACTCATAACTCAACACAAGAAATCCATCTAGGGTTTTGGCGAGAGAGCTCTTTGTCTTCGGTGCTGTGTGGCTACTTAGGCGCCTCCATCCCTTCTACCGGCCTGTTGGCGGCAGCGGGGAGAGTAGTGTCTCTGAAAGCTCGCCCTATTGAAAAACCTGCACGGGTTAGGGACGAATCATATTTTTGGGCAGTGATCATGCAACTGCTCGCTAGAGTTCAACTTCATTGGCAGATCTGCACTGCGACGTTCTACGGTCTCCGTCGAGCTCTCAACTCCAATCTCATCGCTAGCCCCGCTGGAGCGTTCCGCGCTGCAAGTAAACGATGAGTTCCTTGTTTAAGATAGATTTAATCTGTTTCATGGACATTCTATTTTATGCTATGTGTGGTTTATCCTAGTCTATTATTATGCATGTTTTCTAGCAATTAGCAATTAATTTAATTTTAAAAGTGTGCCTTTTTCTTACACGCTGTGCCTCCGACCGCCTTCACCCTCCTGTACTGTGCAAGGGAAATTGCGCTATGAGGTGCTCAAGGCTGCTTCCCATATGCCTCCGGTTCCCACGACGTTGGATGTAACTTCTTGATGCTGGACATTTGCTCTCGGATCTTTCTCCTCGTTCTACGTTGGCTTGCTAACGTTGGATGTAACATTATCAGAAGAGCGCTGATTATATAGAGAAGGTGCATGTGCCAATAACGATGCAATTGTAGGAGCGACGTATCTTCGCACTACTAATTGATGGCGATACGAGTCAGAAAAAAAGAGAACTCTACGAAATTCCATCATGATTTTTCAAAAAATGACTAAAGTAATATCGTAAATTTGCATCTAAATTATCCACAATCTATCACCATAAAAGCTATACAAGTTTTGCGATGGTTGAAAAAAATAAAAGTTATTCGTCGAATGGGACCTAACCCTTATAAAAATAGGAGATACCAAGGATGAGGAAATACGTGGCCCCAGTATTACAAATGTGGAACCGATACCCGTATAAGTTTTCTTTTTTAAAAAATATTATGGTTTGAGAAAAATAGGAGACATCTGTAAGAGAAAATCTAACAATTTATAAATATGCAGTACTACGGTACCAGTCCTAGAAGGTACCAAATAAGAGAGTACATTATAAAAACTGGCGGGGCTGGTACTCATGTTTTTATTTTTAATTAAAAAAAGGCATAAAGGCCATTAAGAATTAAAAAGGAGAGTTAGTTCCGGGCACCGGTAGGTTACTATTTGAACCACATATAAATTATCTATTTGTCTTATTTTAAATTATTTAAGGCAGCCCCCTAATTTGCATATTAATTTACACTGTGACATTATAAAAATATAAATATTAATTAGCTAGTAGAGCTAGATAAGATAAAATAATTATGTAAGCATACAAGCGTTCTATTAAAGTATAAACCTATGAGATATATCGAATAGTAGCAATTTTAATTAATTATAGGTCTTAAGTTTATACATATCTTTTGAATATTTATTTTTTATTCTAGCCTATGCTTTGCACAGAGTTGACATACTAGTACAAGGCAAAAGATATGCTCGATATATGAATATTAGGAAAGCAGGCGCACTAATGCTGCGCCAGTCTTATAACACTAAACATGAATGTAGAAGATTAACTCATATGTTCAAGATTGTAAAATATATTTTACCATGATCAACCGTTAACAGAACCACTGGTGAAGTATCCAACAAAAATAAGAGCTATAGGGGAGGGATTCTATGTAACCCTTCGAAGAAGAAATAACAATATACCCCCTCCGTTTCAATTTACGGGTCGTTTGACTTTTTTGGCACCAAGTTTGACAGGCTCGTCTTATTCAAAAAATTTCAGAATTATCGTTTGTTTTCATTGTGATTTAGTTTTTCATATAATATACTTCAACTGCAACTTAAAATTTTCTATATTTTCTAACTTTTTTGAATAAGACGAGTCCGTTAAACTTGATGCCAAAAAAGTCAAATGACCTATAGATTGAAACGGAGGGAGTACATCTCAAAAGTGATTCTATTCCAATTTAGAAAATCAGCATATGTACTTTGCAAAATGAGTTCAATCCATCCATCAAATTAGGAGAAGTAAGATCTCTCTTATGAATGAGAGGACATTATAGGCCATTCACTATATAGTGCAGTACTTGGAAACACGCACCTATGCACCTTCAATGTTTGGTTTCAAAGTTATTACTTGCGCTACCTTTCTCATCCTAGGAAAATGTTTGAGCTGTAGATGTTTGGGTCATCCTGCAGAAGCTGCACTGGGGTCGCCTTCCCCAGTTTCTCCCAGAGCACACGGGCACATGGAGGTTCTTGCTGGCCCCTAATATTTCAGATGATTATATCAACAATGCCTTTATATAAGAACAAGTGTCACATTAAGAAAATCAGTTGTGGTTACGTTCAAAAAAATCAGTAGCGGTACAAATGTCAAAACTGCATCATGCAGCTGTAAAGACGGCATTTTGAATCTATTTCATTCTTTTTCTTGCCTAGACTTTATATCCAGTATGATAAAAAGTTTTATAGAAGGAAGGGAGCATGGCAAAAAGGAAATGATGGAGTATGAACCTGGGAGCTCCAATTGTGTTGGAACATCTAGAAGCCAGTAGTCCAATACTCATATATTTATGTAAACGTGGATTTATTGCTCCATTACACCTGTGGAGGCCAAAATAGCACCATGGTTGATGACTTAAGAGGTCAAGACTCATGATCTTCACATGAACTATGTACCCGTTAATCTGTACAAACAAAACAAAATGGAGTCGATTTTCTTTAGTAGCATAATTAGCAACTAGGTGTATGCCCGTGCGTTGCCACGGCGCAACAATCATGAATAAGGGATAATATTTTACGGGTACCATATGACCCGCAAACCATGTGAATAAAGGGTAGTTATCCATAATCACATTAAATAGCTATAATCACGTTAAATAGTTATATTTCCAAATGTTAGATGAATAGTGGTTACATGAAGCACTCTTGGCATGTACAGCAACCCGTACAGCATTATTTGCAAGCAGAAGCACACGATATGCAGTCTACATGTTCCCATTAACAAAGGTAACGTTCCAAATGCACCAATACGATACTTAGGATCATACGCACATGACCTTAGCTGCAACAAGCTAAAAAAAAAAGAGACTAAAGAAGGAAATTATTGATTATCTACATGTTTGGCATGATAAAAATGCTGACAAACGTTATTATAGTCCATCAAGAAAGAAAGGGCTTACGGACTTGAGGTCGACACAAGAAGATCCACAAAGGTATGGGGATCATACAGTTCTCTAAAGAAATATAAAGCAAAGTGTTTTTGTTAGTATATAACAAAGGTTGGACACATATGAAGAATTTAGAAGTTATTAATATGCACCTCTGCTAGTGAAATAGAGCATCCCTTTTACTTCAATTCCACTATTTTCATCATCAGCAGCAGACACCTAATGGCATTAAGGTAGGCAGAGGCTTTCCGTGAAGTAAATAAAATCTTTAAAGAATAAATAAATTGGAATGAAATATCCTATGATTCAGATGGCAGTTCTGCCTTCACATAAAATGTCTAGATTGATCTTGCTCTGGTTGTAACAGTTTTTAATGGTATTAATTTCTTCTGTCATGGCTAGTTTAGCAACGTTGGCTTAGGTGTAGTGTGCCCTGCTCTAAGTGTTGTGCTTTATCAAGCTGGTTTCCCCAGCAGCCGGATCACTGGTGTACTGTTAAGCTTTCAAAATAAAGTTGGGCAGGTGGCTCTAAAAGAACTCCTAACATTCCAACTGCAGCAGGCCAGCAGCTATAACCATTCTACAAACTGCAAGCAAATCAGCAGCTTTATGGACATGCGATTGCACTAAAGGCACCATTTCAAGATATAGAACAAGGTTGTATAAACCAATGAGGGGTAGCAATCTCAACAAATATACATGCCAAGACATCAGTTTGTGGTACTACGCAGCATCCAGACAAGATTATGCTATCATAACTGAAACAGGAAGCACAGAGAAAATCAAGAATGTCCTTTTCAGAACACAAGGAAAGCCTATGTCGTCATCAGATGTTCCAATAACCAAGCCATGATGATGGCATGTAAAGATATAACATGATGATCCTTTGAAATAAACATATATGAAAAGGGGCAAAAATAGTACCAGCATGAATCAACAAAAAAAGCTGATAACAGGGGTCAGTTGGTGTTCCACCTATAACATCAATTATATCATGAATATACAGGTACCGTAATATGTTAAGGGTAAAGAAATACACGTTGTAGCAGAAATCTCTACTTTGATAGGGTACAGTAGCAATCAAATAAACGTGAGGATCTTCCAGTGGCTTCAACATATATAATCCTTGAGGTCATATTCCCAGCTTGTTCGAAGTAGTCCTCGAACAGATTGTGCAGTGAGAGATTCCCAAACATTAGCTCATATGCTGGCACGGCATCCTACATATTCAAGACAAGCAGTAGCAATGCTTCAGTAAAACACAGTGAAGGGTCAAGGCCGACAAAAGTGCAATGCAGCGATATCTCATCTTTCCAGGAGGACCAAAATTTAAGCCTAGGCATCTGTGGGAGATGAGCGTGCTCCAAGTATAAGCGTAAGCAAGTACGCTACCAGAATTGAGATGCAAAACCGTACAGCCAAATGATGACCGTTTCAACGATCCCCAGTTCCATTACACACTACATGAACCGTCAATCAAAACTGCTTGGCAAACATGATTAGTCACGACGATCCAGGCGTTTGGGTCCAGCAATTATGCAGAGTAGGCCTACGGTTGAATCATCATCCGAGACCGAGAGGGCTTGTGCAATGAGAACCTGCCAAATGGATTTCCTGCTTCTGAGACAAACGTGAGGGGTTAAAAGGCAAGTGGAGAAGGGGACGCACGCACCTGCTGCGGGCGGCGATGGGAGCGTAGTCAAAGAGTGGCGGCACCAGGACTATCGGCAGCGGCTCCTTGCTGAAGAAAATACCCATCTCGACCTTGGCTCACGGACTCCACCGCCGGTGCTGCGGCGCATCTCGCCCTCTTCCTCCTCAAGGGGCACGGAGGGCGAGCGTGGCTGGAGGGGCGAGAGCAGGCGGGGAGAGTGGGCGAGCGCAAGCGGGGGGAAATCGGGGCAGGTTACGCATTGGGGAGAGCGCATGGCGGCCGAGCGGGTGCGGGTCGAGGACACGGCAGCCGAGCACGGCGATCGCGCGGTGGCTGACAGGGCGAGCAGATGCGGGAGCGCGGTTGCCGGCGGGGCAACGGCACCGGGCGGCGGATGGCCCATCGGGGCGACCTTGGCAGTTGCGCCGAAGCCGGCCGCTTGCCGTGGCCTCCGCACCGTGCCTGCTGCCGGCCGCGGCTCCTATCCCTCTCCTCCGGCCCCCAGCCCGGATCCGGCGCTGCGGCTCCTCTTCCTCCTCCGTCCTGCCTGCTCCGCCCGGATCCGGCGTCGCAGCACCCGGCAGGGTGCGGCGGCGTGAGGGTAGCGAAGCTGCGAGGGGCGCAAGCCACGCGGGGCCACGGGCGGACCGAAGCGCAGCGGGGGCACGGTCAGTCTCCGGGTCAACGGCGTCGGGCGGGCCGAGCGTGCGGCCGGTGGGGCGAAGGCGGGCCCGCACGGCGGGGCAGAGGCGCAGGGCACAGACTGAGCTCGCAGCCGGCCAGCGGGGCAACGGCGCCGTGCGCGCTCGCCGAGGTCAAGGCCGGACGGCGGGGCAGCTGCGCCAGGCCGAGCGAGCGATCTAGGGGAAGAGGCGGAACGAAGGCGGGGTGACAGTCGAGCGGTTCCGAGGAAGAGGCGGAACGAAAAGTTTAGCGGAACAATTAGGAGGCAGATCTCCCTTGCTGCCTTAATAAGTTGTAGAGATTGAATCTATTTCGTTCTTTTCTTACGGATCCTAGGCCGCGCATGGCTAATCTAGATGATGGCAATTGTGGATTAAAGGATAAAGTGAACCACAGATTCATGCTAAAAATCCAGGAATTCTGAAGATAAATTGTCTAGCACTTTGTTAGAACAACGCTATCTATATGGCATTATAAAAATTGAACAATTTAGCCAAATCTGTAGCCCTACATGAATATATAATTTACAATGAACCTATTGCTATAAGTAGAAGCAGAAAGGTAGGTCTAGAAGAGAAATATAGCTTTAGGGAAATGTATCCATATAAGCACTAAGGATGATGTCACGTTAAAGAATATGACATAGTAATCGATTTTCTAGCTAGGTAGAGCAAGACAACGCCATATAATGGTATGAATTCACAATGAATCAGAACAAACTTGGTTGGCTACTATTTACTATTTAGTAGCTTGCACTTTAGGTAACATGGTATAAATCCCACAATGGTTAGTAACATAATATTAGTGAATCAATCAATGTGATCCATGATTAGAACTCTTAGAGAAGAGGCCAATAAGATTATGTCTTTGACTGAGACGTCTTACTGCACAATAAAAAGCCAAGGAAAATTTTGCATATATTTTTCTCAACTGAAAGTTTACTTTTACCAATAATGCAATTACTTCAATGTTGTCATTTCAATTCATATAGTGAGGAAAAAAGAGCTGACATTGAGAATGGCGATAGTACCACTTTATCTTCTTCCAGCCTTATCTCGGGAATAATTTTAGTCTTGCATTGCCGGAGGATCTTTAAATGAAACCTGTGAAACAGTGGAAGAGCACCTGATAGCAAATGTGACATGAACATAAGAACTGCTAGAATGATTGGATTGATTCCTCCCAAACTCTATAGGGTGGGGTAAATAGTCTAGACTATATGGGCCTACATGGGTCATTATATGGGCTGCATACACATACTCCAACACTCCCCCGCAGTCTGAACTTTCGGCGCAGCGGAGTTAGAGACTGGCCGAGAAAGAAAGTACACACACAGGGTAACACCCCCCGCAGACGCAACTCTAGCCACGAGTGATGTTGAGGCTGGAGCAGAACTCGGAGAAGATCGCAGAGGGTAGACCCTTGGTGAAGATGTCGGCAAACTGGGAGGTGGTCGGGACGTGTAAAACGCGAACATCGCCGATGGCAACCCTGTCGCGGACGAAGTGCAGGTCGATCTCCACGTGCTTAGTCCGCTGCAGGTCGATCTCCACGTGCTTAGTCCGCTGGTGCTGGACCGGGTTGGTGGAGAGGTACACCACGCTGACGTTGTCGCAGTAGACGAGCGTGCTCTTGGCGAGTGGGCTGTGAAGCTCAGCCAGGAGCTACCGGAGCCAGGAAGCCTCTGCCACGCCGTTGGCGACAGGCCGGTACTCGGCCTCAGCACTAGAGCGAGAGACGACCGGCTGTCGCTTGGACGACCAAGAGACAAGGTTGCCGCCCAGGAAGACAGCGTAGCCGGACGTGGACCGACGAGTGTCCGGACACCCGACCCAGTCAGCGTCGGTGTAGACGACAAGCTCGATGGAGGGAGACCGGTGAAGAAGAAGGCCGTAGTCCACAGTGTCTCGAAGGTAGCGAAGGAGACGCTTCAGGGCAGTGAGGTGCGGCTCCCGAGGATCATGCATATGAAGACTAACCTGCTGAACTGCATATGTGATGTCCGGCCTGGTGAAGGTGAGATAATGCAGAGCACCAGCAAGGCTACAGTAGGCAGTAGGATCAACAACAGGAGGGCCCGCATCCTCTAAGAGCTTGGCCTGAGTGTCAACCGGGGTAGAATAGGGGTTACAGTCCGTCATCCCTGCTCGCTCTAGAATGTCAAGAGTGTACTGCCACTGGTGGAGGAGAAGGCCACAAGAACGGGGCTCAACTGTGACACCCAAGAAGTGGTGGAGCATGCCAAGGTCCTTCATAGCAAACTCCTGCTGCAGGGAGGTGATGATCCGCTGAAGCAAGTGCTGACTAGAGGCTGTGAGAACGATGTCATCAACATATAGCAGCAGATAGGCCATCTCATCGCCATGCCGATAGACAAATAGGGAGGTGTCTGATTTGGCCTTAGTGAAGACCAAGGTGACCAAGAACGTGGCAAACCGAGAGTACCAAGCCCGAGGAGCCTGCTTCAAGCCATAGAGAGACTTGTTGAGCCGGCAGACCATATCTGAGCGAGCGGGATCCACAAAACCCGTCGGCGGACTGCAATAGACGGTCTCAGTCAAGGTGCCATGAAGGAAGGCATTCTTGATGTCCAGCTGGTGCACAGGCCACGAACGAGAGAGAGCCAGCGAGAGGACCGTGCGCACTGTAGTGGGCTTCACCACTGGGCTGAAGGTCTCATCGTAGTCCACACCAGGCGCTAGGTGAAGCCCTAGAGAACCCAACGAGCCTTGTAGCGATCCAGAGTGCCATCAGCTCGCCGCTTGTGCGTCCAGATCCACTTGCCAGTGACCACATTGCCACCACACGGGGGTGGCACCAAATCCCACGTCTGGTTGGCAAGGAGAGCCGCGTACTCCTCTTCCATCGCACGACGCCAGTGAGGGTCTGCCAGGACGCCACGAACGGAGGAGGGTACAGGAGAGATCCCCGGCTCCGCGGCAGCAGTCGAGAGGGCCGCGGGCCGAAGAACACCAGCCGCCCGCCGTGTCACCATGGGATGTAGGTGATGAGGATCCCGCTCGAGAACAGGCGGGTGGTACACCGTCGACTCGACACGGGCGGCAAGGTGAGGGTGGCGAGGCGGCTCCGGCGGCCCCGTAGGCGGTGACGAAGATGGGGCCGGCACAGGAGACACCAGCAGCGGCGGCGTCGGAGCAGGGAAGACCACCGTGCGCCGCTGGTAGACACGCACGGGCTGCGCATAGCGCAGGGGAGGCACGGGGGCCGCGTGTGGCCCGGCAGGGGACAACAGGGCCTCTGGGGCCGCGCGTGGCGTAGCAGAGGACGAGGGGGCCTCCGGGGCCACGCGTGGTGCAACAGGGAACTCCGGGGCCGCGCGTGGCACAGCAGGGGCCTCCGGTGCCGCGTGTGGTGCAGCAGGGACCATCGGAAATGGGGCTGGCTCATCAGGGAGGCACACCGGCGGAGGACCTGCAGAACGCTCAGACAAGGGTGGCTAAACCACCTGATCAGTGGGAAAGAGGGACTCCAACTCTAGGTCCGAGGCCGGGGTGGTGGTGGAGGAGAAAGGAAAATCTGACTCATCGAACACGACGTGTCAGGAGATCAGGACCCATCGAGACGCAAGGTCAAAGCAACGGTACCCCTTGTGGTCAGGAGAGTAACCAAGAAACACACACCGAGTCGAGCGGGGCGCCAGCTTGTGAGGAGCAGTGGCGGAGGTGTTAGGGTAACACGCACACCCGAAGACACGAAGGTGATCGTAGTGAGGAGGAGTACCGAAGAGAGCGTGGTGAGGGGTGGAAGCCGGGGAGGCAGTGGAAGGGAGACGGTTGAGTAAGTAGGTTGTTGTGTGAAGACTCTCCGCCCAGAAGCGAGCGGGGAGAGAAGCCTGGAACAGAAGGGTGCGCATGATATCGTTAGTGGTGTGAATCATGCGCTCAGCCTTGTCGTTCTGAGTAGAGGTGTAGGGGTAGGACATGCGCAACTGGACACCGCGAGTGAGGAAGAAAGAGCGGGAGGCATTGTTATCGAACTCACGCCCGTTGTCACACTAGACGGCCTTGATGGTGAGGCCAAACTGAGTGGACACCCAGGCAAAGAAGTGGGACAACGTGGAGAACGTCTCAGATTTGAAACGCAAAGGGGAAGTCCAAGAATAATTGGAGAAATCATCAACCACCACCAAATAGTACTTATAACCAGAAATACTGAGTACAGGGGATGTCCACAGATCACAGTGTACAAGATCAAACAAGCGATCTGCAGGAGAAGTGGAGGTAGAAAAAGGAAGTCTAACATGACGCCCTAACTGGCACGCATGACAAAAATGCTCATTAGGGGCTCGAGTACAAAGCAAATCTGCACTACGACTGAGCTGAGCCAAAACGTCGTGGCCTAGGTGACCAAGGCGGCGGTGCCAAGTAGAAGAAGTGGTGGTGGCGACGAAAGCAGCTGACAGAGAAGAAGTCGAAGGCGAGGTAGCGGAAGGTGGAAGCCTGAGGGTGTAAAGGGGTCCTGCGCTATCACATCGGAGAAGTGGACGCCAGGAAGCCAAATCATTCACAGTAAGACCAGAAGAGTCAAATTTGACCGTACAAGAATTGTCAGTTGTAAATTGGCGAATGGAAAGGAGATTATGGACCATATGGGGAGCAACAAGAACATTGGGAAGATGAAAAGAACCAAGATTGCCCGCATCCCCCACGGAGGTGACAGGAAGACAAGACCCATTGCCGACCATGATGGAAGAAGGACAAGAAGAAGGTGGAGGTCGGACAGAAGAGAGTATACCAGCGGTCGGGGTGGTGTGGTAGGAGGCACCTGAGCCAGCAATCCACTCGGTACCCACTGGCGGTGTTAGCCCCATGGAGCTGAAAGAGCGAGCCAACGCAGCCTGGTCCCATCCAGCAGGCTAGGCCGGAGGAGGAGGCTGAGTGGGTGGGACCCAGGCCGCCGGTGGTGGAGAAGGAGCAATACCAGCGAACATGGCCGACGGCGGGTGCTGAGCGCAAGGACCCCCCTGGGGCCTGGAAAGGCCACATCGAGATGCGCCCTGACCATGGGTTGGAGAAGGATGGCCAGGGGGTACCAGCAGCAGCGGGGGTGGGAGCAAGCGTCAGTGTACTCCCACGAGCGGTACTACCGCGGCCACTCCGCCGACGACGTCCACCGCGCCCCCTCCCACCACCACTCGGTCCGGGGAAGGAGCGCCGAGGATGGAGGGTGCTGGAGGAGCAGCAGTAGCCGGAGGAGCAGCAGGTGCGGCCGGTGGGGCAGCGACGAGGACGGTGGAGTAGGACCCCTTGGAGAAGCCCCTGGTGATCTCGTCGAGAACCAGGTCGTCCCGTAGCTGCAGGATGGAGGGGAACGGCTTCTGCTTGGAGATCTAGGTCTTCAGATGGTCGTAGGTGTCGTTGAGGCCACGCACGATGTTGAGAACCAAGAAACGGTCATCCACCGGCCAGCCAAGATCACGAAGAGCATCCGCCATGCCCTTCATCCGCCGGCAGTACTCACCAACACAGAGGTCCCCCTCCTCGGAGGTGCGGAAGGCCGCATCTACCTGAAGAGCACGAGCCTCGGCATTGCCAAGGAACTGGCCCTCGAGACCCTGCCAAGTCTGTCGCGCGGTGCCCTCGGGAGTGCGAACGATGTCCTAAAGATCTAGGGAGAGGGTCCCAAAGATTCATGACAGGACGATGTTGTCGAGGTGCTGCCACGTCGGGTCCCGATCCGCGGCGGAGGAGTCGAGGAGTACGTGGTCGTCGAGGGCGTAGTGGCGGAGTGTGAGGAGGACCAAGTCCCACCAGCGGCTGAAGGAGGTAGATCCCGGGTCGATGACGACCGGAACCAGGGCTCGGATGTTCTAGACCCCCGCCGCCTAGAGGTGAAGCTAGGCAACCATCGGGTCGGCAGGGTCGGGCCGGGTGCACCGAGGGGGGGGCGAGCCTGGTGGGAAGAGCTAGCCCCACCCTCAGCACTGTCCTGGTGAAGTTGCAGCTCGGGGGCACCGGAGAGGAAGCGCTCCGCCTCGGCGACACGACGAGCAAGGGCATCCGCCTCGATGCGCTCACGCTCCCAAGTAAGAGCAGCCGCGCGGGCACGCACCTGAGCCGCCGCGGCCTCAGTCTTGGCGGCACGGAGGGCGGCAGCCATTGCAGCGCCGGCGGAGGGCTCGTGGACGACCTGACCCCCGCCCCCAGCAGAGCCAGTGGTGGCCTATAGAGGGGCGGTTAGTCCCGAAACGGAGGCGTGGACGTCGGCCAACGGCGGATCGGTGGCCGGAGGGTCCCCGATGGCGACGAAAGACGGAGACGAGGACGGCTCGGCGGTGTACACGGAGCCGAAGGGGCCCCAGGCCGCGCCAAGGCCCTTGGAGCCCCAGCCCGGCCCGGCCCAGAGGCTGGGCAGCGAGGCCTGCGGGCGCAGGGGAGCCATGCTCCACCCTGCGCCGGCGGGGGGTGGGAGCAGGGAGGCCGGCGCGTCGTCCTGGGCAGGCGGGAGCAGGGAGGCCCGCACGCCGTCCTTGGCGGCGGCGGCCGCGGCGGCCTGGAGGGCCGCCTCGCTCTCGTCTGCATGGCGCGCGGCAGCCTGGGCAGGGGCAGCCTCGGCTGCGGCGGCGGCGGCCATGGAGGAGGCTGGCGGCGCGGAGGGCGGCGCGGAGGGCGGCGCGGAGTGGCCCGGCGGCGGCGCGGCGGCGGCCATGGAGGAGGCTGGCGGTGCGGGGTAGCCCGGCGGCGGCGCGGAGGAGGCAGAGGAGGCTAGCAGTGGCGCGGAGGAGGCAGGGGAGCGGGTGAGAGCCGCGGAGTAGGAGAGGGGAGGGAAGGAGGAGGAGGAGGGAGGCTGTGGCGGCGGCTGCTGGCTGCCGGCCATGGCATGGCGGCGGCGGCGGCGCCTGCCTGCTACGGCTGGGGGAGGGAGAGAGCGAGGAAGGAATCCCCTAGTCTGATACCATGCTATAATGATTGGATTGATTCCTCCCAAACCCTAGAGGGTGGGGTAAATAGTCTAGAGTACATGGGCCTACATGGGCCATTATATGGGCAGCGTACACATACTCCAACGAGAACATTGTTTACAGCCCTCCCTAAAATAATCAAAACAGAATTTTGTTTCCTTAAAGTAAAGTGGTGGCGTGAAATTGTAAATACCACGATTCATGAATAAGCAGCATCTTTCAAGTTAGCGAAAGTTAAGAATCTAGTTTTTGTAAACTAATTATAAATCTAAGCATTGGTTACTTATGCAAAATTTGTATAGAATTATGCAAAAAGAAAACATAATCTTAAGGTGTAGAAGGGAAGGCCAAAAAAAGAGAAACAAAAGATGATCAAGCTTTATTGCCATGAAACTCATGGTGTTATGAGAATAGAACTGCAAGGATAAGCATCATGTTCCAAGTTGAGAAAAATCTATAAATCTATGTCTGAAAGCAATATTATTTAATCGGGCCGTTTTTTCAGATGTAGCATCTATATAGACTTAGGGCTTTGGTATCATCCAAGTAGATATGGCAATCTAAAAAGAGTGAAACTGAGGATCGTAACCAGTAGGGAACCATATTTACATGCCTTAGATAGAAATAATAATCAACCATTTTATTTAGCATGAACCCAATTAGATTCATTATCCTCAGATTACATGGACCAACAAAACTACCTGATATGTCAATTGTCTATGGATAGAATTTAGACTACTCATTTGATTTTTGTAGGTGTACTAACTACTGAGACTGGCAATCCACAATATTTTGTACTCCAACAATATGGCACGTTATGATATCGAGCAGAGTGTGACCCCTCATAAACTAAAAGAAGACCAGGAAATTCAAACTGATGTTTGGAAGAAAGAAAGAGCAACTCAAACTCTTCTACTCCTTGCCTCTAATGAAATTAGATAGACATACATTATAACATGCTTCGAGTGCAAATCACTTAGCACTATGACTGTTATGTGTCTGAACTCTGAAGGGGAGAAAGCTTTCGGAGAAAAGAGAATAGAGTAAATCATACCTGATACCTCATACTGATACATGGTCTTAGCAGCATCTAATACAGATCCTTCCATATTCATCATCAATTTAATAGAGAAGAGACGAAAAACTCATTTAGCCATTCTGATCCACGGTTAACTGAACGGGACGAAGAAGCCAAACAGTGCTGCAGTAGTCCGAAACCCTGCAATAGGAACCAAATCAATTTGGGGGAAATCAGAGAGACAGCACTGAAATATAAGAGGTGAAGAAATCAGAGTACCCGATAGGTTGAGGAAGAGTTTGCCGTGGGGTCTTTGGTTTGGGTTACGACAGAGCCATGGCCGGCGAATGGCGCATCATCAGGCTGCTGAGGCCCTGTCTAAACGGCGAGAGGGAGAGGCGCAGAGCGCGGAGGGGAGTCCGATGTGGTGGAGCAGTAGGAGAGGCGGCCGTCGACGGATCCGTGGTGCTGGGCCCCCACTTGCTCCTCGTCCTCCCGCGCCGCCACCATGGTCGCCGCGCGCGGACTCACTACCGTCGTGGCCGGGCTGGACACGCCGTCATTGTTGCATGCGCAGGAGCTGGCGAGAGGGAGAGGCGGTTGGGCGCGAAGGGTAGGCCGATGAGCCGGATCCGTGGCACTGGGCCCCGCCCGCCCGCTCCTCCTTCTCCTCCCGACCATGGTGCGGAGCTGTGCGGCGGAGGAGGCGGCCGGCACGGTGGAAGAGTCCCGTGGAGGAGGAGGGAGAGGGGGTGGCCGGTGCAGCGGCGGAAGCGCCGCGGCCAGCCCTTGTGCGAGGCGGAAGCAGGAAGCCGTCGAGGGAGAGAGGGGGAGAGAGAAGAGGAGGGAGCTTCCTTTTTAAACGTGCTTGAGGTCTTGTTGGAGAGGGAAACTCCACGTCGAAAGCACACGACGGGTGCGCGCGCAGAGGGCATCCAAGAAGCCGTGAATACTCCCGTGGATATAGAGCTAAACTATCCTTCCAAAAAGAAACTGGAATATTGTCCGCAGAAGATGGTCACGGAGCTTATGAAAATATACAGTAAAATCGAAAAACTTAATATATACTCGTCTCACAAATACACGTTCAATGGATAGTTCCATCGGGTACGTTCTGTGCAGAATGTGGTTTCCTATGAACCTCATGCAACAATATAACAGATGAGAAATATAATTAAATAAAACACGTAATAAAAATGCACTTCACTGCATCACTCATATGACATAATGCTAAATTTTGTCTGGATGCGACCTAATCTTATGCTAAGCTCTCAAAGGCGACCAAAGCTTAAAAAAAGGCAAAATATCTAATAGCTTCACCTTGGCAGCTATACCCTTCCTCGAAACCTCTGATTCGCAAGAACCTCAGGCGAGGTACCCAAACATTGTGCAGCGCACGCGCCTTGAGACGCTATTAGACATTGCCATGAAGAGGAAGGTTTTTTCTCCAAAGAAACAGCCATTGCCATGAAAGAGTTAGAAGAAGTCATTAAAGAAACCTAAGACATTTCAGTTCAGCCACTTGGTGACCTTGACCAACAAGGTAAGGCATCAGATATAGAGCTGAAGTAGTATTCTAGAATGACATAAATATTAATTCTTGGGAGAAGACAAGACTTCTCTATTGATAGTCCGTAACAACCTAAGTCCAAAAGAACTGAAGAAATTATTGGCAATGTTGAGAAAGCATAAAAAGGCAGCATAGAAAGGCATTTGGTTATTCTCTTGCATATTTGAAAGAAATTAGTCCAGCATTTTGCACTCACCGTATTGCAATGGAAGAAGATTACAAGCTAGTGGTCGACAATTGTGAAGAAAGAAGTGACCAAGATACTAAATGCGGAATTATCTACCCAGTACCAACCAGTGAGTGGGTGAACCCAGTCCATTGGGTACCTAAGAAAGGAGGACTGACAGTAGTGAAGAATGAGAGGAATTAGCTAATCCCTGAGAAAACAGTGACTTGTTGGAGGATGTGCATCAACTATTGGAAGCTCAATAAAGCTACAAAGAAGGATAATTTACCACTTCCATTTATTGACGAGATGCTAGGGAGACTCGCAAAGAATACTCACTTCTGCTACTAAGATGGATATTCTGGATTCTTCCAAATCCCTATCCATCCAGATGATCAACACAAGTCTATATTCACATGTCCATATGGAACCTTTGCTTATAGAAGAATGCCATTTGGTCGATGCAATGCACCAACTTCTTTCCAAGGTGTATGATGGCAATATTTTCAGATTTTATTGAATATATTATGAAGGTTTTCGTGGACAACTTCTCAGTCCATGCACTAGTTTTGATCACTATCTGAAGAATCTCGAGAAAGTGTTAAGCCGCTGTGAAGAGGTTGATTTAGTGCTACACTAGGAGAGAACTGTCACTTTGTGGTCAGAGGAATTGTGTTGGGTCATATTGTATCATAAAAAGGAATCAAAGTGGATAAACCAAAGATAGAAAATGTGGAGAAGCTACCACTACCTGCTAATATCAAATCACTCAGAAGTTTTCTTGTTCATGTTGGTTTGTATAGAAGATTTAATGAAGACTTTTTCAAAAGTTGTCAAGCCGCTTACTCAGTTTCTCCAGAAGGATGTTCCATTTGTGTTTACTGAAGAATGTGAGGATGGATTTAGAAGAATCAAGCAGTTACTCATTAGGGCACCAATCATTCAAGCTCTAGAGTGGGATCTGCCTTTTAAGATTGTGTGTGATGCAAGTGATTATGAAGTGGGAGCTGTGCTAGGACAAAGAAAAGAAGGGAATGTACATGCTATATATTAGCTAGCAAGACTCAACGATGCTTAAGTGAATTATGCCACTACAGAGAAGGAATTGTTAGCAGTGGTACTTGCCTTTGTGAAATTCAGATCATATATTGTTAATTTAAAAGTAATAGTCTACACTGATCATGCTTCTATCAAGTACCTACTCACTAAAAAGGATGATAAGCCCCGACTTATAAGATGGATACTCATGCTACAAGAGTTCGATGTGGAGAATAGAGAAAAAAAGGGATTGAGAATGTAGTGGCAGGTCACTTATCAAGAATGAGTCATGATAAGGAGGGACTACCAATTGAAGATGCCTTACTAGATGATACCCTCTATGGTATTTTGGATAAAGACACTAGGATGAGAGATGTGATAAGAGCATTAAGAGGAGAACCAATGCCACGTCTTGATTATAATTCAATAAGACGAGTTATGGCTGAAGTAAAGAAATATTATTGGAATTCCCCTTACTTATATAGATATGGATCAGATGGAGTACCAAGACGATGTGTGCCTTTAGAAGAGAGAAGAAATTTTGAGAAAATCCAACTCTTTAGAATATGAGGTCATCATGGTCATTTTAGAACTGAAGCTAAAGTGTAGGGAAGAGGATTTTATTGGCCAAAAATGTATGAAGATGCAAGGAAAATTGTTGCTTCTTGTCTAGAGTGTCAGAGATCTAGGAATGTCTCTAGAAGAAATTCTATGTCATTGACATATAATTTGTAGATTGCTTGTCTAGAGTGTCAGAGATCTGGGAATGTGTCTAGAAGAAATTCTTTGTCATTGACATATAATTTGCAGATTGACTTGTTTGATGTTTGGGGAATGGATTTCATGAGACCATTTAAAAATTCACATGGATATGAGTATATCTTGGTCACTATGCATTACGTCTCTAAATGGGTTGAAGCTTTACCTTGTAGAAGAGCTTCTATAGAAGAATCTATTGATATGATCAAGAATACTGTATTCCCAAGATATGGAGTTCTAAAAGTGATTATTACATATGATCACATTTTATAGGAAAAAGGTTTACAAAATGCCTCTCTAAACTTGGAATTGAACATCGAGTTTCTACGGCATATCAGCCACAACTTAATGGTCAAGCATAGGCGTCAAACAAGTAGTTAAAGAAGATATTGAGGAACGCGATGATCAAGGAAGGAAAGATTGGTCAAAGAAGTTAAATGATGATCTTTGGGTATACAGAATTGCGTTTAAACCCCAATTAGCATGACTCCTTATCAACTTGTTTATGGAAAGACTTTTCATTTGCCAGCTTCAGATGAAGCATAAAGCTTATTGGGCAATCAATGAATTAAATTTGGATTTAGATGCTGCTCTTATCAAAAGAAGAATTCAAATTAGCAAGCTTGATGATGAGAGATTGAATGCACATCATAATGCAATCATTTATAAAGAAAGGACCAAGAGGTGGTTTATAACAGAATTTGAGAAAAAGGATTTCAAAGTGAGAGATAAGGTTCTTGTCATAAATTCAAGATTTAAATTATTCAAAAAGGAAAATTACAAAGCAAGTGGGACGGATCCTACCAACTACATGATGTATCACCAACTGGAGCTGTTAATATACACTACAAGAAACTCGATGATTTTCGTCGGCTAGAAATACTTTCATCGGCTCTAGGGAGAGCCATCGAAAAATACATAGTTTTCGTCGGCCGCGGGCTGCTGACGAAAGTTAAACTAAGTTTCGTCGGCCAGAGGCGCTGGCCGATGAAATCTAGAGCTAAAATGGTTGACCAGTAGCCCCCCCGGTGGCCTCTCGCTAGGGTTCAAGGCCTAGTTTTCGTCAGTCGCTGCCACCTCCGACGAAAACTAACTAGTCGACAAAAACTACTAGGTTAATAAACACAGACCCACCCGTCTTTTTCGTCTCTCTCCTCACTTCTCCTGAACCGCGCGTGAGCTATTCTGTGCCTCCACCTCTAGCCCTGCAAGCATCCGCGAATTGAAGAACAAAGTAAGTATCGTTCATACACACAAAGTAGCATATTTTGTACATACATAGTAATTAAGTAGCTTAGTAAGTATCGTTTTGTGGAAAGCTATCTATTAGTTTAATGAAGTATTATATTACAAAACTTGTGTTGTATGATTTCGTTCTATTTTGAACTAACCCGATTAATTACGAAGTATCAATTTGTAAATGTTTCTATTCGTAAATTACATCGTTAGTGTAACTTAAGTATGCCTTCTCAAATAACTGTCTAGGAATGAATCACGAGAAGATTGATGTGTGTGAGGAGAATTGCAGGCATTTCAAGAAGTAGAATGAAAAAGAGACAAAGTGTCTAAAGTGTGGTAAGTCTAGGTATGTCGAGGTTGTAAACGAAGACGGTGAAAATGTGATGACGGACGTTGCAAGTAAGCAACTTCATTACATGCCTATTACACCTCAAGTGAAATGGTTGTTTCTCTCTAAGAAAACAGCCAAACACATGGTCTGGCACCAGAAACAGCAAGCTATGCAATTAGGTTATGATGATTAGCTAAACAATGCGTGAAGTTCATATTGTACCTACATTTGCTCACTTTAGCACGACTTATAGTGTGTTTATTTCACCTTTGTTCTAGGGATCGTGGGTACATGCCTCGAATGCTCTAGGAACTCCACCTGCAGTACTGCTGGCACCTAGGTCTCAGGTTAGTTTGGCACTTGTCGTTTTCTAGGTTAGTTAAGGCATATCGTTTTTAGTACCGAAACATGCTTATACAACATGTGATGTGATAGGTTTTCTCAGATTGTTATTGTTTCAGGAGACCGACAGGGATTCCAACTTCATTAACAATCTATTTGCCTCTGGAGGTAGCAGCCACAATCACGATGAGCCACATGTGATGCGAGATGATTTCGTACGTATGTTAGGCTTAGATCCTTTTCATTGTGAAATGGACCATGTGTTGGACATTTGTGGTTTTAAGTGTTGCACTTCATTACAAATTTGTGATGTGCAATGGAGGTTGAACACTTGTGTTGTATGGACAATTGTGATTTGGACTTGGTGTCTGCAATGGATTATGAATTGATTTGGCTTGATTATGAATTCATGTTGTGCAATGTCTGATGTTTATTGGTGATGTTTGCAATATGTGTGTGTGTGTGTGTGTTTCAACTGTCAATTTATATAAAAAGCAGCTGTGTTTTGGGCGCTGTAGGGAATAACTTTCGTCGGACGAGGTGTAACCGATGAAAACTAACCTAGTTAACTTTCATTAGCCTTTGCCTTGGCCGACAGAAATAGGCCTATCTTTCGTTGGCCTCTTCTAAGCCGATGAAAGAAAGCACAATGCTAGATTCCTAGTGCTAGCTTTTGTTGGCTCATGCCCTTGGCTGATGAGAAAACCTCGGCCGATGAAAAAACATGGGGTGATGACTTTTTGCCAAGTCTTTTTTCCTCCTCACTCTTGTTATTTCCCACCCTCCCACCCACTGCCCTCCCTCTCCCTGCCACCATCTCTGCCCTCACTCCCGCCGCCTTCCTACCACTTCTGCCTTCCTCCCTGCCACTACCTCCCTTCCGCCTGCTGCCTCCTCCCTCCCTTCCATCCGCCTGCCTCACGCCACCGCCTCCATCCCTCCTGCCGCCTCCCTCCCACCCGCAGCCTCCCTCCCGCTACTGCCGCCTTCCTCATGCCACCGCCTCTCTTCCTGCCACCGCTTTTGTGTCCCTGCCGCTGCCTGGCCCCAACTCCCTACCTCCTCCAGCGCAGGGGTCCAGTCTCGGCAACACGCCGCCCACTGGGCCCACGCTGCCTAGGACCCTTGCTCCGTGTCTCTGCCCGTTGCCGCTGCTACTGGTAGCACCATCGCCCGATCTACCCTGACGCATTACCCAACTCTCTGTTTTTCTTCCACCTACGAGGAACTAAGTAAGGAACTAGGCGCACAATCGCTCACTACTTTGTTTATATATCCTAGTCACTGCTTTGCTTATATATCCTAGTCTTGTTTTCGTCGACCTACAAGTATTATACTGCCAAAAATTAGGTTAGTGTGTTAAATACTAGCTTAACAACTTGTGAATGGTTTCCTTCCTAAATTACAGCATTAGTGTCACAAACCTATGCATCACCCATTTTGAACCGGTACACCTCACATGCGTAAGTTGAACCGATCGCATGTGAGCCATGTTGGTCCAGAATTGTTCCTTTTTGGACAGCCTTGGAGTGACCGATAGAGCGCGGTATTTATGATGAGTTGGTAGGGGTTGAACGAGATTTTGGCGGCATAACCCTATTGTTCTTTAGCTGCACCATATCTAGGTGTGTAGTTGGAGAACAACGGGGTTATGCTGTCAAAATTTCATTTGGACCCTGCCGACTCGTCATAGATCTACACTCTGTCGGCCACTCTTGGGTGGGTTTAGGACACTCTTTTCCTATAGATGTAGGGCTGTGACATGCATATCAGAATGAGTAGGTCTTATATATGATTACTAATTGAATTAATGTATAGCATCATCAGCTATGGGTGAAGACTGACGATGGATGTACGAAGGTTGGCGTAGAAGAGGCGCTCACTCTGCTGAATGGGCTGCCAAGGCTATATATTTTGTGGACCGTGCATTCTCTTTGTCTAGAGCTAATAGGCTGAAGAGCCATGATTTCCACATAATAATGGAATGGCTCTTGCCTGTCATGTTTTGGGGTTATCTTAAAGATGACGTGTGGAAGGTACTAGCTGATCTAAGTCATTTCTATTGCCAACTTTGTGCTAAAGAGATCACGAGAGAGATGATGCAGAAGCTAGAGAAAGAGGCACCTGTGCTTTTGTGCAAGATGGAGAAAATATTTCCTCCAAGATTCTTGAATCCAATGCAGCATCTTTTAATTCATCTCATATATGAAGCTATGGTAGGCGGACCTATGCAATTTAGGTAGATGTATCACATTGAAAGGGACCTAAAGAATCTTAGAGCAATGGTTGGTAGTAAGGCGAGAGTTGAAGGGTGCATCACTGAAGCGTTTTTGCTGAAGGAGATAGCATATTTCACAAGTGTGTACTTTGCAGAGAAACACAATGTGCAATTTCCTACATTGCGGTGCAATGTTGATGAAGACCCACCAATTAGTGATCTCTCCATTTTTTTATAACAGAGGGGCACAACTGTGGGTAACTCGATGGCCTACTATTACGAGACTCGTGAAAAAAGTGCTGATTTGATCTACATGTACAGCAACATGGAGGAGGTGACTGAATATTTCATGTAAGTAGTGCTAATTATGTGCTTATATGTTTAGTTAAGTTGCTCTAGATCTCTTCATACATTCATGTGCGGTGAGTTCAATAACGAAAACTGGAAAAATAAGAATCCACCAACAGCCAAACAATTAGATAAGATGCGACGAGATGGATTTAAAGGAGGGAAAATTTTCATCGGCTGGTGGAGAGATCAAGTAAATTCTTTTCGTATTATTCTTTTGATTTTATGTTCTAATAATATAAAACCTTACTATGAAGTGTTCATGACAGTGCGACCGCAAAGATAACATACATGAGGACCTTAAATAGATGGCTCTTGGATCCATTACTGTCAAAAGCTATGGCTGGTATGACATCAACAGGTTTCATTTCCGATCTACCAAGTTTGAAGCTGTTTCGCCACTTGCCGCCACAATAAATACATGAGTTGTGGTAAGGGTAGCCAATGCAGAAAGCCATGAAAGTGACTATTATGGGATCATCAAGGATATCCTAGAGTTTTCTTTTATAGGTCCTAGGAGACACAAAATAGTCTTCTTCGATTGTGAGTGGTTCGACAACAAACAAGGTGGTACTCGTCAGAACTAGTTTGGGATGGTCGAAGTCAAACACAACCAATGACTAAGTGGTTCTGACAATTTTGTACTTGCACGCCAAGTTGAGCAGGTGTATTATATGCCATATCCTTGCCCAAAGTTTGAGGCTTAGTGGGTAGTAGATAAAGTGAATCCTCGTGAACATCTATTCATTCATGATGGTGGTGATTATCGTGATGATGTAATGCAGCCAGGTGAGGTTGATGAGGTCTACCAAGATGAAGAGTTGCCGGCACTTTTCTGGTAGAGACTGGTGTGGACTTGACTCCTTAGTTGTAGACCCAGATCACATTACAGTACCAACACACATTACACGGCGGCCTTGAAGAGGGAGGTCACTTCTTACATTGATGAAATTTGACATGTAAATGTTCATTCCTTTATTTCACTATTGTCTTGTTCATTCCTTTATTTATTTCACTATTGTCTTATTCATCACATTTTACACTAATTACTTGTTCATTTATGCATGTTGTCACTTAGGGTGAGACAAACGGCGAAGAGATTTTTGAAGGCTACGAGCAAGGTGCTACCTTGCATGCGCCGTGATGACTCCTTCTTTAGGGGTGCTTCTATAGGCAGCAGCAGGCGAGAGGAGTTGCTGAAGCATGTGCAGCCTGAATTGAGAGGCCATCGTTTCACACTTCAAAGAAATGAGGTAACAAAGTGATTATGCAATTGTTTGATTCAATTAGGTGCTTGTAACCACACTCCTATGTACTTGTTCCTTAATATTTGTCACGATGAGGATACAAGTGATGATGATGCAGAACAAGAGGCAGGATAGGGATGGGGATGAGGATGAGGATATGGATGGGGATGGGGTGGAGGACGGGGAGGCTGATGGGGATGGAGATAGGGATAGGGAGGCGGACAGGGATGGGGAGTACCAGCCACAAGAGGACGAAGACTTGATGGGTGGGGAGAGCGGTGGGCACTCTGTTCTGCTACTTCGAAAGTTTAGGAAGAGCCATATGGTGGCTCCTCCTTCGGCGCTGACATGCCAAAACAAAGGACTATGATCAGGCCAGTTGGCGATTGGTAAGAGTATCGATATTTGTCACTTGTTATTGTTGTCTTGAAAAGTATAATAAGCTGACTTAATTTGTATTGCAGTTATTGGGAAGATTTGAGTTTCATAGGTGCAGGCAGCCACACCTAGGTGAACAAGGTCTTGGCGAGCATAGCTCGCCTGCCCTACCCGGGACTTGTCACTAAGCCAGGTGATGGGGAGATTGTAGCACTAGCTGGAAGCACTACAAGCTGAAAACGGATATCGATCATGGAGACAAGCAGGGATGAGTATGGGCTGAGTTTTGGGTATGTTTTGATACATTTGTCAATTCATATGTAATTCATATATATGTAATCATGAGTTCTTAATCTATTCTTGCAGAAATTTTTTCAACTAGTTGAAGGATGCGATGCTGAGCACGCCCGCAGGGTTTTCAACTTCAATGCAACCAAGGTGGTCAGGGATTCCTTCAACAAAGTTTGCATCCAAGCAGTCTGTGCGTACTACATGGAGGTTAAAGGAATTCCAATGAACCAATCCCTGGGAGCTGGGAAAATATACCTGAAAGAGGATAAGTATGCATAGGTAGATGAAATGACATGTGCTTTACTAACGATACATTGAAGCTGTCTCAATGAATTAACGCCTTTGAATAGGTCACTCCCAAATGGATGGAAGATGAGCCAGAAGCATACCAGGCTCTTTGCTGGCAATGGGCTTTTGAAAAATGGATCGAATGCTCAAACTCAAAAAGGGGAAACCGAGGAAAAAATCCAGGACATAATTACGGTGGTGATGGACATATTCGTAAGGCAAAACGCATGGTAATATGAGCCTTTCTAAATCTCTTCAAGCATATTGAACACTATATGTAGGCTAATTCATAGTTATAGGAAGCAAAAGATGGCATCGCACCGAGTGACATCTAGGTGTATATCCAGTGTCACAAGGGTCCAGATCCCTCACAACCTAATCAGCTCAGCACCAAAGTGGCCACCACTCAACTTGTAAGATATCACAACCTATTTGTCCTATGTTTTATTCCATTATCAAGCTCTAACCCTAAGCATGCATTGCAGGAGGCTTATGGGAAGGAAATGATGAGCTGGCATGGGAAGACTATGATTGGAGGCATCAACCGATAGACCCCATGGCCGTGCACACTGTTGAGCGAGGGAAACCCCATGGACGGTGATATAATTTGAATTCGTTGATTGTCTTTGATGGTTTTGTCTAATTGACAGTCTTGATGATATGATGGATTGCTTGACTCGATGTAGGTACCCCTTGTTCAATGGATTGATAAACTCAGTGGAATTGTGAGCTTAGGTAGGGTCTTCGTCACGTGCATCGAGTTCTAGCAGCCGTGCATCCGCTACGGAGCTCGCGAGGCTGCAAGAGGAGCTAAGGCAGTGTGATGCATACATTAAGTAGCAGGAGGAATTCCAAAGGCAACAAATGGAATACCAAAGGCAATAGCAAGAGTACTACATCAACCTATTGGCACACCAATAGCAGGCTATTCAAGTAGGTGACAATGATCAATAGTAACATTCATGTGGATTATCAATATATGATACTAACACAGTGCTTTTTATAGGCAGCATTGGGGTCGTAGGGAGTCACCATCCCATGGCCACAATTTCAAGCTCCTCCACCAATGCACAGTGGCCCTCCACTCCCAAACCTTCTCTAGAAGCTCACGTATGCACGCAAGGCCATTCTTTACAAAACTTAAGGGTAGCCTTGTGGTATTGTATGTGCCATCGGCCTATTATTGTGAAACTGGATATATCGTCCTCAAAATAGATCAAACTAGGTCAATCTAGCAAACTCCCAACTAGATTAGAAAAATTTAGCAATGGCAGCCAAACTTAGTATTTTTGACGTTAGTTTGATCCACGTCGACAGTTGTGGTCACTTTAGCTAAAAAAGTGCATAAAGTTCATATTCTATCTGCATTTCCTCACTTTAGCAAGACTTAGTGTATTATTTCACCTATCTTGTAGGGATTGGGGGTGATGCCTCCAATGCTTTAGGAACTCCACCTGCGGTACTACTAGCACCTAAGTCACATGTTAGTTTGGCACTTGTTGTTTTCTAGGATGGTTAAGTCATATCGATACTACTACCGAATCATGCATATACAACATGTGGTGTGAGAGGGCTTTCTATGATTGTTGTTGTTTCAGGAGACCGACAGGGCTACCAACTTTGTTAACAATCTGTTTGCCTCTAGAGGTAGCAGCCACAACCCGGATGTGCCGCATGTGATGTGAGAGGGCTTCATATGTATGTTTGACCTGATCCTTTTCATTGTGCAGTGGAACTGTATTGCACAAATTAGAACACTTGTGGTGGACTTTTGTATGAATTTCTAATGTGCAATGAGGGTTGAACACTAGTTGCATGGACAATTGTGTGTTGAACTTGTGTATGGACTGTGATTTTGGAGTTTGAATGAACTGCCATTTTGGATGTATTGAATTTATGCACAATGATTTTGGATGTATAAACTGTGAATTTTGGATGAAAAACAGCAAAATTTAGGTGGATGCTCTAACTAATTTTCACCGGCCACATATGTTGAACCGGCGAAAATTAACCAGAATACTTTTCGTCGACCACATAAGAACTAACAAAAATTATCGATTTTCTTTCATCGGCCTGCACAGCCGACGAAAGCTAGTAGCGATGCGGTAGCGGAGGCAGAGCTGCCACATGTCGCATTATCTTTCATTTGATCAAACTGCCGACGAAAGATAACGCATAACTTTCATCGGCTCACGTGGTACAAAAGCTAGTGGCTGAGGCAGCCGGGCTAGCCTGGGCCTTTTTAGTTTTTGTGGGCCACAACTGGCAGACGAAAGAATGTTAACTTTTGTCGGCGGCCGACGAAAGAATTATTTTTTGTCAATTAACTTTCAACGGCTGAAAACTGACGAAAAAAATGGAAAATCCAATGAAAATAGTTGTTTTCGTCAGTTTTTGCCTTGTTTTTGTGTGTTATTGGCCGACGAAAATCTTCTGGTTTCCTGTAGTGATAATGGATATCAAAGGTAATCGTTTCATGGTTAATGGTTGTGGGTGTCATATATTGAGGACCGAAAGAGCGACCTCAGGGGGGCGGTGGTGAATAGATCGACGCCTAAAACTTGCAACCTCAAAACCCTCTCTGTTCTGTCGTGTAAGGTCATAGCTATGGCAAGCTACCCACCCTAGAAGACTGAGAAGAAAGCGACACAAAAAGCACTCGCTCAAACGCCGATCGAAAACGTCACGAAATGAGCCAACAAACTAGGTACAGAATGCACAGGACGGTCCAGTGGTCCACCACCGGATGGTCCGACGGTCAGGCACCAGACTGTCCGGTGTGACTACCAGACAATCTGGCCTGAGGGAAAACCCTCTGCTCAAGCACCACCGGAATGGTCTAGTGCACCACCACCGGACGGTCCGGTGGTTGCAAAAGGGCCAGGTGAGGCCGGACCTCGTTAACTTTGCCCCGAGTTGTACCACGCACCGGACGGTCCGGTGGTATGAAAATACAGCCCAAGAGCAGGAAAACAACCCGCGAATCCTCAAGATCAATTCCAAATCTTACCAAAATGGACTCCACACTCCACCAAATTTTGAATGGACTTTGTCTAGGCCATGGAGGAGCTATTCCTAATAGATCAAGGCTAAAGCCCAAGATTTCCTCCACGGATTTGACTTATCCGCAAAGTGAAGTCCACAAGGCAAGAACAAAAATCATGGGGCTGCTCGTGGATCTGAGATTTGGCACACCAAAACCACAATCTCTCCACGTCCTAGCAGTCCAAAACACTGGCGATAGAAATATCTCAGGCTTGGTCAAGCACAAACACAACAAAAGACCAAGGGACCAAGATCAAGCCAATCAAGAGAGGGAGGAACAAGGAGACACGGGGCTGCACAGAATCAATCTATTATTGGCCCAAAAGGGTCTCAAAATCAGATTACAAGATGTGAAATTCGTAACCAAGCAGCCTCCCACTTCCTACTCTCTTACAATGGGGATTAGATCACTCCAATCACACTTTTCCTTAAGCTCTATGCTTGGTGATGAAAATCTAATCTTAACTAGCCTAAGCAAACTCTAAAACTAGCCAAGAGGAGTGGCTAATGGCAGCCACCTCCTTATTTATACTACAGACTCAACCCTAACGTAGTTTTGCACTTGACCCCTATATTACAGACTCTTAACACTACAAAGGCTCATAGGGGCCAGAAAAGACCGCAATAACTCGGATGGACGGCCATGATGGAGTCCTTGGAACTTTGTTTTCTTTGCCTTATCCCGATATCCTCCATGTGTCTAGTAGCTCATCCCTCAGGGGTAACTCTAGTTTTGGCGATACCAGTAACCAGCCATTGGTTTTGTCGGTGGAACCAGGAAATAGTTTTAGCCCTGGTTTTGACGCTCGAACCAGGAAATAATAGTTGGGACCGGTTTTGATGATCAAACCGGTAAATGCTTGATGGGCTTCTATTGGGGTGATTTTACAGTTCACTACACCGTCCCGCACCTAAGGTCACACTTATGGGCCGAGCCTAACTTGGACCATAGCCCTAGCCACCTGTCGGTCCACATGGCAGGGATTTTGTCATGCCATGGTAACATTCGTGCGTCACCACCTTGTCACACTTAGGTGGACTTTCCTCCAGGTCACGCTTAGGAGGTGCTCTCTCGTCCTTCAGCAAGTCTTTGGTGTTGACAAGCACTCATCATAGCCAGGATGAAAGACCAGACTCGATACACTTGTCAATACCCTCAATCTCCCCCTTGATGAGTGCCTTGTCAACACCCTCACCAACCACCTGAAAATCATAGAAAAAGAAAAGAAAAGCACAACGAGGAACAACAGAAGAAAGAAAAACATAGAGAATCCACTCAAGTGCCCAAAAGCCAAGGAAAGGCAAAAAGGGAGCACTAGAAGTGAACAAGTGCAAAGCCAACAGATAGCCCCCCCTAAGACAACGGTAACTGCTCAACACAGCCAATCAACAAAGCATGACCCTCAAGAAAGCGGCAGGGCTCAACACAGTCATGCTAGAAGCAATGGACCAGCTCCTCTAGAAAGAGGTGAGGCTCGACACAGCTGGCCAGAAGAGCATGCTAATACTCCAACTCCATTGCATTTCAGCCATTCTCACAATGCAGCACTCCCCCTAGGATGATGCTCTCTCCCCTTTAGTCCCATGGTGCCACTTCTCCCCTTTTCCAGAGGTTGGTGACTCCACTCTCTCCCTTGTTGACAATGCACACATCAAGTCCCATGAGAAAAATGATGTGCAAATGACACTAGGTGTAACAAAGAGCTCAAAAAGGATAGAAAGCTAGTAGATACAAGTTCTAGCATACAGAGCATGTGAGGGCAACGGGGCATGCAACAATCTCAAAAGAACCTATGTGATGCCCCCGGCATCTCGAAAGTCTTAACGCGCGATTAGATTAGCGATAGTCAAGGATTTGGCTTAATGATGCTTAGAGAAGAGCAACAACTAGGCTAGTAAATCACGAAGGCAAAATTTTCTAGTGAAATATGCAAAATCCCTGAGTGCACGTGTGACTATAGTTCAAAATATAATGTGTTTTGGACCAAACTCTCTATAACAAACTTGTAGACAATTTTATATAGATCAACTTTGTTATTGAGTGTGGTAACATGCACAAAGGTTTAGGTGGAGTTTTGAGTCGATTAATGAAAAAGCAGAAATCTGCCTAAACTTGGGTCGGTGAGGAAAATTCAAATTTCAAAGGAACAAAAGTCCCTATCATGCAAAACATCATATAAGAAAGTTGTAGATAATTAAAAACTACACAACATTTGTATAATACTCTTTCTCTGAAAATGAGCATAAAATAGACTTTAGGAATTTCTAAGTTTGCACTAAACCTTGGTCAAACTGGAGCCAGCAGGATAAATTCAAATTTAATCATATTTAAACTTGGAATCTGATATTACTCCTTTTGACAAAGTTGTAGATCTGGAAGAGTAGAACAACTTTTGTATTTTAGGTTTTGTCAAATTCGGCCCCTAAGATGTTCAAAAACAACAATTTCTAAAACCTGTCTCAGCAGTCAAACAGCATTTTTTCTTTTTCCCGAATTTGTTTTTCCTTCGAGTCACTGACGAGTGGGTCCCACTCGGCCGACCCACCCGCCACGCGGCGCCGGCGTCCGGTGCTGCCGGCCACGCGCCGCTTGCCACCGCGGGCACGCGCCGCCTGCCCCGCCCGGCCTGCTCTTCCCCTGCCGCGTGCCCCGCACCCCAGCGCCTTGAGCTGGAAGCCGCCGCTCCCTCAAGCCCCAATGCCCCTGCCTCCGTTTCGGCCTCTCCTGCGCCTCAAAACGCGCTCGCAGTCCGCGTCTGCCATTGCCGACCGAGCTCGGGTTCGAGCTCGCACAGCTCACCTCCGGCCACTTCCCGCGCCTCCACTCCACGTCCGGCGAGCTCCCCTCGGTCTCGCGCAGCCGTGACGCCCAACCGCAGCCACTACCATCACCTACAGCGCCGGATCGAGCCGTGGCCGTCGCGTGGACGTCGCTGCGGTTCATCCCCGGTTCACGCGCGTTCCCCATCGGTCCCGACCACTCCGCGCGATGAGAGTTGGGGGAAAAGGAGCCCCACGTCCGGGAACACCTTCACAAACTCGCGTCTCAGTCATAGGGAACCCATACGCGCAGATCCACGCTGTCCAAGCTCAGCCCACCGCGCATCTCGTTCCCTGCTGGAGGTAGAAGAAGAAGCTGCGTTTTGCAGAAAACCCCCTCATTCTATTCTTTTTGTTTCTCTGTTTCAGTACTATGCAGTGAGTCTATTTTTATTTCTCTGCAGGCCCCTGAAGTATATGTTTAATTAGTTATACATCCTTGGTCTGTGGCATTTTCGAATTAAGTGCATTTCTTGATTAGTGAACTTTGAAAAATCCTAGAAAATTCAATAAAAATCAGAAAAATACAAACTTTGTTGCATTGTATTCCTATTAAGTAGATCTATAGAATGGATATGATGGTTGAGTAGGAAAAGACCTTTTTGCCCCTGTTATTGTGCATGCATGAAAAACCTTGATAAATAGGAAATGTGGATAAAATGAACCTCAAAAATTATGAAATTTGGGCAGAGACCTTATTAGCCTGTATAGGCTATAGAATGGATATGATGGTTGAGTAGGAAAAGACCTTTTTGCCCCTGTTATTGTGCATGCATGAAAAACCTTGATAAATAGGAAATGTGGATAAAATGAACCTCAAAAATTATGAAATTTGGGCAGAGACCTTATTAGCCTGTATAGGCTCTGTATAAATTTTGGTAGCTCAAATGTTCACTGTTAATTACCATTTTGCCCCTACATGTGATTTTAGCATGGAAATAAATGAGGAAATGTTGTTTATATAAAAATTAGGCTCTATATAGTTTTACATATTTTATTTGTGCTCCCTATAGCTTAAAGAGCTCACTGTTGAAATGGGATACCATGCATGTCAAAAATAGTTAGTGTTTTGAAATTGATAAGTTCATGCATGTTTAAATTAATAAATGGAAAATATAGGTTAAATGGAAGTCAAAACTTCTGAATTTAGGGCAGCAACATTGCTAGTATGACCTAGGCTTAGTATAAGAATTTGGTAGCTTAAATGCTTGCTGTATATTTACTATATCACCCTTACCTAGTAATTAAGCATATAGTAAGAATGAAAAAGAGTTCTAAATAATAGTAAACACCGGGCTCTTCGCATAAATCGATGCTTTTCAGTCACACAACCCCACATAGTCATATGTGACAAGCTAAGCTATCTTAGGTGATGGCTTGTACGATTTCTTAAAGTTAAACAAGCTTTATCACGAAAATACATAATACTATTCCATAACCCTTGATTTCTTGCATTGCACTAATACATGCTCCAATTGCATCATGTCATGCATATAGAGTCCGCGAACGAAGAACCACCGCCGAACCAACCCATCGCGGAGGAGCCCGAGGAGGAGCTGCACCCAGAGCCAGAGGACCAACAACAAGAGCCCGACTTCGCTCAGGAGGCAGCTACTGATTCTAACGAGGAAGGTAGGCAGGACCATGAATTCTCCCAGCTAATATGATGAATGATTGTTTCATTACGCATCCGCATTAGGAGTTGTATGAAAACAATTGCATTAGATCTCCTGGCCGCCCTGGCCCTAGCACCTATATATAGAGTTCGTAGGACGAGTTGCCTAGGCTCTGCTAGGTGCGAGTAGACACGAGTGAAAGGAGTCACTCGTCGCGTAGGTGTTTTCAAAGGTTACAAAACTTTTACTATTGAGGAAGTAATACTATGCTCCTGATTTAAGTGGAGACCGGGCGGAGAATAATTTTATTATGTGGTGTGCGTTTGGCTCCGCTCGAGTCGCATAAGGCCCGTCCGCTGTTCGCCTATTGGTCGGCATAACATTGCTAGAGTGCTTAACCGGGAAATGGGACCGGTGAAGTCTTACCTGGGTTTGTCCGAAGTTTTCGAGGCTCCGCTCATCCACTTGCTGGAGGCCGATGGGCCCGGGGGCGCTTGTACTCGAGGGAGGGCTGACCCGATGCGGCCGTGGTATCGCTCCTAAGGGAGGGCTGACCTGGTGCGGCCGTGGTATCGCTCCTGAGGGGGCACAACCCGGGGGTTAGGTGAGGGCGCTTTGAATCTTGGGACAAGACAGGTGGAGATGGGGGCTATATGTGGGAACGCGATGGCTAGTAAGCATATACCCCTGGCATGATAGTTATTCCCGAGAATTAAAAATCGATTCGAATCGCTGATGCCCACCAGGTGTGGGAATGCCAATGCCTTTGACGTTCAACGTAGTAATTACTTAAACTCTCGGTGTTTAATACTCATGGTTTTTGGAATTCCACATGTTTGAATTGAATTGTTTACATTACTGCAAGTTACAGTTGTGTTGAAGGTTATACAAATGATGAAATCTTACTATTTATGTTACACATGTTACTGTTTAAAACTAAAGGCTAAGGATCCACTTGCTAGTAAGCCGCTTCGCGTCAGCCGTAAGCCAATTTCCATTAAGACCTACTGAGTAATTAGTACTCAGGGTTTGCCCCCACATTTTGAGCGCAGGTATGGAGTTCATGGTGTGCACGTGTGTTGGAGGCGGGGCATGCCCTCATTTAGGACGAGATGACATAAGTGGCACGAGGGCAACATCGGTGGGCTCGATGTTGTACCACTAATGCAAATCTTTTGGTGATAACATGGTGACCCTAAACTTATATTTCCGCTGCGAGAAACTTTCAAACTTACTACCATATAACATTATGTTGGACTTGTATTTTATGAAAAAACTGGTTTGTAACTAAGTCTGATTTTATGCTATTCAACTGCCTGTGATGATGTTTCTGTTGTGGCTCCATCGTGAGTCAGATGTGTATGATGTCGGTTCCTCTGGGAAAAGGTAATATCGGGAGTCGTATGACTCTCGACGGACGACCGGGTTTAGTTCGGTCTAATCGCACTGCAAGCCAGAGGTGGCAGGTGTGCTTAGTCCGGATTAAATCGGCGGTTCCGCCACAGCTGGTATTAGAGCCGATCATACACAGACAACAGTCATATCATCCAGTTTTGGATTTACAAATCTATTTTCGAAAACCCCTTTTCAAGTAATTGGAAAGTGAGAGTATCGATATGCCCATATTAAGGATGTTAGTGTATTATCAGGTGACATCGCTAACATTTTAACCTAGATAGAACTCATATGCATATTCGGCGCTTTGGGAAACAACATTTCGGCCATAGCTATCCCCAGTACTGGTGGAGCGCTATTGGGATTTGCGGACTGTTGCGAACCCTGCATTCATGCTGATAGGGCAGAACTCTTTAAGGGGGGTGGTCACGCCATTGGAGTGTTTCGTGACCACTTTTCCTTCGACCAAAATTATAGCTAGATCTTGTTGGCCACCGTTTCTCTCCCCAGCAATTCCCCAGTACTGGAGGAACACTGGGTGTGTTGAGAGAAATGGCGCCACTACGTCGTCCACCAGACGTAGTTTAAAGAAATTCGTGGATACCACTTCTAGGGTTAGAGTGGTAATGTTTGGTCATGGTGATGATGTTGGTATGAGCATGCATTTTTCTGCAGGTACACTAACCACGTGCGAAATTAAGAACAAGTAGAGAACGACTAGTTGCATTAGGGAGTGCCGTGCATATATGTCACCGAATACTCGCTAGATATATAATTATACATAGGGTGTGTGATGTGAGACCGAATAGGGCGAATCATGCATCATGACATCATGTCTTATCTCATGCATTGTTTTTGTTACTTAAGAGTGACTAGGAGCATATTGCGTTGAGTGTGTGTTACTATTGTATTGATACGTAGCTCAAAGTACAAATAGAACTAGTAGAAACTAAGCAAGCGACTCGACTAGTACGCTTAGGTTGTCGCAATTTTTCTACACCTCATTCATTCTAAATATGAAACGTCTAATAAATGCAGGTCAAATACAATAAATATGTCGATCGGTCCAAAAATCAAACCCGTCTCGAAGTTACCGATGCTACACACGTTAGAAACATACCATAGCCTTGTGCCATCGTTTTGCGAAAAATCACTTATCGGCATATTTTCTAAACACGTAAACGCGGAAAACACTATGCCCACACCAAGTTTTCAAAACCCTTGAACTTACGGAAGCCTTGTTTTTCCTGCCACAGATGTCGCAGCCTTTTGACTTATGTCCTGATCACCCCGAGCTCACGAAGGCTAAAACAACAGCCCCTGCAAGTCTCAAGAAGAATAGAAAAGTGGGAGAATCTTCTACTAATACGGCTTCAGTTCAACATCTGCGACCTGACCTGGTTTTATTGAAGGGATTCGTCAAGCCTGAAGATCAAGTCAAGATAGTTCGTACATGTCGACAACTAGGTATTGGTCCAGGAGGATTCTATAAGCCTAGTTTCAAAAACGGAACCAAGATGAAGTTATGGATGATGTGTCTAGGGAAGAATTGGGATCCGACTACAGGTTTCTATGGGCCAACACGTCCATGCGATGGTGCCCAAGTCCCTGCGATACCAGAAGTTTTCAAGACAATTGCTCAAACTGCAAATTCAACTGCAAGCGAATTTCCTCAAATAAATCCTGACATATGCATCATTAACTACTACAACAACGTCGGGAAGCTCGGACTCCATCAAGATAAGGATGAATCAGGAAGAAGCATCAACCAAGGTCTACCTATCATCTCAATCTCCCTAGGCGACACGGCAGAATTCCTGTTCAGCGATACTCGAGACAAGGATAGAGCGACTAAGATCAACCTTGAATCCGGCGATGTCCTTATACTCGGTGGAAGATCCAGACTACTGTTCCATGGCATCTCCCATGTGAAGCCTAACACTGCACCGACATGGCTAAAGGAAGAAACTGGTCTTCGTCCAGGACGCATCAATCTCACGTTTAGGCAGTACTAGCTGGGTACCAATTAGTACGATAAAGTTTGGGGACAAGCTTATGTATCAGAAGGTTTTAACCTGCGTAAATCAGAAAGACCTCGGGTGTCCGGCTCTATAGAGTCAACTTGTATCTCGTTCCTATGGTTAAATGTACTCCTAGTCTTATAGTGATAGCACATGGAGCTTTGGTAACTTTTTCTTTAAAACCCTTGTCGTTCATGCGCTTCGAACCCTTGTGATCGAAGAAATCCTAGTCTATTTGCACTGTATTTCACTATTCGATAATTACTTGCTCCAAAACTTTGCAAATCAAGGGACTTCATTTACAATGGGATTCAAGCGCCCTAAGCTCTTATGTCACATCGGACTTCCTCCTTATTTACCAAAACCTTGTAGTGATTATGACTCTGTAAGTGGAATGATTGAGCCACTCTTGTTGTGATGTCTCCTTAGGCAATCTTGGATGCCTCGACGGGACCTGGAGTCCTATGTGTACGGCCGTCACATGGTTGTACTACTAGGTTCACGCTGGCATTAAGACATGTGAAGGCATGACATCGCTTCAATCGTGGAACATTCATAATCGGAGTTTATCATTTGATTGACCTCGAATCTTGCTACTCTTGATTTGTGGGGATGCTTGATTTCATTTCCACTGTCCTGTATAAATCATTTCATTGCCTTGTTGCACCCTGCTTTTTCTGAGATGTGGGAGTAGCCAACCTCCACCCACTGCTTATCCACACCCTTTTCATTGCTTCTGTGGAAGTGATCAGTCTCATTTCCACCATCTCATCACATTTTTCCATTGCCTTGTTTCACCTTGCCTTCTTGACCAATGTGGATAATCCGCCTCAACCCCACGACTTGTTCATATTAATTCATATCCATGTTGACCTTGCCTCTGAAGATTGGTGGGAACAGTCAACTTCGTTTTCACTAACTCCATCGATATTTTCTATCCATTTGTTGAACCTTAATTCCTGAGGGTGTACTTTACGAACATCCTGCATACTAGCTTTTGTCCTCGGCCAGTGCTCGTCTTATCGTCATTTCTCTCTGAGTGGTTTTCTTCCTCTTAGAAGGGAGTTTACTAACATTTTGTTTCACTAGTAAGAACACATCAGCTTGTTTAAGCGAATATGGCCTATCTTCTCCCTCTTGTGCTTTTCTTGTCCCAATGAGTAGAATGTTCTACGTTTCACCACATCTTACTCTTTGAAAACATGTTGACTTGGAATTTTATATGTGGACACAGTCCCCATCAAATAGAATGAGTGTGTCTCTCAAAAACACATCCAATGACAATCCTTTGAATCATAATGTTCTGCTTTGCTCGATCCCCGGCTGGGTACACTTTGTTTTCACCGTCTGGATAAATCAGATACTTACCGTGTTTCAAATATTAGTATCACAATCAGGAAATGACTCCATTCCTTTGCTTCAATCACAGTCACTTGCTCACTGACCACATTCTCTTCATGGTTTGTTCATTCGCTCTCTTATATGGCACGACTCGTCGAGTATTTTAGAGAGACCACCTTAGCCTAATAGATAACGCTCTGTGACTACTTGTGTTAAAGAGGCACTAACCATTCACAAGCTAGTTGACAAAGCCAACGAGTGAAAAATTGGGATATTACCATGTGCATTCGAAAAGGCACGAACCACGATGCCATACTCCTTACAATACGCGATAGGTGACACACCCGTACCTCACACAAATCTCGGGACGAGATTTCTTTAAGGGGGGTGGGTTGTGATGCCCCCGGCATCTCGAAAGTCTTAACACGCGATTAGATTAGCGATAGTCAAGGATTTGGCTTAATGATGCTTAGAGAAGAGCAACAACTAGGCTAGTAAATCACGAAGGCAAAATTTTCTAGTGAAATATGCAAAATCCCTGAGTGCACGTGTGACTATAGTTCAAAATATAATGTGTTTTGGACCAAACTCTCTATAACAAACTTGTAGACAATTTTATATAGATCAACTTTGTTATTGAGTGTGGTAACATGCACAAAGGTTTAGGTGGAGTTTTGAGTCGATTAATGAAAAAGCAGAAATCTGCCTAAACTTGGGTCGGTGAGGAAAATTCAAATTTCAAAGGAACAAAATTCCCTATCATGCAAAACATCATATAAGAAAGTTGTAGATAATTAAAAACTACACAACATTTGTATAATACTCTTTCTCTGAAAATGAGCATAAAATAGACTTTAGGAATTTCTAAGTTTGCACTAAACCTTGGTCAAACTGGAGCCAGCAGGATAAATTCAAATTTAATCATATTTAAACTTGGAATCTGATATTACTCCTTTTGACAAAGTTGTAGATCTGGAAGAGTAGAACAACTTTTGTATTTTAGGTTTTGTCAAATTCGGCCCCTAAGATGTTCAAAAACAACAATTTCTAAAACCTGTCTCAGCAGTCAAACAGCATTTTTTCTTTTTCCCGAATTTGTTTTTCCTTCGAGTCACTGACGAGTGGGTCCCACTCGGCCGACCCACCCGCCACGCGGCGCCGGCGCCCGGCGCTGCCGGCCACGCGCCGCTTGCCACCGCGGGCACGCACCGCCTGCCCCGCCCGGCCTGCTCTTCCCCTCCCGCGTGCCCCGCACCCCAGCGCCTTGAGCTGGAAGCCGCCGCTCCCTCAAGCCCCAATGCCCCTGCCTCCGTTTCGGCCTCTCCTGCGCCTCAAATCGCGCTCGCAGTCCGCGTCTGCCATTGCCGACCGAGCTCGGGTTCGAGCTCGCGCAGCTCACCTTCGGCCACTTCCCGCGCCTCCACTCCACGTCCGGCGAGTTCCCCTCGGTCTCGCGCAGCCGTGACGCCCAACCGCAGCCACTACCATCACCTACAGCGCCGGATCGAGCCGTGGCCGTCGCGTGGACGTCGCTGCGGTTCATCCCCGGTTCACGCGCGTTCCCCATCGGTCCCGACCACTCCGCGCGATGAGAGTTGGGGGAAAAAGAGCCCCACGTCCGGGAACACCTTCACAAACTCGCGTCTCAGTAATAGGGAACCCATACGCGCAGATCCACGCTGTCCAAGCTCAGCCCACCGCGCATCTCGTTCCCTGCTGGAGGTAGAAGAAGAAGCTGCGTTTTGCAGAAAACCCCCTCATTCTATTCTTTTTGTTTCTCTGTTTCAGTACTATGCAGTGAGTCTATTTTTATTTCTCTGCAGGCCCCTGAAGTATATGTTTAATTAGTTATACATCCTTGGTCTGTGGCATTTTCGAATTAAGTGCATTTCTTGATTAGTGAACTTTGAAAAATCCTAGAAAATTCAATAAAAATCAGAAAAATACAAACTTTGTTGCATTGTATTCCTATTAAGTAGATCTATAGAATGGATATGATGGTTGAGTAGGAAAAGACCTTTTTGCCCCTGTTATTGTGCATGCATGAAAAACCTTGATAAATAGGAAATGTGGATAAAATGAACCTCAAAAATTATGAAATTTGGGCAGAGACCTTATTAGCCTGTATAGGCTCTGTATAAATTTTGGTAGCTCAAATGTTCACTGTTAATTACCATTTTGCCCCTACATGTGATTTTAGCATGGAAATAAATGAGGAAATGTTGTTTATATAAAAATTAGGCTCTATATAGTTTTACATATTTTATTTGTGCTCCCTATAGCTTAAAGAGCTCACTGTTGAAATGGGATACCATGCATGTCAAAAATAGTTAGTGTTTTGAAATTGATAAGTTCATACATGTTTAAATTAATAAATGGAAAATATAGGTTAAATGGAAGTCAAAACTTCTGAATTTAGGGCAGCAACATTGCTAGTATGACCTAGGCTTAGTATAAGAATTTGGTAGCTTAAATGCTTGCTGTATATTTACTATATCACCCTTACCTAGTAATTAAGCATATAGTAAGAATGAAAAAGAGTTCTAAATAATAGTAAACACCGGGCTCTTCGCATAAATCGATGCTTTTCAGTCACACAACCCCACATAGTCATATGTGACAAGCTAAGCTATCTTAGGTGATGGCTTGTACGATTTCTTAAAGTTAAACAAGCTTTATCACGAAAATACATAATACTATTCCATAACCCTTGATTTCTTGCATTGCACTAATACATGCTCCAATTGCATCATGTCATGCATATAGAGTCCGCGAACGAAGAACCACCGCCGAACCAACCCATCGCGGAGGAGCCCGAGGAGGAGCTGCACCCAGAGCCAGAGGACCAACAACAAGAGCCCGACTTCGCTCAGGAGGCAGCTACTGATTCTAACGAGGAAGGTAGGCAGGACCATGAATTCTCCCAGCTAATATGATGAATGATTGTTTCATTACGCATCCGCATTAGGAGTTGTATGAAAACAATTGCATTAGATCTCCTGGCCGCCCTGGCCCTAGCACCTATATATAGAGTTCGTAGGACGAGTTGCCTAGGCTCTGCTAGGTGCGAGTAGACACGAGTGAAAGGAGTCACTCGTCGCGTAGGTGTTTTCAAAGGTTACAAAACTTTTACTATTGAGGAAGTAATACTATGCTCCTGATTTAAGTGGAGACCGGGCGGAGAATAATTTTATTATGTGGTGTGCGTTTGGCTCCGCTCGAGTCGCATAAGGCCCGTCCGCTGTTCGCCTATTGGTCGGCATAACATTGCTAGAGTGCTTAACCGGGAAATGGGACCGGTGAAGTCTTACCTGGGTTTGTCCGAAGTTTTCGAGGCTCCGCTCATCCACTTGCTGGAGGCCGATGGGCCCGGGGGCGCTTGTACTCGAGGGAGGGCTGACCCGATGCGGCCGTGGTATCGCTCCTAAGGGAGGGCTGACCTGGTGCGGCCGTGGTATCGCTCCTGAGGGGGCACAACCCGGGGGTTAGGTGAGGGCGCTTTGAATCTTGGGACAAGACAGGTGGAGATGGGGGCTATATGTGGGAACGCGATGGCTAGTAAGCATATACCCCTGGCATGATAGTTATTCCCGAGAATTAAAAATCGATTCGAATCGCTGATGCCCACCAGGTGTGGGAATGCCAATGCCTTTGACGTTCAACGTAGTAATTACTTAAACTCTCGGTGTTTAATACTCATGGTTTTTGGAATTCCACATGTTTGAATTGAATTGTTTACATTACTGCAAGTTACAGTTGTGTTGAAGGTTATACAAATGATGAAATCTTACTATTTATGTTACACATGTTACTGTTTAAAACTAAAGGCTAAGGATCCACTTGCTAGTAAGCCGCTTCGCGTCAGCCGTAAGCCAATTTCCATTAAGACCTACTGAGTAATTAGTACTCAGGGTTTGCCCCCACATTTTGAGCGCAGGTATGGAGTTCATGGTGTGCACGTGTGTTGGAGGCGGGGCATGCCCTCATTTAGGACGAGATGACATAAGTGGCACGAGGGCAACATCGGTGGGCTCGATGTTGTACCACTAATGCAAATCTTTTGGTGATAACATGGTGACCCTAAACTTATATTTCCGCTGCGAGAAACTTTCAAACTTACTACCATATAACATTATGTTGGACTTGTATTTTATGAAAAAACTGGTTTGTAACTAAGTCTGATTTTATGCTATTCAACTGCCTGTGATGATGTTTCTGTTGTGGCTCCATCGTGAGTCAGATGTGTATGATGTCGGTTCCTCTGGGATAAGGTAATATCGGGAGTCGAATGACTCTTGACGGACGACCGGGTTTAGTTCGGTCTAATCGCACTGCAAGCCAGAGGTGGCAGGTGTGCTTAGTCCGGATTAAATCGGCGGTTCCGCCACAACCTATCTACTCGGGTCAAGAGAAAAGCATGATTTTTCGGTTTTCGTTAAAAGAAAGCATCATCAACATGAATAGCTTCTAGCAAGATAAGCATGAACAGCAAAATGCTAGCAATGCATACAAAGTGTGCCAATCCTAAATTGAGCATATCCAACGAGCCATAAGCAATTCAGAGGCCTGCTATTTCAGATTTAGGATTTTCATTTCAAGAAAGTTCTAAACATGTGCCAAGGGTTATTTGCTTGCCATGCCACTTCTTACCAACCAATGCCAAGCCTAGGCCTAGAAAGACCATCAGAAGCTTAAGACAAGGTTTTAGTCATTCACAGCTAGGTCCAAGTTCTCACCAAAGTGCACAAGTGAGCAATCTCAAACCAAGTCAGTGTGACAAGACAAATCCACCTAGATCTTTTCATTTTAGCTCAAATGAATACCAATTTAAGCAATTAATTCAAATTTGAGATTAGACAAGATATCATGAAAGCTTAGGCATCAACTAGCAAAGGTAGATAACTAGAACAACCAAACATGGAAATATAGCACAAGCATTCAAAACTCCTACACATGCTAGGTTGCCAAGTGAAGTGGTGATCAAGTTTATGATTTTTAAAAAAGCAAAACAACTTAGCTCTCACATAGTATACAATAGATCCAAATGAGCTCAAGACATCCATGATCAAGCATGCACTATACAACATAGTACAAGCAAAAACTAGCAAATCATAACAAAAGAGCTCTAGTGCAAGTGTATACTACAAGTGTTAATGATACAATGCATGAATATCATACAAAAATGCATAAAGAAGCAAAAGAAAACCCAAACAAGAAGAAAACAAAACCTAAAAGCCAACAAAACTCCCCCTGACTAAAAGGGAAAGCAAACTCCTAACTCCCTTTGCAAGTAGATGAAGTTGTCTAGGTCTAGCGGTTTAGTTAGGATGTCAGCCACTTGGTTCTCACCCTCAACATGCACTTGGTCAATGATGCTTTTCTAATAGTTGTCTCTCGTGCCTCACATCTATGCATTTGGTTCTAGAATGGAGCACTGGGTTCTTAGCAACACTGATAGCGCTTGAACTGTCACACAGAAGTGGTATCCTCCCATAGGTTAGGCCATAGTCTTTCAAGGTGGCAAGCATCCATAGGATCTATGAGCAGCAACTAGCAGCAGCTACATATTCTACCTCACAAGTGGATTGGGCTACACTAGATTACTTGCGAGAGGACCACGAGACTAAAGAAGTACCCAAGAATTGGCATGTACTGAAAGTCGATTTGCGATCCAACCGACACCCAACAAAGTCAGCATCATAATCCGCGGAGTACCACAAACCATACTTTGGTGAACTTGACATACCTCAGGATCCGCTTCAAAGCGGTGTGGTGTGATGCCCTTAGAGAAGCCTAAAAAATGAGCGCATAGACCTACAACAAATTGTATGTCTGGCCTCGTGGATGACAGGTACATCAGTGACCCAATCATCCCTCAGTACACCTTTTGATCAACTTCCTCGCCTTCTTTGTCCTTGTCCATCATGGTAGTGCACTCATCGGAGTCATCTGTGGTGAAGCGTCTGCCATGTCAAACTTCCAAAGGAGGTCCCTCATGTACTTGCTCTCGTGGACAAGTGTACCTTAGGGTGTCTACCTGATCTGGAGCCCAAGGGAGAACTCAAGTTCCCCCATCATGCTCATCTCAAACTCCCTACTCATCTGCTCAGAAAACATGTCAACAAGTGCATGAGAAGAGCCACCAAAAATGATATCATCCACATATATCTGAACCATCAAAAGGTCATTGCCATGCTTTTGCAAAAATAGAGTTTTATCCACACTCCCCATCTCAAAGCCCTGGTCAACTAGGATTTTCCTAAGTTTCTCATACCAAGCTCGGGGAGCCTGCTTTAGGCCATACAATGCCTTCTGCAACTTGAACACTCTGTTGGGATACTTAGGATGCTCAAAGCCTGAGGGTTGCCTCACATGGACCTCTTCCTCTATATACCCATTCAAGAATGCACTCTTGACATCCATTTGGAATAGCTTGAAGCCTTTTGAAGCTGCCAAAGCTAAAAGAATGTGAGTGGCTTCTAATCTAGCTATGGGGGCAAAGGTCTCTTTATAGTCTATCCCCTCTTTCTAGCAAAAACCCTAAGCTACAAGCCTAGCCTTGTTTCTCACCATTACACCATCCTTTCCCTGCTTGGTTTTGAACACACACTTGGTGCCGATGGGATTGCATTATGGTGGAGGCTCAACTAAAACCCAAACTTGGTTCCTGCCAAAATTTTCAAGTTGCACATGCATGGCATTGACCCAGTTTGGATCAGATATTGCGTGTCCAACATCTTGGGGCTCAAAAGAAGCAACAAATGCAGAGTGTACAAAGATAGCTAGAGCGGTGGACCTAGATCTTGTAACTCTTTCATTTAGTCCACCAATGATGTTCCTTGAAGGGTGATCCCGCTGGACCATCCGGACGGCTGTGGCTCGGAGGTCACCTCGCCTGTGTCCTCAGCGGGTCTTGCTACATGTACTGGTGGATCTTGTGGAGTAGCTCCCATGTAGTAGAAGTAGTGTGTACTAGACCCTCTCCATCATCCTCTGAAAGCGAAACAGCAGGTTCTGGAGCTACAGTAGGTGCAATATAACCAGAAACACCTTCATCTTCTTCCTCATCCTCAAAGATGGTAGTACCTATCTCATTATCACCTGCAAGCTCAAAGCCAGGGGTAGTGCACATCATAGTTTCATCAATGGTAACTTCAAAAGTCTCAACAATCCTGTTGGAGTCCAAGAGCCAAACACAGTATGCACGCGAATGCATGGCATAGCCAAGAAAAACTCCATTAGAACTACGATGTTCGAGTTTGTCCAAGTTCCCCTGCTAGAGCACAAAACACCTATTGCCGAACTCTTGTAGGTGGCTCACTTTTGGCTACCGCTCAAACTGCAACTCATACGAGGTCTTATGAAGAAGAGCTCGGAGAAAAATGTAACGCCCTAATTTTTTTACTTTCATAATTTTATAATAAATTTGACCTACTTTATTTAATTTCCTAGAGTTTTATATGCTTAGCTTTGCATTTAATGATTTATTTATTTCAAGTAATTAAAAGTTATCACAGTGCAAACATGGTTGTACATTCATGCAGGTGCATATTTTATTTGTTTGTATGCTTTAAGGATAGGAATTCAAATTTGTTTGAATTCATAGTCTTAGCTTTGTTTTCAAAAGGAAAAGGAATACAAAAAAAGAAGAAAGAAAAGAGAAAGGGGCAAGCATCCTAGCCCAGGCCCGCTTCCTCTCTCACTGGCCCAATCTGCTGCCGCCGACCCAACCTACCAGCCGCACCACTCCGCTCCATCTCTTTGGTAGCTGGACCCGAACAGCCAAAGTCAATGCCAAGCAGGGCTCGCTTGTCATCCCCCTTCTCACCCTCTTCTACCTCCTGCTGGTGGACTGAGCTACCGCCCACTCACTACTACTGGCCCTGTCCTCACACTCGTGGCATGCACGACAGCCTCCGCCCACTACGCGACTCGTGGCCGATGCGGAGTCGCCGTGGACTCTAGTCTGGATAGGGACGACCCGAGTCGGGATAGAGTCCACGCCGCCACCACTTCCAAAAGCTTCAAGGACATTCTGCCTCCGTCGCCCTAACCTGGGGTCTATAAAAGACACCCCGAGCTCTCGGCCTTAGCCCTAGCTCCCTGCGTCGCCGCCAATTAGACTCCGAAGCCGTCAAGGTGAGCTCGGCCACTGCTTCAATTCCACCTCCGTGGAGGCCTCTCTGACCCTATGACCACCTCTAGTAGGACTGTCCCACAGCCGCCCACCAGTTTTGGGAGCTCAGAGCTCCTCGTCATAGCTGTACCGTGGACACCGACCGTTGCCGCCAGCTCGAGCTCATCGCTGGCCTTCTCTTGTCGCCAACTGCTACCCCCGAGCCCATGGTGAGAATCGCCGTGATCCGCTCTTCGTCTCTGGCCTACCCTAGTACCTTGCCGCACCCTAGTTCGTGGTGTAGTGTGTGCTCTAGCGATGCGCTGCCGCCCCGATGGTTGCCGCCGGCCATCTTCTGCTTCAAACCGTGGCCACCAGATCTAATCTGGACGTGCCACATCAGAACCCATCCCCATCTGACCTTGGGTGCTAGATCTTGATCCGATAGATCACCGCCGCCGGCGATCGGTCAATACCGGTCAGCGCTAGATGTTTTGCACAAAAGCCTCTTCCTTTTCTAGTAATCAACCCGTAGTCCACCATAGTTTTAAAGTAATTTGATCTAGGTCCTAATATTTATGGTTTGATCCTTGCTATTTTGAAAATTAGGACCCACCGTCCTCACCCTAGGTTTATGGCTCAGGAGCCCTCGGGAAGTTTATTTAATTAAGCATAGGCCCCTGGTTTGCGAAGTTGGTCCCTGGCCTATGTTTTTAATCACAACTATGCCCCTAGAACCTTGTTTTATGCATGACTTTCACATTTTGGCTCTGATTAGAGTGATTCTTGCACTCATGTGACCGTAGCAGTACGTAGATTATTTTTAAATAAGTTTTATGTTCTATTTCTTATGTAATGGTGTACTATTTCTTATCATTTTGCTCTTTCTTGCATGTATGTATGAACTTGAATGCTTGTATGGTGTTGTGATTATAAGTAGACATTGAGCTGCCCGTGGAGTTTAAGGAACCATTGCCTGAGGTATTTGAGCAGCAGCAATAGGATAACCCTAAGAAAGGAAAGTATATCATGAACCACGCCCAATAACCATAGTTATTAGGACTAGGCCGGTCATTGAACCGGTGAGCACGTCGGTTCATTGGTTCACTGGTTCAACCGTTAAGAGCCAGTTGAACCGTTGGTTCAATTGTTTTAGACCGGGCAAGTTGAGCCGGTCACAAAAATACTAGAACCGGTGATATATAGTTGAAATTTGCAATATATAGTTTAACCCATATAATAAAATAAGGTCATAAATATATCTAAAGCTGTAAAAGAACAGTCCAATGAATAAACCTATTTCTCTCCCATCGATACATTTGTTTCTCGCCGTAACATGAGCACCAAATAGAAAATACACTATCTCTAAAGTTTACAGAATGATCACACAGACACTCGTTTTCAGGAAGCAAAAAATAGGCAAACATGCACAACTACTGTACATGTACTATAGCAGGCTCCATGAGCTCTCAAAAGTCAAAAGTGCATGGCGCAGATGTATAGAGTGCAACATTGAGTGGGCCATGCCCATCATGGCCTATGAGCTATGTGAGCGCAACTGTGCCTGCGGGGACAAGGAGGCGTGCGTGTGTCAGATGGGCATAGGCTGGGCGCTTGGTTACTCTGTTGCAAAACCCCCGGTTCAGTTGAAACCACCTAGTTCATCCGGTTCAGCGAAGAACCGGCCTATTCGAGCGGTTTCCTATGGTTTCATTGCATGGACGGTCTTTTGAATGAACTGAACCATCATACTCTCCGGTTCCAGTTTTTCCCAATCCGACCGACTGTCCGGTCGGGTCCTAATAACTAGGCCAATAGCTATTTAATATTTTGCATGTGCATTTAATTTTGTTTTGCCATAAGATTATACCTAGCTACTTTTATCCTTATATCTAAATTGTGGGATGTATTCGGTCAAGTTTTGCTAGGTGCAGCGCTAACTCATATACCTATAATAATTAAGTCTGACTAATGGTTCTAAGTAATTCATGTCTTCTAAAACTTGCTTTTTAGCAACATGGTTTAGGGAACCTGAGCAATGTGCTCGTGTGCTTTTGTAGTTTCTCTCCGTAAGGACCCGTTCATCGAGTGACAACCTAGGACAACTGTGCTACCACAAGACTACGATGGGGAGGTCATGGCTGATTAATTAGGTCATGGTTTGGGTTAACTTACCTACAGGGCAAGAGGGGGAGTAAGCTTCTGTGGTCTCTGTGCTACCTCATGGTTGAGTGTGCTCTAGTGCTTCTCCCTTTGGAGGTGATCCCCATCATTGTGGATTCCTCACGGTTACTCCTTACCAACATGATCTTTTGAAAGGTTTTGTAGTGTGCTTGCTAGTCATCTCATCTCCGGTAATGTGACGAACTGCTAGCGTAGCTCACGACTTGTGGGTAAAGATGCGCAACCTCTCGAGAGTGTAAAACTGACATGTTAGCCATGCTCACGGTTATGAGCGGTCCGGACCCTCCTGTTGATTAGTGGATCTTTAGGTATGGTTTTGGAGGATAGTTATGTACTCTTTCATGATGTTAACTTCTTTATATAACAACTCTAGGCTAGTGGTTTCTTTACTCAGCTCCAGTAATTATCTATGAAAAAAATTTGATCTACTAAAAGCAAATGTAGTCATGTCAGCCAACCATAAACCCTCATAGTTTATGTTATACTTGTTGAGTACAAGTTCTTGTGCTCATGCTTGTTCCTTTTAATTTGTCCTTGTTGGGGGGACAATTCCAACATCTGCTCAATTGATGGAGATGCTGAAGAATACATGCAAGGCTATGGCGAGTTCTAGGCGTTTTGTTCACCAGTCGATGTCCCTATGGTGGCTCTAGTTATCTTTGGGTTGATGCTTTTGCTATGTGATGACTCTAAGTTTAAAGACTTATTTCTCTATGTAATAATGATGTTAACGTTATGTAACACTTTTATCTTTAGCATGTGTTTGTGATACCTTTGTAATTTGTCATGTATATGCGAGACTCATTCTTGGCGCATATATATCTTTGCACGGTTTTGTTCATTGGACCTCGTTAACTCCGCCCCATGCTATACCACGCATCGGATGGTCTGGTGCTTCACCACCGATTGGTCCTGTGGTGCAAAAATACAGCCCGAGAGCGGGAAAACAACCCGCGAATCCATAAGATCTGATCCAAATCTTACCCAAATGGACTCCAAACTTCCCCAAATTTTGCAAGGACTTTGTCTAGGCCATGGAGGAGCTATTCTCAATAGATCAAGGGCAAAGCCCAAGATTTCCTCCATGGATTTGACTTGTCCCCAAAGTGAAGTCCACAAGGCAAGAACAAAATCCTAAGGCTGCTCATGGATCTGAGATTTGGCATACCAAAACCACAATCTCTCGACGTCCTAGCAGTCGAAAACACTGGCAATAGAAAGATCTCGGGCTTGGTCAAGCACAAACACACCTAAATACCAAGGGACCAGGATGAAAAGCCAATCAAGAGAGGGAGGAACAAGAACACACAAGGGATGCATGAAATCCATCTATTATTGGCCCCAAAGGGTCTCAAAATTAGATTACATTATGGGAAATTTGTACCCAAGCAGTGTCCCATTTCCTACCCTCTTACAATGGGAATTAGATCACTTCAATCTCACTTTTCCTTAAGCTCTTTGCTTGGTGATGAAAATCTGCTCTTAACTAGCCTAAACAAACCCTAAAACCGGCCAAGAGGAGTGGCTAATGGCAGCCACCTCCTTATTTATACTATAGATTAAGCCCTAAGGCAGTTTTGCACTTGACCCCCTATATTACAGACTCCTAACACTACAAAGGCCTGTAGGGGCTAGAAAATACCACAATAACTTGGATGAATGGCCACGATGGAGTCCTTGCAACTTTGGTTTCTCTACCTTGTCCCGATGTCCTCCACATGTCTAGTAGCTCATCCCTCAGGGGTAACTTCGGTTTTAGCAATACTGGTAACCTACCCCTGATTTTGTCGGTGGAACCAGGAAATGGTTTTAACCCCTAGTTTTGATGCTCCAACCAGGGAACAATAGTTGGGCCTAGTTTTGACGCTCGAATCAGTAAATGCTTGATGGGCTTCTTCTAGAGAGTAATTTTACAGCTCACTTATGGGCCAAGCCTAACTTGGACCACAGCCCAAGCCACCTGCTAGTCCACTTGGCAGGGATTTTGTCGTGCCACGGTAACACTTAGGCGCTGCCACCAGGTCACACTAAGATGGACTTTCCTCTAGGTCACACTTAGGAGGTGTTCCCTCGTCCTTCAGCAAGTCTTTGGTGTTGAGCACTCATCATAGGCAGGACGAAAGATCAGACTCGGTACACTTAAGTCCCTCATATATCCATAGGTACCTCAAGTAGACATATTGTAGCCACTCTGCCAGGTGGGCTGAGTGGTCTGCCTTGGAGCCCATGGTACATGATGCCCGTGGATTACTATGGAAATCCTACTCGGACTCTATGTGAGCAATTGTAATTCTACTTGGACACTTACTTTGTAAGCAACTACGACTCTTTCTTCCATTTAACCCTCACCCCCAGACTATATAAGGAGGGGAGGGGCACCCTAGCTTAGCACCAATCTCTATCTCTAAGATTAGATCATCTAAGCCTAGGTCACAATGATCTATGTTAGATTCAACTCGTTGCACATATAGATGCATAATACAATCCACATACCATCATACAAGATGTAGGGTTTAGCGATTTGGTTGCCCAAACCTGTCTAAATCGTTGTGTCCTTCATTGTGTACACTATCGCTATCTCCTTTCCAACCCTTTGCCGATCTCTAAACCCCCACTTGACCTATTGTTGACGGCCATATTCTCATAGAATTGTCAATTATCCTCCAAACGAAGCAAAACATGTGAATAATTTTGACTAATCATTTATACTAATGAGTTCTGCAAGTTGTGTATGAATATTTGGTTGCAGGTATGAAAATACATGTAAAAAGGATGGAATAAAGCCAAAGATCAAAGATGGACAACATTGGCGAAAAGGTCATGGTTGCACGACCATGTACTATGGTCGCCTGGCCATTATCAGGCATCCCAGTGGTCACCCGGCCAATGTCCGACAGCCTAGTGGTCACCCAAGCACTAACAGGGCCCAACCATAGTCGCCCAACCATGTGACATGGCGGCCTAACCATCCTCTAGGCCCAATTTGCCACGTCTTCAATCCTACATGTAGAGAAACATAATATAAAGCACATCCTCCCGTGAAACAAAGCATCCAATGTATCCAGGGGGTGGAAGACCATCAATACAAAAACCTGTGACGTCATCAATCAGAGGGAGATAACATGCATCCAATCAAAGGAAGACACGCGGTCACCCGACCATGAACCTTAGTCGCCCAGCCAACCCTTGGATACATTTTGCACGTGAAGCAACTGACTTAACCGCTAATTGACGTATGGAGTGAATCTCAGTTGAAGGATTGCCAAGGTCGGCAAATACTATGGTCGCTCGACCATGTGCCTTAGTAACCCAGCCACCAACTTGGTCGGCCGACCAACGACCTATCCCCACAACCGACCTTAGACACCTACAACTTCCCCCCTCACCTACTTGGACTATAAATAAACCCTTGGAGTTCATTTGGAAGGGTGTGAAGAGTGGAATACAAGTCCTAGCTTAGAGTGCTTCACACTTTTTAGCAGTTAGAATAGTGCTGAGAGTTAGAGTTGAGTCGATCTTTGCCTCAGAGTCTTTGGAGTTATCTTTGAGTATGTGGTAAAGCATTTTATCTTTGTACTCAAAGTATCTTCAATATTGTTTCAGTTATATTTTACTTTAAGTTCTATCTCCTGCAAGTGTGGTGTACCTTTCTTTGCATACTTGCTAGGCTTAGATTATGTTTAACTTTGTTATTCAAATCTTGTTATTTTTGCCAGTGCTAAACTCAACCCTAGACTTAGACGCTAGGCTCTAGCTAGATCCCCTCCTCTGATCAAGGAAGATCTATTGTTATTAAAGCTTTGTTTGAACACGTTTATAGCATGCCAACCTGTCCACGCAACTTTTCTTGGTAGCCCCACTCGGTGACAGTGTGTGGTGTGCCTGTGTAGTCTAGGCCCGTCATTCCGGGAGGCCCGTAGGTTATAGCTAGACTCTATTTCGGGACCAACTATCTAACCCTTGGTACCCTTGAGACTCTAGAATTTCGCTCGACGGAAGACCCTGACTTGTTTATCTGAATTGCTTAGTTAGTCACAGATAATCTTTCCACCGACTAGAGATAGAGTTTGGTGGCTTTATCTCACTCGTTGTCCTCCCAAGCAACTATACCTTTCTACCAATATCTTTGATAGCTAACCAACCTTCCATCGTACACCTATTACTTTCACACTTACCCCTATTCAATCACTAGTTGGTACAATTTATCCAAGTTTACAGTTCATTCGATTCGAGTTTATTCAATTATACTCTCTAGCCTGCCACTTCCCTGTGGAAATTTATGATACTCAGAATACTCTTCGTGAAAGGCTACTGCGATCTCCGTGTGCTTGCGGAGTAAAATCTGTTTAGGCTAAGAAAAGCCAACAAGCTTTTCTGGCGCCGTTGCCGTGGAAGCAATAGGCAGAGACATAATTGATATCTCATTTTGAACCCTGTATACTTGATAAATTTACCGTTAGTTGTTAACAGGCTCACTTTCCTCTGTTGTTTTTGTTGTGGATGCAACAGAGAGGTGTATGACCAGTTTTGACCTGCCAAAAAACTACCACAATAACCTAGAGTCATTGCTCTAGAGAGTCCATCCAAAGACGATCCACGACAAAGACCTGTACCGATTGATTTTGAACCAAACACTTCAAGGACAAGTAATCCAAACCCAAACATTGTGGCCAAAAATACAATTCACGAGTTTTCCATCACATTGAGCAATAACGACCCTACAGGATCTGAGGTTCAGGTGGGGAAGAACTTCGGACTAAAGCACGATGTCAATCACATGGTTCAAGCTATCCCATTTTGCGGATTGGCGATGGAGGATCCCAACAGTCACCTCCAGCTGTTCCTCGAGATCTGCATCACATTCACATTGAAAGGAGCATCTACCGATGCCGTCAAACTTTGTCTGTTTCCATTTTCACTTGTCTGAAAGGCGAAGCAGTGCTTCTATCTCAACCGGGGCACATTACAAACGTGGGATGCGTGCTCCAACGCATTCCTCAGCAAATACTTCACCCTAGGAAAGACCAATGCTTTCACGAACAAGATCTCGAGCTTTCAACAGCTCGCAGATGAGACCGTGGTGGAGGCCTAGGAGCAACTATAGCAGTATATCGCTGCCTTCCCCGCACCACGGAATGCAAGAGTGGCTGATTATTCAGTGCTTCTTCTATGGGCTTCACCGCTCAGCACACGAACATGTGGATGCAGCTGCTGGAGGATCCGTCTTATCCTTAAGCATCAAAGCTGCTAAAGAGCTGATTGAGAAAATGGCAATAAATCAGGGATGGAAAGAAGAGGGGTCAAACACCCGATCCGTGGCATTCATCAAATCAGGAGCACTGACATGCTTGTGGCCAAGATGGACTTGCTATTGAGAAAGCTAGATGCTCCAGAAGCCACACCAGTCTAGGCCCTTGACGCTCACGTGACATGTGAAGTCTGCCAGAATGTGGGGCATACGGGGAACAACTGCCCCGAAACTTGATCGGAGAATGCGAACTTCATCGGCAACTCTAGCAACTTTAACAATTGGAATCATCCTCAACCAGGTTGGAACTCAAGGCCCCACCTTCCTTTCTCTGGACAAGGTAATTCTTCAGATAACTCATAGACATTTCCCAAGAATTACTTTGATTAGAAAGTTGTGAATGATAGCATTAGTAAAAAGTTTTATACTAACAATTGACTTTTTGAATCTATTTCACTGCAAATGGAAACTTTGAATAGTGCTATGAAAAACCAACTGAGCTTCAACAAGATGTTGGAAACCCAAATAGCTCAGTTGGCTGCTACTTTACCTAACCCAAACGTGGGTAAACTGCCAGGTGTTGATGTCTCTTAGCGTAACAGATTTACTCAGCAAGCGCACGGAGATTCGCTGTAGCTTTTTCTCCAGGAGTATTCCGAGTATCGTAAAAATCCATAGGGAAGCAAGGGTGAATAGGTGAAATGATATGTTCAAACTTCAATCAGTACTGTAAAATAATAACTACCAGCTATTCTTACAACTAGGGTAAGATAAACAAGATAGTGTATGGTGGACGAGTAAACAGGGACCAAAGCTGTCAGCAAAACATAGGAAACTATTTGGGAGGACAACGAGTGAGATTAAGATATCCAAACTCTATTTCTTAACTACTGCATAGGAGTATTCACGACTGAACTAAGTTAATCGAACACAAACTAGGGCCTTGCGTCGAGTGAAAGTGCAGACTTCACTAAGGAGGCACGGGGGTAGATAGTTGGCCAACTGAATGGCAATTGGCTAACTCCTACGAGCTTACTGAACGATGCGGTCGGATTACAGACGCTCCCTAATGCTGTCACCAATAGGGGCTACCAACCAGATCTGTGTGGTTAAGATGGCACGCTAAACTAGTGATCAAGTGAGAACTTGATCACTAAAGCTCATCCTTTATCAGAGGGCGAGAGGTAACTTAACCTTAGATAAAAGCCTATGGCTAGTTTATAGCAACGGCAAGTCTAGCACGATTCAAAGAACTTAAAGACAATTAATATGCAATAAGGTACACCACACAAGGCAAGTGTAAGGAATAAAGTAAAGTATACTTGAAAGATAGAGCAATGACTTGTATTATACTGGAGTAGCAGGAGTACAAAAGATAGAAAAGATACAAGAGCTTTACTAAGACTCGAAGCTAACTCCAGAATCCCTGTGGCAAAAGCTCAGACTTGACTCTAACTCCTAGGACTAACCTACTGCTACAAGACTTAAGACAATGGTGTGTTCCACTCAACTTCCACACTTCACAAGTGAGGCCTAGGGACCTATTTATACCCACTTGAGCAAGAGGGGTACTTATAGTGATGGTAGGTCGGTATGGGAAGGTAAGTCAGTTGGAGAGGGGACACTTGGCAAGCCAGGCGGCCAGGTAAGGAGGCTGGGTGGCCCCACCTTAGGCCAGGCAGCCTACTAACCCCTTGGATCCACCGCCTTACTTCATCCAATGATCCATATTGCTTCCCAAAGTTGGTTAGAAGTCGGTTGGCGGTTACAATCTTGTGCTTTCTTCTGGACCATTGGATTCCACTTGTGTTTCTTCCTTAGCCACAGGATTCAAGTGCCCAAGATTGCTGACTTCACTAATCCAAGTGCTGGATCGATGAGATGGCAAGCCTTCTGGTACTTAACACGTTGGCTTTGTGGTTTGGACGTTGGAATTGTGTTGACACGTCATTTGTGTGCATGCATATCGAAGATGAGGTGTTTTGGCCACTATTACTAGCCACACGGCCAAGGGGGAGGCTAGGCAGCCTAGCCCATTGGCTAGCTGGCTAGGGTTTCTTATCGACTGAGCCATATTTTCCCTATTTCTAGCTGTTCTTACAAATGCAATCAAATATTCAACACAACTCAGGGAAATATGTCCGTAGTAAGGGTTAGTCTACACTGTAGGACCGAGATGAGCGACTAGAGGGGGAGGGTGAATAGGTGCACTAGAAAACTCAAAATCACAACCACCAGACTTGGTGCAACTAAACTCACAAAAGAACCACACTAGACACCGTCCACTGAATGGATACGTGTCTAGCAGGTGCAAGGTGCCATCCACTGAAAGGATATGGACTGAGCGAGGAAGAGCATGCAACTCAATGATGACAGAGATCGCAAGTCATGGCAAGCAACAAAACTTGTGAGTTCACCACCCGACACTCACCGCACCGAAATGCGACTTACTGGAACACAACAAGCAAAGAGTATGGTCAGCAGTGGGAAAACACAAGGTTGAAACAAAAACACAGCAGAAGAACAAAATCACGAAAACACCAAGGATAGGCAGGGCTGCTTGGGAACACCAGATGTTCTAGTGGGAACCTCCAGATGTTCCTGTAGGCACTGGATAGGCTGAGCCACCGGATGTTCCGGTGGGTGTCACCAGATGTTCCGGTGCCACTGGACATAGGCCACGAACTTGAGCTCCCAAACCCAAAACTTGTCCAAATCTTGTCCAAACTTCACAAGATTTCACGCAGGATATCTGGACCCTATTCCCAAGCTACTCCCAAAATATCAACTGAAAATGACCATGGGATTAGCGGGAATTTCAGATCTCGTGAGAAGGCAATCTTTGGGCAAGAAAGGGGAAAACTCAAGAACAACTTGCTCGTGGCAACCCTGCAGGATTGAGATGAACTAAGTCCAAAAGAGCCAAAAGAAAAAGATTAACTCACGGGCAAAGCAAATCACCAAAAGCCTTTGAGTTTCATCCAAAATCCAAATTGGAAAGGGGGGAAGGAGATGGCTGCACACATGAACTCGATTTGGGGACGAATCTTCCTTGAATTAGAGAGGGAAAACAGTTCTTACAAGGTTCCTCATAGCCAACTGCCCATCATCCTCCCACTAATAAAAAAGTCCTAGATTAGCACCCAGTTTTCACTCTAAGCACTTCGCTGGTGCGAAAGCTAAGCATATGGTTTCTATAGGTGGAAGAGTCCCTAAATGACCATCCACTTAGGTATTTATACCTAGGCCTAACTAACTCTGTTTACACTAAGACCCCTATATTACAAAAATGCCCGTAGGGGCTAAACTACAAAAGACCCAACTTGGTCATGGATGGACGAACGCGATGGGGTCTTGATCTTCTTCAGTTGCACGCAATCTTTTGGATGATGTCCACGTGGCCAGTAGTCCAAATCCGTCGATCGACCCCCAGTTTTGAAGTCAGAAACTGGAAAACTTTAGGGTTTCCTTCCTGGGCCTAGAATAGCCCACTCTACTCTATCTTGGCGAGAATTAAGCCCATTTGCTGAGTCTTGGTAACTTGGTGGTAGGGTGGCGGATTTGAGCAAATCCACCATTGCCCTCGCACGTCTTCCCGCCATGCACTCGGGTGGAAGCATCACGGTGGCAACCCGGCATCCCCTGTCCATTAGGGTTGCCTCGTAGTCCTTGGGAGGTCTTACACTTGCCGTCACCATGCCGCCCCTCCGTGTACTGAACTCCTATGGCCGACCGACGCTGAGCATGCCTCCTATCCTTCGGAGGTCTTTCTTCTCCGTCTACCTCTAGTCCATCGTAGGGACTCTAGTCCATCGGAGGTCTTGTGCCCAAGTCCTTCTGGGTCTTGACTTCTGTTGATAATCACTCATCACTCCAGAGGCAATGGAGCCAGTCCATTTGCTCTCAATCTCCCCCTTAATGAGTGCATTGTCAACACCTTCAACCTATGACCTGAAATAGAACAAAGACAAGAAGAAAACCGTAAAACCAAAAAGAAAGAACAAAAGAAGAAAGTTGCTCAAAATCCCAAAAGCCAAACACAAGCAGAGAATGGCAAATTTGAATAAACTAAAACAAAACCTAAGATTGATCCCCTAAGACAAAGGAAACCGCTCAATGCAGTCGATCAAACTAAAGCATGACCCCTCAAGAAAGAGGCAGATTGGCTCAACGCAGTCATGCTTAGGAAATGCATCGGCTCCTCCAAAAAGAGGCAAAAGGCTCAACGCACCGATGCAAGAGCATGCCAAGCTCAAACTCCCCCTGAAATGCATCTTCACGAATGCAAGATGAGTGCACAGCTCCCCCTCAACTTGTTCTCTCTAGAATTCTCCCCCTTGGTCCATGAACTCCCCCTAAGAGCAACAATAATCTCTCCCCTTGTTGACAATGGACACATCAAGGGTTCATAGAACTCAACTCCCCATGAATTAGACAACTCAGCCTCAAAATATGCCATGAAATGCAGGAAGTGTACTATGAAGAGCTCAGCAGGTGTGAAAAGCTAGTAAATACAAGTTCTAGCATACAGGGCAAGTGAGGGCAAGGAAGCATACAACAAGCTCGAGTGAATCTATCTTATACAGCTCAGCAGCATGTTTTTTTAGGGTTGTTGAAGAAAAAGCATCACCAACTTGAATAGCATATAGCAAGGTAGGCATGAACAACAAGATGGTAGCAATCATACAAGGTGTGCTACTCTCAACCAAAGCATATACAACAGGCCATAAGCAATTTAGAGACTTGCAAATTTCAGATTTAGCAACTTCTAGCTTCATGCAAGCTAGATCATGTGCCAGGGGTTATTCTCTTGTCTTAGCCACTTCTTAACAACCAATGCCAATCCTAGGTTCAAAGATCCATCAGAAGCTTAAGACAAGGTTTTGGTCATACACAGCCTAGTCCAAGTTCATGCGAAAGTGCAAAGGCATTCTATCTCAAACTAGATCAATGTTACAAGCGAACCCATCTGGTTCTTTCCAATTCAGCTCATAAGACACAACTTGTATATAGTTTTAGTTCAGAATTCAGATTTAGGCAATGTGTCATAAATGCTTAGGCATCAACTTAACAAATGCATACGACTAGCATATCCAAGCATGAAAAGATAGCATAACATTCAACATTCCTACACATGCTAGGTAGCCAAGTCAAGTGGTGATCATGGTTTTTGATATTCAGGAAATTCAGAAGACTTTGCTCACAAATTATATTAGACAGATTCAAGGAGCTTAGCCAACCATGATCATGCAAGCACTGTACAATCTAGCACAAGCAAGTACTAACTAGTCATTTCAGAAGAGCTCTAGTGCTAGTGAAGTGAAAATGCATATGAGACAATGCAATGCATGATATGATACAAAATGCAAGGAAAACAAATAAAAGCAAAGAGAAAGCAAAACCAAAAACCTAAACTATAGCAAAGCTACCCCAAACTAAAAGGGGTTACAATCACCAAGCTCCCCACGCAAGTGAGCAAATGCACTAAGATCTAAGGGCTTGGTGAATATATCGGCTAACTGGTTGTCGGTTTCCACATGGATCAAGTCTATGTGTTTGGTTCTGGAGTTCAAGACGGTGTTCTTAGCTACAGAAATTGCAAGAGTGGAGTCTACTAGGAGAGCGATCTTCCTTAAGCTTAGGCCAAAGTCACTTAAGGTAGCTCTCATCCAAAGTAGCTAGGAGCAGCAACTAGCAGTAGCAACATATTTGGCTTCTGTGGTGGAAGTGGCTATGCTAGATTGCTTGCGTGAGGACCAAGAGACAAGAGAAAAACCGAGGACCAAGTGCCAAAAGTAGACTTGGGCTCCAACCGACAACCTGCGAAGTCAGCATCCGAAAACCCTCTAAGAGAGAGCGTCGAAGCTAAAGAGAACCAAAGACCAAGCTCAGGAGTGTATTTCAAGTACCTGAAGATGCGCTTCACATTTGAAAGTGTGATGTCCTCGTTGAGGCCTAAAATCGTGCACAAAGGCAAACCATGAATTGAATGTCCAGCCTAGTCGCCATCAAGTATAGAAGTGAGTCGACCATCCCTCGGTACTCTCTCTGGTCCACAGCCTCCCCTTCTTCATCTACATCAAGCGCTATTTATGTTGACATGGGAGTCGACATAGGCTTGGAGTCTCCCATGTCAAACTTCTTTAGAATGTCCTTCATGTACTTGGCTTGATGGATGAAGGTTCCTTTAGGGCCTTGCTTGATTTGCAGTCCAAGGAAAAGCTGCAACTCTCCCAGCGTGCTCATCTCAAACTCCTTCCACATCTGCTCAGAAAACTTGGTAACAAAAGAGTGAGATGAGCCACCAAAGATGATATCATCCACGTATATCTGGACAATAAGAATATCACTACCAAGCTTGAGGAGAAACAAGGTCTTATCAACACTCCACATTTTTGAAACCCTGGTTTAGCAAAAAGGTTTTCAATCTATCATACTAGGCTCTAAGGGCTTGTTTCAAGCCAGACAAGGCTTTTTGCAATTTGTAAACATGGTTAGGGTGTTTAGCATTTTTAAATCCAAGGGGTTGTTTTACATAAACTTATTCTTGAATGAAACCATTCATAAAAGCAGACTTCACATCCATTTGAAAAAGCTTAAAGCCCATGGAAGCTGCAAAGGCCAAGAGAATATGTATAGCTTCCAGGCATGCAACTGGAGTAAACGTTTCCTCATAGTCTATCCCCTCTTTTTGGCAAAAACCCTGAGCCACAAGTCTAGCCTTGTTCCACAGAACAATGCCATCCTCCCCTTTCTTATTTTTGAAAACCTATTTTGTACCAATAGGATTGCATTGTGGCGGTGGCTCTATTAAAACCCAAACCTCATTCCTCTCAAAATTTTTTAACTCCTCATGCATGGCATTAACCCAATTACTGTCACAAAGAGCGTGTCCAACATCCTTGGGCTCAAAAGAGGCAACAAATACAACATGAGCAAAGAAAGCGATAGAATCTATCTGGGACCTCAAGGTCCTCGCATGCAAATCACCAATGATCCTGTGTGGAGGGCGATCCTGCTAGACCTGCCGAGATGGAACAATCTTAGAGGTCACGTCCCCTGCGTCCTCAGCGGGCTAGCCTCTACTTTGCAGTCGGGGAAGCGAGGAGGAAGCCGTAGGCAAGGGTCCTCCTTCATCTTCAAAGCTCGTAGTAGAGGGGGCAGGAGCTGCAGCTAGTGTAGTGGCTCCCGCATCACCAGCATCTACTTCACCTTCCTCATCTTCAAAGATGGGGGCGCCTTCGTCATCATCACCTGAAAGCTCAAATGCAGGTATTGTGCAATGCATAGATTCATTGAAAAAAACCTCATAGGTCTCTACCACTTTGGTATCAAGGATCCACACTCTATAAGCTCTAGAGCTAGAGGCATACCTAAGGAAAATACCATCCAAGCAGCGAGATTCAACTTTGTCCAAATGCCCCCCTTTCTTGAGCACAAAGCATCTACAGCCAAACGCTCGCAGATGCTTGACGCTAGGCTGCCTACCAAACCATAGCTCATATGAGGTCTTCCCTAAGAAACCTCGTAGAAAAATGCGGTTGGCAATGTAACAAGACGTATTCATCACGGAGTTCTATGCTCATCGAGCATCGTCTGAGCCATCTCAACTAGTGTGCGGTTCTTGCGTTCCACAACACCATTTTAAGGAGGGGTATAAGGAGAAGAAAATTGGTGTTCGTGACCTAGGACACGACAGAAGGTTTCGAATTGAGAGTTTCGAAATTCTCTGCCATTATCACTACGGACAGCCCTCATGGCCTTATGACTCTCATTTCTTAACCTCAAGACCAGATCCCGAACAAAACCAAAAGCCTCATCTTTGAACTCCATGAAGAACACCCACGAAAAGCGAGAAAAGTCGTCTAGTATAACAAGCATATACCACTTCCCACTGATCGACTATGCCCGAGCAGGACCAACCGTGTCCATATGCAATAACTCGCTCGGGTAAGAGGTCATAACCTGATTGATACGAGCATGAGAAGTGGCAACCATCTTGCCATGAAGACAAGGGCGGCACACTACGTTCTTCTCTGCTTTCAAATTGGGCAATCCTCGCATCAGACCCCTTAAGCTCAACCTGACTAGTAGATCAAAACTCAAATGGCCCAGCCTCCTATGCCACTTCCATTTGTCAGCAGAAGGACCAGCTACCAAATACTGAGGAGGGCCAGAAACAAATGCAAGGTAAACCTTAAAAGCCTGCCCATAGGGCAAAAATCAAGCACACGAAGAACCCTCGTTAAAACAAACCTCAAACCCTTCCTTGAGAAGTTGCGAGACAAAAACCAAATTGAACCCCAAACTCCTCACAAAAGCATCTTCTCTTAGGGAAAGCTTGGCAGAAAGCAAAACACCACCAACACCCAACACTTTACCTTGACCATTATCCCTGAATGTAATGTACTCCTTGGCACTCATGGGGCTGAGGATGGAGAACCATCTGCGGTTCCTTGTCATGTGCCTAGAGCAACTGGAGTCCATGATCCATATGTCTTCTAGGCCTCCATCCTAGAAAACCAAGGAAAGCGAGAGTGAGCAAACGGTCTGACACTGGTGTTAGTGAAACTGCTGAACTAGTGCCGAGCCATCTACTCAAAGGTGGGCTAAACACAGTCAAAGTAAGCATCACGACGATCTGGGTAACCATGACCTCCAAAGCATGGACTCACAAACCCTCTAGCTCCAAAGCCTTGGTCACGAGGTCCATAGCCACACCGAAAATGGTTAGGAGCTCGGCCGGCAAAGAGTCTCTCACCACTAGGAGCACAGACTTGAAAGTTGTGTCCTCTCTGACAACAAGCAAAGCAGTCTCTCATCTCACCGCAATGGGAAGGATTCTGCTTACCACCCTAGTAGAACTAATCCTTGTTCCCCCAAGCTCTCTCTTGCCTCTCAGCCCGCTTCCTCCTGAAACAAAACTCCTCCAAGTGACCATTCCACTGGCAAAACTAATAGTGGTAGACAGTTCTCTTGGGCATAGGTTCAGGTTGAACTTTAGGATTCTAGTGTGGTGGCTATGTGGTCTTGGGTGGTGCAGGCTACTAGACTTGCTTCTTGCCTGAAGGATTAAGCACTTCTTTCACTATCTTATCTAGCTTGGCCTGTGGTGGCTTGGGTGTCCAAAACTGCTTCTTTGGGCAGGCATAGGTGGCTCGTGGAAAACCCCATCAGCCGTAGGCTAGGAAGAGGCAGTCCTAAGCTTCATCGGGGTACTCTTCCTCTCACCCGAAGTACTGCACTCACCTAACCCAACTCCGCTCATGTCACCTTCATCACGCTTGTTTCCCTCTATGATCATCCTAAGCTGAGGTTCTATGGCATACATGCAACTCAGCACCTCTCTCAACCTATAGTTGTCCTCTTCAAGGATCAACTTCTCCTCTCTAAGATCTTCTAGAACTAAAGTCTGAGCATCACAAGTGTTAGAATCTAGAGAGGGAATCGAGGGAGCAGACTTCTCAAGCTTCCTAATGGTAGCATCCTTCTCCACCAACTACAACCTCAAATTGAGACAGTTCTTACAAGTGTCAGGAGGTGTTGAAAGTGCCTCATGGTTAGCTCTCAACTGCTCTAGCTCACTCCTCAAAGTAGGAAAGACCATGCAGGAACCCAAAAGCGTGGGTCTAGCCCTAAGCTCCTCCGGCTCCTTGAGCTGCCCCTGACACTTCACCTTCAACTCAGCATTGTCAGCAGCTAGGTGGGGGCAAGACTCACACTCAGGCTCCTCACTCAAAGTAGACTCATCCAGTTTAGACTAGAGCTTGCCTATCTCGACCTTTAGCGTATCCATCTCCTCTATCTGATGAGCATACTTTCTCTTCTACTCACAAAGGTCACTCATCATGGACTCACAGGTAGGACACTCAATCTCACTAGACTAGGCTTGCACACTCTTCAACCTCTCAATCTCAGCCAAGGCATCGCAAGGTTGGCTTTCTGCTTCTACAACTTCTTGGCTGCCTTCTCCAACATCTTATCCTAGGGTTTCAACTCATGACTATTCTTCTTAAACATCTCAAGAATCTTAGCTTGCATAGGAGTTACCTCATCATCGGAGGAGCCATTGTCGTCGCCCTTGTCATCCTTGTCCTCAAGTGCCATGGAGCAAAAAGATCCCCGATCCATCTTGTGCATGCGCTTGGACTTGGTGGAGACGAAGCAAAGCCCAGCTGGACTGCCTTGATCCCTCCTCTTGTCCCACTTGGTGACAATCTCCTCATCGCTTGAACTTGATGAGGATGAGGAGGAGGAGGAAGTTCTACTGCAAAGGCCACCAAGCTCAGTGAAGAAGGCCTTGCCTCGGTTCCGGTTGTCCTTCTAGTAGCCCTTGAAAGCCTTTCTGAAGTTCTTGATCTTGCCGGAGCGGTGCTTGGCGTGGTCGCGCTTGGCATGGTCGTGCTTACTGGATTGGTCCTTGTTGGAGTCACGGGAGTGGTTCCTACCCTTCTTGTAGTAGTCGTTGTTCTTGTTGGGGCACTCGGCGATAAAGTGGCCGACCTCTCCGCACTCGAAGCATTTAGGGCTCTTGCCCCTCTTCTCGCTCATTCGGTTGTCATAGGCACACTAAAAGCGACTAGACACTAGGCAAAGATCTTCATCCCCAAGTGATGCTAACTGCTCCTCTTTAACAGACATAATAGCAGAAAATGAGAAGTAGTGAAGCGGGATGTTAGTAGCGGCCTCTCTAGAGGAAGTAGCTAAGGCCAAGCTCTTGGAGCCAATACAAGTGAGCGATTCTCTCAACTTGTAATCAACTTCTTTGACCTTGAGCTTGGCGTAAAGAGCCTCCACTCCAATCGTGTCGTAGGCCTCTGACACCATGATCGAGTTAGCCTTGATCTCCGATATTTTCCTATCCAATGCATACAACAACTTGATAGCCTGCTGATGGTCACAGTATGGGATCCTCTCAGGGCTGGAGTTGATGCGTAACTTGTTGATGATCGATTGAAAATGACCAAACAAGTCATCAATGGACTCTCTAGGCTTCTGAATGAATTTCTCATATTTGCGCTTATAAGTCTCAATGAGACAGCCCTTGATAGTAGCAGTAACCTCATGGTGTGCACTCAGCAGGGATCATATCTCACAAGCAGTTTTGAGGTGGCTCACTTTCTCATAATTAACTGGACCAAGTCCTGAGAAGAAAAAGTTCACTGCCTTGGCATTTGCCTCATGCTGAGCAATGAGCAATGGAGTAGTACGCTCAGCAACCGGAAGCACCCTAAAAGTCATACTTAGAGTAGAGTCCCATATGTCCCGACTCTGGCTAATCAAGAAAGCCCTCATCTTACCCTTCCAGTAGGAGTATCCATTGGAGTTGAGAATGGGAATCTTCTAGGAGTGAGTCATAGTCGCTACTGGTTTCTCATTGGTAAAGGTATGAAGAAACCTACCGGCTCTGATACCACTTGTAGGACCAAGACATGCGACTAGAGGGGGGGTGAATAGGAGCACTTGAAAACTCAAAATTACAACCCCCAGATTTGGTGTAGGTAAAGCTCATAAAAGAACCACGCTAGACACCGTCCACTGAATGGATACATGTCTAGCAGGTGAAGGTGCTATCCACTAAAAGGATACGCACCAGCCGAGGAAAAGCACGCAACTCAACGAACACATAGGTCACAAGTCACGGTGAGCAACGAAACTTGTGAGTTCACCACCTAACACTCACCACACCGAAATGCGACTTACTAGAACACAAGAAGCAAAGAGTATGGTCAGCAGTGGGAAAACACAAGGTCAAAGCAAAAACCCAGCGGAAGAACAAAATCACGAAAACACCAAGGATAGGCAGGACTACTTGGGAACACTGGATGTTCCGGTGGGTGTCACTGAATGTTCTGGTGGGTGTCACCGGATGTTCGGGTAGGTACTGGCCAGGGTGAGCCACTGGATGTTTTGGTGGGTGTCACCGGATATTTGGGTGGTAGCCGCCGGATGTTCCGGTGCCACTGGATACAGGCCACGAACTTGATCTTCCAAACCCAAAACTTGCCCAAATCTTGTCCAAACTTCACGAGATTTTGCAGAGGCTATCTAGACCCTATTCCCAAGCTATTCCCAAAAGATCAGCTCAAAATGACTATGAGATTAGCGAGAATTTCAGATGTCGTGAGAAGGCAATCTTTGGGCCAAAAAGGGGAAAACTCAAGAACAACTTGCTCATGGCAATCCTATGGGATTAAGATGAACTAAGTCATAAACTGCATGTACTAGCAAGTCCAAAAGAGCCAAAAGAATAGGATTAACTCATAGGCAAAACAAATCGCCAAAAGCCTTTGAGTTTCATCCAAAATCCAAAGTAGAAAGGGGAAGGAGAGCACACATGAATTTAATTTGGAGACGAATCTTCCTTGAATTAGAGAGGGAAAATAGTTCTTAAAAGGTTCCTCATAGCCTACCGCCCATCATCCTCTCACTAATGCAAAGTACTAGCTCTAGGGGACTCCAAATCCTAGATGAGTACCCGGTTTACACTCTAAGCACTTAGCTGGTTGTGAAGCTAAGCCTAGGGTTTCTAGAGGTGGAAGAGTCCCCTAAATGATCAGCAACTTAGGTATTTATTCCCAAGCCTAACTGACTCAGTTTACACTAAGACCCCTTTATTACAGAACAGTCGTAGGGTCTAAACTGGAAAAGACCCAACTGGCTCGGGGACGGACGACCGCGATGGAGTCTTCATCTTCTTCGATTGCACGCAATCTTCTAGATGACATCCATGTGGCCAGTAGTCCAAATCCGCCATTTGCCCCCGCGGTTTGGAAGTCAGAGACTGGGAAACTTTATCGTTTCCTTACCAGGTCTAGAATAGCCCACTCCACTCTATCTCAGCGAGAATTGAGCCCATTCACTGAGTCTTGGTAACTTGGTTTTAGGGTGGTGGATTTGAGTGAATCCGCCCTCGCCCTCACACATCTGCGCCATGCACTCGGGTTGGAGCACGTAGTGGCACCCAGCATCCCTTGTCCATTGGGGTTGTCTCACAGTCCTTCAAAGGTCTTACACTTGTTGTCACAATGCCGCACCTCCATGTAGCGAACTCCCATGGCCGACCGAATGTTGAGCATGCCTTCTGTTCTTCGGAGGTCTTTCTTCTGCATCTACCTCCAATCCATCAGAGGGCTCTAGTCCAATGGAGGTCTTGTGCCCAAGTCCTTCTAGGTCTTGACTTCTATTGACAATCACTCATCACTCCAGAGGCAATGGAGCCGGTCCATTGGCTCTCATACACTTTGATGTATTTTCCATCATGTTCATGGATAGTTGATGGTCGGATGCTGTGCAATAACGACCATCAACACCCCCAAGCTTAGATCTTTGCTCGTCCTCGAGTAAAGCCAAGATGGGTTATGGATCAAGAGTTGCTGCAATATTGATGTTCAAGGGAAGGAGCTATGCATAATTGAGACCCATGCTTTTATCTCAAACCATAGTGTATGTATCGATCACCTTTTTGTCATACCTGTGGTGCATCTTTTTGACTTACCATGTCTTCGGCGGTTTAGAGAAAGAATGACTTCGTTGCAGGCTCCATCTCAAAACATTTCTTTTTGGATTTCTATCTCAGGTGTTTTTAAGATTTTCAAAATAAAACAAGTTTCCCTAGAGGTACTCTCGATCACTCAAAAGTGTATCCTCACCAAAAAAAGGTCAAGAGCACGGCCAAGATTTTTCCTACACTAAAGCTTTTGTGGAGCTTAGGGTGATGGAAAAACTTAGCTTGCTTAGGTTGTTTATTTTGCAAAGCCAAAGATTGGACCAAATAAATGTACTACATCAGCAAATCTTGTTCATCATTGGAGCTTATTTGGTGGTTGGACGGGTGGATCTCCTTGTTTTCCTTCCCTTCTCCTTCTTTTGTGATGGGTATGAATATGGAGCCTATGAATATGGAGCCTTTTTGTGTTTTCTCTCTTTTTGCCATGCTTTGAATAGCATGCTTTTCTTTTTCATACTTTTGCCATGTTTTGACTTGCATGCTTTTATTTTTTTTCTTTTTGATGGCTCCATATTCTCCCTTATTTTGATTTGGAAGGAGTGAGGTTGAAGGTATTTGTGGAGATGTATATCTGTATACCTAGAGTAGGTAAATGCATGTGGGGTGGTGTAATTTTGCTGCAAAGATTCACAAAATAGCGTTGATTCCATTCAATGAGATTCAAAATTTGACAAAGCTCAAAACAACACTAAGTAGTTGATAAGCTAGGCTCAGATATTTTTAATGTATTTGGCTCTGGTAGGTTTTTAAAACTAAAGGGGGAACTTTATTTTTATTTCTCAAAAGAATATCCTGAGATGTTCATCCTACTAAGAGAATGTTGAGCTGGCCTAGTACTTAGTCATATCATTTCTCACAATGACTTAGACAATTTATGCAAATGGCATCCACAAAGTAAAAGATCAGGTTCACAATTTTATACACACAAGCTTGAAATTAAGATAAGTATGGTTATTGTATAGACAACTAAGCAGGAACATGATAGAGCAACTATTCATCATTTCCACATGAAGGCAATATATCAAAGGTGGGATTTTATTTTATTATTTTATTGACACTTTTTTAAGAAAAGAAAAGATAAATAATAATTATTACTGTTTACTCATCTCGCTGGTAGGACTGGTAGGATTGCTGCTGGTACTGCTGGTACTGCTACAAGGGAGAATGAGGTCGAGGATCGGGGGCCTTACTCTAAGACGGGGGCTGAGGAAGCGTGCTCACATCATATCAATTTACCATCCCCCAAGCTAAAATGAAGCTAGGGGTTCTGGTAGTAGTAGTGATTGTAGAAGTCATGAGGTTCATTGATGCCGGTCTTCACCTGTTCTCTGATTTCCCATAGAATGTTGGTGTTGGCGTGTAGCTGGTCATCTATCGCCGAGGTACATGGGGCGATGGCATCAACCTGCTAGTACAGCTGGGGGTCGTACTGACCTCCTAGGTTCATCCCCTCCATGAAGGAAGTGATTCCTGCCATGTTGTCGGAGGTGACCTGGGCTTATGTAGAAGGTCTTGCATTCCTATCGAAAGCACTGGACGTACCAGCCCCATAGTACCTGGGAGCGTAGGGTGGTTGATGTTGTGAACGTTCACCACTGCTGCTATGCCACGGCTCCGAGTTGCCATACCATCAGAAGTCTGATAGTTCCAGGTCTGCACTTGATGGTGTCGCCGTATGGGGTGCCCATGATGGGTCGGCTGATGCTTCCTCCTCAGCTTCTCGCTAGCATTGTTCGGCTCTTTGTTGTTTGGCTCTTGTCTTGACACCTGCAAAGCTTTGGCGTGGTTCCTCCATGTCGAGCTGCATGGTTAGGCTAGCTAATTTGTATAGGTCAAACAGAGGCACTGGAAGTGGCAATTTGAAACTGTGGCCAAAGTAGGTCATGATCAATCTACTCCCTTCTCCCCACATAAAATGCCCTTTGATAAAGTGTTGTTCACCCACTATGTGTAATAGGTCGTCGGGATTGTAAGCGAACTGCGCATTTTCTAAGATGCCCAGTCCGGATGCAATCCCTGTGATGAGTGAGGTGATGGTAATGGGGGTGTTGATCTGCCATAGTTCCATCCAGTGATGGACCTTGTCTATGATAGGGGCATAAGGCTTCTTTCTGCACATTGTGTAGAGGCATTTTAAACCCTCGTTAGTGGTGCTGCATGCCTTGCTACGTGGAAAGATGATGAGATAGACCCAATGGGCTAGGATTCTCAGAGTAGGTTTGTGAATTTTTGTAGTGCCGTGCTTCCCCGAAACATCCTCACCACAGATTTCCTGACAAAAGGTTGTTTGATCATATCCCAAAGGTGCGACTGCTATGGAGCAGTTCGAGGAGAACCCTATGAGATCGCTAAGCCTCCTTGGGGAGAGGGCAAACTCAAAATTGAAGAGGCGGAAAAGGATGGTCGTACCTCTAGCGAGTCACTTGATGTAGAGAGTCATCAAGAACTCTTTGGTTAGAAGGATGGATCCTTCTTCCTCAATGTTCCAAAAGCCACTCAAACCTGCGTATTCAAAAGCTTGTGCAAATTGGTTCAGTATGCTGATGTTGATGAGGAAGAAGGCATCGAAATACCTTGTTCTCCCAAATTTCTTGGGGTCAATGCATTCTAATATCTCTGCCTCATCATCGTCACATGGTACGATGTCCTGGATGGTTAGAAGCATACGCTGTGGCTGGGGTTACGATGATGTTGCCTTATCCTGGTGGTGGCTGGCACTGATGGACATCCCGTCAGATGCAGCTGGAGTCCTCAAACTTCCACTCTGAGAGTGGGAGCGGATGGAAACTTGAGGTGTATGCCCTTCCCTGTGTTGCTCAGGGCTCTCTTGATCTTCTTGAAAAACGATGACATCCTGCAAAATATAGACAAGAGAGTACCCGAGGGAAAAAGCAGGAACAAAAATTAGAGTTAGCGGTTAGTGGACCGAAAAGTAAGCCGTCCGAATGTTAGTCGTCCTTGCGGGGCAAAGCCTCCACAAATCATCCAAGAAAACGAGAGTGTAGCACAACTTTTATTGAGCAGAATTTCCCTAAGTGCCGAAATTACTATGTGCGTAGACTAATTGGGAGAGAGATTAGAGGGAGAAAGAGAGATCACGCCGCCAATTTTTGCATGGAGCATGTGCTTGCATGCACTTATATTTATAGGTGAGTAGGCATGCAGGCAGGGAGCAGCAAGGGCTTGAGTGGCCTAGCCTAGCTAGGTAGCCAGCAGAGGGAGGCTCGGCGGCCTAGGGGCCTATGCCCCTTAGCTAGGTTGGTGGCACGCGCGGTGAAGGGACGGGAGTGACCGGGGGCACCAGGCGGCGTCAGTGCACAGGGGCTGGGTGGCCTGAGTGGCCCAAGTGCCCTTGGTACTTTGCAGTAGGTGGGTGCACGAGGGGGGCAAGGGGGGTTGGCTGGCCCAGGTGGGGCTGGGCTGCCTCCAAAATTATTTTCTTAAATAAGGGATAGGAAAATAAAAATTTATGCAAGAATTTAAACCAGTGCAAGACTTTGAATTTAGACATGCAATGGTCGAAAAGAAATTCAAATATAAAGGAATTGAAAGTGCACAGAAATTTTAAGTATGTAGTTGAGGATAATGCCAGTTTACCTCCTAGCGAGGGCAAGTCATACCTTCTCATTCGGAGTCAGCACGTGATGGAGACTTAGCGGCCGTCTATGCTGCAACTTTAGACGGTAGATCTTCATGCTGCACTTGCCCTCACTGCAATGTGTCTGTAGCTTGCGGATCAATCCGTCCGATACCCTGAGGAAATCACCAAGAATGTCCCAGTGAAAATCTAGAATTTCCTCATCCCGGTGGACTTCATGGTTTTGGACATGGAGATCGATGCCAAAACCTCATTCATCCTTGGGCGGCCATTTCTGAGCACCGCAGATGCAAACATTGATGTTGGGGCCGGACAAGTCCACCTCAATATTAATGGCATGAAGGAAACATTCGCCTTGAAGCCAAAGGTGGAATAGTGCAACAAGGTACACACTTTCAAATGCCAATCTCCAAAGGATGCACCCAAATCAAAGGTTAAAGCCAAAAATTTAAAGCCAAAGATAGATGGATTCATCTTCTTTATGGGGAGGAAATTGAGACGTGAGGCTGCCATTCAACAAGAAGAGTATGAGGCTATCGTCCAACAAGAGCATTCATCAAGTGTAGAGGCGAAAAGCACATCCAAACTAACCCTGCGACACGGGATAGAAGAGGCAAAGATTCTGTGAACAAGGTCGGCGCCAACACTATATTGAGCAAGCAAGAGTGGCGCGATAATATAAGGGCATGTAGAAAAGCTATCCATCAATTTGGTGCCCATGAAACTCCGAGAGGTAAGAAACGGACTACCTTTGCCAATAGATAAATTGGCATTATCATTCGACTGCATATTTATTTCCCGTCCAATTTAAATTTCCATACCTCCACTGCATGTTTAATTCATCATCTTGCATATTTTTATTTTCACTCTTAGCTGTTTTTCTACCCTCCTTACACTAAAAAAAAATTACATGGTCAACCGGCCACCAGGCCTAGCCGACCGACCACCCTCTTTTCCCCTTCCCCTTTCACTTCTCGCAGGGGTACCAGCCTTGGCTGCCTGACCTTAAAGGTGGCCGGCCGATCACCCCCTTGCTGCACTCGAACACTTACACAAACTTTTTAAAGCACCTACACTCTACGCCATGCTTGCATTAGATACCACATGCAGTATGCAAGGCCGCCCGACCAAGAAAAGCGGCTGCCCGACCCCTTAGCTGCACCTCCACTCCGATGTCTTCAGCCCCTTTCACATCCCATCGCTGGCAAAAGAGCCCAAAGCCTACGGGCATAGCCGCCGGCCTAAGGAGAGTGTCCGGCCGACCACTAATGATGGTCGCCCAACACCCTCTGCTGCACCGACAATCCTAGCTTTCAGCTACTTTCATTCAGATGGCATTTTCCTTTTGTTAGCTAGTATATATTTGAAGTACTTGGCATAAGTGGGAACTTGCAGTGCATCCAATAATGGCATATGGATATACAGCTGCTTGATCACTTCAAGAAACTTGTTGAATTGCTCATCTAACTTGTTCACTCGAACTTTGCTCTTTTCTGGTAGTATCCTCGTGTCTTCCACTGTCACTGCAGGTTCGTCTTCACTCTGAGCTTCTGCTTCCACTTCACTGGCAAGTCTTGTAGTCATTTCCGGATCTCTTGTCTCCCTTCCAGATCTAGTAGTGACTGCTTTGAGTCATTCCTTCGACTGTGGTTGTCCTGGCAACTTTCCTTCATTCTTGTTTGGGAGATGCTCTGCAAGTTGAGAGAGTTGATTCTCCAAAATCTTCATCATCCCCACTAGCTGTTGGTTTGAACTTCCCACAGTGGTGATCTTGCCATCTATGTTCTCCAGCACCTTGTCCATAGCCTTGAACTTGGAGTGTGTATCTTTGTTGATCTTGGCTTGCTCTTCCATAAAGTCCTTGAGTTGAATCCTGTAGAGGAATGGCATTCTGAACAGCTGATCCAGCAGTGAACTGTGGTCGATTCTGTCTGTAGTTGGATGGAGGAATCCATCCTTCCTTTCTTGCATAGTCCAGTGACTTAGCTTCCTCTGGGCATCCTTCCCTTGAATGGCCAGACTCTCCACACTCTTCACAAGTCATCATGGCTTCTGTAGACTTCACTTACTCTGCTCTGCCACTCTCTATCTTCTCGAACCTTCTCATGAGTGAGTCGATCTTTCCACCTAGGATCTCCATCTTGTCCACTTCAAGCACACTCTTCGCCACTCCAGTGGATGGAGTGAGAGCAGGCTGTGGTGCCACCCAGTCTGCTCCTATGCCCCAAGTTCCATTCTCAGTGATCTTCTTGAACAAAGCTTTGGTCTCTGTAGGAGTGAGACTGAGAATTGATCCTCCGGACGATGTGTCAATCTGGGCTCTACACACTGCGTTGAGTCCACCGTAGAACTTCTAGATCAAGTCCCATTTCTAAAAGTTGTGATGAGGGCAGGCTGACACATAGTCGTTGAATCTCTCGTAAGCTTCATCGAATGTCTCCGTGGGGTACTGCATAAATGTTGAAATCTTGTTGCGCAGGGCTTGAGTCTTTCCAGGTGAAAAGTACTTGGCGATGAAAGCTTGTAGTAACTGCTGCCAGTTGTTGACCGTAGCTTCTAGTAGTATGGACAGCCACTGGTGAGCCTTCCCAATCAGTGAGAATGGGAATAGTCTTGCTCTGATCTGATCGTTGGTGACTCCATCGATGTTGAAGGTGTTGCAGATCTGCAAGAACGTCTTCAAGTGTTGATTCGGATCTTCCTTCCCACTGAATGGTTGATTCTGCACCATGCTAATCACTGAGCTTCTGATCTCAAATGCTCTCTGAGGTGGAGTGAGATCTCTGATCCTCAAATCTACTAACGTCGGCACACACAGGTCCAGTAGCTTCCTCTCTTGGTTCTCGTCACCCATTTTCGGCAGAGTTTCGTCTTGGTAACGCGGAAATTTGGCAGAGTTTCGGGTCTTCTTTAGTAGCTTCTCTGGATCATCCACATAATTAGTCGGTTTGTTGGACATTGGTCCATCCATTCCTGCTAATGTTAGTGGCAGAGAATATATACGAAAAAATATATATTCTAGAAAAATGTATAAACTAGAAAAACAATAATGCGGCCATATATAAATTATTATACAAAAGATAAGAAAATAAATTCGAAATTTAAAAGGTATAAAAAGGAAAACATATATGGCGCAAGAATAAAAACAAAATAAAAACTGAAACATAAAAGATAAAGGCTAAATCAAAAATAAAAACTAAAATTAAAGGATAAAAGCTAAAAACACAAAAATTGATAAATAGAGTTGATTGCTAATTACATTTACATAAGATTAAAACTATACAAATTAACTAAATAAACTAGCAAAAAAAAGACAAAGTTAAATATATACAAACTCAAGTTAATTATGATTCGGTAATTCGATCCCCGGCAACGGCGCCAGAAAAGCTTGTTGACATCACTTAAGCACGGCAAACCTTATACTGCAAGCGATAGTATCGTGTGTAGCTTTTCCCCAGGATGAGTATCGTGGGTTTTGTCAATCCAAGGAACGAAGTAAAGGTAATATAGGGGTGAAAGGTGTATAGTTAAATCTAAACCAATCCTTAACCTATACTAGATATGTTAATATATAAGATAGACGATTAGAACATCATTAGAGAACTAATTAAAGGGTATTAACCAGCTTCTAATCAGGCTCTAAACGGATCCAAAGCATATGCGATAACGGGCATCACATCTAAGATAAAACAGCGAGATAACTAGTAGCTTAAGGCAAACAAGCGTGTTCAAGCATATTCATCGTAGCATAATTAAATCATGATCAACCAATCTAATCCCCTAGATCGAGTTTAACCTTTCCCCGGGCTCTACTATCACTAGTAACCAGGTAATCGACGAGAAACACTCAACTGGCATACATAATTAGAGAACACGCTTCTAATACTTCACATAGTCTAATAACATAATTAAAGCAACTAGAACTTCTAACAACCATGATCACAAGAACTAGAAACATAACTATATCATTAGTAAACTAGATTAGAGAACAAGAACGCTAGATAAATAACACCCTTAATGAAATGGTCTAATCAACAAGCATCTAGATCTAAATCTAATTAGAACTAGAACAAGCATAATTAGAACAAGAACTTGATAATTAGACAAGAACAAAGCTTCATTGATTAACTGTATCAGCATTACATCCATGATCATAGCTTCCCTTGATGATACAATTAGGCCTCCAAAGCTTGGTAATTAGAGCACCGTGCAAGGCCTCTAATCACCTCCAGGAACTAGAAGAACCCTAATCCTAGACAAGAAACTCGACCCTCTGCTCTCTCTAGTTGTTGTCCCTCTTTCCGCCGACTTCACGCCTTGATAATGAATTGGATGCCTCGACTCGGGGCCTAGACTCGCTATTTATACCCTGAGGATGACTTGGGTAAAAAGGCAAGTCGAACCGACATTCGAAGAGGTGGGGTTAGCCGACCAGGAGGGTCAGGGTCGGTCGACCCGGACTCTTCCTGTGTCTTCTCCTTTCCATGTTTCGCGGGGTAGTTACTTAATGCTTAACTAATATTTATGCGGGGCCTTCGGGACTCCTATGCTTCTGGAATCTTCGTAATGGGCCGAGCTTTGATGAATTCTTCTGGCCTTTGTCATATTCATCATCTTTAATGAATAAATATCTTTATTTTCTTGTAGCTCTTTTGACACTTCATTGAATCTTCTGGTTCGGGAGCCTTGATCTACACAGAGGGGCTATGAGTACATCAAGTCTTCCTTGTTCTTCATCTTCAATCCATGTCATCTAGCGGTCTTTTCTAACTCGAAGTGGATCATGGTGAATTTCGCGAAAAAATAGTCTAATACCTGTAAAAATCACATGTAGCATATTTCCAAGACAATATTTTAAAAATCCACAATTATCGGTGATAAATGTTAGTGAAAGATATAGTTGACGCATAAAATCAATGATAAATCATATAAAATGATGTATAAATTTCGTACATAAGCCGCGTCAACAGTGGGGCTACCAAGCAAAGATGCGTGGAGATGATGGCACACTATAAATGTGTTCAAGTGGAGCTTGAATAATTATAGATCTTCCTTGATCGGAGAAGGGGATCTCACTAGAGACTAGTGTCTATGTCTAGGGTTGAGTTATAGCACCAGCAAGAATAACAAGATTTGAATAACAAAGTTAAACACAATCTAATCCTAGTAAGTATGCAAAGAAAGGTACACCGCACTCGTAGGAGATAGAACTAGTTTAAAATGGAACTGAAATTATATTGAAGATACTTTGAGTATAAAGATACCATGCTTTACCACAAACTAGAAGATAACTCTGGAGACTCTGAGGCAAAGCTCGACTCAACTCTAACTCCCAGGACTATCCTAACTACTAAGAAAGAGTGAAGCACTCTAAGGTATGACTTGTATTCCACTCTCCACACCCTTCCAAATGAACTCCAGGGGTCTATTTATAGTCCAAGTAGGGGAGGGGGTACTTGTAGGTGTCCAAGGTCGGCTGTGGGGATAGGTCGGTGGTCAGCCGACCATGTCGGTGGCCTGGCGACCAAGGCACATGGTCGGGTGACCATAGGATTTGCTGACCTTGGCAATCCTTCGGCTAAGATTCACTCCATATGTCGGTTGGTGGTTAAGTCAGTTGCTTCACGTGCAAAATGTGTCCGAGGGGTGGCCGGGCGACCAAGGTTCTTGTCTTCCACCGATTGTATGCATGTTATCTCCCTCGGATTGATGACGTCACAGACTGTTGTATGGCTGGTCTTCCTTCCCTTGGATACATTGGAGCTTGGTTTCATGGTTGGATGTGCTTGATATTGTGTTTCTCTGCATGTAGGATTGAAGACGTGGCAAATTGGGCCTGGAGGATGGTTGGGCAGCCATGTCACATGGTCGGGTGACCATGGTTGGGTCTTGACAGTTGTCGGGCGACCACTGGGCTACCTAACAATGGCCGAGTGACCACTGGGCTGCCTGACAATGGCCGGGCGACCATGGCACATGGTCTGGCTGCCATGACATTTTTGCCAATGTTGTCTATCTTTGGTCTTTGGCCTGATTCCATCCTTTTTACATGTATTTTCATACCTGCAACCAAATATTCATACACAACTTGTGGAACTCATTAGTAGAAAGGGTTAATCCAAATTATTCAAATGTTTTGTTTTATTTGGTGGATAATTGATGGTTGAAATCGTGAGATTATGGCCGTCAACACCTAGCCCCCAAGCTTAAACTTTTGCTCATCCTCGAGCACCCCCAAGCTTAAACTTTTGCTCATCCTCAAGCAAAGCTAACACTGAATGTTGATTAGGAGTTGCTGCGATATCGAAGATGAAGGAAAATTCTTATACGCAACTAAACACTCAAACTTTTGCCTCAAGCAGTGAAATAATCAAAGCTCACCTTGTGTAATGCCTGTTGTGCATCTTTTTGCTTACCTTGCCTTGGGCGTTTGAGAGATAGAACAAGTTTATTGCAAGAGTAACTCAAACTCATTATTTTTGGATGTCTTTCTCAAGTGTTTTCAAGATTTTTTAAACAAAAGAAGCTTCCCCAAGGATACTCTCAATCGCTCAGATGTGTTTCCTCACCAGGGACCATAATTTTGGCCAACATTTTCCTACACTAAGGCCTTTATCGAGCTTTAGGTGGGGGAGAATGTCGCACACTTAGAATGTTTATTTTGCTAAGTCTATTGGACCAAAGAATGTACTCTATCACTTCTTCTATTTGATTATTGGAGTACGAGTGGTGGAACAAAGTGTCTCCTTTTCTAAATTTTCATCCCTTCTAGCCTTTATTGATTTGGAGGGAATATTGGGCTTTATTTCTTTTTGTCATGCTTGAACTAGCATGCTTTTCATTTTGCCATGCTTTTGCATGCATTTTTTTTCTTATTTTTGCCGTGACTTTGCACACATGTTTTAGCTCCATACCCTTACTCCTTGAGATTTGAAGGCTAAGGGAATATGAGAAGTATTCGGACACTTTTTTTTGGTGGATGCAAGTCCAGGGTGGATCACTTGCATTTGTTCTTTTGTACTCTAGTTATCAACGGAAGGTGATATTTCTACTCAATGAGAAAATTTGACAAAGCTCAAAGCATTTCTCAATAGCTCTTTGTAGCAGTTCAGAATATTTGAAGCATTTTTGGCTCTGGTAGGAATTTTGACTGGGGGGAGCTTTATTTTGTTATTTTCAAAATAAAAACCTGAGATATTCATCTTACTAAGAACGTGAAAGAATCATCCCACTTTTAAGTCATATCATTTTCTCTCAACAACTTAAGCTTGTTATCACAAATGACAACCACAAGGTAAAACTTTTTGGTCCACTTATTTTTATTTTCCAAGATGGGACTAAGCTAAGCATAAGTTTTCATGGAAGAATTAAACCACTCACTTGATAGAGCAACTATTCATCATTTCCAAAATGAAGCTATCATGTGAACTTGATTATGGGAGTTATTTATTATGATACAAGTTTTTTTTTAAGAATTAAGCAAACTAGAATAAAACATGCTAAAATTAAAGATACATCACTACTCTCATGGTGGGACAGGAACGTTGTTCAGGCAAGACTTGGTAACTTTTGCGGAAAACACAGGGATGCACAAAAGGGATGGCGTGGCACATGTACCATCTATTTGTCGGGCTCCCCCCCCCCCCAAGTTTCAATGAAGCTTAGTTGGGATAAAAACCCTTAGGAGTGGTAGTACTGGAGGGTTTGCTAGTAAATGCGGTCAACGGTTGCTCTTGTCTCCAAGATCATATTGTCGTCGAATCCTTGTTGCTGTTGTATCTCGATGGTGCATTGGTTGATCTGATTGAGGTTTTCCACCATCCCCATGGTGCAATGCTCTTGGAGGTCCAAAGCCCCAAAGAGGGCGTTTAGGTTCCCCGAGAGCCCCACACTAGTGTAGCAGGAAGATGTGGACAAACCTACACCATGACCATAATATTGCTCACCTCCGTTGTAGTGGTCTGACTGTGTCGGGTGTGTAGAGGGCACATGTGAGCTGGTGTTCCAATCCATGAGCTGTGCCAGGACTCTCTTGGGTTTTCCCAAGCTGGTGCCCCTCCTAGGTTGTTCCAGGATGGTCCAGCGTCTTGGTTAAACTAAGAAGGTTCAGCCCCTATGGCTTGTGCATCTTCCTATGCCTTGCGGATTCTTTCTTCGGCTCATCATCATTGGCCACAGTTCATGACTCTAGAGATACTATTCTGTGTGGCCTCAGTTTCTAGCTGCATAGCTAGTGATCTCATAACCTCTATATGTCATGATAAGTTCCCCTGCTGCGTTTTTCTTTAGAAAATGTGCCTGTATGAAGTGATGCTCTGTGTCATGCGCGATGGGTCATTTGGCACGAAGGATATGCTAGCGTTTGCTAAAACTCCCAACTTATTTGCGATCCTCATCATGAATGATGTGATCAAAATTGTGTTGCCATCATGAACTAGCCTTAGCCAATGATAAGCCATGCTGAGCACGGGAGCAAAATTTTGCCTTTTCCACATAGCGTAGAGGCACTGCACATCATCTACTGTGATGCAGTGAGTGTCATCCTGAAGGAAGATGGTAATGGTGAGCCAGCGAGCAAGAAAATGCATGGTAGGATGTTTAATATTTGTGATGCTCGTTTTCCCTAAAGCATTGCCCCAGTTATCTCATTCCAAAACTCTCCCGAATTAAAGCCCACAGGGTCCTCTACTATAGAGCAATGATATGAGAACCCCAGATGACTGTTGAGTTGTCGCAATGAGAGAGTATGCTTAGTATTGAAGAGTCAGAAACATATAGTCGTACATGCATGCTTGTCCTTGATGACTCGTAGTGTCATGAGGAATTCTTTGGTGAGCAGCACCACACCTCCCTCCAGAACTTCCACAAAGTTTTCCCAGCCAACGGCTTGGAATACTTCGTCAAATTCTTCCAGCATGCCCGTGTTGGCCAGGCCATAAGGTTTTTGGTAGAGAAGCCTTAATGCCTCCACCATGTTTTGGTCTCGGGATGTGATGTGCGAGTCAAGCAGCAGCACAAGTCAGTTGGTGGACGATGTTGGAATTTTTTTCTGGTGCCTCCATGCTCAACGACATCCCCTTGGAAGTAGAGCCAGCATGCCTGCTTCTCGGATTGGATCCCTCAATGGAGGACCAGCGGATGTGTTGCCCCACCTTACTCAGCGCCTTTTTTACCTTGTTGAATGCTCAGTTCATCCTGCAAGACAGAGGCAAACACAAATACCCGAAGGAACAAATGGCAGAAAATATTAGCGTTAGCAGGTTAGTCATCCGAAAATTGGCATCTTTGTGGGGTAGAGCCTCCATAAAACGTTCTCGCTCCTACTGAGAGATAAGAGAGATTAGCCCGAATTTTTATTTGGCTAGCTAGAATTTATTTGGGCACAAATTTAACTAAGCGAAAGAGCTTAATTAAGCACTATGTGAGAACTGTACGGGGGAGAGGATAGTGTGCAGCTTGCTGCCGGTTGGTGCACTGAAGGAGGAGGGTGATGGTGCTATTTATAGAAGCAAATGGAGGAGAGAGATGGCCGAGCGGCTAGCTTGGTGGCTGGGCCTCCATGGGCTCGGTCGGCCGACCATGATGGCATGTCACGCAGCCAAGAGTGTGCGCGGGAGAGTGAGGGATGGCAGCCTTTGCCGAAAGAGAGTAGGAAGTGGCTCGGGCGGCCATCAGCAGCGGTCGGCCAGACATGAAAGCGTGCCCATGCTTGAGTGCTCACGCATGAAATGACAATTGAGGGTAGTGCATCTATCATGGATACTCCTTTGCAGAAGAAGGCAGATCCGGGATGGCCCATTATCCTGTGCTCTATTGGTGCACCCAACATTGACAAGGCTCTTTGTGATTTAGGAGCAAGTGTAAGTGTCATGCCTAAGTCAGTGTTTGACAAGCTAAAGCTGCCAAAGCCAGAGCCAACATCCATGTGTCTAGAGCTAGCAGATCACTCAGTTAGATATCCAGAAGGAGTCGCTGAGAGCGTGCCAGTCAAGATTGGAGCGAATCTTGTACCAGTTGACTTCGTTATTCTAGAAATGGGAGGAAGCTCAAGGTCACCATTGATACTTGGAAGACCTTTTCTCAGAACAGCTCAAGCCAACATCAACGTGGGAGAAGGGATGATCAAGTTCAACATCAATGGAGAGTCAAGCTCGTTCAAATTCCGTCCAAGATTCGAGATGTGTCAAGCAATAGAAGAGGATGAAGCTTGAAGAAGAAGACTCATCTGCAGTGTCTACACCGGACATTGGATGGCGCCCAGAAGAAGTTAGGCTGAAGGACTTATCTCAAGCGCTTATGGGAGGCAACCCAGGTATTTTAGAAAATTTTTAGTTTAGTTTATTAGTTTTTCTTAGAAACAGTTTTTAGTTTAAAGCTTTTAGTTTTAAAGTGAACCATGGTCATAATTAATAAAGAGTTTAGATTAGTTAAAATTTGATTTTGAATTTTTATAAAAAGGTGGCTACTCTCACTTATGTAGCTGTCTAAATTTTGAAAATTACGAAGCCTTTGCTGGTTTTTGAATTCGATTCAATTTTGAAGCGATTTATTAAAAAAAAAGAGAGAGACCTTTTTCTTAGATTTTAATCTTTTATTATTATAAGATTTCAAAATCTTCTCTCTAATTTATCCAAAAACTAGGCGTATACCTAAGCCACGCTAAAGAAATGAGATGGGTATATTCAATTCAATTCATGAATTGAATTACTTATCTTTATTCTGAAATTAACTCGGTAAAATTACCGAACATTTGTTTTTATGCAAAACAAAACATAGGTTTTAGAATAGCAACTTAAATTATTTTATATCTCAAAATTAAAATCTATGTTGAGTGTTATAAACTTTGTGTGCTTTTAACCTACTATAGTAGGCATACTTATGAATATGTTTATATTGCATAAATGCAAATTAAGGACGTAGAATTAGTGAAGATAATCAACTTCTTAATAAGAAATATTTAAATTAGGCAACATAGGATCCTCTTTTTTATAATATAACCAGCAAACTTGATATGGATATAATTAAGAGGTTTTGGTAGAAAAGGTTTAAAAGGCTATCACCTAAGAAGACAAACTTTAAAGCCTTGATTGGTTTTCTGTCAAAAGCTGCATGCATATCGACAACCTTGCTGTATAAGCCAGCCTTTATTGCTAGGAATCCTATGGGTAGCTTACAGGAGAAGTTTGGACGCGAGTAGGTCCAGAAGGAGTCTGGCTCGGCCGACCAGACTCCCCCAGGTCGGCCGACCCCAGCCAGCCTATCACCAGATCGACCTCCCCTTTGAGCCACCTCTTTGCCTATAAATTAGAAGTTGATGTCGCTGCTTTTCAACACCAGAGCCACTACCACCAGTTCAGAAACCCTCAGGAGAAGAAGTAGAGTTTTAGTTTTGAGAGAAATATTTGAGAGGTAGATGATGAAATTCCTCAAGAAAGCCTTCAAGAGTACCCCATCTAGAGGAAGCCCTCTTCGAGAGGAGGAGAGTTCATCAAGGCCCACATCAAGGAGATACTCTGTCTCTGAGATGGGAAGTTCCGACTCTGATCACAGTCTTCATCGCGATCAAGGCCTACATGGGTGTTCTTCCCGTTTCTCCGTCAACACTAATGAAGTTCTAGAGCCAACAAGAAGGAGGACCCATTCTTCTACCCGAGCTCAAGAACAAGCCCCTCAAGCGATGGACGTTGAAGAGGATCAATGGAAGTTCTCGCAGGAAGGATTCTCGCTCCGTACCGCTATTGAAGAGCAGAGGTATAACAGTTGCCAGCATCGCATCACCTCCAATTATGATTTGGACTTCAATTTCCTGGGCAGTCTAGATTTTGCTCCTAGCATAGAGAAAGCTTTTCAGAATTTGGGCTGGAGCAATTTCATTCATATTTTTGCTACCTACCAGAGGGACATAGCTTTAGAAATCATGACCACTATGGATATAGTCAGTTCCTCTGATTATAACCATGCCTTGAGATTTAGATTGAAGGAAGATTGGGTAGAAATGTCCTTTGGTATGATTGGTTCTTTGTTGGGAATTTGGGAGAACTCACCTAAAACTATTGAAGTTAACCAAGACATTCTAGAGAGTTTTTGGTTACAAATTGCTAAAAATTCTTCCAAGGAAAGAATGAGAATAATTAATCGCATAATCAGAGTCATCCATAGATTCATGACTGTCAAAGTCGTAGAGAGGCTAGATGACACTAAGGTGCAGAGTGCTAAAATGAAATGGCTTTACATTGCACTTTGCCAGCCTATGGGGATTAATCCAACACATTCCATGATTAACCATTGGATTGTTAAGAGGAATAGAAACACTGGATTACTTGGATTTGGACACTATCTTACTAACCTCACTTCTGCGCTAAAACCCGATTTAGTGTTTGATCCAAGTTACACAAAGTTACCGGCTAGCATTGATGAAAATTCCTTAAGGAAAGGAAAAATATATTTATGGAAACAAGAATACTGGTTTCTTTGTTAGCAAAACCAATTTCAGAATTCCTAGTCCAAGACTTGCCTTATTTGCACAAGGAAGGATTGATTGGTTGGAAAAATTTATGACTGAGGAAGGAGAATCAAGCCAGCAACCGCCATCATCTGGATAGGGAGCCTGGGAGACACCATCTGCACAACCTAGTCAGCATTTTATGGCTGAAGAGTTTAGAGCAGGATCATTATCTCAAGTGCATGTGCTTAATCCAAGGCCAATTAGCTCGTTTGATCCTACTTCTACCCCGGTGTTCATTCCTTCAACACATTTTCCCCTGCCTCCAGCTTTTGTTTCAAGGAGTGCAAGACGTCATACTCCTAAATTTATTGCAACTCAGAGCATGCCTCAACAAGTATTCTATGGCATAGAAAATATGACTTCACAGAATTATCAGATACTTGATCAAATTAGAGCAAATACCGATCAGTTTGAGCGAAACACTCAAACCATAGAAGAGCAATTGCATTATTTGAGGCTATGGAACCAGAGGCGTCAACAGTGAAGATCGTTGGTTTGCCTTAGTTTTTATTTATTTCTTAAATTTTCGTTATGAATTTTATTTTATTTTTGTTATTTTTCTTTTATCAATTTATGTATAATTATAAGTTATTTTTATTTATGTGTGAGTTAGTTTTATCATGATTATGTATTTCCCTATGATGAGGCAAAATAAAATAAAATGTTTATTTTCTTGTAATCATATGTCATTAATTAAGCTGAATTTATGCTCTCATTAATGCAATTTAATTGAGTTATGATTGGCATTTATATAGTAGATATGATATTTCATAAAGTCCCGCATGTTATTCAAAGTTTAGATTTCAATTCCTTGCCATAATGGATCTCCTTAAACTTTTGTTTTGAGCTATCAACATTAAGACTAAGTTTCTTATGATTATTTTATATAGGCCCTACCTATTTAGAGCTTTATTGTTAAACCGTAGTTTTTATCAAATTTAATTCTCGATTGAATTGAATTAAGATTCGAATCTAGGGAATGAGATTTCAATGCTGGTCATTCATTTTTACTTATCTTTTCATTTGCTAGCCTTTTTATCCATGCATTGTAACTCTCTACATCAGAGAGATTACAAACTTCGCTGGATATCCCTCTTGAAACCAAAATTATCATTTCATATATCTTCCTTGACCACAACCTATTGTTTTCTGGAGTTTTGAAAATAAATATTTTAGTTATATCCCACTTATATTGGTGTTTTAAATACTCAAGGATGAGTATTATCTAAGAGTGGGGATGTGGATCTTGTTTAAAAAAAAGGAAAAGGAGAGAAACGACCATGTGGTCGTCAAAAAAAAAAGAAAAAAAATAAAGAGAAAAAGACCAAGTGGTCAAAAGTAGAATTGGGTAAATATACCGCCCCTCTTTGTTTTCTTAAAGATCTCTGTATAACTTAGTTTGTTCTTGTCTAAAAAAAACTCTAGAAAATCTTCCAACCATATGCAATCCGATAACAAGGACTTCATTTGTGCTTTGAGATCATTTAATTTATTTGCATATGTCCACTTTTCTATATATACTCTCTTCTAATCGTTTCATTATTATAAATTCCATGACCTTTTTGAGAAATCTCAGTAATACCAACAGATTCCTTTCTTAGTATGACAATATATCGAGATTAAATTTTGATTAGGATTCATAGCAAGCTCCAGATAAGCCTATACTTATAGATTCTTATAGTTTATTCCACATATATATATACACTGAGAGCCTGGAAAGATGAGAGTAGTTCTTGGGCTTTTATATTTTAATCTTTGATACTTAATCCTTTTTGAAAACTTATTGAAAAATAAGGAGATTTGTTATTGATGAGTTTTTTATTTCTTTCTACATATGTTGTGGAGTATGCTTACATGAATATCTATTTACTTGTATAAATTGTTGGTCTAAACATAGAAACATTTGAGAATTTTAAATTTGGTTTGATTATTTGATTTATGATTATAAATGAACTTTAATTGTAAAACTTGACTTACTCGAGGACAAGCAAGGTTTAAGAGTTGGGATGTTGTTGACGCGGCTTAAGTACGAAATTTATGCATCATTTTATATGATTTATTATTGATTTTATGCGTCAATTATATCTTTCACTAACATTTATCACCGATAATTGTGGATTTTGCAATATTGTCTTGGAAATATGCTACATGTGATTTTTACACGTTTTAGACCAATTTTTCGTGAAATTCACCATGATCCACTTTGAGTAAGAAAAGACCGCTAGATGACATGGATTGAAGATGAAGAACAAGGAAGACTTGGTGTACTCATAGCCCCTCTGTGTAGATCAAGGCTCCCTAACCAGAAGATTCAATGAAGTGTCAAAAGAGCTACAAGAAAATAAAGATATTTATTCGTTAAAGATGATGAATATGACAAAGGCCAGAAGAATTCAACAAAGCTCGGCCCATTACGAAGATTCCAGAAGCATAGGAGTCCCGTAGGCCCCGCACAAATATTACTTAAGCATTAAGTAACTACCCCGCGAAAGATGGAAAGGAGAAGACACAGGAAGAGTCCGGGTTGGCCGACCCTGACCCTCCTGGTCGGCCGACCCCACCTCTTCGTACATCGGTTCGACTTGCCTTTTTACCCACGTCATCCTCAGGGTATAAATAGCGAGTCTAGGCCCCGAGTCGAGGCATCCAATTCATTATCAAGGTGTGAAGTCGGCGGAAAGAGGGACAACAACTAGAGAGAGCAGAGGGTCGAGTTTCTAGTCTAGGATTAGAGTTCTTCTAGTTCCTGGAGGTGATTAGAGGCCTTGCACGGTGCTCTAATTACCAAGCATTGGAGGCCTAATTGTATCATCAAGGGAAGGTATGATCATGGATGTAATGTTGATACAGTTAATCAATGTAGCTTTGTTCTTGTCTAATTATCAAGTTCTTGTTCTAATTATGCTTGTTCTAGTTCTAATTAGATTTAGATCTAGATGCTTGTTGATTAGACCATGTCATTAAGGGTGTTATTTATCTAGCGTTCTTGATCTCTAATCTAGTTTACTAATGATATAGTTATGTTTCTAGTTCTTGTGATCATGGTGATTAGAAGTTCTAGTTGCTTTAATTATGTTATTAGACTATGTGAAGTAATTAGAAGCGTGTTCTCTAATTATGTATGCCTGTTGAGATTTTTTGTCGATTACCTGGTTACTAGTGACAGTAGAGCCCGGGGAAAGGTTAAACTCGATCTAGGGGATTAGATTGGTTGATCATGATTTAATTATGCTATGATGAATATGCTTGAACATGCTTGTTTGTCTTAAGCTACTAGCTATCTTGCTGTTTTATCTTAGATGTGATGCCCGTTATCGCATATGCTTTGGATCCATTTAGAGCCTGATTAGAAGCTAGTTAATACACTTTAATTAGTTCTCTAATGATGTTCTAATCGTCTATCTTATATATTAACATATCTTGTATAGGTTAAGGATTGGTTTAGATTTAACTATACACCTTTCACCCCTTTAAGTTTATCTTAAACTCTTGTTAATTAGATTACCTTTACTTCGTTCCTTGGATTGACAAAACCCACGATACTCATCCTGGGGAAAAGCTACACATGATACTGTCGCTTGTAGTATAAGGTTTGCCGTGTTTAAGTGACGTCAACACCCACTCAGTGACAGCGTATGGTTTGCCTGTGTAGTCCAGGCCCATCATTCAGTAGGCCCGTAGGTAATAGCTAGACTCTCTTTCGGGACCAACTATCTACCCCCTAGTACCCCTGAGACTCTAGAATTTCGCTCGACACAAGACCCTGACTTGTTTATTTGCCTTGCTTAATTAGTCATGGATAATCATTGTAGCCAACTAGAAATAGAGTTTGGTGACTTTATCTCACTCGTTGTCCTCCCAGGCAACAATACCTTTCTACTGATATCTTTGGTAGCTGACCTACCTCCCACCATACACCTGTTACTTTCACGCTTACCCCTATTCAAGCACTAGTTGGTACAATTTATCCAAGTTTACACTTCATTAGATTCGAGTTTATTCAATTATACTCTCTAGCCTGCCACTTCCCTATTTAAATTTACAATACCCGAAATACTGTTGGTGAAAGGCTACAGCGGTCTCTGTGTGCTTGCAGAGTAAAATCTATTTATGCTTAGAGACACCAACACCTATCTTGTTGCGGGCTGCATGTACTATATATCGATAGCTGGCATGCCATGTAGCGGCTAGTCTGCGAGATCGTGAGATCATGATGGGAATCACTTTCCATCCAAGTTTCAAGTTTCAACCTGGGGAGACATTCATTTTTGGCTCTCTCTACTTTGTCATTGACAAATTCAGTGACATGTGCCTCGTCGTAAGGCTCCCGCTTGATGGCGAACCATGATGTCCATCAGCACTATGCGACAACACAACGGATTCTACTGCGTCGCCTTCCTAGGCAACACGACAGGACTTGCCATCTTCATGGGGCTTCTTTGCCCCAACCTCTCTGACTCCCTAGCCATAACCAACGAAGAAGGTCCAATTCATAGATCGGGTTACTCCAAGTTCAGCTCCGAAGGGTGCACCGAAACGAAGATCCGCCAAGTCTGGTGACGTAGAGCTCTGGCCCACCTCGACCACTTGTGAGATCACAAATCCACCCAGCAGAGAGCTAGGACTCTTCAGCCTACGCAACGTGGCAACCATCTACCAGGATGCGGTCACGACAGCACTCCGTCCTTAGGAAGATGACAACATCTACCACACCCACGATGAGCCATTGACTGGCCTATGGGTGGGGCTCATCATTGACTCTACCCCGGCCAGCAGGTCTACTAGATTTCATAGCTTGAAACTAGCGAGCAACTCAAACGATCAAGCTCCAGTGACGGCTACACCCTATGACCCTTCCAAGGAAGTATTCATGGCACAAATCGAAGAGGAAGATGATCCAATCTCTAATGACTCAGTCTCCTTTCAGGGGGAGATTGTCTGAGCCAGGGATGCTCACCGAGCGTACAACATGGAGAAGCAAGTAGAGAGGGACAATTCCCCTTGATCTCTGCAGATGAAAGATCTGTAGCCAGTGAAACCTGAAGTCAATGCTAAGAGTGACTTGACAGCAACAACATCTGACAATGCGACCGGTGGGCGAGGACCATAGCCATCAAGAAACACCGCCAAGCTCAACTCGAACGCAATTGAGGAGGAGACCTACCTCTAGGCACCAAGCTCAACTCGAAGAGGAGGCCTACCTCTGGGCAATGTCAACCACAGCCGCAACCTCAACATTGAGTTCAATGTTGTCCCCTCTGAGTACATTACTCTCGATCAGAACTACTACCTCGCCGTGATGGGCCCAACCATCACTAGGCTACCTCCCTCTGCGTATAAGGATCAACTCATCGCCTAGCCTTCAACGGCGTTGCCCTAGGCACTGGCATCGACCTCAGTGACTACATTGAATCTTCTACACTCGAGCCCAGTGCGGGTGCTGATCTACGTCACAAGATTGAGAAGAGCAAGGACCTTTGGAACTATATCAATAATAAAAGGCAGCAAGCATGGGAGGCCGAACTCAGGCTGATGAGGACATCACAAGAAATACTAACGATAACTAAAATGACCAGCTAGACAACACATATGATGGACCAATTTCAAGGAGTCAAGCTGAGCAAATACATGATCAGGTGAACACTAACCTAAGCTATTTGTCACATTATGATTTGGATGTGCTTCCCACTTCCTTTACTCTGATTGAACTTAGGTGCATTGGAGTTGGAGGAGAAGAAGGAACACATGCTACTGGAATAGCATGCATTGCTAAAGCCGAAAGCACATGCATTGGAGTCATTGAAGAAGAAGGGACATGTGCTACCAGAAAAGCCCGCATTGCTAAAGCCAGATTGGAGTGCCTAATGATAACACCATAACTCTCTATCTAGAATGCTCTAGGGGTCCATGAGTATTTGCTGGAAATATCTTTAATTCCTCTTTCCAACACAAAAAATGGTGCATCTTTTGCACTTCATAATCAAGATCTATGGTCGTTTTGGTGGAGACTACTTCGGAGGTGAAAGGTCCACAAGAGTTTCCAATCAGCATCAATTTTGTGGAGTTTCCTAGGCCAATAACTTTAGCCACTCAGAAGGGTCTATTCACACCTTCAAAGGTCTATTCACACGCAGCTAGGAGGGTTGTTCCTAGTATAATTACCTACTGTATCTTTGCGTTAAGAAACCTTTATGACAACTTGATAACTGCTTGAGACTTGAGAGTCTTATACCTTTGTTCTTGCGAGTTCTATGGACTTATGGGAGATCTCTCTGATATTCCCTAGTTCGTGCTCTAGGCTTCCGGTCCTTTTGTGTGGATTAGTCCTGGATTGTAGTTCTGCGATCGTTCAGAGATCGAGTCGAAGTCCAAAGGTTTTGGCTTCTGTCTCTATGTCACTTGGTCACATCCAAACCTTTGCTAGTTAAAGCTAGTTATCCTCTAGTTATCCCTGTAGTTCGCTTCTAGTTATCTTGGTGGAAAACCTACTGCCGTAAAGATCGGGCGCCCCTGAGCTTGCTCCGATTATGTGTTAATCGGAGCCATAGTTGTCACGGTAGGATTCACCATCTGCTTATCTATCTTTTTTTTCATCAACCATATATTTGTTTGTCCTATAGTCCACGGAAAACGCCACAAAAAATCCCATAGCCATTGGTACTGCTACTTTGTGTCTTTTGTTTAGTTAAGTTGCTGACACCATGAATTTTTTCTTTATCGTTTTAGTTTGTGAAAGTTATCCCCATCCCTACTGGTGTAAAAAAGATTAAAAAAAAGAGTACAAGAAAGAATGTCAAGAAAGAAAAAGAGAAAGAAAAAAAAGATGGAAATAAGAAATGAGAAATTTAAAGGGGGGGCTGTTTTGTTGCAAGTCTCAGTTTGGTACAACCAAGTTTGTGGTGTTCTTGATAGCAATGTTTACTATTTTTTTTGAATGGGTTAAGTCACTTGGTTGTAGTACCAAAAACATTTAGCCATCTCTAGCTCCACCAAAATCTGTAATTGGACCTCTCTTTTCGTAATCCTTTTGATTGCTTAAACACAATTGGGTACTACCACTTTAGCACAATCGCAATCCTTGAGAACAAGTAAGAACATTTGTATGTAAGAGGTGAGGTTGTGAGATTCCACAAATTATACATATTCCACTTTCTTGCACTGTTCTAACATGGCACATTTAGAATCGAGAGTTCATTGTGATCATCATGGAAAAGAAGAACCTCCTGTTACTCGCACTGAACTACGTCATCGAGAAAACTCACTTTTGGAGGCCATGGAAAGGCTGCTCAATGATCGCCTTCCTGCAGCGAGAGGAAGGGCTCCGCGACATAACATGCTGATGAAAGTGGTGCTAAAAATTCAGGTGCTATGTCTGATTTTTCTAGCTGCTTTTAGGGTGATCGTAGAGGTGGACAATGTGCTGGTCATGATGGCCAATGTGGAGAAGCTCAAGGGTGTGGTTTTGGCTGCCGTGTGTGATTTGAAGATAGAGTTCATGATAGTGACCATGATGCTGAATATGAAGATAATGAGAATCCTTTTGCAAACCATAGACTATTTGGATAGCACCATGGCTGTCGTCGAGGTGTTGGTCGTGATGATGATAATTCTCATGGTCATCATCCTAGGGATGCTCAAGGTAGCATTACCCGTGTCAAGCTGAGTATTCCCTGAGAGCCAATGGACTGGGTCCACTGTCTCTGGAGTGATGAGTGATTGTCAACAGAAGCCACAGACCCAGAAGGACTTGGGCACAAGCCATCTGATGGATTGGAGGCCATCCGATGGACTTGAGGTAGATGGAGTAGAAAGTCCTCCAAAGGATAGGAGGCATGCTCGGCGTCGGTCGGCCATGGGAGCTGGGTACATGGAGGAGAGGCACGGCGACAGCAGGAGTAAGACCTCCGAAGCACTGTGAGGCAACGGTGATGGACTGGGGATGCCGGCCACCGTGGTGCTTGAACCTGAGGGCATGGCGTGATGACAAGCGAGGGCGATGGCTGATTCGCTCAAACCTGCCACCTTACCACCAAGTTACCAAGACTCGGCGAATGGGCTCATTTCTCGCTGAGATAGAGTGGAGTGGGCCATTCCAGGCCCAAGTGGAGACTTCCTAAAGTTTCCCAGTTTCTAACTTCAAACCCAGGGGCGGATCGCAGATTGGACTACTGGCCACTTGGAGAACATTCGAGGATTGCGTGGAACTTACGAAGATCAAGACTTCATCATGGTCATCCGTCCTGAAATATCTTGTACTCTTTTGTTTCAGCCCCACAGGGCATTTCTCATTGTAGAGACCTAAGTGCCAAACTATCTAAATAGAACTAGGGTATAAATAGGCTAAGAGTAGGTCATTAGAACCTCTCTTGGCTGCTAGGGTTAGTCTTTGTGTTGTGATTTTCGTCCTAAGCCTTGAGCATCATTTCTAGAGAGGTTAGAGTGGGATTTAGCCTCCAAATCTTTAGGGAAGGTGAGGGTGGTTGCTTGGGATGAAATCCTTTGTCGTAATCTGATCTAAGACCTCACTTGAGGCTTCTAATTGAAGTGATTTCAGCTGCAAGCTTGTGTGCCTTGTTCCTCCCCTTCTCCCTTTTGTTTTTGGCTCCAATCTTTGGTTTGGTTTGTTTTAGTATAACCAAGGTTGGAACCCTTCTTTTGTAGGTGTTTTGCCTTGCTAGGATGTGGAGAATCCCAGTAGCCAACTGCTAGAATCGTTGAACCATGAGCAAGGGCTGTTCTTGATGAATTTCGGTTTTTCGGTTTCAACTCACCTTTCTCATGACATCTGCGATTCCCATGCAACCCTTGATCTTTTGGAGTGGATCTTTTGGGGTATGCTTGGGAATGTCCTTAGGATTGTCCATGAAAATTTTCGTGAAGTTTGGTTGATATTTGAGTCGGTTTCGATCGATTTTAGGAGAAGTCTCGGGCTATTTGTCTAGTCTATAGACCTCGGACTGCCTAGTCTATAGTGTTTTTGGGCTGTTTCATCCCCTTCTTTAGGTTTGTCTAGTCAGTTGTACTGGAGGGGGTTAGGATTGTCCAGTCTTGTGTTTTTGGGGCTGTTTTCTTGTGTTTTCTACACCACCTCTTCCTTGGCTCTTCCCTCTTGGTTTCTTTGGTGTTTTGGTGTTGTGGTTTTTGATCTGTCCCCATGTATGAGTGTTTCTCACCTTTGGCCAATACTCATCGCTTGTTGTTCTTTAGTAAGATGCACTTAGGTGTGGAGTGGCTACGTGGGTTCCTCATTGCGGAAGGTGTTGCTTGTTTTGTCTTGTATTCTCTTGCTCAATGTGTCGTGTGGTTCCACTCGCTTGGTGTGTACCCTTTCATTGGGCAACATCAAGTGCTTGCTAGATACGTATCTGTTCAATGGACGATATGTAGCGTTTCTCCTTGCACCAAGTTTGGGGGTTGTGATTTTGAGTTTTCAAGTGCTCCTATTCACCCCCCTCTAGTCGCACATCTTGGTCCTACAAGAGGTATGTGAGCTGGTTTGGTTTATTCATACCTTTACCAATGAGAAACTAGTAACGACTATGGCGCACTCAAGGAAGGTTCCGGTTCTCGGCTCGGATGGCTATCCCTACTGGAAGGGTAGGATGAGAACTTTCTTGCTTAGCAGAGCGAGGACATATGGAATGCTACTTAGAGTATGACTTTTACGGTGCTCCCCATTGCTGAGCATACCACACTGGTGCTTGTTGCTCAGCACGAGGCAAACTACAAGGTGGTGAACTTTCTTTTCTCTGGACTTGGTCTGGCAGACTATGAGAGGGTGAGCCACCTTGATACCACCCGTGAGATCTGGTCCCTGCTCAGTGCACACCATGAGGGGACAGTGACAGTTAAGGGTCAGCTTGTAGAGACTTACTGGCACGAATATGAGAATTTCGCCCAGAAGCCGGGAGAGTCTGTGGATGCCTTGTTTGGTCGTTTTTAGTCGATCATCAACAAGCTCCATGTCAACTCTGCCCCCACTGCTCTCCCATAAACTGACCATTAGCAGGCTGTCAAGCTGCTGTATTCCTTGGACAGCAAAGTATGGGAGATCAAGAAGAACTCCATTCTTGAGTCGGCAGGGTATGACACCTTGGGAGTAAAGGAGCTTTATAGCAAACTCAAGGCCATAGAGGTTGATTACCAGATGATAGATATTCACGATGGTGCTGGCTCCAAGAGCCTGGCCTTCGCTTCTAGCTCCAAGGAAGTTGTGTGACACCCTTGTTTTAAATTCCAGCATTTTATAGTAAATTACAAGCAGTTTATTTAATTTTCTAAGGCTTATGTGTTTAGCTTGCATTTATCATGATTTATTAATTTTGAACAAATGCATAAAAGCAAATATAAGTTCAACTTTCTTGTGCATACATGCTGGTGCATAATTCTATTAGTTGCATGATTTAAGGATTCAAATTCAAATTTATTTCAATGGTAGAACCATTGCTCTCTTTTCAAAAGAATTCAAAAACAAAAGAGAAGAAGAGAGGAGCTAGCCTAGGCCACCGGCCCAGCCAGCATCCCACCTAAACCCCACCACCTAACCTCCTAGGCCAAAAAGCTGGCCCAATCGCAATCCCCTCCCCTCGTGCGCCACTACCGGGTGGGCTGCGCCCTCTCTCTCTCTGCTAGGCCAGCCCTACTCGTCAGCCTCGTCTTCCTCCTCCTGTCGTGATCTCCACCCCCTTTCCTTCCTCTCGCTCGACCACGTCAGCGCCCCGAGGGCAGAAACCGAGCCCCCACCCCCTTCCTTAATCACCCCACCTTCAATCCCCTAACTCTCGCGCCGGTTTCCCCATCTCCCTCCCTTTCCTTCACTGCCCCGCCTCGAGCTTTATGGCCACCAAGCGGAATCACCGCGCCCACAACATCCCGTCCCTTAGCGCCCTTATAAAGCCCATGCCGATGGTCGCCTCGACCTCCTTTGCCACTCCACCCACTCAATTGCGCCCTGGTTCGTCACTGTCCCTGCAATCCGCCACCGGAGTCAGCCTCGGTAAGCTGTTCCACCACCCAAATTTGGCGACGGTGAGCCATATCCAGCCACCTAACCGTAGTCTTTTCATTCGTAGGTTCTTCGTGGGGACTTTCCATAGGCTTGGAGCGTGAGCTCACAACTCCAACCCCTTCGTCCGCTGACCGGGGATCCCCATCCGCTGCTCCCTATCGCAAGCCCTCACTGCCGAGCTTCTGCCCTCCTCACTTCCCCGGTAAGAATCGCGATCACCAACTGCTGTTCAGTTGATGAAGGTGTGGAAGATTATGTTCAAGGTCATAAAGTGTACTAGGCTAACCGGACTTCCATTTGATGTCCCTGTGGCGGCTCGTTGTGCTATCGTTTACCCTTCCGCTATGTGACTATGTTACTAAGACTTGTGGTCTTAATGTAATAATGTGATGATATGCATGTAATGTTTTTTTACCTTTACGCACGTTCTGTGATGTCACTCTTGTCATAACATATGTGAGACATGTTCCTGGCACATATATGTTGTTCTGGTTCCGTTGGTTGGGAACCGGGCATGAAAAAGTGGTATCAGAGCCTTGTTGACTGTAGGACGGTAGTCTAGTTAGAAATGGTCGTATTTAAGGATTTCACTTCTTTTGTCCCATTGTGCTTACTTATAAAATTTCTTTTCTCCCGTTTACCACACACACACACACACACACACACACAGATATATATATATATATATGATATCTTTATGTTGAAAGTCTTATGTTCAAAATTTTTTCTTTACTCATTCTATCATATAGAACTGTTCTTAATCTTATTCTATCCTCTTTGTAGATCGCCCGCACCCACAGGACTGCCCGCAAGAGCACCGGTGCAGCCAGGCGCTTTGGATCGTTCGTTCCACCACAGTCCGAGACTGAGGTGGAGACTGAGAAGTCTGAGGTGGAGTTTGAGGGAGAGTCCAAGGATGAGCCCCAGGAGGAGGAGCTTGAGGGGGAGCCCCAGGAGGAGGAGCCCCAGGAGGAGGACCCTCTACAGCCTGAGGAGTAGGTGCCATAGGAGGATCCAGAGGGTGACGAGGTGGTGGAGATACTTCCAACCCCTCAGCCGGAGCCCGAGGTGGTGGTGATATCAGACGACAAGCTTGAGGCCGAGGAGGGCGATGACGCTGGTGATGCCTCAGCTGGCACTGAGGGTGCCGAAGGTGGTGGCACACCCCCGTTATAGTGGATAGACATGAAGCACTTCCACAATGGCTTGCACTTGAGCTTCCCCAGGATGCTCAATGACACCATCCAAGAGTTGGGCTACAATAACCTGGAGATTAGCTACACGGTGGTGGAGAGTGTACACCCCGATTTTCCTCCCAGGTTCTGTGCGTCCGCGTGCTTCATGGTGGATAACATGGAGCACAGAGGTTCCACCCTAGCTGAGGAGCACTACTCGGTGTCGTACCACTCTAACCAGGATGCGGACATCAACGATGCAGCTCGACAGGCCTATGGGGTCTTCTGTGAGGACCACCATACCGCTTTTAGCCAGTATGCTTAGCACTACCTTCCCCGCCGCAAGAGTGGTGAGACAAAGCACCATATCTCTTCCTTGGAGCACGAGGGCAACGCTCACTTGGCCTCACTGGTGGAGTTTACAGTAGCTTTGAGCACCGAGCACGATGCTTTGTTGGGGGCGCACCGCAGCTTGCACCTAGAGTGTGAGTTTCTTTGAGCTCAGCTATTGGAGGCGACGCATGTGACGCATATAGAGCCAGCACAGTCTCCACCGCACTACGGCAAGCCTAGTGGCACTACCACAGTGCTTCCACATGACGACTAGTCAGCCTCGCCCTTCTATCAGTTTGAGCCGTTTGAGTCTTTTCTTTGTTTCATGTGTGGAACTTGGTTAAAGTTGGATGTTTGCATGTTTGGCTTATGAACAATGTTTGATTTGCATCTTTGATTGAGTGGTTCATCCAGCTGTGGGGATTTGTCTGCAGCAAAAACATGTTTAATGTTATCAATATTAAAGCAAAGTTAGCTCGTTGGGATAAAGATATCTACTCTATTGCGCCTTCTACTTTATGGTCAGCCTTTATCTCTTATGCAACCATATATCAGTCTTGTGCTCATGATGTCTCTATTGCAATCAGATGGTTAACACAAGGAGAAGTGGTGCCGGTGGTGCTGGCCAGGAAAACCAAGGAGGTGGCAATCCCTTGCCCAACCCACCACCACTGACACCGGAACAGTTCTATAATCTTTAGATGCAGATGCTGGCGACAGTGAACACTGCTGTACAAGCACTTCAACAGGCTCAAGCTCAACCACCACCCCCTCTCTCTAGGGACAGGCGTGGAGATTTCATGAAGGGCCATCCTCCCACCTTCTCACATGCCACAGAGCCACTGCAGGCTGATGATTGGCTTCGTGCTATTGAATGCTAGTTAGATATTGCACAATGATAGGGAGAGGGTCTTGTATGGCTCTAGGCAGCTGAGAGGAGCAGTGCTTGATTGGTGGGAATCCTATAGAGTCTAGGATAGGGAGGCTTTCACATGGGCTCAATTCAGAGAGAACTTCCGTAATCACCATGTGCCCGCTGGACTAATGAAAATGAAGAAGAAGGAGTTTCTCTTGTTGAAGCAAGGCAGCATGTCTGTTACAGAGTACAGGGACAAATTCCTTCAGCTCTTGAGGTATGCTACTGCAAAGGTGGCTCAAGATAGAGAGCGGCAAGAGTTTTTCATGGAGGGTTTGAACGATGAACTTTAGTACCAGTTGATGAATCATACTTTTCCTACCTTTCATCACTTGGTGGATCGGGCATTGTTCACTGAGAAGAAGCGCCAAGAGATGGAGGACAGGAAGAGGAAGTTCACCAACACCCCAGTTAGCAACAACACTCGTCCTCGTTACCCCTGAGGTCAGAGTTCTCAGCAACAAGGGTACCAGCACTGTATCCAGGGACAGTAGGGGTACCAGCAGTAGCAGCGCAGTCATGGTCAGCAGATGAGCCAGGGACAACATTATCAGAGTCAGCCTACTCATCCCACCTAACAAGCTCCGCATCAGGTGCAGTCTAACTCGATCCCAACAAATCAGGCACAGGTCCCCACCGGCCGAAATTGCTACAAGTGTGGGGGTACAGGGCATTATGCCAATGTCTGCCCCCAGAAGGTGCCCATAAACCCCCAAGGTCAATCGCAGGGGCGCCCAAATCAGCAAACCAAGGCACCATGGCAAGGGAAAGTGAACCATGTGACGGCTGAGACTGCGGCTGAGGCTCCTAACGTCATGATTGGTACGTTCCTCGTCAATAACCACTCTGCATCAGTACTTTTTTGATACCGATGCAACTCATTCTTTCATTGCAAAGACATTTGTTGACCAACACAATATAAGTATAAGTCCCATGAACAAGTCCATGATAGTTTCATCACCTGGGGGAAAGATAAATACCAATTTGATATGCCCCAGGGTTAGCATAATCATAAGGGGGGTAGAGTTCTACACCAAGTTGATAGTAATAGACTCAACGGGCATTGATGTTATTTTGGATATGGAGACACTTACTAAGTGGGTGTCAGAATAGATTGTGCCAGACGGACCGTTCACCTTACCACTCCAGAGGGTCAGGGTTACAAATCAGTGCAACAGATCCTTCTGGGTTTCTGCATCACATGGAAGCTAAGCCCACATATGGCATATGAGTGGTGTGTGACTATCCTGATGTCTTTCCAGACGAGTTGCCAGGTATGCCGCCTGACCGAGAAGTTGAATTTTTTATAGAACTTTTACCTGGTATAGCACCCATAACAAAAAGGCAATATTGGGTGTCACCTAAAGAACAAGAGTTGTTAGAAAAAGGGTTCATCCAACCTAGTTCTTCACCTTGGGCCTTCCCAGTTTTGTTTGCGGATAAAAAGGATGGGTCCAGGAGGATGTGTGTGGATTATAGGGCTTTGAATGATGTCACTATCAAGAATAAATACCCTTTACCCCGGATAGATGACTTGTTCGATCAGTTGCAAGGTGCATGTGTGTTCTCAAAGATTGACTTAAGGTCTGGTTACCATCAAAAGAAAATTCGCCCCTCTGATATTCCAAAGACTGCTTTCATTACCAGATTTGGGTGATATGAGTATATAGTTATGTCTTTTGGGTTAACAAATGCTCCGGCTTATTTCATGAATAAGGTGTTTAAGGAACACCTTGATGAGTTTGTGGTGGTGTTCATTGATGATATCTTGGTCTACTCTAAGACGAAAGAAGAACATGAAGAACACTTGAGACTAGTTCTGCAGAAGCTAAGGGAACATTAGTTGTATGCAAAGTTGAGCAAGTGTGAGTTTTGGATCGATCAAGTACCTTTCTTGGGACATATCGTTTCAAAAGGTGGAATCATGGTGGATCTAAGCAAGGTTAGCAGTGTTATGGATTGGAAACAACCAGAGGTTGTGAAAGAGGTTCGTGGATTCTTGGGTTTGGCCAGATATTACCGGAGGTTCATTGAGAATTTCTCTAAGATTGCAAAACCGATGACATCGTTACTTGAGAAAGGTGCCGAGTTTGTTTGGGCAAAGGAGAGGCAAGCTTCATTCGATGAGTTAAAGAAGAGACTCACCACAGCCCCGGTGCTTACTCTACCAGACCCAACGAAAAGTTTCATAGTATATTGTGATGCTTCAAAGGAAGGATTGGAATGTGTATTGATGCAAGAAGGTAAAGTGATTGCTTATGCCTCACGACAACTGAGGAAGCACGAGGCAAACTATCCTACACATGATTTGGAGTTAGCAGCTATTGTGCATGCTCTGAAGATTTGGAGACATTATTTGTTTGGGAATAGATGTGAAATATACACTGATCATAAGAGTCTTAAGTATATATTCACCCAGAGTGAGTTGAATATGAGGCAGAGAAGATGGTTGGAACTGATCAAGGATTATGATCTAGAAATACACTATCATCTTGGTAAAGCCAACGTTGTAGCTGATGCCTTGAGCAGAAAGAGTTATGTTAACATGGCCGTCGCTTTTCAGATGCCACCTGAGTTGTGTGCGGAATTTGAGAGCATGAGATTTGGTTTTGCGCATCACATCACCATGGCAACCTTCGAAGTAGAGCCTACTCTTGAGCAAGAAATAAGAAAACACCAGCTGAAAGTTGAGAAGATTCAGGAGATCCGTGAGCAAATCAAGATGGGTAAGGCACCACACTTTCTTGAGGATGAGAAAGGTACCGTATGGTACAAGGATCGCATCTGTGTGCCAGATGTGGATAGTATAAGGAAGTTGATACTCAGTGAGGCCCATGATACAGCTTATTCCATTCACCCTTGAAGTACGAAGATGTATTGTGATTTGAAAGAGAGATTTTGGTGGTATGGGATGAAACGAGCAGTGGCAGAATATGTTGCAGTCTGCGATACTTGTCAACGTGTGAAGGCAAAATACTAGATACTTGCAGGTTTGTTGCAACCACTGAAGATTCTAGAGTGGAAGTGGGAAGAAATAAGCATGGATTTCAGAGTGGGACTACCTCGAACTCAGAAGGGTTATAATTCAATTTGGGTAGTTGTGGATCGTTTGACCAAAGTTGCTCACTTCATACCTATTAATACTACATATTTTGGTGCAAGATTGGCAGAGTTGTATATATCTAGAATTGTTTGCTTGCATGGTGTGCCTAAGAGGATTATATCGGACAGAGGTTCATAGTTTACATCTCATTTTTGGGAACAATTGCATGATTCATTGGATACGAAGCTCCAATTCAGTACAGCTTACCATCCATAGACTGATGGCCAGATAGAAAGAACCAATCTGATTTTGGAAGATATGTTGTGAGCGTGTGCTATTCCGTATGGGACTAGTTAGGATAAGAGCCTACCCTATGCTGAATTCTCTTATAACAATTGCTACCAGGCCAATTTGAAGAAGTCACCATTTGAAACACTGTATGGAAGAAGGTGCAGGACTCCGTTGTTTTGGAATCAAACACCTGACGTCATCAAGGATGCTGAACAACAAGTGAAAATGGTATGGGAAAATTTGAGAGTCACTCAATCTAGACAGAAGAGTTATGCTGACGTGCGATGTAGGGATCTGACCTTTAAAGTTGATGACTTTGTGTACTTAAAGGTGTCACCTATGAGGGGGATCCGCAGGTTTAATAAAAAGGGAAGTTGGCACTGAGATATATTGGTCCATTCAAGGTGTTAGAAAGGAAAGGTGGAGTGGCTTATAAGCTAGAATTGCCAGCTAGCTTATCAGGTATACATGATGTGTTCCATGTGTCTCAGTTGAAGAAGTGCCTGAGAGTGCCAGAGGAACAAACACCACTGGAAGGTTTGGATGTGCAAGAAGATTTGTCATATACAAAACATCCGGTGAGGATTCTTGAAACTTCAGAGAGGGTCACCAGAAATAAGAGAATCAAAATGTGTGGAGTGCAGTGGAAACACCATACAGAGGATGAGGCTACATGGGAATGAGAGAAAGAAATGAGAGCAGCTTATCCTGATCTCTTTGCTAACCAACCTATGTGAATCTCGGGGCGAGATTCTTGTTAAGGGGGGTAGGTTTGTGACACCCTAGTTTTAAATTCCAGTATTTTATAGTAAATTCCAAGCAATTTATTTAATTTTCTAAGGCTTATGTGTTTAGCTTGCATTTATCATGATTTATTAATTTTGAACAAATGCATAAAAGAAAATATAAGTCCAACTTTCTTGTGCATACATGCTGGTGCATAATTTTATTGCTTGTATGATTTAAGGATTCAAATTCAAATTTATTTGAATGGTAGAACTATTGCTCTCTTTTCAAAAGAATTCAAAAAAAAGAGAAGAAGAGAGGAGCTAGCCCAGGCCACCGGCCCAGCTAGCAGCCCACCTAAACCCCTCCAACTAACCGCTCGGGCCAAAAAGCCAGCCCAACCGCGCTTCCCTCCCCTTTATCGCGCGCCACTGTCGAGTGGGCCACGCCCTCTCTCTCTCTGCCAGGCCGGCCCCACTCATCAGCCTCGTCTTCCTCCTCCCGCCGTGATCTCCGCCCCCTTTCCTTCGTCTCGCTCGGCCACGTTGACGCCCCGAGGGCGGAAACCGAGCCCCCACCCCCTTCCTTAATCACCCCACCTTCAATCCCCTAACTCACGCGTCGATTTTCCCTTCTCCCTCCCTTTCCTTCACTGGCCCGCCTCGAGCTTTATGGCCGCCGAGCGGAATCACTGCAGCCACGACGTCCCGTCCCTCAGGGCCCCTATAAAGCCCATGCCGAGGGTCGCCTCAACCTCCTTTGCCAGTCCACCCGCTCAATTGCGCCCTGGTTCATCACTGTCCTTGCAATCCGCCGCCGGAGTCCGCCTCGGTAAGCCATTCCACCACCCAAATTTGGCGACGGTGAGCCATATCCAGCCACCTAACCTCGGTCTTTTCATTCGCAGGTTCTTCGTGGGGGCTTTCCACAAGTTTCGAGCATGAGCTCGCAACTCCAACCCCTCCGTTCGCTGACCGGCGATCCCCATCCTCCGCTCCCTATCGCAAGCCCTCACCACCGAGCCTCTGCCCTCCTCACTTCCCCGGTAAGAATCACCATCACCAACTGCTGTTCAGTTGAGGAAGGCGTGCAAGATTATGTTCAAGGTCATGAAGAGTACTAGGCTTACCGGACTTCCAGTTGACGTCCCTATGGCGGCCCGTTGTGCTATCGTTTATGCTTCCGCTATGTGACTCTGTTATAAAGACTTGTGGTCTTAATGTAATAATGTGATGATACGCTTGTAATATTTTTTTACCTTTACGCACGTTCTGTGATGTCACTCTTGTCATAACATATGTGAGACATGTTCATGGCACATATATGTTGTTCTAGTTCCGTTGGTTGGGAACCGGGCGTGACAAGTTGCCACTAACCCCACACTTCACGGTTTTTTGTTCTCTGCTTTGATGTCTGTGACAGAGGAGCAGATGGCATCACTTGGGGATGAAGAGCTTTGTCTGATGTCTAGTCGATTTCAGTGCACCTACGACAACCGGATGAGCAAGAACAGGGGCGAGAGGCACAAATGCTTTTAGTGCGGAGAGGTCGGCCACTTCATCGCCGAGTGCCCGAATAAGCAGAACGACTACTACAAGAAGGTCAAGGGCCACTCCCACGACTCCAACAAGAACCGCTCTGGCAAGCACGACTACGGCAAGGGCAACCATGACAAGCACCACTCTGGTAAGATGAAGAACTTCAGGAAGGCTTTCAAGAGCTACCAGAAGGACAACCACAAGTAGGACAAGGCCTTCTTCGCCGAGCTTGGTGGTCTTTGCAGCAGAACGTCCTCTTCCTCGTCTTCGTCAAGCTCAAGCGATGTGGAGATCGTCACCAAGAAGGACAAGAGGAGAGATCAAGGTGGTCCAGCTGGCCTCTGCTTTATCTTCACCAAGTCCAAGTGCAAGCACAAGATGAACCGGAGATCCTTCTGCTCCATGGCACTTGAGGACAAGGATGACAAGGGCAATGACAATGACTCCTCTGATGAAGAGGTAACTTCTGAGCAAGCTGAGATTCTTGAGATGCTGGAGAAGAATAGTCGTGAGTTGAAAGCCTCAGAAAAGATGTTGGAGAAGGTAGCCAAGAAGCTGCAGAAGCAGAAAGCCAAGCTTGCTGATGCTTTAGTTGAGATTGAGAGGCTGAAGAGTGTGCAAGCCCAGCCTAGTGAGTTTTAGCGCCCTACCTATGAGTCCCTGATGAGTGACCTTTGTGAGCAGAAGAGCAAGTATGCTTATCAGGTAAAGGAGATGGATAGGCTGAAGGTTGAGTTAGGCAAGCTCTAGTCTAAACTGGATGGGCCTGCTTTGAGTGAGGTGCCTGAGTGTGAGTCTTGCCCCTACCTAGCTATTGACATAGCTGAGCTGAAGGTGAAGTGTGAGGGGCAGCTCAAGGAGTTAGAGGAGCTTAGGGATAGACCCACGCTTTTTGGTGCGTGCATGGTCTGTCGTACCTTGATGAGTGAGCTTGAGCAAGTGAGAGTTGACCTTGAGGTGCTTTCAACACCTCCTGACATGTGTGAGAGCTGTCTCACTTTGAGGTTGTTGTTGGTGGAGAAGGATGCCACCATTAAGAGTTTAGAGAAATCTGCTCCTTCCATTCCCTCTCTAGACTGTGACACCTGTGCTGCCCAGACTTTAATTTTGGAATAACTGAGAGAGAAGAAGTTGATCCTTGAAGAGGACAACTGTAGGTTGAGAGAGGTGCTGAGCTGGATGTATGCTAGGGAACCTCGGCTTAGGATGATCATAGAGGCAAGCAAGCATGGTGGGGGTGACACTAGTGGACTTGGTTCGGGTGAGAAGAGGAGTGCCCCAATCAAGCTTAACACTGCCTCTCCCCAGCCTGGTCCTACGGTTGATGGTGTTTACCATGAGTCTCCCAAGGCTGCCCCAAGGAAATCATACTGGACAGCCAAGCCACCACAAGCCATGCTGGACAAGATTGTAGAAGAAATGCTTAAGCCTTCTGGCAAGAAGCAAGTCCAGCAGCCAGCACCACATAAGGCTTCACCACCACACCAGAAGCCTAAGGTTTAGCCCCAACCTATGCCCAAGAGACCTGTCTACCCCTGTGAGTTTTGCCTGCGGAATGGTCACTTGGAGGAGTTTTGCTTCAGGAGAAAGCAGGTTGAGAGGCAGGAGAGAGCCTAGGGGAACCATGATCAGTTCTACTAGGGTGGTAGGTAGGATCCTCCCCATCACGGTGACATGAGAGACTGGTTTGCTGGTGGTGAGAGAGGCAGTTTTCAGGCCCGTGCTCCTGGTGGTGAGAGACGCTTTGCCGGCCGAGCTCCTAGCCATTTTGAGTGCGGCTATGGACCTCATGACCAAGGCTTTGAAGGTAGAGGGTTTGTGAGGCCACGCTTTGGAGGTCATGGTAACCCAGATCATCGCAATGCTTACTTTGACTGTGCTTTCCCCACTTTTGAGCAAATTACTCGGCACTGGTTCAACAGTTTCACTAACCCTAGTGCCGGACCAGTTGCTCATTCTCGTTTTCCTTGATTTTGCAGGATCGAGGCCTGGAGGACATATGGATCATGGACTCTGGCTGCTCTAGGCACATGACAGGGCACCACAGATGGTTCTCCAGCCTCAACCCCATGAGCACCAAGGAGTACATCACATTCGAGGATAATGGTCAAGGTAAAGTGTTGGGTGTTGGTTCTGTTGTGCTTTCTGGCAAGCTTTCCCTGAGAGAAGTTGCTTTGGTGAGGAATTTGGGGTTCAATTTGGTTTCTGTCTCACAACTTCTCACGGAAGGGTTTCATGTTCGCTTTAAGGAGGGTTCTTCTTGTGCTCTTGATGCTAAGGATAACCTTGTTTGTCAGATTTTGCCCTATGGGCAAGTTTTTAAGGTTGACCTTGCATCTATTTCTGGCCCTCCTCAGTGTTTGGTAGCTGGTCCTTATACTAATATCTTGAAGTGGCATAGGAGGCTAGGCCATTTGAGTTTTGATCTGCTAGGCAGGTTGAGCTCAATGGGTCGGATCTGAGGATTGCTGAATTTGAAAGCAGAAAAAGACTTAGTGTGCCACCCTTGTCGTCATGGCAAGATGGTTGCTGCTTCTCATGCTCCTATTAATCAGATGATGACCTCTTACCTGGGTGAGCAGCTACATATGGACACGGTTGGTCGTGCTGGGGTACAGTCGGTCAGTGGGAAGTGGTATGTGCTTATCGTTGTGGATGACTTTTCTCGCTTTTCATTGGTGTTCTTCATGGAGTTCAAAGATGAGGCTTTCGGTTTTGTTCAGGATCTAGTCTTGAGGTTAAGAAATGAGAGTCATAAGGTTATGAGGGCTATCCGCAATGACAATTACAGAGAATTTCGTAACTCTTGTTTCGAAACCCTTTGTCGTGACCTAGGTCTTGAACACCAATTCTCATCTCCTTATACCCCACCTCAAAACTTTGTCATGGAACGCAAGAACCGCACACTTGTTGAGATGGAGCGGACGATGCTTGATGAGCATAGGACTCCACGACGCTTTTGGGCTCAGGCTATGAATACGGCCTGTTACATTGCCAACCGCACCTTCCTATGAGCTTTCTTAGGGAAGACTTCATATGAGCTATGATTTGGTAGGCAGCCCAGCGTCAAGCACCTGCGTGCATTTGTATGCAGATGCTTTGTGCTCAAAAAGGGGGGTCATTTGGACAAATTTGAATCTCACTACTTGGATGGTATTTTCCTTGGGTACGCCTCTAGGTCTAGAGAATATAGAGTGTGGATCCTTGATACCAAACAAGTGGTAGAGACCTGTGAGGTTTCCTTCGATGAATCTATGCGTTGCACAACCCTTGCATTTGAGCTTTCAGGTGATGATGAAGAAGGAACTCCCATCTTCGAAGATGAGGAAGGACAAGTAGATGCTGGTGATGCAGGAGCCACTACACCGGCTGCAGCTCCTGCCCCCTCTGCTACAAGCTCTGAAGACGAAGGAGGACTCTTGCTAATGCCTTCCTCCTCTCTCCCTCGACTACAACCTCGAGCAGAGGCTGGCCACGCTGAGGACGCAGGGGAGGTCACCTCCGACATTGTTCCATCTCGGCAGGTCCAGTGGGATCACCCTCCACATGGGATCATTGGTGATTTGCATGCGAGGACCTTGAGGTCCCAGACAGGTTCTTTCGCTTTCTTTGCTCATGCTGCATTTGTTGCCTCCTTTGAGCCCAAGGATGTTGGACACGCTCCTTTTGACGGTAATTGGGTTAATGCCATGCATGAGGAGTTAGAAAACTTTGAGAGGAATGAGGTTTGGGTTTTGGTAGAGCCACCGCCACAATACAATCCTATTGGTATAAAATGGGTTTTCAAAAATAAGAAAGGGGAGGATGGCATTGTTGTTTGGAACAAGGCTAGACTTGTGGCTAAGGGTTTTTGCGAGAAAGAGGGGATAGACTATGAGGAAACGTTTGCTCCAGTTGCATGCCTGGAAGCTATACGTATTCTCCTAGCCTTTCTGACATGCATGGGTTTTAAGCTTTTTCAAATGGATGTGAAGTCTGCTTTTCTAAATGGTTTCACTCAAGAAGAAGTTTATGTCAAGCAACCCCTTGGATTTGAAAATGCTAAACACCCTATCCATGTTTATAAATTGCAAAAAGCCTTGTATGGTCTGAAACAAGCCCCTAGAGCCTGGTATGATAGATTAAAAACCTTTTTGCTAAACCAAGGTTTCAAAATGGGGAATGTTGATAAGACCTTGTTTCTCCTCAAGCATGGTAGTTATCTTCTTATTGTCTAGATATACGTGGATGATATCATCTTTGGTGGCTCATCCCACTCTCTTGTTACCAAGTTTTCTGAGCAGATGCCGAAGGAGTTTGAGATGACCATGATGGGAGAATTGCAATTTTTCCTTGAACTGCAAATCAAGCAAGGCCATGAAGGAACCTTCATCCATCAAGCCAAGTACACGAAGGACATTCTGAACAAGTTTGATATGGGAGACTCCAAGCCTATGTCAACTCCCATGTCAACACAAACGTCGCTTGATGCAGATGAAGAAGGGGAGGTGGTGGACCAAAGAGAGTACAGAGGGATGATCGGCTCACTTCTGTACCTGATGACGACCAGGCTAGACATTTAGTTTGCAGTTTGCCTCTGTGCGCGATTTCAGGCCTCACCAAGGACATCACACCGTCAACCAGTGAACCGCATCTTTAGGTACCTGAAATACACTCCTGAGCTTGGTCTTTGGTTCTCTTTAGCTTCGTCACTCTCTCTTAGAGGGTTTTCAGATGCTGACTTTGCGGGTTGTCAGCTGGAGCGCAAGTCTACTTTCGGCACCTGCTAGTTTCTTGGTTCCTCTTTTGTCTCTTGGTCCTCACTTAAGCAATCTAGCGTAGCCACTTCCACCACAGAAGCCGAATTTGTTGCTGCTGTTAGTTGCTGCTCCCAGCTGCTTTGGATGAAGACCACATTGAGTGACTTTGGCTTGAGTTCTAGGAAGATCCCTCTCCTAGTAGACTCTACTTCTACTATTTTTGTAGCTAAGAACCCCGTCTTGCACTCTAGAACCAAACACATAGACGTGATGTTTCACTTCCAAAGAGATCACTATGAGAAGGGAGATATAGACTTGATCCATGTGGAAACCGAGAACCAGTTGGTCGATATCTTCAACAAGCCCTTAGAGCTTAGCGTGTTTGCTCGCTTGCGTCGGGATCTTGGTGTTTGATACCCCTTTTAGTTTGGGATAGCTTTGCTGTAGTGTAGGTTTTTGATTTGTTTCTTCTTTGATTTTCTGTATTTTCTTTGCATTTTGTATCATATCAAGCATTGCATTGTATTATATGCATTTTCACTTCACTAGCACTAGAGCTCTTCTAGTATGACTAGTTAGTACTTGCTTGTGTTAGATTGTAAAGTGCTTACATGATCATGGTTGGCTAAGCTCCTTGAATCTGTCTAATATCATTTGTGAGCTAAGTCAACTTTGTTTCTTGAAAATCAAAAACCATGATCACCACTTGGCTTGGCTACCTTGCATGTGTAGGAATATTGAATGCAACGCTATCTTTTCATGCTTGGATATGCTAGTTGTATGCCTTTGTTAAGTTGTTGCCTAAACATTTATGACACCTTGCTTAAATCTGAGTTCTGAACTAAAACTGTATACAAGCTGTGTCTTATGAGCTGAATTGATAAGATCCAGGTGGGTTCGCTTGTCACACTGATCTGGTTTGAGATAGCTTGCCTTTGCACTTTGGCATGAACTTGGACTAGGCTGTGTATGACCAAAACCTTGTCTTAAGCTTCTAATGGTTTTTTGAACCTAGGCTTGGCATTGGTTGGTAAGAAGTGGCAAAGACAATTGAAAACCCTTGGCACATGATATGATTTGCATGAAGTTACAAATTGCTAAATCTGAAATCTGCAAGTCTCTAAATTGCTTATGGCCTATTGTAGATGCTTTGGTTGAGAGTAGCACACCTTGTATGTTTTGTTAGCATCTTGCTGTTCATGCCTATCTTGCAAGATGCTTTTCATGTTTGTGATGCTTTCTTTTCAACAACCCTGAAAACATGCTCCTGATATGTAGAAGATGGATTCAATTGAGCTTGTTTGCATGCTTCCTTGCCCTCTACTTGCTTTTCATCCCTGCTGAGCTCTTCATGGTACACTTCCTGCATTTCATGGCATATTTGAGGGGGAGTTGTCTAGTTCAGCGGGAGTTGATTTCTATGAACCCTTGATGTGTCCATTGTCAACAAGGGAGAGAGATGTTGACTTACGGGAGAGATTGTTGCTCCCAGGGGGAGTTCGTGGACCAAGGGGGAGAATTCTAGAGAGATCTAGTTGAAGGGAAGCTATGCATTCATCCTGTATTTGTGAGGATGCAGTTCAGGGAGAGTTTGAGCTTTTAGCATGCTCTTGCATCGGTGCATTGAGCCTTTTTCCTTTTTCTGGTGGAGCCGATGCTTTGCCTAAGCGTGATTGTGTTGAGCCGGTTTGCCTCTTTCTTAAGGGGTCATGCTTTAGTTTGATCGACTGCGTTGAGTGGTTTCCCTTGTCTTAGGGGCTCGATCTTTGGTTTTGTCTTTGTTGCCTCAACTTGCCCTTCTTAGCTTGTGTTTGGTTTTTGGGCATCTTGAGAAATTTTCTTCTTTTCTTCTTTCTTTTCGGTTTTATGGTTGTTTTTCTTGTCTTTGTTCTATTTCATGTTACAGGTTGAAGGTGTTGACATGCACTCATCAAGGGGGAGATTGAGAGCCAATGGACCGGCTCGATTGCCTCTGAAGTGATGAGTGATTGTCGACATAAGCCAAAGACCCAGAAGGACTTGGGCACAAGCCCTCTGATGGACTGGACGCCCTCCGATGGACTGCAAGTAGATGGAGAAGAAAGTCCTCCGAAGGATAGGAGGCTTGCTCGGCGTCGGTCAGCCATGGGCATGGCGATGGTAGGAGTAAGACCTCCGAAGGACTATGAGGCAACCCCGATGGACAGGGGATGCCGGGTGCCACCATGGTGCTCCAACCCGAGTGCATGGTGCGAAGACGTGGGAGGCCGATGGCGGATTTGGTCAAATCTGCCACATTACCACCAAGTTACCAAGTCTCGCCGAATGGGCTCATTTCTCACCAAGATAGAGTGGAGTGGGCCGTTCGAAGCATAGGTGGAGACTTACTAAAGTTTCTCGATTTCTGACTTCAAAACCAGGGTGGATCGTGGATTGGACTACTGGCCACGTGATGAGAACATGTACAGCATGCATATGATCAAGGCCCAAGAGAAGAAGGAGTTTGAAGCCCAATCCGAGTTGAGGTCCAATTTACTTGCGAGGCCGGTTCAGACTGCAGGAGTAGGCCTCAGTAAAACAGACACCCAGGCCACATACGGACTCCGTTTTGGGTGTTCTACATATCAACGGAAAGCTAAGAAGATACCTCTCCAACCCATCTAGTCTCAGGCCCAAATAATGTTGAAGTCCACAGGAATCATCGAAACAATTTGACGATCAGAATCTGCTAGGGTACTGCAGGACCGGTTTTTGGGCCCGCTGGCCTTGTACGCCCTAGGGTTGCTCGGCCACCCCGTTGGCCACCCCCTATACCTCTCTCTTGTATATATTCTGTAGCCATCATTAGATTAGATGGGTTTTGTTTAGAGTATTCTGTCATGAACAGTTTGCCGTTCGTGTATCGGTTTGTGAAACCCCAACTTGTGCACAAGATTAATCCTGATTGCGTTTATTCCTCGTTCTTGCTTGTGTTCTCTCGGTTGCATTGTAGGAACGATAGCCTTCTTGGAAAGGTCGATTGCGCGCGTCACGCGGTCGATAACCATCAGAACAGTGGTGTAGTGATTGCAAGGATTCGATCGATCGATTGGAGCCTTCTTCACCAACGTTGAGTTCTCCACCCCTAAACCGACTTATCCATACCTCTCAGAAGATCGGGAACACCCTATCTTTTCATTATTTGGTAATCAGAGCTTCAGGTTTCCCTTGAGCTATATTATCGTGTGTCCCTTAGTATGAGTGCTTTATATTCCTAAAGGCCACAAAAAGTCATCTTATCCTATCACCACGTTTAGCCTTTGCATAATTTGATTTCAGAGTCTGCATCTTTGAGTTTATATCCATGGTCATAGTCTTGTTGCTGGTATAGATCGCGTTCTTAGTTTAGTTTGAGTTTTGCATCTTGTCACTGTGTCCGTTTTCATCACGTCGTCATGTCCGGTTCGGAATCCTCTCTGTCCAGTTCAGTATTTGCATGATATCTCCCTCAAACGAACCCAGATTTTTATGTTCTAGTACTTTCTGGAAAGCTCATGAAATTATCTATAACTTTGTCAATTGGGAACTTTCCAGAAAATGTCGTTATCAGGGTGTAATGTCTATTGGGAGTAAATCTGTTTGTGACCCAGAATTTTCTGGCCAGTCTGTATTTCGGGGTCAATATCTTCATCATCCATTATCCAAAAAAGGTGTTCCATATACTGTATGGAAAGATAAAAAGGAGATCTACAACTTTGGTATTCAAAGTTTTTGCATTTGAGGCCATTAAGATTTTCTAATCTACTGTGTAACTTTGAGTAGTAAATCTATGATTTTCAGACCAGAGTTTTGTGTTTGCGTGGAGTTGTATCTTGTTTTGCAGTACTTTTGAGATAAAAAAAAAGCAAAAAAAAGCAAGTGCATAAAAAAGAGCCACACAAAATAAAAGAGAAGAAAAAAAATAATCAGAAGTGTTTGCATCCTTTGTGTCTTTTGTATTTCGGTGTATCTTTTGCTTGCTTAAACTAGTTCTAGGAGCACGTTTAGGCCAGCAATTATGACAAGTACTTTGGACATTTATTCAACTTTGCTATCTGATTTCGAATTTTGTTATTCCTTGCTACATATTGTGGCTTCTCAAAAATCCACGTACATTCTCTTGAGCAGTATATGTCGGTCTTGCAATCATCCCACGATCCAGGTGTGTTATTACCTCTTAGCCGCCGTCGCCTCTTCCAGGTAGCATCGTATTTTGCGGTGCATAGTAAGAACATTTGCAAGCCCTTGATAAACGTTTGGAGTGTGAGAGATCCCACTTGTCTACTGTCATTAGATATGGTTAACTTTGAATTTTTTTCTGTGTTTTTTTATTTTCTACTGACAATGACAGGTTACACCTCTATACATGTTGGAGCCATAAAGATGCTTGAGAGTCACATCTTTGTTGCTGCCCCTTCTCCCATAGGTGACTGCTATTCTTAAGTCTTCACCTACATATGATGGTTTTAATGCTGTGGAGTATATTAAGTGGGAAAGTGAAATAGATAATATTTTTGCGCAATGTCATATATGTGAAAGATGAAAGATAAAAAATGCAGCAAGTGTTTTAAAGAATCATGCTTTGTTTTGGTGGAACAATTTATATATTAATGATAAACCCTCACAAATGGTCTGATATGAAAATTTTGATGAGAAAACAATTTGATTCTTCATGCCATATTGTGTCTTCTTGTGCGACTAACCTTTTGCAGGATAACGTGAATTCTCTGTCACAACACCTTTTAAGTTCTCAAATGGTGAAAGCAGAGAACAATCAGTTAAACAATTTATTTCGACTTGTATTTATCGTAATGAAGAGACGTTGTCGAATCATCATTGATGATGAGACTTGCTGCAACTTTGTTAGTTCTGAGTTGGTTGAGAAACTTTGCTTGGCCACAGAGCAACACCCATGTTCATATTATGTCCAATGACCTAATTCCAGCGGTAAGTTTCAGGAAAATAAAATTAGAAAGATCTAATTTTCTCTTGGCAAGTATTATGATAGCGCTTATTTTGATGTTGTGCCTATAGAAACAACTGCTTTTTTTATTTGGTAAACCATAGGTACATGAAAACAATGCTTTGTACGATAATGCTGATAATATATATTCGTTCAAATATAATGGTACAAAGATCAAGTTGCTTGGTATGAATCGTTCACAAATTTTAGAAATTGAACTCGCGAGAGAACATACTAAGAAGATGGATGCTATTAAAAATAATTTGAGTAATTTTAACGATGGCATGTCTTCACATAAATCCAAGTTACCTTTATTGCAAGGTGATTGCACTGCTAATTCTTGTGATAAAAAAGAGTTGTCTGATGATAATGCTATTATTTCTGTGCAAATACATGAAAATAAACATGATATTAGTTTTTATAAAACAAATACGTATGCTGAAAATAAACATTTTCTCCTTATTCCAAGTATGCATGATGAGCTGAACTTGTTATCTTTTTTTAAGTCCTTTGGGTTATATTGAATTGGATATTCTGCGTAATCTAAACTATTTGGAGAAAAAAATTTCGTTCATTCGCTGATTTTC